>CM073506.1:41865192-42496153 GCA_037074495.1 Acacia confusa
TCTTTCTCCCTTCCTCGTTATATTTTCCTTTGTGTAATTTTTGTTCTCATGCTTTGGAGGGGGATTGGGAGTTGTTCGTCTTCTCTGCTTGCTCATTTCAACACCTGGCCCAGTTTTTTTTTTTTTTTTTTGGGAAATAAGTTGTAGAAGCTCTCGTAAGTTTTTTTTAACTTCTTTTAGTGGGTAAAAAAAATTAGAAAAAGGAAAAATAAGACTCATAATTTCTGTCTCATCATATTTGTTTTTTGAATCCGCTTGTGACGTTAAAACTTTGGGTAGACGATATCATGGTGCTCTGTATTTTCTGAAGTTTGTTAATTCGAGTGTTAAATGTGAAAACGAAATATCCGCTTCTTCTCTGTGGTCGTTGATCAGAATCCGAAGTCATGAATGAATATGGCTTTGGAAGTTGAGTATTCAAATAATGTAGAGGAAAGGGAGGGTGATTCATTTACGTAATTAGAAGCAAAAGCTATCTTGAAAATGAAGGTGTAAATTAAAACCGAAAAAGCAGAAGAGAAAGGAATCTGCAGCCCAGTCAGGCTTGAATGGGACTTGGCCCCACTCACCACCACAACTGAACATTACTAGTAATTGGGAATTGATTCATCTTGGATCTCAACTTTAGCAAACTATTGAGACAAATTGATTTGCAGGGATGAAATTCACCTGTACAGTTGATTTGAATGAATGAATTCTTAGAAACGTACCACCACACAGATATATTTGGTGGCAGCGAAGGATGAAGGACGGAGAATGAGGGTGGAGAGGTGGGACCATGACTGGGGGCCACGTGAGGTTACATCCTGCACGTGCGTGGCGACACTCATGGGAGAGAGAGGGATCATGATTGGTTAAGGTTACAGTCCCACAAGACAGCTGGTGAAGCATTGGACGCTGGCACAGGTGAGTGATATAAAATTACGATTAAAAAACAAATGTGAAGGTTCGTGATGATCCTCGTAATGTTGCCTTGTTATTTATTTCAACTCGTATAGAAGGTAGGACAGCGCGGTGGCGCTAGCAGTTTCAGTATGATAATAAACTTGAGAATAGGGGTGATTCATTAAGCAGATTCAAAAAATAAAAAATAAAAAATTAGGCAACTTGGGGGGACAAATCTAACGGGATCGAACAATTTTAATTGTTATTATATGGTTCTAGCAGTGAACATTTTTGTGTGTTCTCCCTCACTTTCCTCGTACTCAATAAACAAAACCATGCACGATGTATATAAAATGGCAAGTATGTAGTGTTACAGTACTTTGTTTCACATACACACATACGTGCCCTTATCTTAATTATCCATGCCTTCCGATGCTGGCATGGAACCATAACCCGAGGGAATATAAGTATACGACGTTTGGCGTTCATTTGTAACACAAATAAAAAATAATGATAAGAATAAATACTGGTTGCTTAGTTAGTTTAACATGCACATGGCATTGGTTTTCAGGTGTCGGGTTTGGATTTATGTGGGGTTTTGTGGTCAGGATTCAGAAGCCAAGCCAAGGTGTGGCCCTGTGCCGATCCATAATAATTGAGATACGCAACTAATGAGTGACATGTGCCCGACAATTACATGAAAACTCATTCAAATTCATAAACAAAAACTGCAGCTGGAGGTCGTATATGCATCAAACATCCCCTTAGCACTAAACTTAAGCCAAATTGCGCAAGTGGACACATGCCCACGTCTTCAAATTGCTAATTAACTAATTAATCAACCCCCATTTAAAATTCCAGACACATTCCCCCTCTTTTTTGTCTTTTTCAATGGGGAACTTTAGGAATATATATAGCGTGTATCTGCAAAAGTAAATAGCGATAGCTTTGAAAGGGTGAATCCAGTTCTGTAGGCTGGTAAGCATTCAAGCATATTTATATGTGGCAAAAAGTCAAGAATTTTAGTAAGTTTAGTTAGATTCCTCTAGATCTTGAGTTCGAATCTAAGAAGAAAGACTTGTCGTGAGAGAGCAGCTATGAACCCTAAACCGAACCGGATGTAATATAAAAAAAAAGATAAGGTAATTCCGGTGCGGTCAGTTGTGGCGGTCGGTTATTTCTTTTTGCTATAGTGACAATATTCTGATTGGGTGCTTAACAGTTAACACACGTCCTCGCGTGGAGTCTTGAATGTTAGGTATCCGTAAAGATGGGTTCAAGATAAGGGCATCCCATATGTAGTCCCCAGGGGAACGAAACCACAGACATGGTTTTAATCACTGGACGGCATTAAATAGCCTTTACTCCATAATTCATTTTAAATTTGACATCAAAACTTTGACCACAACTTAATACTTCCTTTGTTTAAAATATAAGAGTCAAGTATTTACTTTACATTTATCAAGAAATTAGTTAAAAATAGTTAGGAACAATAAATATGCCGATTATGTCACCGCCTTAGTAGCGTAATGGCATGAGAGTTTGGCTCTCCTCCCCTATATCTAGGATTCGAACCTTGCTCCCTCCCCACTATGTGTATAAAAAAAAAAAGCCGATTATCTACTTTGTTTGCTAAATATAAAGGCAATATTTATTTATTAAGGCAATATTTCAAAGAGATAGAAAATAAGAAAAGGAAAAAAGAAAATGTAAGGGAGAAAAATGATGAGAAAGAGTGGCAAATTTAGAAAAAAAAAATATTAGATACAGAAACGAAAGTTTATAAAAAGACACGCATATTGACAAGTTTGACTCTTATATTTTAATCTAAAAGGAATCATATACTATCGGAATCGTTTTCCACATATTTGTTATTTTGGATTTTTGTTTGTTGCTTGTACCTAGCTATTTTGACTACGTGAATTTTTTTTCATGGAAAAAATCAGCAATAAACTAAAACTTGGAACCTAAATAATTTGTCAGTTTGATCACTGAAATGCATGTAATCAAAATATTAAGTGTTCAATTAAACTCAAAGCCTTTTGTTCATACAGGCACTTAATTAAACCTAGATCACTAAGATTGAACTATCAAGGGGTCATCATATCATAAAGATCGCCTCTGATCTGCTGGTAACTTAAACTAAACTTCCTCATAAAACAACACATTTACTCAATACATTCAGTGATACTGAGATTTTTTTTTTCTTTCCCTTCCACGTTCGTATTCTCCTTCTCGAAAATACGAAGCACATGTTTTTAAAAGAAAAATGATAGAAAAATATAATTTAAACTTCAAAACTCTTTTGATAACAATAGTAATGAGATTAACAAAAATAATAAAATAATTGGCAACTGATTTTACTAAAAAATTACTTATTTAGGATTTTAAAATTCAAGTAACATTATTAATTATTTTAAGATTTTCCCCTATTTACAACGACTAACAATTTAGGTCCGGGAAGGTATTGCCTTCAAATCTGGGCAACTGTGTCTTAATAAGTAGAGGCAGAAAGAGAAGTGGCATTCGGCCCAATTAATGATATGGCCATGATTTATGGGGGCGACTTGGGTATTGGTCTTGGTGAGCGCAGCAATCATATGGGCTTCACCCTTTCTTCTTTCTCACATGTTACAGGCCGTAACCAAGTTTAATGGCCCTGTCAGTTGAAGTACCCCAAGAGCAGGCGGGACGTAAATAAATACTAAGCACTATACGACATGTATATGTATATAAACATAACTAAAAGTAAAATTTTAGCAACTTAAGTCAGCTGATCTCATAACTATAAGATTATGAGTTTGAAACCCACCGACTTTGTTGAAAAATAATCTGTAAACACCTAAATCACCATCAAGTTGAACTAGGATTATTTGAAGCATTCTATCATCGGACTTTAATAATTAAAACTGTGATATCATAGGGGAGTTCTGATAACAAAAACGTTTTAAAGCGATATAGGAAGGAATTCTTCCCTTGCATGAATTATTCCCTCCGACCAAAGTCCTAAATCAACGCATCATCATTACGGAACAGGGTAACTCAACTAATCATACTCCGCATAGGTTCAAGGTTTCTAGGCAATGGATATGTACTGTGGTAAATCAAGTATATTTCAACAAGTCGATCGATTTGTCCCCTGTTAACTTGTGTATTATTGCCATGCCAGTTAAGACTTAACGTGCATCCATCGTTGACCACAAAAAACCAGGGATTGATACTGAACGAAAGTAAGTTGTCGTGTTAATATTCCATATTGGGAATCTGGCCGGCCTTTGATGATGTTAGAGTGCACGTGGGCTATAAATATGCTCAGAAACAAATTAAATGGTCAGCAGGGGTGGGAGCTGGAACGGACCCTGACACGCTGACATGACGATTTTTTTTTTTTTTTTCCTCGTAGGACATGACGATTTATTCAGATCAGTACGAACAAATTAAAACAAAACAATATAATACCAATATTTATAGAAAAGGCAATAAATTAAGATATAATATATGATGCTATTATTACTATTATGATGCATGTTAAATAAGGTTTGAAATAAAGTGGAGTAGAGCGAGCGTTGTATGTGGTGAGCCTGAGGAATTAAAAAAGGGAGAGATATAAGGGAGCGTGCACTTATAATATATATATATATAGAGGTGGGTGATGGAAGCAGGCAACTTATTAATGAGAGGAAGCCTGATAGAATTTAAAGGAATTAAGGGAGAAAAAGGGAAACTAAAGCTAGAATTTGAAACTCTAGTATATTCAAGAATCAAAATCTGAATTCTTGACCAATTAGACAAATCTAAATATATCTTCATTTATGGTGTTTCTGTAAACAGACTACAAGTATATATAAAGTATTGTTTTCTTAACAGCCTATAAAACTACCCTTACACAGATAATATATAATAACTAAACACACAATAACTTAATAACTTCCAATAACTCAATAACCTCTTTAAATTGTCCATAACTACTTTGTCTTATCCTCTACTTTTATTTTCTTTCTCATGGAATAAACTAGAAGAGGTAATGGACAATTATTATTACTCATATTCCTATCAAAACCTCATATCTATATATGGCCACGAGTTAGATGCCAATCTCTACGTGCCTTTAATTCTCACACGCATGCATGGCCTTCTTAGCGCCACTTATTTCATCCCTATCTTCCTTACCTACCTTGCTTTTTAGTCCTTGCCTGCTGCAGAACAAGTACAGTTTCTCACAATTTATTTTGGAATACTCTGCTTGTTTCTATTTTTGCTTCCCTCAAAGATTCACAGTATATATGCAGGACTTCATTAAGGTGCCACTCAAGCGACCAAATTAGCGAATCAACAAAAATGCCTATATGAGGTTACAGCAAAATAATTCCATTACATTTACTTAATTAGTAGTAGTCACGACATGCCAGATGCAAATCACTGGTTTTATATAGTGGATCTGGCTCTAGTTCCCTACAGACAACTTTTCCCTAGCTTATAAAATCCCTTATTGACTGAATCATGCACCTAACCATATTATTACTGTAAAATAATATTGAAGAGTTTCGTTTTCCATGTCTGTCTTTAATGCCTCATCACTTCCTCCTTTACCGACTGGCTAGATTGTGGCCACTCAATGGCTGAAGACGGATAGGTATCGTTGCCACGACTATCACGCACCTAACTTAATTGACTCCTAACCAAAACCTAATCCTATATATTCAATTTAAGTCCTTGTCAATCATTCATCAAGAAAAAACACTCGCTCTTCTAGTCAATCAATAGAACTACGAGTTAGTTTATCCGTGATATATATGCGTGTAATTAAGTTAGTGCACTAGCTCTTAAAAAAAAAAAAGAAACTAACAGTAATGCTAAAACTAACGATAAGTTAAAAAAAAATTATGTGTCTATAATATAATCTCATAATGAAATTTTGGATGTTTTAATTTCTAAATGATTGGGAAAGAAGGGTTGGTCTCGGCCACTAACACCATCCACAGATTAGTGGTAGAAATTATTTTTTCAATGTAATTTACCGTATATGAAATAAATTAGCGAGATCGATAAATTTTATCTCAACTTATGTAAACGTATTCGCTAACTCACATAGGTAATGTAAAAGTATAGATTCATTCTAAATGTTGTATGAGGCCTCGGCCGTCCATTTGTCTTGCCTTGCCTTGGGCAGAAAATAATTTTGAGGCATTATTATTTTTATCATTTCCTATAATTATAATTTTATGCAACAAATTTATTATATAATTAAGAGCCAACGATGGATTTTAATTTGAATATATTACAAGATTTCCAATCAGATGTAAGAGAGAATCATTAATCAATGTATACGGTATAATTAATAAAGCATTATTTATATCAGGTTCCTCACGTCTATCATATTAAATTCTTCAATCATACATCATCATATTTTTAAAATATTATTATTTAACTATAAATTTACATGAAATAAAAATAAGAAGATCGCTATGTAGATGGAAATTCTATAATAGATATAAGCAACTTGAGGCAAATTCTGTGCAAAATAAAATATACTACTAATATACTGTTTCAGCCGTTATTCCTTCTCAAAATTCGTGCATATATGATCTGCATGGATAGAGAAGCACGGAAACAGGATCTAGCTTTATTCTTTTTTTAACCGTGCATGCATGTAGAAGAAATAATAAAATAATACAAAAAAGCATTACTTCATTTTCGCTCACAAGAGGAATGAATTAGGAGAGATTAGTGGACTCGACAGTTGAAGAAGAGATGAGAAAGTGAGGAGCAAGAGTGTAGTGTAGCTGGGAACTACTAGAGACAGTGGGGAAGGAGAAGGTGATGCGACATTATACCCCACCCTGCCTCTGCTTTCATTTAAGCCGTTATAGCTCATATTATATCCTTCACAAACCAAACCTACCCACTCTTGACACCTTCTTCAACTACTCTCCCTCTGCCTCTGCATCATCGCCATTATTCATTCACCACCAATTCACATTCACAGTCCCAACACATTCTCCTTCTCTCAGTTAACTCCCCCAAATGGTTAACAAAACTTACCCAAATTGAATCATTTCTCCCCAAAAGTTCGTAATTCATTTCTTCTTCCTTTTCCTTTTATGGTATATACTCTCATTGTTGTGGAAATCCTTATTTCCACCGTCTGGGGATTTATTGATTACAGGGTTGTGAATTAATTATCTCAGTTCACAGAATTACGATGGCTGGCCTTGAGCGTGGAAATATGTACATAAATGGTGTAGCACCAAATAGGCATAGTCCTGCCGCAATATCTGAAGTGGACGAGTTCTGCCGCAGCCTCGGCGGAAATAAGCCAATTCATAGCATATTGATTGCAAACAATGGAATGGCAGCCGTCAAATTTATACGCAGTGTTAGGAGCTGGGCCTATGAGACATTTGGTTCAGAGAAGGCTATTTTGTTGGTCGCCATGGCAACTCCAGAGGACATGAGAATCAACGCAGAACATATCAGAATGGCCGATCAATTTGTGGAAGTACCTGGTGGCACCAATAACAATAACTACGCTAATGTCCAGCTTATTGTTGAGGTGAGTGCGGTTTTATTTTATGAAGTTTCTGGATATTTAAATTTTGTTTGTAATAATCTGCACAATCAAGACTTTGTCATGAAAAATGGTGGCCATTTCAATTTTTGAAAGCTACCAATTCTAGTTCTTCAAGTAGAAAAACACATGTCGGGATTTTTCTTTAAGATTGATGAACTTTACTTGTATGCATTATGAAGTTCCAGAGTGGACAAGGAGCTTTATGCATGTCTACTTCCCAAAACAAGAGATATACATGTTTTACATATTTCATGTTTAAGTTGTTCCTGTTTGCTGCTGCTATGTGGTTTAGTGTAACTTACACTGCTCATTATTGTAATCATAGTTGCTTAAGTAGTAATAAATTATTGTGACATTAGATATAACTTCTAATGTCAGCTAACTTGTATGAAATATGTTTCAAGATGGCCGAGATTACTCAGGTTGATGCAGTTTGGCCTGGTTGGGGTCATGCATCAGAAAATCCTGAACTTCCTGAAGCATTGAATGCAAAGGGAATTCTATTTCTTGGACCTCCTTCCCTATCTATGGCTGCGTTGGGTGATAAAATTGGTTCATCACTGATTGCTCAAGCTGCAGAAGTGCCAACCCTTTCATGGAGTGGTTCTCATGTAATTTTCAATCTTCGGCTGCAGTATTGCCTTTTTCTAACGGATGTCCCAACTTATAACTTCAAGTTTCCTTTTAAAGGTGAAAGTTCCATCTGGGAGTAGCTTGGTTACTATTCCTGATGATATTTACCGAGAAGCATGTGTCTATACAACCGAGGAAGCAATTGCAAGTTGTCAAGTTGTTGGTTACCCTGCTATGATCAAGGCATCTTGGGGTGGTGGTGGTAAAGGCATAAGGAAGGTTTGCTTCTTGACAATTTCGCAGCACTCATCCACCTCATTTTGCAAACTGATTTTGTCTTATGAGCATATAAATTATTTCAATCATTTTGCTAGATTTAAAACCTATGAAGCTAAGGAACTCTTTTGAACCCTTTATATACTTGTTAAAAAAATGTAAAATTTAACATCCACGAGGATAATTTAGGTTGATAATGATGATGAGGTCAGGGCACTGTTCAAGCAAGTTCAAGGTGAAGTTCCGGGCTCACCTGCATTTATAATGAAGGTGGCATCCCAGGTTAGATCAATGACTGAACTGTGCGATGAGTTACCTTGGCTCTTGATCATATTCTAATGACATCTTTTTGTTTTTAACTAGAGCCGGCATTTAGAAGTCCAATTACTTTGCGATCAGTATGGAAATGTTGCAGCTTTGCATAGCCGTGATTGTAGTGTGCAAAGGAGGCACCAAAAGGTAAGATGACTCTTTTGTTCTTTAATCTGGCTCGCCAAGTTGCTGTGATGAAGCAAATTTTGTAAATGATTTAATCACTTTTTTGTAAACAGATTATTGAGGAGGGACCTATTACTGTAGCTCCTTTGGAGACAGTGAAGAAACTAGAACAGGCAGGTAGGAGATTGGCTAAAAGTGTAAATTATGTGGGGGCTGCTACTGTTGAGTATTTATATGGTATGGACACGGGCGAGTTCTACTTTCTCGAGCTGAATCCCAGGCTACAGGTGTTGTAATGTTTAGCTTCACTTTTATGAGCTGATCCATTGTCTTACTGAATTTGGTTTCTCATTGATAATAATCATTATTTCTGATAAAATCAGCTTTTCAAATAGACGAATCTTGATATTCTTTTAAATAATTCTTACGATTTTGTAACAATCAAGCGATTTGGTTTAGCAAAATTATCCACAGAAAATTCTTCTTTATATTATTAGGCATGTTTTGATTGAATGCTTACATAGGTTGAACACCCTGTTACTGAGTGGATAGCAGAGGTGAATCTGCCTGCAGCACAAGTGTCTGTTGGGATGGGCATTCCCCTTTGGCAAATTCCTGGTACAAAAGACTAATAACTTGTTGTAGTGTGTTTTTATGTTTTGTTGTTTTCTCAGTGATTTGGACTGTACACCTGCCTTTCACTTTCCTCCCTTAACAGAGATAAGGCGATTCTATGGGGTGGAACATGGTGGAGGATATAATGCATGGAGGAAAACATCGGCATTAGCCACGCCTTTTGATTTTGATAAAGCAGAATCTACAATACCAAAAGGTCATGCGTGGCGGTGCGAGTTACTAGTGAGGATCCTGATGATGGGTTTAAGCCTAGAAGTGGGAAAGTGCAAGTAAGTTACCAAGTTCTTCAGTGATCTCAAGAATTACTCGTTTTCTCCCATAATTTGTATTGAGCTGCAATTGTTTGTGCAGGAGCTGAGCTTCAAAAGCAAGCCAAATGTGTGGGCTTACTTCTCTGTTAAGGTAAGTTTCATTGTTTCTTTGCATATGTGTTTGACTTCAATGTCAAGAAGCTTACTTTCTTTTCTTTGTTTCTATGATTTCAGTCTGGAGGAGGAATTCATGAATTCTCAGATTCTCAGTTTGGTAAGTAGTTTTAACTATTGATTACCCAATATGAGAAATATGGTTAACCCCATAAACATAAAACATTACCTCGGACAACAGTAGAGTAAGGGCTAGGTAGTTAAGTTTGATTTGGTGGGTTAATTGGAGAGTTTTGAGCTGAAAAAGTATTGAATATATGCTACTTTCTTATGTATATGAACTTACAAAATGTCCCTTTATAATAACTTATCTACTTTAAGCTTCTAATATCCTTATTTTGTGCCACAGGACACGTTTTTGCATTTGGAGAATCTAAGGCTTTAGCTATTGCAAATATGGTTCTAGGATTGAAGAAAATTCAAATTCGAGGAGAAATTCGCACGAATGTTGACTATACCATTGATCTTCTAAATGTGAGAGACTCTGATATATAAATAGTCATAGCATGTACCTAGGGACCTATTTGTAAACATTGTAAACATTCTATAGGGACCTAATTGTAAACTTGCATAATTAGTGGGATAAGTGTTATAATATCCTACTAACCACTAGATTAGGATTAGAGGGAGGCTATCTCATTATAAATAGCCCAATCCTCATAATTGTACAATCATGTTAGTCATGACCTTGCAGAATTCAGTTGTGTGAGAACCATTGGAGTTCTCTTCTCTATCTCTCTTCTAGTCTCTTCTTCTTGATCTCTAGCTCTCTTCTTCTCTTAATTCTAAACCTAAACATCTAAAACCATAACAGTGGTATCAGAGGGGTTGATCTTCCGCCTCTTTCTGCTGTTTTGTCTCTGATTCTATTCTATTCTATTCTGTTATGTTCTTTGTTCTGTTCGGTTCTCTGCTTTGTAGGTCTGTTCGGTTCTGCTATTCTGGTTTGAACTGGGCAGACGCAAGAAAACTCAGAAAAAAATAGAAACACGAATTGGAGTCTTCTGCCATTGCAGCAAGAATCTGAATCTGTATCTGAATTCAAGGTTTGAGTTCTAATTCTGGTGGGGTAACTGACGGTGCAATCAACATTACTCCAGGAAGTTTACCAAGAACTCGATTATATACCAAAGAAAGCATCAAGAAAGCACCAGTCTTCCAGTGGATGGTAAATACAAGAGCAACGGCCATGGAAGATCGCATCTTGGCTCTTGAGGCTCAATTTCAGAAACTTGAAAAGATTGATGCCATTGAAGAAAAAATGGAAAAGTTGAATAGGGTAGATGAATTGCAAGATACAGTACTGGGTTTGAGAGAAGAATTAAGGCCAGTGATTCTTGCTGCCCGAAACAATAATCTTGATCATCATCAGCGGCAACGTGGGCAGGGTCACGGACAGGGAGGTGGCTTCCATCGGCCTACCCAATTCACTAAGATGGAATTTCCTAAATTTCAGGGGCAGGATATTGATAATTGGATTCTAAAATGTGATCGATTCTTTCATTTGGATGGGACCCCAGAGAATGAAAAGGTTACCATGGAATCGATGGGCTTAGACGAAACCAGTTTCTCGTGGCACGTGGCTGCAGAACGTCGATGGCAGCGAACACCTACTTGGGCGGAATACGTTGTGAAATTACGTGAGACGTTTGGCTTACCCATCGACAAACCCATGGGAAATCTGTCACGTTTGAGACAAAAGGGATCGCTCGCTGAATTCAACTCGCAATTCGACGCTATATCGGCCAAGTTGGATCTGCCGGAAGCATATCTGGTGGAAATTTATGTCGCGGGCCTGAAGGACGAGATTGCCGATTCTGTTCTGATGTTCGACCCGGCGACCCTCGGTGAGGCACGGCGATTAGCGAGAATCCAAGAGATCGCTGTGAATCGAAGAAACGAAACGAAGACAGTGGGGGATCGATCGAGTTGCCCTACAGTAACTCCCTCGTCGATTTATTCAGCGTTTACTCCTTCGGTGTCTTCGCAAGTCACAGCCACGTCGAATAACCAAAAGGGTGTGACTCAGCGTCCCGGGCCCCACCAGCAGGATATATCGGGAATTTCTGGGCATCTAATGAATAAAACAGGGGTCCCGACCAGAACCACTTTTGCTACAGAAAGAACTGGACAAAAAACCTGGAGAAATTCCAGAACGTTCTCGGCTGAGGATGAAGCCGAGCATAGGGCCAAAAACTTGTGTTTCTACTGCCATGAATCGTTTACAAGGAACCATTCTTGTCCCCAAAGACAAAGAATGAGATTACAATTGATGGAATTAGTTGAAGATGATGAAATTGCAGTCCAGGCCGAAACTGAACCAGAAATGGATGATGAACATGCTCCCCTTATATCCCTACATGCCATCAATGGGGTGGATACAAATGACTCCATGAGAATTCAAGGTAATGTGGGGAAGAAGCCTATTCAAGTGCTAATTGATAATGGAAGCACACATGATTTCATGGATTATGACTTTGCTGTAAGGATGGGGTGGAAGGGTTCAGACCACTCCCTTGTTGCAGTCCAGGTTGCTGGAGGTCAAAAACTTCAAGTTTTTGGAGTTTGGCATGGTTTTAGATGGAAGATGCAAGGGTTAGACTTTGTGTGTGATCTCTGAATTATCAAACTCAATACATTTGACATTGTATTGGGATTAACGTGGCTGAAAACTATCAAGAGTGCCTTATGGGATTATGAGAAACTCTCTATGCAATTTTGGTATAGGGGAAGGTTATGTAAATTGCAGGCAAGTCCCACAAGCTCCCTAAAGGTGGTTTCATCTACAAAACTAGGGGGTAACAAGCACCTTGGTCCACAAATGTATTTGGTACAACTCTTGCAACCTTTACCTGAAATTTCAGATTGTTATAGTGTTGGTAGCACTAATATTGCAGGAAGTGCAGAGCTGCCTACTGAAATTCAGAGGGTACTTGGGAGGTTTGAAGGTCTATTTGGTAAGCCTAGAGGCCTTCCTCCACTAAGGGCCGGTCATAACCACCCAATTGTGCTCCAAGAGGGTACAAATCCCATAAGTCTCAAGCCCTATCGATATTCAACAGCCCAAAAGGATGTAATTGAGAAGCAAGTGACTGAATTGCTTCACACCGGTGTAATTCAAGAGAGTTCATCTCCTTTTTCGGCCCCTATTGTGCTAGTGAAGAAGAAGGATGGGTCAAGGAGGATGTGTATTGATTTCCGGGAACTCAACAAGAAAACGGTAAAGAATCAATACCCCATTCCCCTAGTTGAAGACCTATTGGATGAACTACATTCAGCTAGGTGTTTTACTAAACTTAATTTGAGGGCTGGTTATCATCAAATCAGAATGCAACCGGAAGATTGCTATAAAACAGCATTTAAAACACATTCGGGACACTTTGAATGGTTAGTAATGCCTTTTGGTTTGACAAATGCCCCGGCTACATTTCAAGGTGCAATGAATGACATTTTTCGTCATCTATTAAGGAAGTTTGTTCTTGTTTTCTTTGATGATATATTGATTTATAGTGCTGACTTACAAGAACATGCTAAGCATCTTGAAGAAGTGTTGCAGATTTTGCAAAAGCACCATTACTTTGTTAAGAAGAGTAAGTGCACTTTTGCTGCCAAGAGTGTGGAGTATTTGGGGCATATAATCAGCAACGGTACAGTAGCTACGGATCCCAAGAAGATTCAAGCAGTTGCTGATTGGCCTGAACCAAAATCAGCAAAGCAACTAAGGGCTTTCCTAGGCTTGGCGGGGTACTACCGGAGGTTTATCAAAGGGTATGGCTCAATAGCTAAGCCTCTTACTCTTTTATTGCGGAAAGAAGGGTTCAAATGGGAGGAGGCAGCTGCTGCATCCTTCAAAGAATTGCAATCAGCTCTTATTTCAGCACCTGTTTTGGCCTTACCTGACTTTTCTAAGGACTTTGTGGTGGAGGCTGATGCATGTGGAGGGGGAATAGGTGCTGTTTTGATGCAACAAGGTCAGCCCTTAGCCTATTTCAGCAAAGCTTTGGCTCCTAAGCATGTAAGCCTCTCTATCTATGAGAAGGAATTATTAGCGGTGGTGCAAGCGGTAGAGCATTGGCACCAATATCTTGAGAGAGGTAAATTCGTGATTAAAACGGATCAACAGAGCCTACAATATCTTTTAGGATAGAAATTGAAAACTCCCTTTCAAATGTATTGGATAGCCAAACTCTTAGGGTATAATTATGAAATCCAATACAAGAAGGGCAATGAGAATGTTGTTGCTGATGCATTGTCTAGATTGCATGGTTCTCAGATTTTGCAGATTTCTTTGGATACTTCCTCACCTGAATTAATGGAGGACATTAAGCAAAGTTGGGAAACGGATCCAGACATAGCTGCTATACTAGTGCAAGTGAAGGAGAATGATGGCATCTTTCATTCCTATAAAAGGCCTCTTTTGGTGGAAACACTTGCATAGGGATGTTGAAGAATTCATTCGGGGATGTGATACATGTGCTAGATGCAAGTATGAAACGGTGGCTACCCCGGGATTACTTCAGCCCCTTCCTATTCCTAGCAAGGTTTGGGAGAGTATTTCCATGGATTTTATTGAAGGATTGCCTAAATCAGGGGGAAAAGAGGTAATATGGGTAATTGTTGATAGGTTGACTAAATATGCCCATTTTATCCCTCTTTCTCACCCTTATTCAGCTTCTACGCTGGCTCAAGTGTTTTTAGACCAGATTTATAAATTGCATGGTGCACCGGCTGAAATCATAAGTGATCGTGATCCTTTATTTTTGAGCAACTTTTGGAAGGAATTCTTGAAGATATTGAAGGTGAAACAAAATTTATCTTCAGCTTACCATCCCCAAAGTGATGGTCAAATCGAGGTTTTAAATAGATGCCTTGAATCTTACTTAAGGTGCATGTGTTGGGAAGTTCCCAAGGAGTGGAGTCAATGGTTAGCACTAGCCGAATGGTGGTATAATACAACTTTCCATACAGCCACCAAAGCCACTCCACATGAGCTTTTATATGGGCAAAAACCAGCTGTTTACACTCCATATATACCTAGAACAACAATGGTTGAAGCGGTTGATCGAAGTTTCACAGCAAGGGAAAAGATGTTAGTTGTTTTGAAACACTATCTCTATAGATCAGCAAACACAATGAAGCAAAAAGCTGATGAAAAACTCTCAGATAGGCATTTTGAGGTGGGACAATGGGTGTTTTTGAAGTTGCAGCCCTACCGACAAGTTTCAGCTGCTACTAGAAGCAATCAAAAGCTTGCTCCTCGCTTCTATGGTCCATACAAAGTGTTGCAAAAAGTGGGACCAGTTGCATACAAGCTAGAGTTACCTCCAGAAACAAGGATTCACTCTACTTTTCATGTATCCTTGTTGAAATTGTGCCCGGACCCGAGTGTTAAACAACGACATCCTCCTATCGATTGGCCGGTTGTTCCAAGCTCACTCTATCCCCAACAAATATTATCTCAGAGAGTTGGGAGGAAACAAAAGAGGATTATTACCGAAGTGCTAGTTCAGTGGCAAGGTTACCCGGAAGAGGAAGCTACATTGGTGTCCTTGTTCAACTTGAAGCATCAATTTCCAGAGTTTCAGGTGCCAAACCCTTGAGGACAAGGGTTGTTTCAAGGGGGGGGGGGCAATGATATATAAATAGTCATAGCATGTACCTAGGGACCTATTTGTAAACATTGTAAACATTCTATAGGGACCTAATTGTAAACTTGCATAATTAGTGGGATAAGTGTTATAATATCCTACTAACCACTAGATTAGGATTAGAGGGAGGCTATCTCATTATAAATAGCCCAATCCTCATAATTGTACAATCATGTTAGTCATGACCTTGCAGAATTCAGTTGTGTGAGAACCACTGGAGTTCTCTTCTCTATCTCTCTTCTAGTCTCTTCTTCTTGATCTCTAGCTCTCTTCTTCTCTTAATTCTAAACCTAAACATCTAAAACCATAACAGACTCATGTTGACAACTTATACAAACAAGGCTTTAGAAATACAAAAGTTACAATTGTACAATATTTGATCTCAGGCTTCAGACTACAGAGAAAATAAAATTCATACAGGATGGTTGGACAGTAGAATTGCAATGAGGGTTAGAGCAGAAAGGCCTCCTTGGTATATTTCTGTTGTTGGCGGGGCACTTTTTGTAAGCAAACTTATTTTTCTCTATAGCTTCACTTACTTTTTTTTTTAAGGTTTTATATTATAGAGCGCATGATCTATGCTCTTTTCCCTGTTAATCTCATGATATGTGCCCTATTCAATGCAGAAAGCTTCTACTAGTAGTGCAGCTTTGGTTTTTGATTATGTTGGCTATCTTGAAAAAGGACAAATTCCTCCTAAGGTACTGTCCTTATTTTAGAGAATAACTTAGCTTGCTTTTATTTAACTCCTGTTTTCAAGGGATTCTGAATTTACTTTGTAATGATCTCAGCACATATCTCTTGTCCACTCACAAGTGTCATTGAGCATTGAAGGAAGCAAATATATGGTATGTATTACAATAAATATCAATCTAATGTAATATTTTCTGTAGTTTCATGGGTTTTTGGAGACTCGCGCTGGCATAAGTGCTACTCGAAATTTTGTAATTAACATCTATCAAAACAATATCTAGATTAACATGTCAAGAGGAGGGCCGGGAAGTTATAGATTGAGAATGAATGAATCAGAGATAGAAGCAGAGATACACACTTTACGCGATGGAGATTTGTTGATGCAGGCAAGTGTCATCCTCCAAACTTCCACATTCTGTCACTCTGCATTTTCTCATTTAGCTTATTATTTACTCTTATTGTTGGTAGTGTCGTGCTTTTTGAATAACAATATATTGGTTACAACTTTTAATATAAACTAGCTCCTAATAATTGCGGAGCTTGAAATTGAATTCTTGGATTTTTAATACTTTGCATTTAAAGGGATAGCTCAATGAATATCTGGCTATGAAGAATAGATACTTAGGGATTTGACTCCATCACTAATAACAAGATGCTTTTGAAGTACATAAGCTCTTACATGACTAATCTTTTCTATTGATAAAGTTCTTAACTAAAATCATTACACTTTACATAGTTGGATGGGAACAGTCATGTGATTTATGCAGAGGAAGAAGCAGCTGGAAATCGCCTTCTAATAGATGGAAGGACTTGTTTGCTTCAGGTGAGATCGGTTCATTTTTATCCTTAGGTTCTACTTTGCATTTTCTTGAGGCTAAGGTGAATTTCTAAACACATTTTATATGCAGAATGATCACGACCCATCAAAGTTGGTTGCAGAGACTCCATGCAAGCTTCTGAGATTTTTGGTAACGGATGCTAGTCATATTGATGCTAACACACCATATGCAGAAGTTGAGGTCATGAAGATGTGTATGCCTCTTCTTTCACCTGCTTCTGGGGTTATTCACTTCAAAGTATCTGAAGGGCAGCCGATGCAGGTATATAGTGTTGTGAATAGAAGTATTAAGTGTTTTAATCACAACAAATTTTAAGACAGTACTTTCTTTGTAGGCTGGGGAGCTTATAGCAAAGCTTGATCTAGATGACACTTCAGCAGTACGAAAAGCAGAACCTTTCCATGGGGGATTCCCAGTCCTGGGTCCTCCTACTGCAATATCTGATAGAGTTCATCAGAGATGTGCTGTAAGTTTAAATGCAGCAAGGATGGTTCTAGCTGGCTATGAGCACAAAATTGATGAAGTGAGCTCCATTAGCTCTAAATATTAACAATATTTATAGCCTGTTGTAATCCATCTTTCATGATGTTCTTGCTTGTATTGATATTGTTAGTTTTTTTATATGGTTGTCTTATTAATGAGTTTGAACTTCTATCCCAGGTTGTGCAAAATTTGCTCAATTGTCTTGACAGTCCTGAATTACCTTTTCTTCAATGGCAAGAATGCTTTTCTGTTTTGGCAAATCGTCTTCCAAAAGATCTAAGAAATGAGGTAATGAGACACCCTTCTGGCTGTCTCCTTGTTTTAACATGAAAACATTAACCTCAGTTAACCTTGAAATTTGTAATATATCAGTTGGAATCAAAATATAAGGAGTTCGAGAGGATATCAGGCTCCCAAAATGTTGATTTTCCGGCCAAATTATTGAAGGGAATTATTGAAGTGAGTTCAAGCTTTGGATTTTCTCATTCTTTTTTTTTTTTTTTTTGAGCAATTGGAATTTCTCATTCTAATTTTCCCCCATTTAGCATGAATATACTCATAACTTCATAAGGTGTGATTACATTGCAGGCTCACTTTTCCTCCTGTCATGACAAAGAAAAAGAATCACAAGAAAGGCTTCTTGAACCTTTAATGAGTCTAGTGAATTCTTATGAGGGTGGGAGAGAGAGCCATGCACGAAGAATTGTTCAATCCTTGTTTGAAGAGTATCTTACTGTTGAAGAACTGTTTAATGATAACATACAGGTCAGTTCGATTAATGAAGTACCACTACTAATTATTTGGATAATTTAAGTACTTATGAAGTTGACTGAGGTATTGAGGCTTGAAATGAAAATGTAAATTTGAGATGTTCATTTTTTCATTCGTTCCTTGTTTGCCTTCTCCTTGCAAGACTGGTCTTTCTATGGAATCTTGAAAGAAACAATTCTCAGTCGTATTGTGCTTTACAGTTTCCCTAGTTCAAGAAACAAGCTAGTTATACTTATCTATTTGTTATAATGCAACAGACTAAATTAGGAAGAGATCAAGTACCTTCTTATATAAATAATATTTTAATTTTGTTGAATTATTTTGAATACTCATAACCTTCTATCTTCCCACTCCTCCCCTTTACAGGCTGATGTGATTGAACCACTCCGCCTACAATATCAGAAAGATCTCTTGAAGGTTGTGGATATAGTACTCTCTCATCAGGTATAAACTCTCATTAGATATGCATCTTGACTCTTGAGTAGTTCTCTTTCTTGGTGTCTTATAGACATTAATTTGAATCTACATTAATTTTATTTCTTGGATTTCAGGGCATGAAGAGTAAAAATAAGTTGATACTGCAACTAATGGAACAACTAGTGTACCCTAACCCTGCTGGCTATAGAGATCAATTGATCCGTTTCTCAACACTCAACCATACAAATTATTCTGAGGTTTGGACAAATTCTTGGGATATTTTGGTCCCAAAAAATTGGTGTGATACTTATGCCTCCCTTCCCCGCAAAGAGAATTGATAAAAAAGGGGGGAAATTATGGCTTAGAATTTGATACCCTATTATCTTCCCGAACCATTCTTCACCATATGGTATTTTCTATGGGTCATAATGTGTCTCACTGAAGAGGAACGAATATCTATGTTCCTAATATAGTTGTTTATGTCATCCTAAAACCTTATTTTCTTGTTGCAGTTAGCTCTTAAGGCGAGTCAACTTCTAGAACAAACAAAATTGAGTGAACTTCGTTCCAACATAGCTAGGAGTCTTTCAGAACTAGAGATGTTCACTGAGGATGGTGAAAATATTGATACTCCCAAGAGGAAGAGTGCGATTAATGATCGAATGGAGGACATTGTGAGTGCTCCTTTGGCAGTAGAAGATGCCCTTGTGGGTTTGCTTGATCACAGTGATCACACCCTTCAAAGGCGGGTTATGGAAACTTATGTCCATAGGTTATACCAGGTATATAATTTTTTTTTTTTTTATATTATTTGACGCCTTTTCATCTTCTTTAAATTACCAGGAAACAACATTTTACTTTTGTTGACTTATAGTATCTCTTATTAGCCATATCTTGTAAAAGAGAGTGTGAGGATGCAATGGCACAAGTCTGGTCTTATTGCTTCATGGGAGTTTTTGGAAGAGTATGTTGAAAGGAAGAGCGCAACTGAAGACCAAAAGTTCAACAAAACATTGTTAGAAAATTGTGGTAAGAGGAAATGGGGAGTAATGGTTATAATCAAATCTCTTCAATTTTTTCCTACAATTGTTGGTGCGGCATTGAAGGAGGCTACGTATAACTTTCACAAAGAACTTCCTAAAGGTTCTCCTGAACCTGCTAATGACTATGGCAATATGATGCATATAGCATTAGTGGGCATCAACAACCAGATGAGTTTACTACAAGACAGGTACAACATATGAAACTAATACTCATTTATCATTTTAACCATAAGTAATGAATATTTCTTTGATTTCAAAGAAAGATCAACGATAATATAGCATATTGTTTCTTTTGTATTGTTAGACCTGCACTTGGCTTGATTTTAAATCCAAAGTGAACCTAACTGGTTTGATCTGGGTCCATGCTGATAAATTGACTCGATTTTAAAAAAAGCATTTTTGATCGATCTAGTGATGATAATCTATAATTTGCTTTTGACAAGTGCCATCTTGGATATGTTGTGCAGTGGTGATGAGGATCAAGCTCAAGAAAGGATTAATAAGTTAGCCAAATTGGTAAAAGAGGAAGAATTAGGATCAACTATACATGCTGCAGGTGTTGGGGTGATCAGTTGTATTATACAGAGAGATGAAGGGCGAACCCCAATGAGACACTCCTTTCACTGGTCTGAAGAAAAGATCTGTTATGAGGAGGAACCTCTATTGCGACATTTGGAACCTCCCTCGTCCGTTTATCTTGAATTGGTTAGTTTAACAACTTTACGGTTTTAATCTTGTGTTGTACTTTCAAAGGACAGAATTTTTTCTTTTTACTTGTGTGCTTGGTCTTAAGGTCATTTAACATGTATATGGTTACAGGACAAACTTAAAGGTTATGAGAATATAAAGTATATCCCATCCCGAGATCGCCAATGGCATTTGTACACAGTTGTAGATCCTAAGCCACAATCAATTCAAAGAACGTTTCTTCGAACGTTAGTAAGACAACCAACAACAAATGAAGGGCTCTCAGGTCAATGGCCAGATATGGAAACATTGCATACACAAAAGGTTATGTCTCTTACTTCAAGAAGCATTTTGAGATCCTTGATGGCTGCAATGGAGGAATTGGAACTTAATGCACACAATACCACTGTCAAATCTGAACATGCTCATGTGTACCTCTGTGTCATACCAGAGCAACAAATAGATGATATTCTGCATTATTCCAGGTAACTATGGATATGCTTTCTACTACCTATTCTTCCAGAGTAAGGAAAAAACTTCCTGATTCTGTCTTAAATTTTGGATGTTGTTTCTAGGAGGATTGACTTGGATGCTGGACAAGAAGAAGCAACAGTTGAGTCAATCTTGAAAGAATTGGCACACGAGATCTATTCATCTATAGGCGTAAGAATGCATAGATTAGGGGTTGCAGAGTGGGAAGTTAAGCTCTGCATGGCATACTTTGGACAAGCAATCGGTGCTTGGAGGGTCATTGTAACAAATGTTACTGGTCATACTTGTACGATACATGTAAGTATTTACTCATTTAAAAAACGAATAGAAAAAAAAAAAGACCTACATGCCACCATTTTTACATAGTCCTGGATAGTTAAAAGGTTCCAATTAAAAGGCAAACAAGGTGTAGGTGCTTCCTCATCTCAGAAGTATAAACAGTTAGCATATATGGGATAAACCTAGCAAAGTTCCAATTACATGCCTTAAAAAAAGAAGCTGAACTAGTAATAAGTGTTTTCTATTTCTTAATATAGCTATATTGATTGGCATATTACTTTTGGTTTTAGAATAATTATGAACAAATATGGATGTTCCATAAGTTATGATTGAATTTCAATTTATATATTTTCAGATATACAGAGAGATGGAGGACAAAGGCACTCATAAAGTTGTATACAGATCAATCAATGGAAAAGGTCCTCTGCACAATGTACCTGTGAATGAAAACTATCAACCTTTAGGAATCATTGACCGAAAACGTCTTTTAGCAAGGAAGAACAACACCACATACTGCTATGATTTTCCATTGGTGAGCGATCTTTTCTTTTTAAATGGCCAAGGCAAAAAGGCATTTTTTATGTGTTTGCACCTTGAAAAGCCGAAGTGTTTGCTGAGGTGATAAGTTATTTGCAGGCATTTGAAACAGCCTTGAAACAGTCATGGGCAATCCAATACCAAGGAATTCAAAAGGCTAGAGATAAAGTTCTTCTAAAAGCAACTGAGCTTAAATTTGCTGATAAAGAAGGTGGTTGGGGTACTCAGCTAGTTCATGTGGAGCATCCACCTGGACTTAATGATGTTGGTATGGTAGCCTGGTTTATGGAAATGTGCACCCCCGAGTTTCCATCTGAAAGGACAATACTGGTAGTAGCGAATGATGTCACCTTCAAGGCTGGTTCTTTTGGCCCGAGAGAGGATGCATTCTTCCATGCTGTGACTGATCTTGCATGTACAAAAAAACTACCTTTAATTTACCTAGCAGCAAATTCTGGTGCTCGTTTAGGTGTAGCTGAGGAAGTTAAAGCTTGTTTCAAAGTTGGTTGGTCTGATGAATCTAATCCAGAGCATGGTTTTCAATATGCATATTTGACGCCAGAGGATTATGCTCGGATCGGATCATCAGTGATAGCACATGAGCTAAAGCTGGAAACTGGAGAAACTAGATGGGTTATAGATACCATTGTTGGAAAAGAGGATGGTCTAGGGGTTGAAAACTTGAGCGGCAGTGGAGCTATTGCTGGTGCCCATTCTAGGGCATATCAAGAAACTTTTACCTTAACATATGTGACTGGAAGGACCGTTGGAATAGGGGCTTATCTTGCCAGACTTGGCATGAGATGCATTCAGAGGCTTGATCAGCCTATAATTCTTACTGGTTTTTCTGCATTAAACAAACTTCTTGGTCGGGAGGTATACAGCTCACACATGCAGCTAGGTGGACCTAAAATCATGGCAACAAATGGAGTTGTCCATCTTACTGTTTCTGATGATCTTGAAGGTATCTCAGCTATTTTGAGGTGGCTTAGCTATATTCCTTCTCGTGTAGGTGGTACACTACCCATTGTACAACCCATAGATCCTCCAGAAAGGCCTGTGGATTATTTCCCTGAAAATTCATGTGATCCTCGGGCTGCCATTTGCGGTACTCTAGGCAGTAAGGGAAGATGGCTGGGGGGTATATTCGACAAGGATAGCTTTGTGGAGACACTAGCTGGATGGGCAAGGACAGTTATTACAGGAAGAGCAAAACTTGGAGGAATCCCTGTGGGAATTGTTGCTGTTGAAACACAAACAACGATGCAAGTAATCCCAGCTGATCCAGGGCAACTTGATTCTCATGAAAGAGTGGTTCCTCAAGCTGGGCAAGTATGGTTTCCTGATTCTGCAACTAAGACAGCCCAAGCAATATTGGATTTCAACAGAGAGGAGCTCCCACTATTCATTCTTGCCAATTGGAGAGGGTTTTCTGGTGGGCAAAGGGACCTTTTTGAAGGGATTCTTCAAGCTGGATCAACCATTGTGGAGAACCTTAGAACATACAAGCAACCAATATTTGTATATCTCCCAATGATGGGTGAACTCCGTGGTGGAGCATGGGTTGTTGTAGACAGTAAAATTAATTCGAATCACATTGAAATGTATGCTGATCAAACAGCTAAGGACAATGTCTTGGAGCCAGAAGGGATGGTTGAGATCAAATTCAGGACAAAGGAATTGTTGGAATGCATGGGTAGACTTGATCAACAACTGATAAATTTGAAGGCAAAACTTCAGGAAGCTAAGAGTAGTAGGGCCCATGGGAACATTGAATCCTTGCAGCAGCAAATAAACTCCCGTGAGAAGCAGCTTTTGCCAGTGTACACACAGATAGCCACCAAGTTTGCTGAGTTACATGACACTTCCTTACGAATGGCTGCCAAGGGTGTAATAAGAGAAGTCCTGGATTGGAGTAAGTCCCGTTCTTTCTTCTATCAGAGATTGCGTAGGAGAATTGGGGAGCATTCACTTATCAGCATTGTGAGAGATGCAGCTGGTGATCATCTGTCGCATGAATCTGCAATGGGCTTGATAAAAAGTTGGTATCTGAGTTCTAATGAATCCAAAGGTGACGATGCTTGGTTGGACGATGAAAGTTTCTTTAGATGGAAGAATGAACCTAGAAATTACGAGGATAAACTGAAGGAATTACGCGTCCAGAAGCTGGTGCTTCAATTGACAAGTATTGGTGACTCGGTTTTGGAGCTGCAAGCGTTACCTCAAGGATTTTCTGCACTTTTAAGCAAGGTAATAATAACGTTATTTATCTCATCCCTTTTCTAATTTGCAATTTGTTTCTTATCTCCTGAAACACGGTGCTATTTTTTTTTTATTCCTGTAGTTGGAGCCACCAAGGCGAGTGAAGTTGATTGAAGAACTTCGCAAGGTAATAAATTAGAAGGTTACATGCGTCTCGATCGAGCGGCTAAAGAAAGTCCCGCAAGTTGCCTAGTAAGCTTTTTATCCACTTAGAACGGCAATATTATTTCCAATATCTCGTTATTGCTTGATTGAGTGTAAATCATATCCATAAGTAATTTCTGAAATTTAGCTGAGGGTAGGTGTGTCATGTGTGCTTTTCACGCTGCCAAATCCGGCCGCCAGCATGGGATGGATAGTAACCCATTATTAACCCATTTGAGCATATTCTTTCCGGGGTATGGTTTAATCATGCTCGTTTTCTACCATGCTCTCAACAAAAACAATAATAACTAAACACATGTGCAAGTGCACACGCACACGCACACACATACCGCACATGCTCATATATACACCTGTACATGTGCATATGCGTGCGCACAGGTACACAAAGACAGAAAAAATAACTTGTTTGCATTTAGACTAACTTATAATACATATTAATAGGCAATTATAAAATGACTAATCATAAATAAAAATAAGATAACAAGTATGAAAGTTTTAGGAGTGGATCTTCTACCTATTCATTTTCTCCTCATCCCTCGTAAATACCTAAAATGTTAAAAAAAAAAAGTCTCAACATTTAGAGAATGAGAGATGGGTAGAGGATCCACTCCCCTCCCGAAAAGTTTGTAATGATTGGGAATTCGTAGGCTCAATCCTACCTATATACCCTCCATTAATACTTTTTTTATCCTCCGATATAATACCTGCACCTATAAGTGATAAGCAAGACTATATATATAACATTACATTTGATTTTGACCCAAAAATAAAAGTACAAAATAAGCTCCAGCTAAAAAGAATTTCGTAATTTGAAACACAAAACGAGCATGGAAGCTCCTCGCTCTTTTCGAGGCTGTGAAGCCATGGGTGTTTGAGCCAATTTGTGGTATGACTTGAAAGAGCGACTAATGCAGACACAAAAAGTGATATGAGGTGCACGTTAGGGTGGGTCAATTATATTACTTACTCTTATGCTTCATTTTCTCCTTCTTTTCCTTTTCTTTTCTCTTGTTGTCCTGGCGTTTTTTCTTCTCCTTCTCTTGGGCCCGTCTCTTGTTCTCCTTTTCCCTTTGTTCTCTCCTCTTTCTTTCTTCTTGTTCCTTCCTCTGGCATTCCTCTCTCTTTCTTTTATCTTTCTCTTTGGCCTTCCTCTCCTTTTCCTTTAGCTCTGACTTTCTCCTTCAACTCTTCTCTGGTGAGCTCCTTTCCAATTCTGAAGCACATACTGGCAGAGACAAATGCAACTCAACTTTTCTGTTCTCAAAACTACGATACATATATGTATCTATGTTTAGAGAGAGGGAGGGAGGTATTTCCATCTTGTACGTACAAATTTTTTGGTTGCAAACTCTCAATGCTCTGGTTCAAGTTTTCTGTTGCCTCGTTGTAGTTGTCCTTGTAGATGGCCGTCCAATGGCCAGCAGAATTGGCCTTTCCAATGTGGTGTGCCCGATGAAATATTTGGTTTTACTGTCGTATGTTAATCTTTTTCTTCATTCGTTACATTACAATTTAACTGCTTTGAATTTTCAACCATCATACCTTTTTCCAATTGTAATAGCGACTGTCTCCTATTTTTAATATAAAGTATAAATTACATTACAAACCAAATATTATAATAATATATTTGTGGCTTTATTACTTTGAGAAAATAAAGTACATATCATTAAAATCAATCCTTTTCAGTAATTTTATATTTAAAAATTAAATTTATTTTTATTTATGATATTTAAATAAATTTAAATTTTTAAAAAAAATTTTAAAAAAATTTATCGAAAAATAAATTTAGTTATATTACCTAATTTTTATCAAACTCATTCTTGACAAATAAAATCTGGGGAAAATTTCTCATTTGGTGTGTACTGGAATCTGACGTACGTTGTGTCTATCTTAAAGAGGACTTAATTATTACAAAAACAAATAAAGGAGTGGCTCCACATATTGGAGTGCACAGGCGCACCGTTATCTCTCTCTCTCTCTCTGGCTCTTTTTGGTTACAGTGCATGCACTAATAGCCTGGATATATACAAGCCATATTGAATCCGCGACCTCCTATTTGTGCACTAGGCTATAAGGCGTTTGATATCCTTGTCTCTCTCTAATTATCGGTCTTCGTACCTATTTTAATGGATGAGGATCGATCTATCATAGACGAGGCCAGTTACAGGAGCTTTCCCTTTTTCCGAGGGTCACAACAAGTTGGAGAGAGTGTTACTGTTGAAGCTGGCCTCCTCAGCCACCTTCACCTTGGAAGAACAGTAAGCAACAGCATCTGCAACCGTGACAAACATCTTGTCTTCCCCTATCTTATTTACAAAGCTCGATGCCTGGAGCTTCTCTATCACCACCGGCCCTGGGTTTGACACTACAAGCTGTGTGCACATTTATATATATTATATACACTCTCTTGGTTAATTACTAGCTTCATTCTCCCTCATAATTCTATGGTGATCATTTTCAAGTAACGGTGCATATATGTGTTAATGGAACTTGGTTTACCTGAACATCTCTCTTCTCAAGACTTGTGTGTAACTCTTCAAAGGCATGGATGCCACTCGTATCTATGTCACTCACCGCTACAAGCAAACACGTAACACCGAGTTTTCAGACAACTGGGGAGGAGTGGGACTACATCATAGTAAAAATAAAAAAAACCACTCACGTGACATATCAACTACCAAAAATTGGATCCTTGTTCGGTAGCCTTCTGTGCTTTTCTCTTCCTCATCCATCAGCCATCTTAGTATCCTGTAAATAATACATATAAACTCAAATGAATCCTTCAAAAAAAGTCAAGTGGCCCAACCATTTGCACCTTTCTGTCTATTTTAACCGATTCTTTGATTCATTCTTCTTTACCTTTCTTTAACGTAATTGGAGTTGGAAAAATATATAGCAGAATCAACTCGGACTATCAAGATTCCTGAAACCTTGGTAGCTTCTGGGTATTGTTGGATATTTCGGTACACAGTTGTCCTAGGAATGTTTCCAAGTATAGCAGTTCGTGGCCTTGTGACTTGGACCAAGATTTTAGCAAAGGATATACAGACCTGGACACATCGATCATGGTATAAAATCACCTATCAAAACTAGGTTTGACATTGATGATAAAGTAACTTTCCTACCGCAATCAGAAGTCCAATCTCGACCGAGTAAAAAACAACACCAAAAAAAGCTCCCATACAAGCAACGAAATCAAATTTATCGATCTTCCATATTAAAACTGCTGCCTTAAAGTCCACAAGACTGATAACAGCTGATATGATGATGGAAGAAATAACGGCGTTTGGTGTGTACTTGAAAAGAGGTGTGATGAACTTGAGGGTCAAAAACACAACAAAGGACATCACAACATTAGAAATCGAAGTTTGGCAGCCAGCCATATAATTTACCGCTGACCGAGAGAAAGAACCTGAAAGCATGAATAAGGTAGATTAATTACATGCACTTTTCATGAATGATTAAATTAATAATATCCGATACGTGATCGGGCATTTCTAACCCTAGCTTCTCTTTATTTCCCATTAAGCACTAAACTCAAATGGTAGTTCGCAAAAATATGTGGCATGAGCTTACCTGTTGCCACGTAACAAGAAGTCATTGAACCAACAACATTCATAGCTCCTAAAGCCACCATTTCCTTGTTTCCATCGATCTGATAATCCTTCAAGGAAGCAAATGTTCTCCCAATTGCTGCGGCTTCCTGTGAAACAAATTATTGTAATGGTTTAGAACATCTTAGGCATAAGTAGATGGCCAAGTTCTCTTCAAAAACCAAGTATTGGTGTGAAGAATTAAGATTCACTTACTGTTAACGCTATCATCCCAGCCACGATGCCGATTCTGAAACCCTTTCGAAGGTAATCGCCAGTAAAGTATATTTCATGAACAGATGAAGGATTGATCCCTTTTTCTATGTGTCTCACCTTCACATATTATCAGGGAAATAAGACATTCAATTCGCATAAGATTATTCCTACTATATGTACTTATCAACCATGCATATAACTATTTATGATTGTTAACCTTACAATTTCAACACCTTGCTTGTCTGCACGAGTTAAATAGACCAGAGAAGTGGACAGCACAACAGATATCAATGGGGCAATTGCTGGGATCCAGAACAATATCTTGTCCTTCTTTCCCTGATCCCCGTATTATTAGGACATAATGAGAAATCAATCAATGACCCAGACGACCTAATTATTAATGAATAAAAAGAATAAAAGTAAATAGGGTTTCTTACAATATATTTAGTAAATAAAAGAAAAGCTAAAACGCTTCCTCCAATGCAAACAGTCTGCCAGTTCCACTGCAAGATGTGACATATATCTAGAATTCATTATTTATATTTATTCATATAAGAGCAACTTTTCGAAGGGAAATCTTCAGGTTAATTAGGGCAACGGATTATTATTATTAGTGTACGAAATAAAAAACAGCGAGAAAATGAGAAGACATATATACTCCATGATGCGCTGATGAGAATACTGAATTCATCACAGAGACAATATCAGTTTTCTGGGTGAATTTTTTAATGCCAAGAAAACCCTTAAGCTGTTGAAGGGCAATCGTGATAGCAGCTCCACCCATGAAACCAACAGCAGCAGCATGTGATAGGAAGTCAATTAAGAAACCTAACCTGATAAAATATCCAACCCAACCATAAGATTATTCAACCCCAATACATGTTCCATTTCATCTTCATTATGTGATGGTATCGATACATACACACCTGAAAACCCCAAGAGCAGCCTGGGTGATCCCTGCAAAAAAAGTTGCAGTAAAAGCAAGTCGCCGATATTCTGCAGCATTTACAGGATCAATGTCATTCTGAAGCGAGCTTCCCAGCAATAGAGAAACCACAGCTACAGGTCCTATTGCAATATCACGGGAACTACCCATGACAGCATAAACCAGAGGTGGAACAAAGCTGGAATCTGTAACAGGTAGAGTAGGAAAAAAAATGCAAAACCTCAATCCAACATCTCATCGAAAAATGTGGGCAAATTGAGCTGTTAATGAGTCAGAGGAATCTTACACAGCCCATATTGGGGACTCAAATTTGCAAGCTTTGCGTATCCGATATCCTGTTAGTGAAGCTAAGTTCAATTATGACTAAACATATAACCTTATCGAAGCCATAATTGAACATACATGTTCAAAGCCTCTACCTGAGGGATGCAGAGGCTTGCAATGGTTAGGCCAGCAATAATATCCCCTCTAAATTTAGCAAGATTATATGTTTTGCCCCAATTAAGCATGGGGAATATGGCCTCAGCACCGAGGATGAACTTACGGGACATAGGCTGATCTTTGAAGGAACGTAGAGGATCATCCGCAAATAGTGTTTCTTTCAAAGTGGATTGGAATTCCTTGAACAAGTTCTGTCTCGGAGGACTTCTCACCCTATGGACATATGGTGCATGATGCACCTCTTTTGTTTGAGGATTTTCATCATCTTGATGACCCATTGAACAAATGAAACAATATTTCCACCTATGATGTAGGGTTAAAAAAGATCACAACATATTTTAAATTAAAGTACTAATTGCTGGTATATTTTGAGTGTTAGAGTTCAACAGTTAAGCATATGTAACGGGGCTCTCGTCTCTCTCGGGGTATACAATCCGAAGGGAAAATAATCAGGAACAAAATTTAATTAAGTTAAGGAATAGAAAAGTTAAAAAAAAAATGATCTTACTAATAAACCATGAGTGGTAATTCAGGAAATGTGTAGCGACCCTAAGTTAAAGAAAGCAGATAGATGGTGACATTAAGTTTGGAAAATCAAAGATTCAAGATGGGGAGGTCACTCTGAAGCAATCTTCAAGCCTAAGTTCTCAAGATGAAACAAAGGCCCAAAAAGATTAGCAATTGTGTCAAAAGCTTATAGCTCAATTGGCACTCCATAACCTACTTTTATGGAAGAGGTTATGAGTTCTATACATCATATCGTCGAGTAGGTGCGCGTGCGTGTAATGGGTGTGTGTGTCGCCTCCAAAAGGGTTCTAAGTTGTCCATAATAAAAGATTAGCCAGTAATGAAACCGCCACAGACGTTACATGCACGTTGCATGTATGCATGAAAAAATGGAATTAGGAGTATATCTCGCACTCGTATTGTTGGGCTTAGTTGTTTGCCCGGCGCCCTTCGCAATTCTTTACGCAATCTTGGAATACATTGCATTAATTGGTCACATATAATTTATAAAAAAAATATCACCCATATAATATCAATATCAACGACATTCAGTCAAAAAATATCAATGAAGTTGCTTACTGTATCAATGTTTTTGGCCAACCCAATATAGTTTTCATAATTGATAAAATAAATATAATATAGATTTAATTATAGACTCACAAGTGCGGAGAATCCCACTGCATTCGCTCTAGAAGGTTTTCCTTTTCTTTTTGATTAAGGTAGTGTTTGGGCGGGTTTTTTAGGAGAGAATTTATGTTAGAATATATAAAAAATATAATATTAGTTAATATATATTATAAAGAAAATTATATCACTCTTTTTCTTCAACTCAGTTTTCTAATTTTAACATTGTTTGAGATATAAAACATTTAAAAGGCATATTAAAATTGTTGAGATTGCGTGTTAATATTAATAAAATCACCGTTTAAAATGTATATACAAATATGTTTTTTCATATACAAGTGAGATCAGTGGCGGAACCAAAGAAAATTTTTAGGCTGGGCCAAAAAATAAATATGTCGAACTATTTACTAAATAATATCGCATAACATTAAAAATATAAATAAATAATAACCAACAATTATAAATCAAAATAAGATATAAGATAATAACATTTTCAATAAGTATCTCAAACAAGAATTTTACTTTCCTCTTACAGCTCAATGAGTAATAAATCAAACATTATCCTAAAAATATCACAAATACGTACAATCATAATAATAAGGCAAAAGTACGGAAAAAACCCTTATTAATTAAATAATTACCAAAATGTCATTCTGGCAAAAGTATTAACCCATATGCCCCCTGTAATCGATTACATGCCCAATGTAATGGATTACAGAGGGTTGGATTTTTTTTTTCAATTTTTACACTATGTAATCGATTACACACTGTAGCGTAATCGATTACATCAAATGTTACATTGTGTAATCGATTACACACTGAGGCGTAATCGATTACATAATGTAAAATTACATGTAATCGATTACGCTACCGTGCGTAATCGATTACATAATGTAAAATTACATGTAATCGATTACGTTACCGTGCGTAATCGATTACATAAACCCAGAATGCAAAATGACAGTTACAACGATATGTAATTGATTACGACACGGGCCGTAATTGATTACATTTCGCGTTTTCTGTTTTTTAAAAGCCGAAACACCTCATTTTCCCTCATTTCACTTCTTTTATCCAATTAGGGCTCCCCACTCTTCTCCATTTTCATTTTCGGCCAGAAGCCATCGGATCCAAGGCGTGGGTGTTGGAAAAATTGAAGATTTGCTCACATTTGCGTTGATTTCGGTAGGTTTTCGAAACCCATTACGATTTTGACCATATTTTCTCCATTTTGCTGAACATATGGTGCATGTAATCGATTAGGGTTTGTTTTCTTTGGCTATGTAGTGTTTTAATCATTGATTTGAATTGTTGGTTGTTTTTTTGAATAAATGAGAGATTAAATATATATTTAGGTGCGTTTTGGAAATGGGCAGTGGCTATTTTCATGCGAAACTGAACCGATTAATGGGATTGAAGCATGAATTACATGTTATTGTGTGCATGGATGTTTACGGTTATTGATTACCTTTGTTTTGATTGTTGATTGTGCATTTTACAAACAATGACATTGGTTCCGTTGACGGATAATGACATTTGCATTGTGATTATGCCATGAATTGTCTATGTTCCATATTTGTGTCTGTGTTTCATGTTTGTTGATGAATTATGTTGTCTCTTTGTAGGTATTTGTTGCCATCATGCCTCCATGCAGACGACTTCAGAGTCAGGCTGAGAGTGAGAGGCATTCGAAGCAGTGGAGAGAGGGTGATACATCCGGCTCTCAGGCACAGCCGGAAGAACTCCGGTATGAATATCTGCTGGAACATCATGCAGCATCCCACAAAGTATTCGTGGAGAAGTTTGCCTACAGAACCGTGATCAAATCCAAGTCACTGGACATGTCGTTTTTCGTTGATGAGGGATTTGATATAGTCCCATTGTTGAAGGCATCGCACTTGTGTGTCTTGGCGGAGTTCGTCAGTCCCTACTCAAAGGATATGGTTAGAGCCTTCTACCACAACCTCAGCTACATTCACGAAGACTTGAAGTCGAGCGTATGTGGCATTGACATAGTGATGACAGCGCCCGTATGGGCCCACATACTGGGGTATGATTTTGATGGGGCGGGCACCATTCTGTATGATGGGGATACCAACGTCAACCTACCTGGATATGACCGAGCAGCCGCCATCCATGACATCAGGAGGCCATTGGGTCAGAGACCCCTTTTCACTGTGGGGCAGCTGACTGTGAATGCACGGATTCTCTTCTACGTGCTGACCCATGTCTTGTTCCCTCGGGCCTACAACCATTCCAGGGTGTTGAAGGTTGATATACCGGTCATGTGGGCCATCTGTCACGCCCGACCAGTGAATTAGAGGCACTATATTTGTTGGATGATGTCCAAAGTGAAGCATAAGGACAACGCCGCACTCCCATTTGCATATCTTGTGCACTGTATTTTGACCCATTTTGCTGTCCCGATGGAGAAAGAGGACATGGTGGACTAAGGACATTGGAACACAGTATTCGGGAGGCACCTTCTGGTGCATTGCAAGATACAACAGAATGCACATGGTGTCTGGATATGCACTGTTGCTAACGAGGACGATGCACCGGGTGTTCATCCCATGGTTGATCCTGAGATCCCTATGCCAGACGATGACGAGGCTGTGGATGACGACATGGCTGAGCCGGTTGATGGATTCACCATCACTAATATCATGAGGCAGATGCGGCAGATGGACATCCGACAGAGAAGGCGGTGGAGGAGCCACGTTGAGAAGGAGAATGAGCGATGGCGGTGGATGCAGAGCCGGATGCGTGGCCTGAGGAAGGTTTGCGGCAGTTACAGGGCGGACATGACCAGGAGGCTGCTGGGGAGGAGCACGAGGTGCTTGATGTCTCTGAGGAGGAGGAGGATTAGATGTGTTTTTTTCATTATTAGAATTGTTCATTTGACGGTTGTTTCATGTATTTTTTCTTTCTGTGTTTTTTTTTGTTGTTGAACGTGATGTTTTTTTACTGAATATGACACATTTTGAACTTATGAATGTTTATGCTTTTAGTTCATGTAATTCACGGTGATGGATTTGCAAATGACATGTCGTTGGACCACAAAACTAATATGGGGACATTGATGGACTAGCCATAAGATAGACGATTAATTATTGCGTAAAATACCTTCCCTAAGTCACATTTATAGGTAAAAACAAGTGCGACAAGCTTTTGGATATTATCTCATTCGAAATCAGCATTTTGCATGCTTCTGGAGCTGGTGTAATCGATTACACCAGCTCCAGAGACACAACAAGGGCAGATTTGTATAGGTGAATGTACAAACGCATGTCCAACTTGTTTTTAACTAAAAATGTGACTTGGGGAAGGTATTTTACGCAACAATTAACTGTCTACTCTATGGCTAGTCCATCAATGTCCCCATATCAGTTTTTTTGTCCAAGGAAAATGACAATGACATAAGCGATTAGCACATTTGCATTCAAACATGTTTGAAACAGAATTTTACAAATTGAACAGTAAAATACATCAACAACCAAGTTACACATAAATTCACCAATGTCATCATTAACGTGACTTGTCCACTTTAATTCTGCCTATTCCTCAACGGACACATACGGATATTATGACCAACTTGCTTGCAATGCCGACATCGAGACTAGCTGCTTGATGGTTGAGACTCCACCCAATCCATCTCGTTTTGTATCCTTATAGACTTTGGTCGTCCCTTTCTGCGTGACAAGCTTGCATCTGGGATAACGGTTGGGCCATCTACTTGTTGAATCAATCGTTTATTGCCTATCGGGTACTAGTGTGCAGCATATACCTGACTAATGTATGATAAGGTGAACACAGGGTCAACATAATCATAATGGTTAAAATTTCGGCCCTGCACATTGCTAGCACGTAGACGCATGGATACCGTTTTGCTGTAAACCTCCCACATTGACATTTGCGATTGATCAAGTCAACCCGCATTGTGTCCCCAGCATATGCGTCCTCGACCTCAAACAACCCTAATTCTCTGTCATACAACATCACCCGACATGCGACCGTCTTCTCTTCCATCTTTTGTATGTGGTCTTCAACCTTTTTAGAGACTATCCTCCCTACAGCCATGTGTTTGTTAATCTCAACCCGCCTCGTTACGAAATATTGGACAAGTCTACTACATGTGATCTTGACCAATGCGGTTATCGGTAGATTACGTGCCCCCTGAGGACCTTGTTGACACACTTGGATAGGTTAGTCGTCATGTGACCGAACCTTCGTCCGTCTTCATCGTAGGACATGCACTATTTCTCCTTCGGAGCCCGATCAAACCAGGACGCCACCTGTGGGTTTGCCTCAGTAAACTCTTGAAACTGTATGTCAAATTAAATCTTTGAACTCATGTACCCTGCAACATTTTGAATGCAAACTCGTAACGATCGTAACAAATCAATGCTTACATCAATGTGGAACACGTAAATGGAATGTGAAATTTCATACCTAGTTTCATAATTGTTTTTTCAGTTCATTATCCTTAAATCGAGTGTTAAAGTTGCTCCCGAAATGACGCAAGTAATACACATGATAGGCATTTGGAGGCTGCCAGGCACGGTGATCTTTAACCGCCTTTATGATACTGGCGTGACGGTCAGATATTAAACAAATACCCTGCCTCTGTGTTACATGAACACGTAGGAGATCAAGAAACCACCACCAATTATCGTACTTCTCATCGGGAGGAACAACCGCAAAGGTAATGGGCAGTAGATTCCCATCCCCGTCCTGTGAAGTCGCAATCAATAGAGTCCCTCTGTATTTTCCATACAAGTGTGTGCCATCAATCTGTAGTACGGGCTTACAATATTTGAAGGCTTCAACGGTTTGGTGAAATGTCCAAAAAACCCTACGGAATATGCGTTTGTCGGTGTGAACACGCTGTCCATCGAATGCTTCAAAGGTCTCAAGCCTGAAACCGAACCCATGTTACACTGCGTCATGTATGTTAATCAATTGGGTAAGAATGCATACGACTCCTCCCAATCACCAAACAACTTCACAATTGCCTTCATTTTTGCCCTCCAGGCCTTCCTGTATGTTACATTATATCCATAAAGACGTTGTATCCTCTCTTGTATCAACGCTGGCTTTACAGTTGGATCTTCTCTTAACATACCTAGTGAAAGCGAAGCATAGTCCATTAATGTGCCGTCAATAAACAAACAGAATGACACTGCAAAAAAATAGAAAACATACTGATGATGGCTGAACATATAACGTCTGAATCCAGTTGTCTGTGATCCCGGACAAGAGGCTGGTTGTGGCAGGTGTGATCTTGACCCCACTTACGAATGATCCAACAATTTCCATTCTTGGGGACCATTGCCCTCATGTACCAAGGACAACCATCGGCATGGTTTTGACACCTCATGACAAACCTATGGTCATCGCTTTTCTCAACTATGCCTGTGCGCCGAGACTTCACGCAATATAATTTAACAACATGTTGCATTTCAGACTTCGAAGGAAACTGTTGATACAAATATAGTGGATCACCTAAATGCCAACCACCTTGCATGTCATCATTACCATACAACATCTCCGTCTCATCATCACACTGCGCCCAATTAATGCTGGAATGGTGCGGGCTTTCATTCCAAAATGGCTCAATATCAGTCCCAACAGCTGGGCAAATGATTTTTTGTCAGAACCACTGAATAAGAATTACAAATACATGAACAAATACATATTTACTAACTTACCACTGCTAACTGGGTCAACACGAAGCGGTGACGGAGACGTTCCCAAGGTACTCAGCTGCATAGTGTTTGTGTCATCATCAAAATCACCCTCGACGTCAGTATCTGACGAGTCACCCAGTGGAACCACACTATCAGGTTCTCCCTCCTCGCTGTGAATATCCTCCTCTTCCTCACCCTCGTTTTCTTAATCCTCCTTTTCCTCCGTCAATCTCAACTGACTTGATACTTGTAATGGTGCAGATAAACTGATTGCTCTGTCTTTTTGACCATAATATTGTGGAGGTCTTGTGTGCATGAGAACAGACGATGCTTCATCGGATTCAACCTCAACGTAAATCTTAATAAAATTTTGTGATTTCCGATTGTCAAAGGCATCTATAAAGCACTCTATGTCTTCATCATCACACACGTCGTTACTAATGTAATATACACTATCAAAACCAACTATAGTCTCCACTTTGGCAATCAACCGATAGATGCAATGACTGCCATGTAGCCCCAATTTTCGGGAAATCCTTTCTTTCAGCTGGTTGTACGTAGTGCCCCGATTGATTTTAAGCATTTTCGTTTTTCCTTCGAATTGCACGGCATCGGGCCCTTCAAAATGCCTCCCACTATAGTATATTACGGCAACGTAGGCGTTAGAACTTGAAGTCATCCTCCACAACAAGAAAATGGCAGCTGCAAGGGGGTGGGGTTCAGATTTCACACAAAAACAAAGGTTGATGAAGTTAAACTACAAAGATTACACAACAATACAACATTCAAAGAGGATAATGGCCTTACACTTTGATGGGTCGCACAAAAACCAACCAAAACATGAGCAACCAGAGAGCTTTAGGGAAGAAATAGAGAAATGGTCCTGAATGAGCTCAAATTGGCTTTTAAAAAACACATCTGTCGAAATGTAATCGATTACGCACTGTAGCGTAATCGATTACATGTAATTTTACACTATGTAATCGATTATGTCTCAGTGTGTAATCGATTACACAGTATAACGTTTTATGTAATCGATTACGCTACAGTGCGTAATTGATTACATAGTGTAAAAATTGGGGAAAAAAAGAGATCCAACCCTCTGTAATCAATTACATTGGGCATGTAATCGATTACAGGGGGCAGATGGGTTAATACTTTTACTAAAGTGACATTTTGGTAATTATTTAATTAATAAGGGTTTTTTCCGTATTTTTGTCTAATAATAATATGTATAATAGAATTAACACTTAAATACGTATTTCACTTACCTCAAAACAAAATAATTGGAGAAAATAAAATAAATATAATATGAACCCCAAAAAATATTTTAAAAAACATAAAGATATTATTAAATTTCAACTAAGTAAATAACATATTATAATCTATTTTTTAAAAGAGAAATTCATTATAAAATCATAAGACAATCAAATAATAAATCAAAACTGATTAAAATTAGTTATTAATCATCCTCTACATATATATAGTCATCTGTTATAAAAACTCAAAACTTTCCCTAAATCATAATCCCAAAATTTTCACTAATCAATACAATATTACCCTCATTAGAAAGAGTAAAATACGTAGAATAAAATACTTAGTTGGGACCAAATTATTAGCCAAAATAAAATATTAGATGATACATGTATATAAAAATATAAGATAAAAGAAAGCCAGCTAGGGCCAAGGCCCCAGCTGGCCACAATGTGGCTCCGCCACTGAGTGAGATAACACGTTTTTGAGATTCAGAAATTAAAAAATAATAGTTGTGATATAAATATATGTTTTAAAAAAATAAGAAAGAGAATATTTGTTAACTTATAATTGTCAAGGGAAAACGGCTTTCCTCCTTCCAAAAGCCACTTTCATTCCTCGTCCAAAAACGGGGGAAAGGACATTTCAATCGTTTCAAGCCACTGGATAACAGTAAGAGCAATGCACGAATTAAAATAATACTATAATATGGAGGAGAACGATCAGAACTCAGAAGCCACTATATTTATTTAATTTTTTTTTTAAATGGAAGTATGGAACTGCATTTTATATGCCAAGAAAAAAGGTAGTACCCGAAAAAGTCAGGAGATGCGGCTTGGCTTTGTATGCTCCACTATCGATGGTTGTGCAGTTTTTGGCGACTCTCTGTTTAATCGGATATTAAACCCATAAAGGCCCCAAGGAAACCAGAAGACACGATTAGCGTCCACGTTCGATGAATCTACAATGATCCGTGAAGGGCACCCAACATTGAGTGCTACCCTTTAAATCATAACACGCGGGCAAGGTTTGATAAAGAAGATCGCAGAAAATATGCTTCGACCACTGAACCCCGAAGGAGGAAAGAGTAAACCAAAATCCCAGGCGATCACTCTTATGGAACATATAGAATACCAGATGGATGTTCGTTAATCACAACGTACAGCAGCCTTTGAAATTCCCGCCAGAAAGAAAAAAAGTTTTTTTTTTCCGCCTTTTGGTTGAATAGCAAATCCATTCCAAAAATACATACTAAAGAACAATGTTGTCTTGAAAGTTTTTTGGGCTTAACGTTACCTCAGAAGTTTAAAAACATAGTAATATTGTCATTTTTTATTAAAAAGTTAACATTGTTATATTTTTAGACTTTTTGAGCGAAATTGAGCTTCAAAAATTTTTCAAGGTAACATTACTCCTGAATGTATATTTTCGGGGTAGATTTACTATTTAACCATTTTCTTTTTTAAAAAAAAAAATCAACAGCTTTAATGAAATAAGAAAAAACAAGTGAGGTGGCATGGAATTTGAGATGTGATGGAGCAGTCAGCACAAGAGCGAAAGACTTTCTTGACGTGGAACGGACAATGCCGGGGCTTGCTTCATGGAGGATTTAGGAACACTTGCTGCTTCCTTCACGGCGGTTTGAGTTAAAGTTACATTGATACACATTGAGATAAAATTGCTCTCATGCATGTATATGAACACTATAAAACATGTTAGAAAATTAACTTCTACTATTAGTCCAATCCAAGGGCGGATCTTCATTAGGATAAGAGGGGGGCCAAAAGAAAAATTGTCATGTTTTTTATGGAAATTGGAGTTTTTTTTATATATATATTTAGCCCAAAAATTATATATTTGTCCTTCAAATTTATACATTTGGCCCTCAAATGTCCATAAGAATGATATCCTTCCCCATATGCTGCGCTTCTTCGAGCGTTCAGCCAACACTTGTTGCACAAAACGGAGCCATCTTAGCTTTTCTATTGACGAAGCTCTCAAACTCTCTGGCATGGTCGTACATGGCAGTGGGCGCAGCATTAGTTTCTTGCATTTGGTTACCCAAGTGGCGCTAGAAACATCTTTGGGGAGCCAATTTTTAAGTTTTGTGTACATACACTTCAAACAAAAACATATATCAAACGACCTGATAATCAGAAGAAAAGGAAAAACAAAATCCAGATCACAATAAAACTAAAAAGAAAACATATCTAAAACCAATGATCCAAAACAAGAAACTCAGAATGAGGAGAGAATTCGTAGTCGAAGAAGAACATAAGAAGTTGAAAGATATAATACAAATTCGTGAATTAATAACAAATCTTAGATCCACATCCCTAAAGGACTTGCATAGCCATAAATTTCAGATCTAAATTCTAGCTCGGTGATGTTGATCTCATTGACATTCTTTGATCTGTAGTAGTTAGTGACGAGGTCCGACACCCAGGATTCCTTTTCAGTGGTCACCCGCTCTTCTCCTAATTTTTTGGCCACCTTGCCACTCAGGGAGGCCACTCCAACCCTTGCAGCGGCTGCAGAGAATCCCTGCAATGAAGCGTACCCTGCTTGCTTACCACATCCAAAGCCAAAACTCATAGCCAAATTCAAATCCCTCATTGCATAAGCCTTAATCAAAATAATTTAACAACAGAATTCGTTATGAATTGCAAAATTAAGAGGCTAAAATCCTCCACAAAATTATTAAAATACCGCCGCTTTTATTTTTTCTTCCCCTTTTTAAAAATAGATGTTTTTTAAAAAAGTAAACTTCATTTCTTGTAACTAGTAGTGACAACATTATAGTGGGAAAAAAATATTATTACGTCCCTAACTCAATAATTGAACTTATCGATAATTGAACTCCGCACAGGCCTCTAACTCAATAATTGGCGTCTATTCATATTTCAGGAAAAAAAAAACGTACGTCTCAATAATTGAGAACTCAGATCAAATTATGAAATTGTTTTTTCATGTAAATAATTGTCCACTTATAGTCTTATAACGATGTACAGTAGTACAATGGATTTTGTGTTTAAGAAAATACTAGAGGCGGTCCATGGATGCGTCATGTAGTTATATATTGGGTATTTATTACACTACTAAATAAAAACGAAAGAAGAAGCCCCATATATGTACACGACAAATCTATCAATTCGATCACCAAAATAAGATAAGTGGGCATCCAATGAATGGGCGGCTATCATAATTATAGGTCAATTGATATTTTAATTTGATTGGTTTTGGCGAGTTGCAATCATTTGTTTTGAAAATCAATTTAACGAAATAAGTAAGAGACATAATAAATGAGAAAAAGAAAGAAAATGCAGGAAAGAAAAATGAAGAGAGTGTGTGTGGCAAATTTAAGAAAAAAATTATTAAATATAGAAACAAAAACAAAGTGGGTTTTATTTTTTTTAAAAAAAAAACACCACACCCCCTCACAAATAAATTTGAATAAGAGGAATACTATCTGAGGTTAAGATCTACATACGCCTCTATTCTATATCTAGAAAATATGAGTGACGTATTATTTCTATTTTAGTACTCCTATATTACCAAACCAAGGAGTTTTTTTAAAAAAAAAAAAAAAATCGTCACACTCAACAGCCAAGGGTGATTAAATAAAGCTTTCATATAACTAAACTAGTGGTGATGAATAATCAAACTCAAATGAAAGCTGGGATAATCCTGATAACGTGATGAATTGAGATCTTTGAGTTTCGGTCAAAGAAATAAACATATTTAATACCAGACTGTGTTGTAAAAAATGACTCAAATCCAAATATGCTCATGAGTAAGGAAAAAAACGTTAAAAGCAAAAAAAAAAAAAAAAAAATGAAGGGTCAGGAAGCATAGTATTCTCTTTCAAGTCAAGAATCCTCCCGTTATAGCGCGCAAATTCAATGGCTAATGGTTTCTTGTCATCTATAACATTTCCTGTGGTGGGCTATGGCCAGCAGCAGCTTTTCTCGATAAAAAGAAGACCTAACAAAACGCGAACTCGCTTAGAAGTTGACTTCCACTAAACCCGCAATCATTCCCATTGCAGAGAATCTTTGAATTTTAGGGCATTGGCATTCACGTCCCTCCAAAATGGCAACGATAGTTGAAGTTACAAGGTACAAACAAATCCGAACGGAATAATGAAAGTGATGACAGGCAACCGATTAGGATTTCTTGAAACCACACAAGCCAAACGACCAGTACCACAAAGAGAAAGTGGAAGGGTAAGGTAAAGGTCAAAGGTCATCAAGAATAGTACTCCTCTTATGGTCTTAGTACAAAATATATTCAATGAGTTGATATTAATTTTAAATATAAGATATAGTTTATATATCTATTAATTTTTTTATTAATTTATCTCTATTGATGTTCTCTCCACATTGATCAAGTAAGAAAAGAAATGAGAAAATTAAAAAAGAGATTTGTGAATTTTAAAAAATACATGCCATATCAATCAATTTAGCTAAGTTCATTAATTTAATCAAATTAATTAAATATACTTTATATTATATTAAAGATCGAAAGAGTATTAGTTAGTGGGTCAGCTATAAAGCTAGTAGTACTAGAGAGGAAGGTTAGTTATTATGGTGCTCCAAGTCTTTCCAAAACAAATTATATTTCTTAGTAATATTATTTGGCATCTAGTTCAGGATTGATGGCTACCCCTCATAGTACAAATGTCTTATTTAAGACTTAAACTTTAAATCTAAAAAAAAATCTAGTAAGATCTTATACAATTAAACTAACTCTAAGTATCAAAAAAAAAAAGTTTTAGAGGGGTTCGACACCAGTCCCCCACCAAAGTCAGGGCACGGCACCAGACTCTATGAGCACTTACTAGGGACTTACGAGATCGTCTATCAAAGGAGTCCCAGCGATGATAGAGGGGATCGAACCAACGACCCAAAGGCCTAATCCTGAATCCCTTACCATCTGTGTCAACCCTTTGGCAACTCTAAGTTAGTTGTGAAGCAGAATATTAGATGCATCAAAGGGGACCATATATGGAAGATTCTTAAGCAGCCCTCCTCCATACAAGTGCCGACTCGTTTGGCGTTCGGGCTCTGTGGCATGCCAATGATGATCCACAACCACACACTTTATTCTTGTTCTGTGCCGTTTTTCATCACATACTCTCTCTAGAGACAGGCTTGATGAGTCCTCGTCTTTAACCATATATGTTTGGATTAAGAGAAAATTTCAGAGAAAGAAAAATATGAGGAAAGATTCTCAAAATAGTGATTTTTTTTATAATCATTTTTAGAAATTTTATAACCTAATATCCCCTACCTCAACTTTTTTCTATATCACAACACGAGTGTTATTCAAGCATTTAGTGGTCCATGCCTTTTATGGTTTCTTCCGCAATCTTAGTTTTGTGAGATCCTGCTATAATAAATTCGCATCACTATATGTTCAGATGTTGGTTTACTAACAAGGAAATATAGTGAAGATCATGATATTATATTGAAGGACAAAAAATAAAAAGATATGGTAAGGAACTGTCTTAGGCCAATATATTGTTACTTTCCATTATAAACTTAACTATAAACCCTTGCAAGGATGTATTAACTATCACAATAAATAAATATTGGAACCAACTTCATATAATACTAAAGTCAAACAATGAATAGCCATAATAATAATCAAATTCATTAACATATCACCAACCAATCATGACTCTATTAAATTTATCATGGTCAAATATGTAAATAGAATTTATAAATTTATCCTTACCTTTATTGTCTAAGATCTTATGAGAGTGTCCTTCCTACACTAAATACACCTTTTTGTGAGCATGGCACCTTTTGTATCATAGGTTTTTTGCCATACTCCTCTTCTAAGAAAGATAATTCTCCAGTAGCTCAAGAGAGATTATCTTTTTATATTTAATCAAGACTATTTCAAGTCTTTTCATGAACAGGGAAGTTTATTTATGATTGATAGGACAATAATAAATTCATTCACAAGCATACTGAGTTATTTGAAATTATTCAAATCATATTCAATTTATAAATCTATTCCATTATAAATTTTTATCAATCATTATAATTAAAATCAAAACACAACACGATCAACTCATCTAATTAACTATAGAATTTCTCATAACAACTATCAATTTATTGAATTCAAAATCTGTCTTTCTTTTTACCACTTTCTAATCAAGATTAAAATTTCACGATTCTACAAGCCAATAAAACAAAATAACTTCAAACAAAATATTTCCATCAAACCATATTATGAATAAACCTCATGAATGTATAAACCATATTCAATAAATAAAGGCAAATAGTTAGCTGTCTTTTTGGCTTGACTAAATGAATTCAGGATGACTACTTTACAAAGTTCTCGGACCAAAGTATCCATTTTCCCCTTTTATTTCAACAAAAATCCTTTGAGTGAAAAAGGTTGTCGATGATGCAACAACCCAAGAATGGCCCTTCGCTCTAAAATGCCATCTGCTCGATTCAAATCCTTTATTTCCTTTGCCAGATAAATGCTACCATCTTTAAATTGGGCTTTCCATGCAGTAATTAATTTAGTAAACTCCTTCAAAAATAAATTCCAACTTCACGAAGAATGCAGTAAACTCCTTCAAAGATGTAATTTGTATTCACAAAATTAAACCTAAAAATTGTTAGAGGGGTTGGATATTTGAAGAGTACAAGAAGAAGAGATGAAGAAGAAAGCAGTGATAATGTCTTTAAAGTGTGACTAACACTTTCCTTTAAACTTAATTCGCCATGTTTATCTTATATGTGCAAGTTGGATTGATAGACAAATTTCTTGTAGGATACAATGAAAACTCTAAAATATGAATTGCACTCTAAACACTCAAGTAAGACTACAATGACTTTTACAAGATGATAATTTTGATTTTATCTTTATGTGCACTCAAATATGAAAGCAATAAGTTTAATCTCTTGTGCGATTTCAAATATGTTAGAATAATTGTTGGTGTTGGATATTTATAGACCATGAAGTAGTGTTCAAAGTAATGCCTCTTTGAAGTAGTACCTCTTGAAGTAACATCCCATCAATTAAAAGTCATAACGACTTGTTAAATTCACTAATCTCATATGTTGATTCATGAACATACATATAAACAGTTATACATTTTTATTATATAGAGTTTTCTCATAAACACAACACAACTCTCACAAAGTGGTGGTTGTCATATACTTCTAACTATAACTTTTCACATGTGTCTCTAGAAATTGAAGAAACATAACCTTAGTGACTTTTCTTCGTGTTATAATTAACTTCTTGCTCAACTCTTCATATAAATCATTTAATTTAATGAATATGGCTTTACTAAAAACAATCCCTTCATTTTAAAATATTCCAACAATTATTTCATGATCCTATGAAATTCATGTTGACCGTCTTCAATTATTAGTTTGAGTTCATCTGATCATCTGTTAATTTCATATTTCAGATCAGATCTAAATTAAATATAGCGTGATTCTTATTCTTTCGTTGTGATCAACCTGAAAATTTTGTATAAGATATTGTACTCCTCACAATACAAACATATTGACTATATTTTAGCTTTGTGAAAAATGGGATTTGCACAAGAAACCTGAAAAATGGGACTAAAAACTGAGATGCTCTCTGATGGAGGCACCTATAAATTAGACAAGCACTCGTACTGATTCTCAGCAAGTTCCTTTTGACATTAGCCAATCATTGTGGCACTACTCTTATCCTGCTCTGCACAGAGGCCTCTATCCCAACCCCTTTCATGCATGCATCACCGGAATAAATATACTCCTCTTATTTTGTGGAGATGCTGCTTAATTGACATGATTCCAAATTTAGTATAATCTTCAAGAGTTAACCCAAACACTTCAAATTAAATCAACACCCTCACGGGTTCAGTGCCTGCTCAAGTTTCCATCATGAGGGAGCAGAGCCACCTGCATCTTGAGGACACTGGTCAGGCAGAGAGGTCTCAGTGGATATTGAATTCACCTAGCCCTCCACCTTTCTGGACTAAGCTGTTGAATCTAAAGGAGGCTATCTTCCTTCGTGGAAACAGCCTTTTGTCTTCATCCAACAAAAAGGTTTTCCAAAGACAAGCTGCTTCCTTCTTTCTGAACTTATTCCCGATCCTTAGCTGGATAAGAGACTACAAAGCTTCTACGTTTAAAGATGATCTTTTAGCTGGTTTAACTCTTGCTAGCCTCTGTATACCTCAGGTATTTTCTCAAATTTTACCTCACTTTTTTAAAAGCAATGATGCTGCGGTTTTCTTTTCACAAATTTTACTTCTCTTTTCACGAATTTTAATGCCGCCGTTTTCTTTCCCGACCCTTAATTTTCTGAATTTTGCAGAGCATAGGATACGCTACTTTGGCAAGACTTGATCCTCAATATGGCCTGTGTGAGTGACATGTTAAAGCTTCAACATTTTCTGATTTGAATTTTATTCTTTCAAATGACAATATTTGCCTTTGTTGGTTTCAGATACAAGTGTAGTTCCTCCTCTTATCTATGCAGTAATGGGGAGTTCAAGAGAAATTGCAATAGGACCTGTGGCTGTAGTATCATTGCTGCTATCTTCCCTGCTCTCGCAAGTTGAAGATCCCGTTGCCAACCCCGACGCCTATAGAAACCTTGCCTTCACGGTGACCTTCTTCGCCGGAATCTTTCAAGCAGCATTTGGAATTTTTAGGTGCTTTATTTATCTGCATGTTCAATTCTTCTGTAGATCTGTAGTTGTTCTTGTATGTGGAGCACTGACTAATCTCCAACATTTTCAGGCTGGGTTTTCTGGTCGATTTTCTTTCGCATGCTGCGTTGGTTGGATTCATGGCAGGTGCAGCGATCATGATTGGTCTTCAGCAACTCAAGGGGTTGCTGGGAATCACACACTTCACCAACAAAATTGATGCAATATCTGTTTTGGAGTCTGTATATAAGTCACTTCATCGGCAGCTTACTTCAGATTCCGCAGATAAAGTGAGTTTAACTAAAATGAATTTGAAAATTTTTTGTTTGTTTCTTGACAGCATTTTACAGATGTCTGTATCTTGTTACTAATTTCACTTAATTTTTGTTGCCTTCAATGCATATTTCATCAACAGTGGTACCCTTTGAATTTTGTGGTGGGATGTTCGTTCCTGATTTTCCTTCTCATTAGCCGAGTTGTTGTAAGTAATAAAATTTATGATACCCAAACTCCAAACCAAAACACATCAGTTTAGTGGTTAATTTGCTCCATTGATAATTTATATCTCTCATTCAGGGAAGAAGAAACAGAAAGCTGTTCTGGTTGCCTGCTATTTCACCTCTTATATCGGTTATCCTATCAACTTTACTTGTGTATTTGACAAAAGCCGACAAGCACGGGGTTAATATAATAAAGCGCGTCAAAGGAGGTCTGAATCCAAGTTCAGCTCACCTTTTACAATTCCACGGCCAACATGTTGGACAGACGGCTAAAATCGGCTTGATCTCTGCCATCATCGCCCTCACTGTGTGTTCATTCATTTCCTATATATATCGTTCAAATTCTGAATCCTTAATTTTTTTCGGTCCATTCACTCTTCCTTACAATAATCTATACATTGGATTCAGGAATCTATAGCTGTTGGCCGATCTTTCGCTTCCATAAGAGGGTACAATCTTGATGGAAACAAGGAAATGTTGGCAATGGGGTTCAGCAACATTGCAGGCTCTTTAACTTCCTGCTATGTGGCAACTGGTGACTGACTTTGTTTTGCTCATGTGTTTCTGCAGAGAAGAATATAAAAATGTTAACAGTTTGTTGGTGAATATGTACACTCATTGCAGGATCATTCTCAAGGACTGCGGTAAATGTGAGTGCGGGATGTAGAACGGCTATATCAAACATTGTGATGGCAGTGACGGTGCTTGTGTCACTAGAATTACTTACAAGGCTATTATACTACACCCCTGTGGCTATACTTGCCTCCATCATTATTTCTGCACTTCCAAGACTAGTTGACATCAACGAAGCATACCATATGTGGAAGGTTGATAAATTCGACTTTCTTGCCTGCCTTGGCGCTTTCCTCGGCGTCTTGTTTAAATCAGTAGAGACTGGCCTTCTTGTTGCCGTAAGTTCTTCACCATTTTCATCCCCTTCACATTTAACTACATTGACCAAAAAATGATATAGTAGTATTTGTGTTGTCGCAGGTAATAATCTCCTTCGCAAAGATACTGATACAAACAGTTCGACCTGGAATAGAAGTTCTGGGGAGAGTTCCAAGAACAGAGTCCTTTTGTGATGTTAGTCAGTATCCCATGGCCATAAGTACTCCTGGAATCTCGGTTTTTCGCATAAGCTCCGGTTCACTATGCTTCGCAAATGCTAACTTTGTCAGAGAAAGGTAAACACTTCCCAAAAGATACTTAATTCCTTCTCGGAACATATATCTAAATGAATTTGGTCACTTGTTACAGAATACTGAAATGGGTCGCAAAAGAAGATAAGATTGCACAAGCAAGGGTGCAAGCTGTGGTCCTGGACATGACCAGTGAGTCTCCTATTTACCCTTGTAATTAAGATGTCTAATTAATGTCGCTTATTTTTTTTAATTATGATTAGTATAACGATGCTCTGGATTTGTGTCGATAATAGACCTCACGAATGTGGATACTTCTGGGATTATTGCACTGGAGGAACTGCACAAGAGGTTGCAATCCCGAGGCACAGAAGTGAGACCGCCATTAATCTATTTGCTTGCTCGTTAATTATTTATATAGTGATAGCTGAAATGAGCAATAACAGAAGTGGTAAATGTGTTTAATTATGCAGTTAGCTGTGGTGAACCCAAGGAAGCAAGTCATTCACAAGCTTAAAGTGGCGCAATTTGTGGATAAAATCGGACAACAAAGGGTTTTTCTTACACTTGGAGATGCTGTCGACTCGTGTGCTTCTGCTAAATTTGTGGGCCCTTGAACAAGTGCGTTCTGTATTATATTCATGGATCTAGTACCCTCGGTCTGGATCCAAAATAAAACTTGGGCCTTAAAAAATTAATTCCTAAATTCAATTAGTCTTTCCACTAAATTTGGTCTCGGATCTTGAATTTATTTCGGCTTTAAAGAATTTAAATCTTTTTTACCGAATAAAATAATTTAAATCTTACACCACAAAAGGTACAGAATTTAAATTAAATCCATCTTTATGTTTCGCATCATTTTTTTTCCCCATAATTAATACAACTAGATTTAGAATCATATGGCTGATACCCTCTCCCTCTTCTCTATACATCTCGCGCTCCTATCTTCAACACCTCTTGTCGGTGGCTTGTGTTTCCATCACAAGTCATCGGTAAGCCTCATTTTTGTGCCACAGACGATTCAGAATTGTAGTTTGAAATCCAGATCTTTTATCTGTGGTCTTCTCACTTTAAGTTCTGTCAGTTTTGGCATTCTCTCGTATTAATTAGTGGCGAGTCCTTTCCTCTCATTCTTCAGATTTGATCTGCAGAGATGAGACTTATCTGTTTTTTGTTTCTTTTTTTGTGGTACTGGGTTCTGTGACAGTATTCTTGTCTCAGGAAATAAACAGATCTGTAAGATCTCTATTCAAATCCTCTTAGTTGAATGATTGTTTGAACATTATTAGATCCTATTATCTCTTGATAGTTTGGATCTACGTTCTTGGGGGAAGATTTAAAGAGGTGTTATTTGGTGTGTGGTCAAAGTCATTAGATTTGCTTAACCGGAGGAGCAGAAGTTTTCTTCAAGATATCATGGGTCTTCTTCCTTCTGAGATTGAATTTTTTAGGTTCTTTACCCTAAGATGGGGTACTTGTACAGCTGTTCTAATTGCAACTAATGCTTATAAGAAGGTGTGCCATTTAGGGTGGATTTTACAACCAACACTTTTTTTGTCGTCACTTCTAAGCTTGGATTTTGAGAAGGCTGTTATTGTCTATGATTCTTTTTCTACTCTTAAATCTTTAATGTATGTTTGGTTGTTTTTGTATTTGGTTTATTTTGTTGTATTTGATTTAGCTTTGTTTGTATTTGTTTTCAAGTATTGTACCAGTTTGCAGTATATACACACACACACCCTTTGAACAAAAAAAAAATACAACTAGATTTTACCTCGTGCAACATTCCATGAAAATCTAAAATTTAATTTAAAACTGAACGTTTTGGGGAATAAATAATAACTACTGTACATTATTTTGGATCTAAGCTTTACACACATGATATATCTGATACAGTATTTTGTTCAAAATTTATTCCCATTATAAGACCACTTTTATAGTGCAAATTATACTATAAAAATGGTCCTATGATTAGGACCGAAAATAGTATCGTGAGCTTGGATGTTAGATCCAATCAAAATTTTGATATGGCCCAAACTCAAGGAAACTTCCCAAAAAAGTAATGAATTTAATGATCTCATTTCCATAAACACGACAAGCATGAATGGTTGGCGCATGCCAAACGAATCTTATGACTATATATTATTGTTGTTATAAAATTGAAGGAATTCTATAGAGTAGAGAGGATTCTAGAAAGATGGAAGAAGTTCTCATTCTCGTATATTTAAATGTTTACATAAGGTTTCTATTTATAGACCTTCAAGGGTTACTATATAAATAGTATATTACTATGCGTGGACCCCATGTCATCTTGTAATATTTGGAGATCTTGAGCTAATGGACATCCACATAATAAATATATTCATAACACTCCCCCTTGGATGTCCATTTATGAATGTGCCTCATTAAAAACTTTAACTAGGAAAAACTCAGTGGGATAAAAACCTAGTCAAAGAAAAGAGTACATCATTCATTGATACACTTTCTAATGTTGACTCATTAAAAACCTTTCTAAAAAAACTCAATGGGACAAAACCTAGATAAGGGAAAAAGAGTACAGCGTGTATCGTCTCCCCCTCTTTGATTACATCATATTTGCTCCCTCTGATGACTATATTGCTTCAATGTCTTTTTGAGCATATCATCATTTTTGTCATCAAATATTCTGTTATTCGCTATGAAATAATAGAAACGCCTAGTCTAATTGTTCATTGTATACCTGCAGGATTTAAATCTTTCAAGTAAAATTATAACAAAATTCATCTAAATCTTTTCATAAATATACATGTGCATATAAAACTTTTAATAAATTTTCATTCAGATAATGATACTATATGCACTATTATTGCTTCATGCAATATATGAATTTATTTAATTGATTATTCTCGAGAATTTGATGCTCCTAGCATATTAAGTCCTTCTGAGACATATGTGTTTATGGCGCCTTACGTCCTTCAAAGACATGTGCTTCTGACACACTAATATATTGTGGCTCATGATCCTCATTATAATTCATTACAGTATATGCTATCACATAAATATCGTCAACGTTGACTTTATTTTTTCCGGTCCCATCAGATTTCATTTATAATTTATTGAGATCTCATTATATTCACATATATCAGGTACCTGGGTCTCTTTTTGGACCATAATACTCTTTATAATATCTCTACTGGAGATAATATCTCTACAGGAGATAGCTCTTTTAGAGCTAATTACTTTTCTTGATTATCCTCAACTTAATCATCTATATTTTTATAGTTCCTTTTCTCTTTCGAGTATTTTTATCTTTAAAACTGATGGACCAGCAACGTTTCAGACGTGCTTTATAACAATTCATATAGGAGCATTTGCAGTTGAGACATGTGACTTTGTCACTTTCTTTAGGTCAGTAAATGTTTTTAGCATTCGATTAGCTAAACTCTGCAAATGAATTATCTTTTGAACTTTTAGTGCACATTTCTTTGTACGAGGATCAAAATGAGCCAATGAAAATTCATTCCACTTTATCTCTTTACCCAATCTGCTTATTTTTCTCTCCCTCATCAAATCATGTTGTATAAGTCTCCTAAATCCATAAGTATCCTCTAGAAACATCATTTTGTTTCGTTTAGATACAAACAAGAAGAAGAAGGTGCTTACACAACATTTATCTCAACTTTCTTTGTATATCCATCTATGTGCATCGTAGTGGATTAATAAACATTGCACATTTAAACCTTTAAGATGGAATTAATCTGACTCTTGACCAAAAGCCAATTTTATTGGGAGAATTTTGTTAGCTTATATAATTGCTGCAAATCTACACATATAAACAATGTTCTCATAATCATTGATCTACTCATATATAATTTATGGATTATACAATCTGGAAATTGCGCACTTAATTTATTCAAACATCAAACATGCAAACTTCATGTTGCAAACATCACTGCAAACTTCAAGTTGCAGGATAATAATCTCACATGTAACCTTTTTATAGATGCATCTATCAATTGTAAGGTTCACATGTTATTTCAATAGGCCTATATAAATCTATTTAATATATTTCCAAAAATACCAAGATCCATTACTAATCATGATCAATGATATTTTCATACTCATTTCTATTGAGAATAAGCAGCACATCATGAAGAATCTTTTGGTTCTTCGATGGATGTCCATATAATTTGCATTATATATATGACTCAAATGATCAAACAAGTCATGCCAACAATTAGTAAACTTCTGGTTTACTATCTCATAATCTGACATCCATTTTGAGAGATCTTTTAGGCTTTGTGTAAGAAGTATATAACATTTCAAAAATTAACTCACACTTGTATTCTCACTCACACTTGCTTTTTAACAAATCTCCCCCTCAAGTGTGAGTTACATATAAGCATACTTTCTTTGCAGCTCATTGCCTCTTTAATATCTCATTGGCAATTATTTGATTTATATTAGCAAACTACTAGTTTGCATTATTATATGTAAACTTCAGGTTTACAATATAGCATATCTTGATATCAATTTCTGTAGATATCTTTAAAACTCAACAATTTTCATTTTGTACTTATACTTGGTAGAATAAAATGCATAATCAACGCATGGTTTTGTTTCTTCAAATAACAAAACTTCCGGAGCCTTAAATCAAATCTCATTGCTCTGCCGGAATCTCAAATTTATACTACCAAATATAGCTTTAACATTGGCCTCTTGTTGAGCATACTATGCTAATTAGTCTTCATGACTATTAGCCTTTAAAATTATCAATCTTGAGTGGCATAATTCTCTATAGTTATCTGTCTTCAAGACAATAACTGAAAATTCTTTGTATCATTTGATATTTGATACATAAGCCTTCAGGACTTCAATAATAATTTAATGTCACTCTCTTACTTACCCATCATTTCTGGCGTAAACATGTTATCATTAATTATAGGACTCCCATGTCCATTCCTTATATATACAGAAATAATATCTAAGTATTTTAAAATATTAAAAACTGTGCAGTAGCCCTGTTCATAGTAAATAGTATGTACTATTCACATGAATAGTGTCAATAAAAACATTTACTATTCCAGTAAATAATATTTCCTATTCTACAAGAATAATCTTTTTCTGATGCGACATATCAGTCTAAGCTGCAGCCACAGAGCATACTCAGAAAAACTTGACTCTAGTACGGTAAATAGTATTTACTATACTAAATAATAAATAACTATGTAAAATATCTGATAGATTTAAAAATCATATATAAGATCTTAAAAATCATAAAATCACGGGAAGCAAGATTTGATAATAGTATCATTAATTTTAGCATATTTATTATGCCAATTTTCCTTTTGTGGTTCTTATCATTAATCTTTCTCCACTTCAAGTGAGAATTTAAACCACCACAATTATAACCATGATCATACTCAAGATTGTAGACATAACACTTATATTTACGTCCACAATTAGATCCATTCATCACTTTATTCATTTCTTGGAATGAAGTTGGATTAAATTTATGATCCAAAATTCACTGATATATTTGATCATGACAAGAAATTAATCAACAATATTTCTTGACTTAATCACAATTTTGCTACTACAAGAGCAAATTGGATATATTTATTTACAATCAACCATGATCATACAATCCCTTGTCTTATAATTTAAGGGAGTATTAAATGCCAAATATACAATTTTGTGGCCTGTATACAATTGATGATATACAAAATTTATGGATCAAGCCTTGTATCATTGTATCATAACTTGTCTCTTGGTTTCAGGCCAACTTATCTCATTAGCTTCAGGCTAATTTATCACTTGACTTCTAGCCAATTTATGCCTCCTCATGGTCTCAGACCAATTTATGCCTCATATCTCTCAATGGCATTTTGATTTCCATGATACATATGGCCTTTAACATTTTATCTTCAGGATAAATAAAATATAAGTGTAATAAAATAAATAGATGGAATACACTAATAATATGGTTGCCATAAATAAAAAAAATGGGAAGGGGATATATAAAGCAGTAAAAGCAGTAAATAAATAATAAATAAATGGAGTCCACTATACTAGTGTCACCACCATGAAAAATAAATAAAGCAGTAAATAATAAAATAAATGGTGCCCACTATACTAATGTTGTTACCATGAAAAATAAATAAAATAGTAAAGAATTAAAATAAAATAAATGGGGCCCACAAAGTGTCACTACCATAAAAGATAAATAAACGCTAAATAAAATAAATAAATAGAGCCCACTAATAGATACTAGTATGCCTCCATGAAGAATAAATAAATGCATAATAAAATAAATAAATGGAGCCCACTAATAAATAGTGTTGCCGCCATAAAAGATAAATTAAAATAAATAATATAAAAGTAAATGCGTAAAAGTAAATGTTAGTAACAATAATAAAATATCAAATGAAAACAATTAAAAAGAAAGATTAAATCTAGACTTTCAATCTGGAGTGAAATTAATAACAATAATAATAAAATATGAAATTAAAATTAATAATAATAAAGATGAAGTAGAAAAATCTACTTACCTTGAATTGTCAATAGCTTCACTAATAATTAAAATATAAATAAAAATGAAAACAATTTTTTTTTAGGGACACTGTAGTGTCGGCTAGAATTTTTTTTTTCTTTGTCGGCAGAACAGTTGTGTTTTTTTTTTCTCCTCCTCTTCTTTCTTTCGTTGCAAAGTGCAAACTCCTTACTCATTCCAATTTTGGACTCAAGCAAAGCAAGCACTATCCTCCCTTTCTCTGAATCTGGAAACTCTGCCACCATGAAAATTCAAAGGGATGTTCAGAGGCTTCTGGGGTTTCTGAAAAATGTGAACTTTGAAGAATCAGCCATGGTGAGGGAAGTTTTAGATCAGGGGAGGTTCCATAGGTATCTGGTGGTGTTGGTAAGGATGCTGCTAAAGAAGAACAAGATTGGGATTGTGAAGCAAGTATTGGAAGAATTCGAGAGGATTTATGATGAGCTTTGTGGTACACAAGTTGTCTTGGTTTCTTCAGCAACTAAGATGGAGGAAGATCAACTGTTTAGGATTGCTGAGAATGTGCACCAAATAAGTGGGGGCTGAAAAGTAATTCCCAGAATACAATACAGTACGATTTGAGAACTTTGATGATCCAAAACATAGTGGGAATTATCCAACCAAAAGGTTGTCAGAGAGATCCACCTGTAAGTTGGTTTTGAGCTGTTTGATGCGAATTAATTTCGCATAAAATGCCAACTTGAGACCGGAATAAAGAAGTAAAGGCGTGAGTAGGATTAATGATAGGGGCGACTTCGACAAGTGCACCGGTCATTACAAATAATAAAGTAGTGAGAAAGTATCGTCCCACGAGGAATAGTTATTCAATCACTAATTCGCTATTATTACCTTAGTTGGACAATTTGAGTAATAAAAGATCAGTTGTAATCAAACAAGAATTTCAAGAACTAAGGAAAGAGAAGAATTCAAGATCAAGATTCGCAGGAGAATGTTTATAAAAGATAATTAGTCAAGTAAAACGTAGTTTGGGATTAGAATCCCCCTATGCTCCTTCAAGTATTTGGATTAAAGATCTAATTAATTATAATTCCCAAATTGACGATCGATTCTCTAAGGTTAGACTAAGTCCCAATGTCTTGATGCTACCTTAGTCTATTGTATCTTTAAAAACAACCTAATGTCTTAGTATTGTCTAGAAAGATCAAATCTTGAACCAGAATCCTATGATCGCATAAATTCGTAAGCCTATGTCCAGGTCATGCAATTTTATGATGAATTAACAAGTTCTAGTTAGATGCACTAACATCTCTATTGTCATACATCAACCTATGGACAATCTTAAAGGTGATCAATCTTCAAGAAAGAATTAAGCAAAGGAAATTCATTTAATCAAAGAAACCAAGATTCATACAAGAATTCAACCAAATACTCAAATTTGCATAGGGTTCATCCTAGCCCTAACTACAAAAAGGAAATTAGCCAAGCATGGCTAAATTAACAAAACAAAGAAGAAAAGATGAAGAGAGAATGGTTCTTCAGAGGTTGGGGAAGGTGGATCTCCACAGTTGCTTTGATCTCTTCTCCAATGTCGTAGTGTAGTTTATTGTGCTAGAAGTTCTCCTCTTTTCTTGTTAGGGTTGCCTCTTTTATGTTTTAGGTCCAATTGGGTTTCCAAATCTCAAAAATCCTTGATTTTCCTTCTTTTTTCGGGCCCTAAAAACTTTCCAAAAATTGAAAATCAGGCTTCTTGCACTTCTAGCGCCCTGGGCGCCACTTTTCCCAACTTGGACAGAGAGTTGGCGCCCTTGCTGTTTCCCCCGAGAAGTGGCGCCCTGGGTGCCACTTTTGCACAGTATTGGCACCCTAAGCGCCAACTTACTGTTTCCTCTTTGTGTCTTAACTTTTTGACTTTCCGTAGAGTCTCCAAATAGCTTCTTTTTATGGATAGAATCTGCAAAACATACAAGAATACTTGTGAGGGTATGTCTGACATCAAATCCATGATTTTAGCTTATTATCCTTAAGCTTTTTAATTATATTTGCTCAATTTGTGCCTTAATACATGGTAAATTTGTGGCTCATCAATTAATCTCCCATTTAATGAGATTGGACTGACAAGAGGACGGGGTAGTTGGATGGCAGGAAGATGAGGTGTTAATAATTTAGAAAAAGAAACATGGTTAGAGAAACATGGTGGAGTTTGGAGTTTGTTGATCACGGATTGGGTAGTTGTTGGTGGCAGAAAATAATGCAAGAACATAAAGGATCGGTAAACATAGAGAGATAGCATGGTCACCGGAAAATCATAACAAGCTATCGTGCTGATAACGTATTATAAAATTGAAAGAATTCTATAAAGTAGAGAGGATTTTAGAGAGATGGAAGAAGTTCTCATTCTAGTATATTCAAATGTTTACATAAGGTCTCTATTTATAGACCTTCAAGGGTTACTATGTAAATAGTATATTACTATGCGTGGACCCTATATCATCTTGTAATATTTGAAGATCTTGAGCTAATGGACATCCACAATTGTCATTTGTTGCCAAACTTGAAAAATTAGACAAGCTTATGCGGACCAAAACAAAAGAGAAAATCCCAACAATTCATCACAATCCCCTCATCACCTTTTCGCATCTCGGAAGGCCAGCCTTTTCATTCGCTACTACAACTATTCGTGATAAATATATGCAGCAATAAGAACAGATATTAGACGGACAAACTTAATTTAAATAATAGGCATGTTTTCATCCCAAAATGAGAATTAATCTTAAAATCAAGATTGAGAGTAAAAACAATATTTCCTCTAATTCTAAATATATAACAAAATTTGTAGGCAATTGCACTTTAAACTTTATCCTATATTTAGGATCGGAGGTAGTATCATTGTTTTTGTTCTATAGTATGATTCAGTTTGATACAGTTTTTTTTCCCTACAATTTTTTAGACTAAAAAGTATGAATGAAAGCTCAGCATTAACGCGAAGCTTTGGTGCAGGTGAATAGTGAATATTGAAACTGTTCACCAGAACAAGACGTGCACGTCGGCGTATTTGTGAACTATGGAATATGTATGCAGATGAAGGGTAATTATAGATTAGCTTAGATAATGACATGACTTGTTCTATTAAAACATACAAACTGTACAATAGAGCATCCAAGTCTATGTATATAAAACTGAGTTTTCTATTACCATCATTATTAGCTTTCTAGAATAAGGAAATAAGTCTGAAGAGCCGATAGTTAAAAATAACCCTGCTTTTGGAAAATGAACGCAGCACGAAGAAAGAAAGACCATATATATATATATATAGTCAGCATAAGTATTTGCTCCTGAATCGTGAAGATCCAGCTACTTGGTCACTTGTTTCTGTCCGCTGTTTCCCCTCACTGAAAATGACAACAGCAGCAAAATTGTTATTATCAGCCAAATTCTAACTGGAAAATATGAACTAAATATATTCATACTCATATATTGATCAGTCGCATAAACATGCTATAAACTGTAACTACTGAATATTGCGGTTCTGAAAAACCTAATATGTGGGTCCATGAGAACAGCCGTACTCTGATAATGCGTGTCCTAGGCAGTGTTGTCGACTTCCCTGAAATACCAAAACCACAAACCCTTCAGTTATATGCACCCCAGCAAAAAGTAATAGCAGCTAGCTGCTGATTCTTTTCTCTTTTTTCTTTTCATTTTCTTAAATCTCGAGAAAACAACCTTGGCTGGTACATTTGCAAGGCCTTGGGGCTCTGTAACACGTTCACTTCATGTTCATCAGTTTTTGGAGCTTCCTCGGGAATAGGGCGTGGTTCTTCTTTTCCTTTGTCAGCTGAGTTACTCTGCGACTACCCAAACGAATCGGGGAATCTCATTATAGGTTCATATATTCACGAATCTCAGACCTTGACAAATTAAACCATATTTACGATATATACCTTCCGACATTTAGATGAAGATGATCCTCCTTTTTCACGTCGTCAGGCAGGACCACGGGCAGAGCGTGACGCTGATTTTTTCTACAAGCCACCACGTACAATTTCATAAATTAATCTTAGAAACAAAGTTCATATTTTACAACAAACCTTCCTTTATTCCTCTCTCCTTATGGGGGTGTCTTTAATCACGTGAAGTTGAAATTACCTTGGTGGGCTGTGATTCATCATAATCATCATCATCATCATTCCAGTCCTTGTTCAGTACCGTCTCCAGCTCTTTGATCCATCTCTCCTGCCAGCCATGGTGTTATTGATAATTCTAATCGCATTCTAAAAGCATGGGGACAAAAATAATACTCCTTCATTCTCAAATTAACCCTATTAATATTCCTTTAACAATAATCAAATAGGAGAATGAACAAGGAAAATAAGGAAAATGAATAAAGTGTTTTAGGGAAAAAAATATCTGTATCATAATAACTAACTTAATTAACATATTTAATTTACTCAAATTAGTTAATTATTCCCTCTAGTCTTTATTATAAGGCTCTAACTAACAAATATATTTAGTATTTATTTTTTATAAAGCATTTGTTTGTTTCCAAAAAGCGTCAATTATTTTTTTCTATGTATGTTTATAATTAATAAAGATAATGAATAAGAATAATAATTAGAATAATATTGAAGTTTAATTAGTGTGATTAGTAGGTGACATTTTAACTGTTTTTATTAGTTTATAAAAATTATTAATTGATACGTTATAAATAGTAGAGGGAGTAGTTAATTAGGCTTCACATTATAAGGACCGCAGGAATAAAAATACTAATAAAAAACGAGGGAGATTCTTACCACAGGATCTTGGAACTGAGAACTTTGAAGCGGGTCGGCATTAGTTTGGGGAGCAGATCTTTCAGAAGTTGCAGCCTTTTTAATTACCAGAAGAGGAGGCGGTCTTTGGTTTGGGGGGAGTAGTACCCAAGTTCAGTATTCTGCGAACCCGATTGCTAATTGGTGGCCTATCCAACATTAATTTGAGCCAGATAAATACGAGTGTATGTGAAATGCTCAAAAGATCACAAGTAGCTTCATTTTTCAAGTATTTTACCTGGCCGATGACGAAGGAGTGAAAATTTTCCACTATACAGATTTGACTTGAATATATCTGTAGAAGCGGGCGCCAGGTGATTACCTGACCTGTACGGATACCTAAATCGAGGATTAATTCAAAGATTATTAGTAGCATGAATTAAAGTAATCACAGCCACATATATATTCCAGCTGAAAAGAAAGGCAGATATAAGCCTAGAGGGCTCACGAGGCTTAAATCGAAGAAATGATGATGGATTATACCCTTCCGGTGCAACTCTGATAGGCTGGAAAGGTGCAGACATCATTGGAAGTGAGATCTTCGGAAGAATCTGTTGTCCATGAATTGGGGAGCTCCCCAGTACACTGCTGGGTCTACTCCACAGTTGGCTGCGTTCATTACTCTTATATGACACTAACGGTGACCTAAATTTTAAAATAAAATGAATGATCTGATAGCATCAGACCCGAGAGAGATAGAGAAAGAAAAGAGATTGAAAAGGAAAGGGCTATGGCTCGTTTTATTGCATCTTGTCCGAGGTGTTTAATTATACAAATGAATACGTATATTACAATAACAGAGAAAAAAATTAATTTGCTTTGATCTAATTATCTTAAAGCAGAAAAGCATCATACATAAATGATGAGTATTGAGAGCACTTCTTTCACGGATTAAAGAGGTTACTTACCTTGAAAGTGGGGAAAGCCAAGGGTTTGACGAGCAAAGCCATCATGAGAATGGAGAAAATTCCTTTCATAATCACGAATATCGGGATACCTATTGTGCAAACAAAACCAAAAAAAATATGAATAGTGTGTCCATGTTCAACAAGAGGGTACAATCAAGTGGCAAATAAGAAATAAGAGACGTGATACCTTTGAGGCACAGAAGGTCCAGCTCCAAAGGAATTGATGAAGGACGAAAGTACAGATGACCCAGTTGGTTGTGGATGATGATTAGGGCACAATATTGTAGCTCTGTAGGCCTTCGTCCACAACAAAAGAAAAATAAAAATGCAACGAGAAAAATCATCAGATGGATTAATTAGATGATGATCAACTTGATAAAGGGCGTCAGCTTTAGATTCACAAGATTGAAAATATTAAATTACCTGGTAGAAACAGCAGGTTCAGGCAGCATGACTCTGGGAACAGCAGGCTGATGTTCATATGTGTTTAGAGGCACAGGAGCAGTAGGAGACTGACAATTTGAGGAAGACTCCGACCTTCAATTCAATAACAAAAAATAAGCGTTTTATGTTTAGTTGTCCATTCTTTAAATTTGATTATTGTTATATGTCCACTTCAACATACTTTCTCTCTCTATGAGTTGTTTCTAGAAAAATAGTTTGATTTAAAATATATATCATTGATACTCATTTTTCAGTTTTGTCCCTATTAATAATGTTCATTTACAATTTGCTCACTTATTAAATTTTCAAACACATTTTTTAATAAGGGTAAAAATGAAAAAAAAAAACATTTTATGACATATCTAATAAATTAAATGCCACTTATTATTTTTCATAAATTTGTTAAACTGTCATATATATTATAAAGTGAGGGGAGTATTTATATAGAGCAAATACTTGGAAGAGGTTGGATCTGGCTTATATCCTTTACATTTAAGATCCGCTGCGCTCCTTTGCGATCAAACGACGATGTTTTGGGAGATTTTACAAGCTGATGCCTTTTTTTGGTTTTTTAAAAAATTATTTCAGAATACTAACAGGCACTAAAAAGATACTTTAAGATACTGAACAGTGCAAAAATACTTCATGATTTTAAAAAATTATTTAAAGATCTTGAAAAAATATTTTACAGTATATTTTTAGTACTATCCAGTATCCTAAAATATTTTTCAAGGTCATAAAATATTTTTTTAAGATCATAAAATATTTTCTCAATATCATGAAATATTTTTTCAATACTAGTAAATATCTTAAAGAATCTTTTTCGTACCATGGAATATTTTTTTAAGATCCTAAAATAATTTTTAAAGATCTTGAGGTATTTTTTCAGTACTAATCAGTATTCTAAAGTATTTTTTTAGTATCAGTCAATACCCTGAAATATTTTTTTAAGATCTTAAAATAATTTTTTAAGATCTTAAAATAATTTTTTAAGATCATAAAGTATTTTTACAGAACTGTTCAGTATCTTAAAGTATCTTTTTAGTGTCTGTTAGTATTGTGAAATAATTTTTCTAGAAGAAAAAAAAGGCATCAGCTTGTAAAATCTCCCAAAACGTCACCGTTTAATCACAAAGGAGCGCAGCAGATCTTAAATGTAAAGGATATAAGCCAGATCCGAAGAGGTTGGACTGAGAGGCTTCATGGAGTTGGGCGAATCAAAAGTATGTTGCATTGCAGGGACATGGCCACCTTGTGACGTCAGAGGATGGAACTGTTGGGGCCTACGTAGTAAAATGTCAGTGAATGAATGCCTTCGAAAATATTACTAGTAGCTTTGTGAATCGAGTGAATGCAAGTAAACGCTAACTTGGGCATTTTTGCCAAATAATCTTTAAAAAAAAATTTGTCAAAATGACCCACTATTCAAATTATTTATCCAAATAATCCAATTTGTAACGCCACGTCAGATGGCGCGACACGTGGTGCCACTGCCCATGTGGCGCTGCCACATGGGGTGCCACAAGTGGCGCTACTTGTGGCAGCCCCACATGGGTGGCACCATGTGTAAAAAATTTTTTTTTTTATATTATTATTTTATATATATATATATATATATATATATATATATATATATATATCACATTTTAATACATATCACATTTCAAATCAGGTCAACTAACAATCCACATTAGGTGCTTTTTCTTAGATCCTTGTTCCATTATTTTCTTTAAAATTCAATGAGCAACTTATGTTTTTTTTTTTTTGGTTTGAAAGAGAAAAGGATGCTTGGCAAACAAAGAAAGGTATGGGAAGAAGGACCTAAGGAAAAAGATGGAAGAAGGACCCATCAACTAAGTGTTCACGATTTCGAAAATTTTATAAAAAATTCTTTTTAAAATGATGTTCTATTTTCGAAAAAATGTTCTCCTGGGGGCGTGCCCCCCGCAACCCCTGCAAGGGGCGCTACCCCTTGACTCCGCCCGCTAACCGGCTAGCGAAACCGCCGTAGGGTTCCGGCTGATTGTTCGTAGCACAAGAAATAAAATCATAATATATTATAAAAAATTTAAAAAAATATTTTTTTAAGCTGGCGCCACAAGTGACAGCGCCACATAGGCAGTGGCGCCACGTGTCGCGCCATCTGACGTGGCTCCACAAATTGGATTATTTGGGCAAATAGTTTAAACAGTGGGTCATTTTGACAATTTTTTTTTTAAAAGATTATTTTGGCAAAAATGCCTGCTAATTAACTTAATAATACATTATCATACGTACCTATGAATAGCAGGGGTGTCATAGGGCAAGGAGTAGGGGGCAAATCGTAAATCAAGGCCACTGCACGGAGGGCTTTTGAGATATTGAGCCCTAACGTTGAGAAAATATTTTCATAACTAGAGACATTTAAGCAACTGGAGAATAACATGAGAAGGAGAATAACAAGCTTGATATATATACCATCTTGAGTTCCACGATGTCGTTTGAGGTTGTTTGATAGATGCACTACTCATTAATTGCATGTGTGTGTGGTGGATTTGATTTACTTCACACGATGATTTAGTAATTAATTCAATTAACTTGACTACTCTGGGTCGCTCTCTCTCTTTCGAGCTTTTGTATATTCATGTTGCTTCATTAATTGATATGTTGTTTTCATGCCTTTACTGTCTTGGACTCTTGAAGCTCCCTTCCAACTTGGAAGCGGACCATGTAGCTACCTTGTGAAATTAAACTCTCTTTAATTTGAGGTCAAGGATCTTTTGCTCAAGCTAAGTTCATGAACACTTGAAAGCACCAAGCTAATGTGAGGGGAAAAAGGCAAACAACTGAGGATATATTTTAATATTGATATTCAATTAAGTTAAAAAAAAAAAGTAACACAAGTTTTTTTTTTTTCTTTTGTTGTTGGCTGACAGTTACGTGAGATTATATTATTGTGTCACCCAATAAGTCGTCTGCTTCTATTCTTTATATAACTGTCAATTATATTTGATTTACTTGACAGAGTTAAGAATGATAACGAGGGCGTTCCCTCCTCGTTTTAGCAACGCGTATATTCCAGTCCAATTTCCTTCCTATTTCACAAATCCAGTACATTCGTACTCACGCCCACCCACGCATGATGCCCCATTTTCTTTAATTATCATTATACTGTCATTATTCAGTTGCCTATTTCAGAGCTATATATATGTCTATAAAACATGTGGTATAATAATTTATTTAGGACTCTAATTCAACATTTATATATGTATGGCGTGTGAGTTTTCTATGTCGCCATATATTGCACATTGCCTTTTTCCCTTTTTTAGCTACAATGAATCATCAGTTAACTTATAAAATCAACAGAAGAGAGAGAGAGAGAGAGAGAGAGAGAGAGTAGATTCTGTCTTAACTATTTTTAACAAAATATATCTATACAAGATGAAGATATTTCAATCTAATAAAGTAAAATTAAGACGTGGAGCAGGAGTTTTAAAAAATAGAGAAAGGAAAATTAAACTCTAACGAAAGAAAAAAAAAAAAAAAAAAAGATTCACGAGTCGGTACAAGTACAAACTCTTGTAAATGGGGCTTCCTACTCTAATACATGAATAGTACATCCTTTATGGCTCGGCTTACCGACTTCATGGGCCGACTTCCGTTTATGCCATAGGTTTTGCGTTCCAATGGCCCAATAAGACATAGTTGGGCCTAGAGCTGTCTGGGCACCAAACGTCACAAATTACAAATTGTGAGGATGAAGCTATCAACTATTTGGGAATGAGATTCGTCTTGTATGGGCATTGGATCTAGCTAGGAGTGCTGGTTGAATAATAATACTCTGGTTGAAACAACGATGATCATAACCATCTTGATCCACAGTCAGAGGTAGGTTGATGGAGTTGGGATTAATTTAAGAAAGAAAAAGTTGAAGGAATTAAGAATAGAGAAAAGGTTGAAACTGAAGGGCTAGGTAAGGGGGAGAAGATACTCTCTCTATCCCTTCTCTACCCATTCCTCCTCATCTTCCATCCTGATCTTTAAAATCTTAATCCAAGGGCCCACAAATATTTTTGAAATTTTTTTTACCATTTGCAGTTTTTTGGAAAATAATTCTAGACCTCTGGATTACGATTTTGATGGTCAGGATGGAGGATGAGGAGGGATGGGTAGAAAAAGGATAGGCAGAGAAACCGAACGCCTAGGTAAGGCTTGGTAATGTTTGGAAACCTTCTAAAATTTAAGTTTTACGTAGTACGATATAAGTATGTGAGAGAAGTTTTATCTCTGCTCACGCAAAATCTAAGTTTTGAGTGCCATCAGAACGAGGAGGGTCATGGGGTTTGTATTGGAGTGGAAGGGGTAAGAGGGTCATTACTCATCGGGGAGCTTTGGACGAGTCAAAGTCAAAGTGAGAGGGCATGGGGGCCACATTGTTAAGCTGAGGCGGCATCATCTCCGGCATGTCGGCGGCCACCATCTCCTGCTGCATGGCGGGATATATGGTGTAGCCCTGAGGCCACGCCTGCAGATTCCCGTCGTTGTTTTCGTTGGCCACATGGCACTCACCGTTGGAGCTGCCCCCACCCTGCGAGAACGCCTCGTACACCGTCGATGTCAGCTGCTCCAACGACACTGAGGGGTCGAACATATGCGAATGGTTGTTGCCGCCCTCCCCCAGCCATCCCACGTTCTCCAACGACGTCATCCCCGACGGGTCGTACGACGACGATACGTGCTTGCTCATCAGATACTCCTTTCTCTGCATTACACGTGTCAGCGTATCCATCAGATGCTTCTCGCTTGATTCCAGCTCCGCCGTTGATGTCATCTTCATCGCGTCAGGTTCAAATATCCTGCCCGCGTCATATCATTCCCAACCATTAATAATTCCACACACTTACCATTTACATTCCAACATCAAACTCATCCAAAATTCAACTAACCGTATCCGTTCTTCCGCTATTTGAAGCTGTTGCTGTAACCTGCTCATTTCTTGTTGCAGCTCCTGAAAGGAGAGAACAGAGCCATCGTTCACGACCACCAACAACAACAACAAAGAAAGAAAGAACATAGAGTGAATCGCTATCTTTTCTTACTTCAATCTCCGAGTTGATGTCTCCCGGACTATATATGGTACGAAGCGTTCCAAGAAATTGCAGTCACAAAAATTTGGCACCAATAGACATTATTAGTCATAATCATATTACTGGCGAATAAAGAGACAGAGCTAGAGAGGTTCTAAAGTTTAATTGAATTGATATGTGAGAAGAGGAGATGGAACCTACTTGGCCAGCTGAAGAGCTATGTCATTTTCACTTTTCAGTTGCTGCAGGGTCCTCAACAAATACTGCGAAATGCACAAATTGATTCTCAATTTCTATAATCAGATGCAAAAATTTAATAATATACTCAAACTCCTTCCCTATCCCTCAACTATTCAGCAAACACACATTGATGTGGTTGTTGCACAATATATGGCGATACCTCTTTGTTCTGAATATTCCTGCATGCATTTTAAAAGTCACCAACAAATAAAGTAAGGGTATTATACTAAAATGTGATCATGATAAGCAATGGTTGTCTGTGGGGAAAAAAAAACAATACAAAAGTATTCAAATTCAGTGTGAGCATAATGCACCTATAAGATGACATGAATACGTGTGATTAACTTAATTAGTTTGATTTATTTGTGATTCTTTTAATCAAACATCACCACAAAAGAAGAGAGGATGAGTTAGAAATATACCTGCGGTAGGGTTGCTCTGGAAAGGTTATAGCTCTGCAAGGAACCCAATATTATTCAATAATTAATTAGATTAAAAGGCCAAAATGCATTAAGAAGTACCCCACCGGCTATCCCAAATTAACATACATGATAAGAACAAACATACCCATCTCTTTCTTGATCTGGTAGATTGATGTACCGTGTGAATACATCTTCAATTCTGTTTAGCACAAATAATACTAAAATAAATTTTAGTCATAAATCAAAGCAAAATACCCAAAATATGCATATATCCAAGAAACTATCAACATAATTAATATTATTGGTGAAAAACATACAAAATTAATATTGTATTATTGGTGTTAGTATTATTACAATTCGTGGATGATCTTAAAATTCCATTTGCCACGACTTTCGAATTCAAGGCAAAGGTTTTCATCACATCTGAGTCAACACTCAAGATCCTAATCCGTAGGAGTTCGCTCGTATTCCTTGCTAGTTGTAACATATGAACAATTATCCCATGTTTGGTATGGAACAAGTTTTTATTTTCAAAAATAAAATTCGGGAAAAAGAAAATTATTAACATCAACGCATTGATATGATATATATACCTGTTGTGAAAACAAGAAAATATCGATCTTTGCTTTCCTACAATAAGATAAATTTCAAATAAAGCTCAAAATTCTGTAAGATCGGCACTATGTTACTATAATCATAATAAATGGATCTACTTTGTGTTGGTGTTTATTGTTCTTACCATGATGAACACAAATTAGCTAAGTTCACGGTTTAATTTTCTCGCATTACTTAAGATTCGTTCATCGTCAGATAAAAAAATTAAATAAAAAAGAGAATGATGAAGAAGGAATTGAAGAAGATGAATTAGATGTATGAGGGGCATAATTAAGAAATTAAGAGGAGGAAGAACCTTCTTCTGCCGGAAAAGTGACTGACACGGCCTGAAGGAGAGAACATGATGAGTGCAATATCAATGTCGCAGAGAATGGATAACTCGTAGGCTTTCTTGATGAGGCCATTTCTACGCTTTGAGAATGTAACCTGACGATTTATGGTGTTCTCTATTCTCTTAATCTCCAATTTAACGCGACCCATTTCTATGTTCTGAATATGAGATGCAAAGCATTCATACAGAATCTGCAAGAGGAAATCTAAAAGACAACCCTATCTCTTTGTTTTATTTTTAGAAATCCAAAATATATATATGTTGCAGTGCATGGACATCCATGACGCTCCTTGAAACGAGGAACAGTTGGATATTAGAGAGAGAGAGTGGGGAATGGTTATAAATGGGTGGAAGAGGAGAAAATGGAGGCAGAGAGATTGATGCATTTTTAAGGGGAAACAGTCTCAGCTGCTTATTGTTCTCGTCACAATTATAATTAAGACAAAACTTAGGTGACATTATTGTATCATTGTAAATAAAGTTCATTCGTCGGTGAATTTGCAAGTATATATATGCATTTTAATAATTAAAAATAATAAAATAACAAGTGTCAATATAAAAAATTATAAATTATAATTTACTTAACATAAAAATTTACAAGTGTTCCAGAGGTGAATTTACAAATATATATACATATACATTTTAACAATTAATAATAACAAAATATAATTAAGTGTCCTTCTAAAAATTTATAAATTCTAACTAAAATAATATAAAAGCCTATACAAAATTTTACAAGTGTTCTAGAGGTGGATTTACAAATGTAGATGTGTATTTTAACCTATAAGTATATCTTAACAACTAACAATAGCAAAATAATAGGTATAGTTGAAAAATTTGACATAATGAAGCCCAACTTAAGTTTTTTTTAATAATTATTGCTTAGTTCATCGATTGTTTTTATAATTCTAAAACCATGGTTTTAGAACCCCATTTCCGCAAGTTGAGATCAAATTCCTTTCACATATTTATCTCATAAATCATAAAAACCATTCTCTATAAATTAATCCAAAAACACACTATAATACTACTTTTGTCATGCAATTAACCATTATAAAATTCCACTTCATACATCTCTCCTTCTCAACCTACTAACTATTTCCTACATTATGCTTCCTATTTTTATGCATGGCACTGCTTAATTAAGTGATACACTATATAGCAGCAGCTGATAAATAATTTATTATATTAATACTTGAAAGCTCAAATCACGATAGAACTAAATTTACTACCAGACACGTATTCTAAATCTCTACACACACCCCTCCCTTAATTTCAATAAATTAATAAATGTCAGACCAAATATAAATAACCATCAACTTCAGACCATTGTCTTCGTGAAGAGTTAAGAATCAAACTGTTGGTTGTTTATTTTATACAAAGCTAGGGATGGGCATTTATAATTAGTTCCTGCCAAGTTGTTTGGTAATAATAGTTTCTTTTTCACTTGATTCTTTTAATGCTGTGTGTATTATACTGACAGTTGAATAATCTTTTTATTTATTAGTTATATCATACCAGCTAATTAAAAGCACGTCAAAAGCCGTAGTAAAATAAATTAATGTATATTGGTAATGCTATAGACATTATTATAACTAATAAGTGAACTGATTTTTACATTTAAAATGGACTTATTCTCGTGTACTCCATTATTTTTTTAATGGGGCTGGAGACTGGGTAGTAACTAAAAACTAGATATAAACTTTACATTTTATATTGATGCGAAATCATTGGCCAAATACCAGGACAAAAAAACCAAGCAAATATTCTTTGCAAATTAAATAAAGTTACAGTTTGGAAAAAAAATCATATCGAGCCCACTAAAACACAACATGTGGGAACGGAAGAGAATTAATAAGGGAAAACTGGTATTGGTCAAAATCCGCAGGGGTAAAAAATGTAACCATTTTATCGCCATCATCATACGGGTTTCAACTTAATCACAAATGAACGGTGAACGCGTAGGGGTCTAGCCAAAGCTATAAGACGCAAAAAGACTCAAACGACGAGTCAACAGTTGGCTACCAAACTTTTAGTTTCGTTTTGTTCCTGCTAAATTTTCCATCTCCACCTTCGGAACGTGCCTAATTGAACAAATTTACTTATAATTAACGCACAACATTATCTTCCATATATATTCTCATTTCTATTGGCAAAGAAAAATATTAATTGATAAATAGGGAAAAGTTCTCAAGTGTTCATGATGGGTCAGAGTCTGATGATAAAAATTATTCCTGTATTTTAGTTTGTTATTCATCATGGAAATTAAACACCACTAATTAATAGATCGAGACTTGAACTTCAGATGAATCCTTGCCTGAGGAAAATAGAACAATTACGGAAAAAATATGAAAGTAATCCACAGATCATAACATTTAGATTTAATGTTTTTTGAAAAATCATTGAGAAAACTATGTATGTTAGTTTGTGTGTGTATGAAATTTTGGCTTAGTCTAGTATGTGAGTTCGACTATTAAATTAAAGCAACCAAATTGGTCCCCTCCTTGCACGTTAATTATTAATAATATATTTTCTGGTAAAGGTCACAAGTCATAACCACATACCGTTTCACGTCACAAGTCAATTATATTACAGGAAAATGTAACATCAACAATAGGATTATTGTATATTTATGTATTCATTGGCCGACGTTCCCCACTTGCTAGAAGTGCTCCTCGCCAGAATTCGTTTAATCTGGACATTTTTATATCGCCTCGTATTCATATATGGATAGCTTTCTTAATTTAGTCATCGTGATAACCTGAATGAGTTAAGAATGTAATCATGATGGACTTGGCCGGACCCCGGACTTCATTTTGAAGAGGATCGGAGCGAAGATTCATGATATATACTCGTATAACAACGCACAAGCATTTTTTGGGACAAACACGGGTTATTCACAAGCTAATTAATTAATGAAAAAGAGTTTTGAGTAGTTTGCATGAATTAATTTGGGTATCTAAACTCATGCCTTCAAAATTCCCTGACATCATACATACCACATGAGCCTAATTCACAACCCATTTAATAGTAGAGCTCGGAGAGATGTAGAGAAGAAACAGAGGCGCAGGGGTAAGCTAAGCTACATGATGGAGCAAGCATTAGGGTTTTCATCACTGAAGATTTGGACGTAACGATCGTCGACGGTGGTCTCTGAAATGGTGGCGGTGTCAGGGACGCGCCTGACCATGTTAGGAGGGGCCTTCTTGTCGTAGGCCTGAGATACATATGGGTTGGCCACCGTTGTGTAAGGCACATAAGGCCACAGCTCCACCTTCTTCTTCGTGCTCTGTGCTGCCTTCAGCACTTTCTTCGCCTCCACATATCCCGTCACCGTCGCTTTCTGCTGCTTCAAGTCCACATCCACCGACTTAGCCCCTGCATATCAAATCAACTCAACTCAATTGTTATCATCCAAAGCTATAAGCTAGGTGAAGGAACATATATATATAGAGAGAGATACACGCCTTTTTTTTTTTTGGTAAAGAGAGATACACACCTTTAACACCGGAGAGAACTTGCTTGACCTTGCGCGCGCATCCTTCACAGTCCATTCTGATTTTCAGAGCTACAGTCTGTGTTTGCTTCTTCTTCTTCTTCTTCTTACTGCTGAGTAAATCAGACAAGTATTCCAGAGTGCCTTCTACGCCCATTTTTTTTTTGGTTTGGTTTCTCTCTCTCTCTCTCTCTCTCTCTCTCTCTTCGTTCCTGGATCAATGGAGTGTTGGGTTATATTATTATATATATAACTTGAGGGGACATCAAGAGCACAGGCTGATTCCAAAATTGATTATGGAAAAGGACAGGTACGAATCTCTTTTTGTGTGCAAAGAGAGCTGGGATGCGTGGTGGTAAACAAATACGATTAGGCGTGAAACATAATGAGTTATAGGAGATGAAATGGGAGGTACTTGGCCTATGTGGCTTTAGTTTGGATTTATATGTGGAAAAGGATGAACTATAGTGGGACAGCAAAATATTCAGGAGTCCTGTTTATTTATAATTTTATATGTATAATTGGATATGCATGCAATAATTTGAGAGAGAGAGGCTGGGCTGTCTTAGTCTCCTAGAATCTTCTTATCTCCTGTTCATGTCCTTCTTAAGTTCACCCGTAAAAATTAATGCGCAAGGAATGACACTGGTTTTCATTTCATTTGGTCTTTCCTTCCACGGAACCTCTCCTTACAATTACATTTTTGCAAAAGAAAATAACAGTCTAGTCATAAATTAGAACATTATAACTGGCTACATACACACGTAAATCAGTATAGTTGTTGTTTCCGAACGAGTATCACACATCAATTAAGTATGAAAAGTAGACCGGTCACGGAATGATTTAAGGTTCAATAACTTGATTTGTAGTTAAATTGGCCTTGATTAATTAAATTCATGTATTTTTAAATACATACAAACTATTTTCAATAAGAAATAGAAAAATGATAACAAATATGTATTTGAAAAAAACATAATTCAAAGAAAAAAAACAATAAATTGAGAGCCACACTGATTTTTGGCTAGAGGTAAAAGGAAATTAAAGCTTGAAAAAAATTCCACCAAATAGATTTTTTTAAAAAAAAATGTTCTAATAAGTGAATGAATTAATAACTAATTAATGACCTGAAAGGCTACATCGATTCAACAATGGCCATTGGACTGAGTAACTTCTCCCACGAAATTAACTGTCTTAGCTAGGGAAGTGCACAGTTGGATAGAATAGGTCAGGTGAGAACCTTTAATAAAAAAGTGCTTAATATAAAACATATCTTTGGGAGTTAATATCGATATTATATAAAATATATTTTTTATATTTATTAATATTTTTTATTTTTTTTATTAATTTTCTCTTAACAATAAATAAAAAGGGATGGGATGAGAGAATAAAGATAAATGATGATGGTGTTTTAAAAATAAATGTTATATTAACAATCTTAATATACTTCTTTAGTGTATAATTAAATTAAATAAATATATATTAAATTAAGGACCTTAGGGCGTATAATATATACATACATGCAATGTATAAATTTGATCAATGTCATGGCAAAAAAAACTGATATATTCGATACTTTTTCAATTCTTAATATAAGATATATTTATTTAATTTGATTATAAAGAAGTTAACCAGGTTAATTAATATGACATGTATTAAAAAAACAACTTAGTCATATTCATTGATCTTTTCATTCCCCCTCTTTATGATTGTTAAAAGAACATTAATGGAGAGAAATTTATTAAAAAAAATTATAAATATAAAAATTATGTGTTATAGTTTAGAATAAAAAACTCTTGTTTTATCTTTAAATACTTTTATAATTGCGTACAAATCCTTCTTTTTGAATCTAAAGGAGAATAACATGTCATCCGAGTTGTATGTGATTATATATAATGTAATATTTCGTTGAATTTTGATGTTTTTAAAGTGATTTTAGATTATGTGAGAAGAGGTTATTCTTAAGGGAAAAAGAAAAAAATATAATTTTGAAATTACAAAATTCTAAATTAGGTTTGTTACCGCAAGTTGATAACGGATTGATGAAACTTAATAAGTAATTTATAACTTAATTTTTTTAAAAAAAATACTTAATTTGTAATTTTACAATTTCAAAATTATTTTTTTATATTTTTCCATATTCTTTACCGGCATATACGCCAAGACAAATATATATGCAAGAAAATTGCATTTAGGTTTAGGGAAAGAGAAAATATAACAAAATGTTTTTTTTGAAATTGTAAAATTACATTTAAGTCTTGTAAGACTTTTTTATAATAAATTTTAATTATTAAATGTCTATAGATTTGTCGGTGGACACTTCTAGACTTATCGGTGGAATTAAAATTTATAGTAAAAAAATCTTATAGGACTTAAATATAATTATAAGATTTTAAGAGAGCATTTTATTTAAGCTAAATTTAATTTTCCCATACGTATACATGCATACATATGTGTATGTAAGAATGAAAAAGTGGCAGGCTTCATTGCTTATATCATCGGATGGATGAATCGAATGTGTTGTGCTCCCATGAATTTTACAACAGTAGTGTGGGCCCAATTCTTTCTCTCAATCACACCCTCACATTACCGACAATCAAACTGGATTTAGTTTCAACACTTAACTCTCCCAACTCAATAAATGTCGGCTCTCCAAATCTGATTTTCGAGGGTTCATATTTAAGTTTTTTTAAATGATAATTTTTTAAATTAAAAATTATTTTCTAAAATATGGTAATAAAGAGATTATTTTTATTTTATATTCTATATTTGTTAAAAAAATTCTATTCAAAAGTATAGAATTTTTAAAACTCAGATCTCAGTCGTCCAAATTAGATTTAATAGTCATTTATCTGATGAGTTGGGAGAACTAAGCACAATGCTTAGGACTGAAACCAAGTTCAATCAAACTACTACTACCACTTTTCTATTTTGTAAAGTTATTAAATCCAAACTGGTCATCGAACAAGTTAGGGTACTAAGTCAGCGGGTCAAAATAGAGCTAATCTAGGACCAAATGTAGGAAAAAGTGAAAATTTCAGAGATAGTTGATCGAGCTACTTTTGTCGTTAAAGCGATCAATTAAACTAGGTTCTAATTAATTATGCAGTTAGGGTCAACCTAGGTCATTCTCCCGAGGAGCAAGCTGTGGGTTTTCTTTTAGGACTAACTTTCAGGTGATAAAAGATGCAGTGGAATGTAAATGGACCTAAACTAGAATGCAAAACACTACTACTTATATGCAATTAACTAACTAAATGTACTAATGCAATTGACTCTAAAACCTATATGAGAATGAAACTAATCTATATGAATTTGAATGCAATTTTTAGGGGGTTTTCTTATGAGAGAATAATTAAAATCCTAATAAAAAGATTGATTAAAAGCAAATAAAATAATAAAGATCTAGTTCAGTTATGATGACGAAGGGGACAACTTAAGAATTGCATGGAGTTAACTTTCTTAGTCTAAATCAATTAATTAGACCAAAAGGAAATTAATGAATTTAATTACCCAATTGAATATGGGAAACCCTCTAGCTCAATAACACATATTTCATTAGAAAACTCATAATGAAATAAGCAGTGGCTAATTAAACCCATTTAAAATCAATCATAAAATAACCCTGGAAATCTTGTTTACAATTATCTAATTAAACAACTAAATAATTTATCAACTCAATTAAACAATTAAGATGATAAACTAAATTAACAATTAAATTAATAACGAAAACTCAATTACTAATTTAATTGACAATCTAAAGGTTGCAAATAGGAATCCAGCAAGAAGCATAAAACTTCAAATTATTAGTTCAATCCAAAAGAAATAAGTTTACAATCTAAAACTAGATTGTTATCAATTAATACAACTTGAAATCCTTTAAAACTAAATAATCTCAAGTTTGAATTAAAAAGATAAAAAAGAATAACACTCCCTTATGGTCTTTATGTGTAAGCCCTAAGCCTTAACTTCCTCCATGTTCTTCCCAAATTACCTCCCAAAATAGTTTAAGCTTCCATGAAATTTTCCTCACCAAGCTCTAAAAACGTCATTGCGATGTACATAATCTGTGGAATAGTAATTGATCAAAAGGCGTGGGTCCGTGGTGGAGATCAAGCTAAGAATAATTGATGAGACGTGGAGATGAATGAATCAAATGATCAATTAATGAATCAATTGGAGAGGACCCCTGTAGCTGCTCGTCTCTTTCTCGCTTTAATTTTCTCCGTCTCGGTCTATAACTTCCCCAACGTCCTGATGATCTCCTCTCTTGCGGCGTTGCCGCGTGTTGCGGTGTGATCAATTCTCACCGGGCTTTGGCTCTCAAAGAGAGCATGTGGCAGCTCCCCCTAAAAACCTAGTAGCTAGGTTAATTAAAAGGAAGGAGAGAAGAGTTTTTTGGGTGCCAACTTGAGCCCAATAGAATTTAAGGAGCCCAATAAAGTTTCATAGTTGGATTTCCTTTTAGCTTCCTTAAAAAATTCTGCACTACAGGATATTATAATATACTTTTTATTGGCAGAAATTAAATAAAATCATGATCTCTCATATATTCAGAAATATTATTAAATCACAAGATATTAATCAAAATATTAATTTAAGCATAATAATCTCATGATTAATCCAGATTTATATTATATTATTTCCTAAAATTCGCTAACAATCTAAATATTATCTAATAATTCCAAATTAGCCTAAAATAATCCCCAAAATAAATGAATAAGGTGAGATAAAATATATGAAAATTGAGATTTATCAATAGTAATATAAAATTTAAAAGAAAAAAATGATTAAAAAAAAAGTGAATCAAGTTGATGTCCGGACGAGATCAATTCACTATTTTATAGATTGAAGTGGACGGTTCTATCCGGATTTAATTACTTAAAAGACCGATTTCCTATCAATATCATCCTTTGAAAATCTTATATAATATGGATTCCAAATATTCATAATCTCGTTGTGAATGAGGACCTTCGTGTCTTTTATAATTCCATCAAATTTTTAGATTCATCATTCTTATTTTTAAATTGTTTAGAAAAGTAATACAAAAGAGCGATAGGAGCCTTTCGCGCGCCCGGGGGAGGGGGAATTATTTTTGTGGGAATCGTTTTTTAAAACTTTTTATCCGATCCTCTTTATCTTTTTAATTTGCTGCGGTTGTTGTTTGAACGTTCGGTCGTTTTCAGGCTTTTTGTTTCTTTTGTGATTGAATTTTTTAGGTTGAAATTACGAACAATAATTGAGGACTGGAGGCGGGGCTGCGAATTAAATAGGCACGTCAAGACACCTGTGGTAGATTTGCAAGCTACGTGGCAGCGTGAGTCATAACGGAGCTTCACACAGCTCTGTGTTTTTTTTAATTATTGAAAGGGAACACACGGCTCTAATCCACACTTAACATTATGAATTGGCCACTTGGCGCCACGACAGAGCGGCTGTTATTTATAAAAATAATTTTGATTGATTGTTCTCTTTAAATTCAAAACAAATTAAAGACCCTACTGTGCCAGGTGGTTTTACAACTATCGTCATTAATTACGGGTCACAAATTCCCTTGTCCATGAAAACGAACCCTCCTGTTTGTTTTCTCTGATTGCTCTTTTCTTTAATCCTTCTCCCAACTTTCCGCACTATAAGCTCATATTATTATTAATTCGTAAATTCATCAAAAGACCCTCCCCGAGTTCCTACCCGGTAAGTTATTTCATACTCTCTCTAATTTTTATTATAAGTTACCAACTGTCAATATTTTTTTGTCGCACAAACTAACTTTAACTAACTTATTTATTACTATTTTCTTATTATTACCCTCATTTTCAACTAACTCATTTAAAGTTACATCATTAAAGTAGGGGTGAAGTTGAAAATATTTATTGATTTTGGACCTAATCAATGAGTTAACTTCCATTCCTTAGTTTGTGAGAAAAGGTAGTTGGTGCCTTATAATAAAGATAAGAGGGAGTGGTATAATTCAATAAGGGCGGTGTCGTTTTTGTGTATCAAATCCACTTAAAATAAATGCATCCCACTCATGAAATGACACCGAGACATCTAAGGTGTACCTTTCAGGAGTCTCATACTTCACCACCAACGTCGTTTCTTTCATAGGAATCAATGCATGACAAAAATAATAAGCTCATATTATTATTAATTCGTAAATTCATCAAAAGACCCTCCCCGAGTTCCTACCCGGTAAGTTATTTCATACTCTCTCTAATTTTTATTATAAGTTACCAACTGTCAATATTTTTTTGTCGCACAAACTAACTTTAACTAACTTATTTATTACTATTTTCTTATTATTACCCTCATTTTCAACTAACTCATTTAAAGTTACATCATTAAAGTAGGGGTGAAGTTGAAAATATTTATTGATTTTGGACCTAATCAATGAGTTAACTTCCATTCCTTAGTTTGTGAGAAAAGGTAGTTGGTGCCTTATAATAAAGATAAGAGGGAGTGGTATAATTCAATAAGGGCGGTGTCGTTTTTGTGTATCAAATCCACTTAAAATAAATGCATCCCACTCATGAAATGACACCGAGACATCTAAGGTGTACCTTTCAGGAGTCTCATACTTCACCACCAACGTCGTTTCTTTCATAGGAATCAATGCATGACAAAAATAAATCCGCACTTATCTCTCTTCAAATCAATGCAGCTACAGCTGGCCTCCACCGGCCTATATGAAACATTACAATAATAAACCTTTCATTGCCAAACGTAATAACGTATAACGTACGTGGCTTGGGTGCAGGCTAAATCCAACACGTTCGACCACATGATTGCCACCAGCAATATAACTTATTGGGCATTCACGAGTGGCTGATTCAAGTCCTGCATATACAGACAGTACAATGGATCTGTGATATATCTCTATTTTGTGTATTTTCGGGCGGAGGCTAGGTATACTAATTATAGACAATTCTAACGCCTCTAGATAGGCTCAAAACCATATATAATCAGCACTCGCCTTCGGGATACTACTGTAGATTACCGACAAAAATCCTAGCTATATATTCACATATATAGCTTCGAATTATTATATATATTTTTTAGTCTTTTAGGCACGAGGGCTTCCTTATTGGCTAGCTAGCTGCAGTGAACACCTCAACTCAAAGGTGCAAGCATATGCATATTTTGTGAAAGTTGGGAGGCCCCATGTATGTATGTGAAGAAATCCCTGACTGCATTCTTTTAATAAATGCATTAATTGCACTCTTCATAAGAGGAGAGTAAGAAGTGATCGATTTGGAGGTGAAAATAAATGAGCGACAGGTCATTCCTCAAGTGGCAAAGTTAAGCTGTTTGGGATCAATTTTGTAAGAAGATGGTAAAATTAATAGAGATGTTAATCTTAGAATTTATGTTGGACGATTTAAATAAACAAAAGTTATTTGTAATAAAAAGTAAAAGAGAATTATTTATCATATTGCTATTTGGCTAGCAATGCTTTAAGGTAGTGAATAACGGTTTTGAAGGGGCTATAGCCTACATGAACATAAAGTGGGGGTTTGCTGAGATGAGGATCTTGTCATGGTCATATAAGGAAAGATAAAATTCGTAATAAAATTATACAATGAAGTGTTGAAGTTATTCCTATTGAAAAGATGATAGAAAATCATTTAATGTGGATTGAACATGTACAAAGACAAAAAAGTCATTAAATGTGCCAATGAGAAGAAGGATATATAAAGTTGTTTGGAGTTCAATTAAAAGGGATAAATGAAAACCGAAAGGAAAGTTGAATAAAGTTATTAAGTGTGATTTCTTAATTAACAATTCATTTTCTTAGTTAAAATTGTTTGATCCATGTAGTTGATTACACTAAATGTGATTATAAGACTCCCTTGATATTATTGTCGTTGGTTGTAGTGGTGGTGGTGGGAGGCCCCCATGCTTATAAGTCAAAGCAATAAAGTGAGGTCTTCGATAATTAACCCTCGGGACTGCTAGGTGCTTGCTAGCAAACCTGTTTTTGGTTGGGTCAAGCTGGATAGCAACATACAGATACGGAAGAAGTGGAACAAGAAGGCGACAAAGAAAACAAACTAGGCCCCTCACTCAATAACGCACTCCTTCTCTAGAAAACCAGAGAGCATTTAGCCTCGTCAAAATGCAGGTCGATGTGTATTTGTGTAGAACTTGAGGGAGAACGCGACCGTCCATCGTAACCAACAAAGTAGAAAGAGGACATCATATCCATAAGAACTTGAAATCAAGAAGTTTGCCCCTTACGAACTGAAAAAAAGAAAGGGGATGCAAGTTTATTTTCTTATCATTAATTAGTGTAAAGCGAAGATTGGATTCTCTATTACCTTTTGTCCTTCTTGTTGTTGTGATTCTTTTTATTTACACGTTTCGTCAACCTTCACACATATACTAGCATACCTCCCGCGATCCACCATCATATCTTCTCCCTGTTGCTGAGGCAGAGAGAAAGGGGTGTCCTTTATTTGCAATCAATGACAACATGATCAGTCCGGGAAAAGTGGTCTCCACTAACCCTCTCCACTTAATTTCTCTACTGTTTGGTTTGTTTTCAATGATTGATATTTGTTCTGTGAAAATATTATTCTCATTTAATATTTAATAATGTTATAAAACTGGTGAGAATAAGAGAAGAGATTATAGAGAAAGAAATTTTTATTTCATTGTATATTGAATAGTAACAGAAGACCTCTATTTATAGAAGAAAAATGGGACTTTAGTGTAATTTCCACATCAAGGTCATTTAGTGTAGTTTTCCCTAAGAACCAAAACTATTCAGTCATGGATTTCCTTCCCGTGATGATTGTACAATTGTGTGCGGGTCCCACTAAATAGTAAATCACTATGCATGGTACTATGCGTGTGTCCCATATCATCTTGTAATATTTGGAGACCGTGAGTCAATGGACATCACATAATAAGTATATTCACAACACTCCCCCTTGGATGTCCATTTATGAATGTGCCTCGTTAAAAACTTTAACTAGGAAAAATCTAGTGGGATAAAAATCTAGCCAAAGAAAAGAGTACATCATTCATTGATACACTATTCATGTTGCCTCATTAAAAACCTTTCTAGGAAAACCCAGTGGGACAAAACCTAGATAAGGGAAAAAGAGTACAGCGTGTATCGTCTCCCCCTCTTGATTACATCAGACTTGCTCCCCCTGATGACCACATTGCTTCAATATCATTTTGAGCATATCATCTTTTCTATAATCAAGTATTCTGTTATTCGTTGTGGAATAATAGAAACGCCTTATCTGATTGTTCATTGTATACCTGCAAGATCTAAATCTTTCAAGTAAAATCATAATAATCTTTTCATAAATATACATGTGCATATAGAACTTTAATAAATGTTCATTCAGATAATGATGCTATATGCACTATATGAATTTATTTAATTGATTATTCTCGAGAATTTGATGCTCCCAGCATCTTGAGTCCTTCTGGGACATATGTGTTTCTGGCGCCATACGTCCTTCAAGGACATGTGCTTTTGGCACACATTAATATATTGTGGCTCATGATCCTCATTATCATTCATTACAGTATATGCTATCATATCAACATAAATGTCGTCAACGTTGATTTTATTTTTCGGTCCCATCGGATTTCATTCATAATTTATTGAGATCTCATTATATTCACATATATTAGGTACCTGGGTCTCTTTTTGGACCACAATACTCTCTTCTTATAATATCTCTACTGGAGATAATAACTCTACATGAGATTGCTCTTCTGGAGCTTTTCTTAATTATCCTCAACTTGATCATCTATATTTTTATAGCTCCTTTTCTCTTTCGAGGATTTTTATCTTTAAAACCGATGGACCTGCAACGCTTCAGGCGTGCTTTATAACAATTCATATAGGAGCATTTGCAGTTGGGACTTGTGACTTTGTCACTTTCTTTAGGTCAATAAATGCTTCTGAAATTGAATTATCTTTTCAGTGCACATTTCTTTGTACGAGGATCAAAATGAGCCAATGATAATTCATTCTACTTTTTCTCTTTACCCAATCTGCTTATTTTTTTCTCCCCCTCATCTAATCATGTAGTGTATATCCATCTGTGTACATTATAGTGGATCATTGCACATTCAAAACTGTTAAGATGGAATTTATCTGGCTCCTAACCAAAAGCCAATTTTACAGAGAGAATTTTGTTGGCTTATATGATTGCTGCAAATATATATAAACAATGGTCTCATAATCATTGATCTACTCATATATGATTTTTGGATCATTCAATCTAGAAATTGCGTGCATAATATATTGCAAACTTCTGGTTGCAAACATTACTGCAAACTTTGCAGACTTATAATCTCACATATAATATTTCAATTTAATATATTTCCAGAGATCCATTTCCAATGATATTTTCATAATCATTTTTATTTGAGAACATGCAACTATACGACTTGGATGATCAAACGAGTCTTGCCAACATTCCATATGGTTTATCATCAAATCTAATATCCAATTCGGGGGAATCAATACACAAACATTAACAAAGAATTAACAAACAAATTTTCATAAATAATTAACACAAACACTCACACTTGATATATATCATTCTCCTCCTCAAGTGTGAGTCTGTAAAAATTAATTTATGGAACTTCCATACAATAATCCATATATGATATCTATTTCTACAGATATCATTAAAATTCCACAGATTTCTTAATGCATTATCAATGCATAAATTTTGTTACTTCTGGTAACAAAATTTCCATTTTCCAGAATCGACAAACAAATATATATTATTATAAAATCATCAGGTGTATCACTATAGATTCACGAGCACAACACTGTGGAATCACAGATATATTACTGTGGAATCACAGGCGCAACATGTATCACTGTGGAATTGTCGTATGCATATATAGTCAAAAAGTATCTAAGCTCGGGCTTTATAGGGAGTAGATCTGCATAGATTCAACAGGACTACGCATATCTGCAGAGATTCAATAGGATTGAATTCGACTATAAATAGAGGAAGGCAAACGAACATGCCTCACAAACACTCAAGCATTTGATAATCTCAACTACCAGATACTCACACATATTTCTCTAAATTCTATTTCCATAGCAGGACCAAGTAGTTTTATCCCAGTTTCTGAAACATCTGACACAACATTACTTGATGCTTTGTTGTACGATGATCAACCAAACATGTCATTTACTTCTTTACTATCTCCAAATCCTTTTGAGATGTTTATTCCTCCTTCTGAGATGTTTATCCCTTCTTTTGTTTCAAATGTTCCTACTTCTCCCCCAAGAACAAATGTTCTTCCTCAATCTACAAGGATTGAAGGTACAACTGAAGCAGGTTCATCAAGGAGGCCTGTCAAAAGGTGTAGAACTATGGCCGAACTGATGGAGTCTACCAGTCAAGTTCAGCCATTAGTCACAACAATCAATGAGCCAGCATTCACAAGTCAGCAAACAACCACCAGCTAGCCATCAACAACGAGTCATCCAGCAACAATCAACCAACCAGCAACCACTAGCCAACCAACAACCACTAGTCAGCCAGCAACTACTAGCTTATTGGAATGTAGTTGTTGTGATGTTTTACGGGAGATCATACATACCAACGGACTTCAGTGTCATAAACTTGAAGTTCACGGAAGGAAAACAGGTATGATTTCCCACGCTGTTTTATTTGAAAATGTACAGGATAAATCTTACAATACTGACAGGCTTCCAATGTTTGACACAGTATTGTATAGATTTACAAGCATTAAGATATAACTTGATGCGTGATCCTGTATTAGCCTATTATGAGGTCCTTTATGTCGGTTCGGAATGGACGAAAAATCCAAATGAACCCCGCGGGACTTCATTTCAAACCAACATTGTAAATCCATTAGATAAAGGAAAACAACCCGCGGTTAATATTTCGTATGATACTTCATCCCTTAATCAGGGTGAATTATATAGATTAACAATGGAGCAACGAGAAAGAATAAAGAGAAAAATGCTCCATGATTTAAGAAATTATTTTCACTTAACCCTCGATGATGCGAGTAAACAATTAAATATGAGTACTCATACCATTCAAAAAATTTATAAAGAAGAAGGGTTAACAGAGTGGCCTTACAAAAAACTTCAAAAACTTATGAGGCAGATCTCGATATTACGAAGAGCTTTACCTCATCTTGATCCCATCTCAAGAAAAGCAAAAGAAGATGACATTAAATATCTTCAGAATGAGATAATTAAGCTTTGTAATGGAGTTGAGCCACTTGCTATTAAACTTTGTTGAAATAATATTGCCTTTTGTTTAATTGTTTTATTTATAAATATTCTTTCTCTTGTATTCACAAAAATTATTATAATTATAGAAAACCAATCATAATAGTAAAACAATCATAATCACTATTTTATTTATTACTTCATTCACTTCTAAGAATGAAGTTGAATAAAAATTCATGATCCATAATTCACTGATCTTATTTGATCATGACAAGAAATTAATCCACAATAAGAAATTGATCCACAATATTTCTTGACTTTATCACAATATTGCTACTGCAATAGCAAATTGGATATATTTATTTATAATATCAATCATGATCATACAATCCCTTGTCTCATAATTTAAGAGAGTATTTAATGCCAAATATAATTTTGAGGCCTTATACAACTGATGGCATACAAAATTTATGGATCAAATATTGTTTCATAATTTGTCTCTTGTCTTCAGGCTAACTTGCCTCTTGACTTCAGGCTATCTTGCCTCTTAGATTAAGGCTAACTTGCCCCTTGGTCTAAAGCCAATTTATGTCTCATATCTCTATGGCATTTTGATCTCATGATACATATGGCCTTTTAACAATTTATCTTAAGGATAAATAAAATATAAGCATACTAAAATAAATAGATAGAACCCACTAATATGTATATATTAGTGTCGTTGCCATAAATAATAAAAATGGGAAGGGGATATATAAAGCAGTAAATAAATAAATGAAAATAAAAGGGAAGGGGATTTAAAGCAGTAAATAATAAATAAATGGAGTCCACTATACTAGGGTCACTACCATGAAAAATAAATAAAGCAGTAAATAATAAAATAAATGGTGCCCACTAAACTAGTGTTGCTACCATGAAAAATAAATAAAGCAGTAAAGAATTAAAATAAAATAAATGGGGCCCACAAAGTGTCACCACCATAAAAGATAAATAAACACTAAATAAAATAAATAGAACCCACTAATAGATACTGGTGTGCCTCCATGAAGAATAAATAAATGTATAATAAAATAAATAAATAGAGCCCACTAATAAATAGTGTTGCCGCCATAAAAGATAAATAAATGCTTAATAAAATAAATAAATAGAACCCACTAGTAAATATACTAATGCGCCGTCATAAAAGATAAATAAATGTTAGTAACAATAAAATAAATGTTAGTGACAAAATGTTAGTTACATAAAAATAAATGTTAGTAAAGTTAGTAAATTAAAACAAATAAAAGAAATATTAATAATTATTTTTTTTAATAGAAAACTGTTGGCTTCACGTGGTATCTCTCTGTTGCCATTTTAGTTGTCAATATGTGGGAAGTGGAATTCAAATTGTGCATGGGCCCACCGATGAAGAATTGATTAATGAATGAAAAAAAAAACGTAAAAGTTGATGAATGAATTGGATTTGGACATGGGTCCAAAACTTTGAACTTATATCCATTAAAGAAAAGAAGGATCTGGACAAAACAAGAGGAGGCGGCAATTAAAGGAACACGGAGGCCGAGACGCAACACGGAGGAATAAAAGAAACTGGAACGTAGCAATGGAAGGAGAATATGAATCTGTGTATGGGAACGAATAAATTGAAGAGAAACAAAGCACGCAAAACACTCAGGGGTGGTGGAAACCACGGTTGTGACTGGACAATCCTGGAAGGGAGATGGTGGTGGCTTGACGGATGAAAGAGGAAATGGTGGTATGAGAAAAGAAAGGATCAGGCATCAATAGCGGAGATGCTATCGTGCTGATAACGTGTTATAAAACTAATGAGAATAAGAGAAGAGATTATAGAGAGAGAAAGTAGAAAGAGAAATTCTCATTTCACTGTATATTAAATAGTTACAGAAGACCTCTATTTATAGAAGGAAAATGGGACTTTAGTGTAATTTCCACATCAGGGTCAATTAGTGTAGTTTTCCCCAAGAACCAAAACTATTCAGTCACGGATTTCCTTCCTGTGATGATTGTATAATTGTGTGCGGGTCCCACCAAATAGTAAATCACTATGCATGGTACTATGCGTGGGTCCCATGTCATCTTATAATATTTGGAGACCGTGAGTCAATGGACATCCACATAATAAGTATATTCACAACAAATAATATAATGATTGATATTTCTAATAGTAGATATATTAAGTGAAGAGATGAGTTACTGGAAATAATAATTTCCTGGTGGGCTGGACTTATCGCCAAGTATATCTCGCCAAAATGATTGGGAACATTCATAACTAGTATCAAAGGGATTTGGTCATAGATGGTAAGAGATTTGGTCAAATCCCAAAAGGATGTGTGTTTGATCTCCGTTGTCATCGTTGTGACTCCTTCGGCAAGCGATCTCGTAAGTCTCCTGTAAGTGGTCAAAGAACCTAGGGCCGTGCCCTAGTCTTGATAGGAAACTGATGTCAAACCCCTCCAAAACTTTTTTCTATAAAAAAAAAAAAAAAAAATTGCTTGATGGCAACTAACACTACTAATTAAACGTGCCATCTCGAGATTTGCTTGCAATTAAAGCAATGTATTCTCCTGAACAAAAATTTTTACAACAAATTCCCGTGATGGAGAAGTCTCCAATGTCGTATGTTTTTTTCTTCAAATATAAAACCTAAAAACGCCATCTCCTCCAACATTCTTTTGGATGAAATTTCTTTCAACCTTTTTTTTTAAAAAAAAAATAGTGGGTAATATCTAGTCAACCCAATTTTCAGTCAACTATATTGGGCTTTCACCTTGGGTCACAAACCAGTGCCCGATCTAAGTCTCGGTCCTTACTATTTACCGAGACCAATCCAACTTATAAGATAAAGTTTAGACACATAAAGTAGCGTGGATGTGAAAGTCTTAAAAATGAGGTCCATTGCTTACATCTGCACCGACAATTCAGTCGAGAACGGAGGAAGGGGCGCGTTATTTGATCAGAGCTTTCCTCGCAAGAACGTCTGCTTGTTTGAAATAATAATTGAAGTGTTTAAAAACAGTTTTTCAATCGTAATTTATAATAAATGAGGTAAGTATCGGGAGAAGATTTGCCTTGATTTATATGAATATACATGTTTAAAGTGTCCAAAAGGGTCTCAAACAAGCACATTAATTATTACCATAATTTTTTATAGGGTCAAGGTCCAAACCTATCTATAAAATATTATGTATGTTAAGAAACCAGACACCATAAATTTTTATTTGGTATAAAAATATACATGAAGTTTTTAAAATAATGTAAATATATCATGACCATTAAGTGGCACAAAAATACACATAAAGTTTTAAAAATAGTGCAAAAATGCCACAACCATTTGAAAAACATCTTGTGTAGTTTTGCACAATTTTCTTAGTGGACATGTTTGTTAAGCGGTCAGCATTGGTTGACTTAACAACCGTTACATTTTTTCACAATTTAAAAACTTCACATGTATTTTTGCTCTAAAAAGTTTATGGTGCCTAATACCCTAAATGAAATACCTTATTAGTAGATTTGCACCTTACCTTTCATATCTTTCTCTTTTGAGATTTGTTTTCAACTTGGTACCAGTCCTACTCTGATGGAGCGATTCCGTTACTAGCCATTGACTTTCCTCCTTCTCCTTGTAGGATTTTCGTCCTTTTTACTCCTCTGTTCTTGTCTCATTTATATTTCTCCAGTTTTTAATATAAGATATATTTACTTAATTTGGTTAGATTAAGAAAGTTGGTTAATATAAAATATATTTTCTAAAATACTTTAATCATTTTCCTTAATTCTTTTATTTTCTTTGCTATTCGATTATAGTTAAGGGAGTATCAAAAGAGTTAAATTAAAAAGATATTAATAAATATAAAAACTACGTCATATAATTAGGATCTATATCAATTTTTCAAATATATGTTAAGGACCGGAGGAGTATATAATGCCTATATTCTTAAAACACATTTTCAAACGTGTAGCATAAAATCTGACATGAAAAATATTTTTTGTAAGAATCTACAGACAATATGTTATAAAAAAAATTACAAACAACAAACTTTAAACAGAGTGAAGGAGTTTTATATTGATAAATAAAAAGTTAACTCTACAGGATATCAGAGCAATTAAATTGAGTAATATACGTCGGACATCTACAATCGGTCAATATTTTTAAAATTACTTAGCAAACGCGCCATCATCCCGTGCTTTTTCCCAACCGATCACTTGAGCTATATTTACTTAAAGATGATGAAAAATTGAAACGATTAAGTGTATTTGTTTTGTTTTAAAACTAGTTAATTGCAAGATTCCGGGGGGGAAAAACTCGAGCAGTATCAAGCAACGAACCCCAGGATAAGGTCGAGGTAAGCAGTGGCGTTACATGATGAAGGGACTTATTGCATAAACAGAAATGGCCTTTTAGTGAATAAATATCTCTAACCATGACCCAATCCGCGTCTTCTTTGATTGAGTCACGATAAAATGTCAACAATATCCCAAAACCCCCGCCTTCAAATTGGGCTCATTACAAGTATACGTTATTCGTTACATCCATGATTTAAAACAACCCAGAAAACAAACGTCGCCACACGCCAGTCATGTCTTTATTTGTATATATGTTCTATTCCTCTCATGTAACTCTGATTTCTGAGCCGGATAAAGTCGTCTCCACCATTTTTTGGTACAAGTTTGTGTGCTTCATCCTCACTTCTAATTGACCTACTAAGCCCTGCCGGTACGTACGTACGTGTGTATATCTAGCCCTCATCCTTTTAATTTATTGCTCGTGACGTTATAGTTTGCTTACTCCGTTCTGTGCTTTTATTCTCTTCTGGGTTGCTTTTCTCTTTTACTTTCTTCACATGCAAGAAACTTCAAAGCATATGGAATATAATTTGATTCAGTGAGAATCAGTTCAGACTTTTCTTTTACGTATACCTAAGGGATAATCGAGGTTACTTGAGTTCTGAATTAAATTTTGTCTTCAGGTAGCGAAATTTTCGTTACACACTAGAAAAAAACGAAAAGGTATTTCCGTATTTTTATCTGATAATGTTAGCTAGCTAGTGCAGTTCAATGAAAATATCCATTTCAATCGGGGGAGAGAAACTTTGGCGAGCAGATCCTCTGCAATTCTCACTACAAGCAGCTCGCAATCTCAGACGTCCACGTAGTGAAGACACGGGCTGGATCCCACCAACGGAGCACGTCGTATGCCTTCCGCAGCTTAACGGCTGAGTGGCTGGGGGATGAAAGTCCATAACGGTGCGTTTGAGCTGATGAAGATCCTAGCTGGCCGCGCGGGAAAATACCCAAACTAAACGCACTGTTTCGATCAGCAAAACGTTATGAGGTGGAATAATCCTGCGTCAGTGGATGGCTCTATAGACATACCAGGGACAATTTTTGTATAGTTTTTAACACATTAACAAAACATTGTGATCATAATAAAAAGAACAATCAATAATATTGATATTTTACTTTTTTTAATATTTCATGCATGTAATAATGTTAATTAATGGAGCCAAAATTTACCTAAATATATATTAGCTGTCTCTGCTGCACCTTTGTCTCTTCCCAAAATACTAACCCCTCTGCTTTGGGCTTTATACATATATATATATATAATACTCCCCTCCGCTTCCCAAGTCCCACACCCACACCTCTGGTTCCATATGTTTTGAGTCAGGTTTAATTCATCGGAGCCCAGTGGCTCCCGCTTCATCCCCACCATCATGAGCTCCACCGACGGTGACTTCATCGGCACTGAGAGTTGCATCAATGACGTAAGCGACGATGGCTTTGGTGACGTGAATGTTGATCAGCCGGGCTCTTCAGTATTGAAGAAGCAAGGCAGTAGTAGAAAGAAAAGCGAGAAGAGAGAGTTCCCACCCCCTATACCCCTGCTGACTCGCACGCATGACCTTTCTTTTCACATGCCGTGGGAGTTGAAGAGGTACCACACCAGCGACGGCCGTCTGATTCTCAGGGAGGAGGAGGCCGGCCACCACCACTTCTTCCGAGCCCACAGAGCCAACGGTCGTCTCACATTGCAACTTGTTGTTCCCGTAGACCACATGTTCCCTACAGATCATAGCCCTTGTCTCACTGCACACTACCATGATATTCCTGAGCAGATACAAGAATTTGAAGAAGCTACTTCGGATCAGACTGGTGATGATGATGAGACTGATGACGACAGAACTGGTGGAGTTAGTGCAGGTGGTGACAGGTTTGGAGATGAAAGCCCCAACACATTACTGGAGGTTCAAGAAGGGCTTCCCCGGGCAAATTGTAATTTCAACTTCCATAGAGTTTCATCTGCTTCATCCTGTTTGTTTGAGACGCCTGGTGTGAGTCCAATTAGGACGGTTCACGGTTGATTTTTCTTTGTAAGGAAATCTGGAATCCATGACACATCTGGTGAGAGGAGCAGCGGATACTAGATGATGATAATAAAAAAAGAAAAAGAAAATATGGAATCCATTTGTTACCCTTTTTGATTCACTTCTCCATGAGGCCAGTTTCCTAGTTTGGTGGTGAAGCATGCAGGCGCCAGGGTGTAGTCCTTGGCCTTATTAAGTAGTTTGTCTTTCCTGCATTGTTGTGAGTCCATTATCGATTTATCGTCAATAATAAGCAATTTTGATCCTACTTTTCTTATACTGTTCACTGCCAACTCGTTTTGCTTCAGGGTTTATACAGTAGTTTGAACTCTTTGTATATGAGAAATGCCTTGAATCGATATTTTAAAATGATTTGATAGAATAGATATATCGATAGAATAGATATTTTAAGGAAACAAACTAACTCTGAGAATGTACACTGGGACAGGTGAATGAATAAGCTGTTTTATAAACAAGGAAATACAGGATGAGATTGCTTGAGGTGGGATAGGATGGGAAAAGCCTTCAACTTCAACTCAGCCCAGAAATTGACTAAGGTTTATTGGAGCACTGACCACAGTTCTCGAAAAGCACGCCTTCATAAAGTCAGGTGGGTGTTGAACTGTTGATGGGGACTGTTACTGATGTTGAGGAAACTATGAGCTGCAATGAATTTAAATTTCAATAAATAAATATTCACCGTGAAAGTTTATGAGTATTACCAATTCGATGTGATGAGTCTATATATAAAAATATATAAACCGATCATCAACTGTCAAATAGAGTATACTACTATTAATTATTCTAATTAAAAAAAAATGAGAAGCATTTTTTTTGGTTGGGAGGGGCCGGAGATGAAGAAATCAAATAGGAAAATAAATACTGTAGAAGAGGAAGATTGAAATAGTTTATCGAAGAGTATGTGGAGGGGGTAAGGGGATTCTTTTCTTATTTTTTTTTTCATTTTCTCTTATTAGCCCATTTGAATCATTGATTAGGAAGGAGAGAAAAGAATTAAAATAATATAGTGATTGATTGGATAAATATGATTTAAAAATTACAAGAGATAATAAAAAAAAGATTATGAGAGATACCCAACACCAACAACACAGAGGGAGAGGACGTAGAAAATGGAGACTACGAAGAATGCAAGCTGGCATAGGGGGAGAGAGTGAAATTTCCGAGGGAGGAAATGGGAGTTGGGAAAGCAGGACATAGTGTTTGATGAGAGAGAGAGAGTTCCGTAGATGAGGTACAGCTAGCTTTTCCATCTAGTTTCAATTCCAATTTGTGTCAGCCCTCATCATTGGCCTTGCTCGATCAATATTGGCTCTTGCACTTGATATTATTCCAAGTTTCCAACACAGTTTGACCCCTTCAATCAGATACTCCTCTGCACTGATTTATGAGGAATTATATTTAAACATTAATCATTAGAGAGGCAAACTTGGAAGGTGAAATTCAATCATACTATTATTCTTTAAAATTGATTTAGTGATTCAAAAGCTTGTATTTTTATCATTTAGTTTGTGACTCACTGATGCAATCATTATTAAATTCATTCTTGATTGTATATAGATATCACTTTAGTCTTATTCATAAGTCCGTTTTTACTAAAAAATTTGATCCTTATTATAAATTTACTTTTAAAGTAATAAATGTTTTTTTTTACATTTTTCTCCTATTAATTGTAATTGAAAAAAAAATATTTTTGGAACTAGTCATAAATAAAGGTAAAATAAAAAATTTAGCTTATAATCAATGAGTCAACTACTCCTCTTATATATGAGAGTTAATTGATTTAAACTTACAAATAGGATTTTGGGCAAAAATACTTACAAATAGGATAAGTATCATCTTCAAAACTTTTAAGTATGGGAATAAAATCAATACGAATGATTAAAAAATTTCAAAAATAAGTGAGTTGTCAAAATTTTATTTCTAACCTAATCTGGAAACAAGATATTATTGCCTTCATTCCCCCCTTGAGATATACCAATTGGGTAGCTGGAGCGTATATGTTGGGATGGCCAAGTCATCTAACCAAAATCATTTTGACATTTTATACGGGATTATACTGTTTTCTTCAATTGTTTTCTTTTAAAAGGTGAAAGAGAAAGGAGGAGTTTGCCAGGAAAAAAACCAGAGAGAAAGGAGGAGGAGGTGACGCTTCTTAACCAATGATATCAACACAGCCAGAAGTAAATTAATCACCATCCATATCTCAGATTCCGAAGTACGTATATACGCGCACTGGGTTGTTCTTGTCGTGGCTTACAGCGATTTGACTCCTCCGAGAGTATAGGGCACCTGGCACTTTAAACGGCAGGGCCCCACCGTCGATTATGGCCTTATGAGCATATCGCCGCGAGAGTTACAACTGATTTGGATGTTACTTCCCGATTGAGAGGTGTACATACTCTGGAGCGTGAAATATATTTGAAGATGGAATCTAATTAATAAACCATTTTTTAATTGACCAGGAACAAGAAAGTGGTGCATGGAGCAGACCTGGTACTTTACTTGGATTCTTGATATATTCAAAAACCCAACAAAGTTGTTGTTGTATGGATGGTGTGTCCAATCTTAATTAGCCCCCGTGTTTGTTTCCCCTGTTACGCCTCAGCCTCCTCCCAACCCTATTCCTTTGAATAATATTCCCATCGGAGTTTTGTCGGAATGAAAACACCAGCCGTTTCAGGTTAATATTGAAAAGACCTCCTTACCCCTAAAGCTTCGTGTGGGCCTAAGCGACATAGGGGCATCTTAGGTCAGAATAACCACTTGGGAGCTCAAGGCCTCCTAATAAGAAGGCACAGCTGAATAAAAGTGCCTTGTGTGGGAATAATGAGTTCAGTCTGGAGAGTTTTCTCTGTCATTTTCCGTTCTTCCTCTACAGCACACAAAATCCATTGATGTAGCGCCTCATCACCGAGTAAGGTATCTTTCCTTTGCCTTCATCACGTGATTGTCGAAACTCTATATCGTGCTTGTAAATTGACATAGATTTGCATATAAATTTGTTGCAGCACTGTTTCATAAAAAGAAATGTACAGTTCTAATGTCAGTATGTCACGAACATTACTTTAAATAATGAAATTAAACATCTCTGATAACTGTTTGTGTTCAACTTTATTTCCTTCTCGGCCATTTTATTGCGCCCATTCATAACTTTAATAATTATTTCTTTATGGCCATATAGGAAAACTATATATGTTAAGAATGTTTCTTTTTATGGAAGACGACGCCTAAGGCACACACAAGAAGGGTGGTATATAGAGGACAAACTTAAATCCTCCACATACATAACAAATCCTCACCACGTGTATGAAACTATTGTGAGCCAAGTAATGCTGGATCCTGGACATATACTATATCATATATGGGTGACGACATATAAATTACTTTTCCCTCAACCCTCAATTTAACACATTATAAGATATGCCCATTACCAATGTGTTCAAGTTTTGTTTGATTTGTAGCCAGCTTGGAATTGATTCAACACTTAAGCATTGTGTTGAGTGAATTAGGAGAGGATGTTGTTATTAGGCTGTTATAGGGCCGGGTTTTTAGTATTTAGTGTTGGACCATTGTATTTCTGTTTCATTTAGTTTGTCAAGTTGTATTCTGTTGGCAGATCTATTGTGTAGTGCACAGTGTCTAAATAAGGGCCATTGTCCTTCTTGTAAGGTAGTCAGAATGTCTTAGTAATAATAATTCAGTTCGAAATGGGTTGTGGTTCAATACATTGTACTATTCTAGTGTGATTTGCTGCAGGAGTTAATCAATGTCGGCTGGATTTGCTTGAAGCTCCAGTGGAGACTATTCCCACAAGTTCGAGGTCTAGAGGAAGTGAAACAAGAATTTTCTTCTTCGCCCCATAAAACAAACATGGTCTAGATACAGAAAGTTAAGATGAGTGAGTTCCCGCGACCCATAGCTCTGCTGATGGGCGGAATGCAGTGGGTTTTCAGGAGGGAGAACGTTGAAGGAAGGCTTATGAAGAGAGCAGAGAGAATGGAGCATCACGAGTGTTTGGGAGTTCACCGACTAGATGGTAATTGGTAGGCTCACAATGAAGCTCGTCCCTCGAGGAGACGACACCGTTTATTGTGAGAACGTGGTCATCACCCCATCAGCAACGGGCGAGACCAATCAGAAGATGATGATCAAAACAGGTTTTGATGAGCATGAGGAGCTGGGAAGTGATGGCTCTTGGTTAGAGGAATCAGCTGCGAAACGTACAAGGGAGGGAGGAGTTTTTTTTTTTTTTCTTTATTATTTTTTTTCCTATAAAAATTTTAGAAAAGGGGTTAGACTCACCCACAGACCATAATTCAAGCGCAGTCTAAGGGTGTTCATGGGCAGGGCGAGACCCTTGCCCGATGCCCTGCCCAAAAGATTAATGGGCAGCAAAATGAGGCCCAGTGCCTGACCCTACCTGATAAAAACCCTAACATTTTTGGGTAAGGTGATAATAGCAGGGCAGGGTGGGCCTTCCATGCCCAAGTGGCCATACCTTATCACACCTTATATAAAAAAAAACTCCAATTATACCTAATAAATAATATTACAAATTACAAATAAAATCCATAATTCTACAACTTGGGTCTTGAAATTAAAAAGACAATCATATGTCTTAACAAAAAGTCAATATCTATAAGTGAATAATTAAATAACATCTATAATACAATAATACAAGGCATCAAAAAATTGTAATCAAAGCCTTGTAGTCATCCAAAATTCCAAGAGGTTGCATCAAGGCCCCAAATTGTCAAAAGAAAGAAGTATATGGAATCAAAGAATGGAAGGGTTAAAAAATTGAAGATAATATTTATATATATAGTACTGGGCAGGGTTAAATGGGCAGGGCGGCATACCCTGCCCGATACCCAGCCCTGCCCGCAAAATGTCCAGCTTAATTATGCCCAAATTTTTTTGGGCCTCTTTTTTTCAGGCTGGGCAAGGTGATTTTTTCATGGACATGGGCAAGCGCACCGGGCCTTGGGCATTGTGAACCCGCCTAGGGCAGTCTAAAGGAGGGGGAGTGAGGAGTTCCATAAGAAGATGGGGTGGTTCATGATTTGGGCCCGTTCTGGAAGGGTAAAGGCATGGATGGGCCCAGCGGGTTTTTGGGAGGACCAAGTTCGGCCCATGACTACTGCCATGTAACCAAGCTTATTCTCCAGAAATATATGTGAAGGAGCCGCTGAGTAGAATGGCAGGGCCTAATTGTACGGTATTAATATTTCCTTCCTACAAAAATTATTATATCTTTAATCCTCACAAAATATGTTTATTATATTGAAGTCAATGTCATTTTTCGAATGAAGAAATTTTAAATAACATAAATTTTTTTATTTCACTAATTTTTCAAAAAAAAAACATTACACGATTATTTTTAACTTGTTCAAAAATATAAAAAAGGAGAGAGATTTCTCTTTCCATTGAATATAAATTGAGTTTTAATGATAATGATTTAAACTGTATATAAATATTTTTATAATATAAAATATAATAAAAATATATCGTGATAAATAATATAAATTATAATCATTAAAATTTGATCTAATAATTAATGTATTCATTCACTATAGAAGAGAAAAAAAAATAGAGAGAAATATCAGAGAAGACATTCCTTCCCTGTTAAGAGGGTGATGCCTGGACAGCTGGACTGACGCCTGACGGGTAAGGTACGATGCCGCCTGAGGGAGACAAGACAAGTGAAGTACAATGCACATTAAAATTTAAAAATGATAATAATAAAGTGGCAGTAAATGTTATGAATATACTGATTATATGGATGTCCATTGACTCTCAGTCTCTAAATATTATAAGATGATATGGGACCCACGCATAGTATCATACATAGTAATTTACTATTTACATCCTTCTATAAATAGAGGTCTCCTGTAACTATTCAATGAACTTGAATGAGAATTCATTTCATCTCTCTAGAATTTTCTCTGACTTCTCTCTAGAATTCCTTCAGTTTCATAACACGTTATCCGCACGATAGCTGATATAGCTTTTATTCTTCCTCTCAGATCTTTAGGCTTGCCTCTTTTTCTCTGCTCTTCTCTTTTCTATCACCACCATCGCTCTCTATCATTCTTGCATCCTTCTCCTCATATCTCACATCTCCCACCATCCACTCAGGCAATATTTCTTGATACAATCACCTTCATCACCATCATCCACCATCGCCCTCGCCATGACCAAGCTCATTTCTTCTCTTTTAGCCGCCGATCACTGCTCCTTCATCCTTGATTCATCCTCTTCCAATCAATTTAATATGCATCTTCAATCTTTACTTTCCCTTGATCCTTCTTTTCTATGCTTCTTCCGACTCAATACCTTAACTCCTGCTTGTCCAGTATCTCCTCCCTTTCCAATTCTAATACCAAGCTAATTTAGTGTGCTTGAGCTAATAGAGAGAGGCTAGGCTACTTTTTCAGCTTTTCCAGTTATCAAGCTTTGTAGATTGAGGAAGAACATTTGTTTTAGGGGGAGAAGTAGGTACATTTGAAGCAGAAGGAGGAATAGTAGAAGGAGGAATAAATATGTCCAAAGGATCAAAAAATAGTAAAGAAGAAAATGACATGTTTGTCTGATCATCATACAACAAAGCATCAAGTAATGCTGTGTCGGATGTATCAGAAACCGGGATAAAATTGCTTGGTCCTACCATGGCAAAAGAATTTAGAAAAATATGTGTGAGTATCTGATAGTTGATATTATCAGATGCTTGAACGTTTGTGAGGCATGTTCGTTTGCCTTCCTCTATTTATAGCCGATTTAAATCCTATTGAATCTCTGTAGATTTGTGCAGTTTTGTTAAATTTCTGTAGATCTGCTCCCTATAAAGCATGAGCATAGAACCTTTTTGATTTTAAATACATATGACAATCTATAATGTCGCGCCTGTGATTCCACAGTGATGCATTTGTGATTCCACAGTGTTGCGCTCGTGAATATTGGATCGATGATTTTGATGTTTTAGATGATTTTATATATTTGATTATCGTTCCTGAAAAATGGAAATTTTGTTACCAGAAGTAATAAAATAATGCATTTGTGGAATTTTAATAATATCTGTAGAAATAGATATCATGTATGGAATATTGTATGAAAATTCCATAATTAATTTTTACGGACTCACACTTGAGGGGGAGAATGATATTGATCAAGTGTGAGTGTTTGTGTATTCATTCTCCGTGAATATTTGTGTTAATTCCCCTGGAATTTGATATTAGATTTGATGATAAATCATATGGAAAGTTGACATGACTTGTTTGATCATCCGAGTCATATATTATGAGCTACTTATTCTCAAATAAAAATGATTATGAGAATATCATTTATTATGACTGGAAATGGATCTCTGAAAATGTATCAAATTAAATGATATAGGATACATGTGATATTATAAATCTGCAAAGTTTGCAGTGATGTTTGCAACTAAAAGTTTGCAATAGATTATGCGCGTAATTTCCAAATTGAATGATCCAGAAAGTATATGAGATTATGAGACCAGTGTTTATTATATAAGCCAATAAAATTTTCCCCGTATAATTAGTTTTTGGTCAAGAGCCAGATTAATTCCGTCTGAAAATGTTTTAAATGTACAATGATTATTAATCCACTATAATGCACACAGATGGATATACACTGCATGATTGGATGAGGGGGAGAAAATAAGCAGATTGGGTAAAGGATATAAAGTGTAATGAATTATCATTGGCTCATATTTATCCTCATACAAAGAAATGTGCACCAAGAGTTCAAAATGATAATTCAGTTGGAGAGTTAGTTAATCGAATGCCAGAAGCATTTACTGACCTAAAGAAAGTGACAAAGTCACATGTCCCAACTGCAAATGCTCCTATATAAATTGTTATAAAGTATGCCTGAAGCGTTGCAAGTCCATCGGTTTTAAAGATAAAAATCCTTGAATGAGAAAAGGAGCTATACGAATATAAATCATCAAGTCGAGGATAATTAAGAAAAGCTCTAGAAGAGCCATCTCCTGAAGAGATGTTATCTCCAGAAGAGATGTTATTTCCAGAATTGAATATTATAGTTCTAGAAGAGACCCAGGTACCTAATATATTTGAATATAAAGAGATCTCAATAAATGAAATCCGATGAGACCGAAAATGACGTCGACGTTGATGATATTTATGTTTATATGATAACATATGTTGTAATAAATGATAACAAGGATCATGAGCCACAATTTATTAGTGTGCTAGAAGCACATGTCATTGAAGAATGTAAGGCGCCAGAAACATATATCCCTGAAGGACTAAATATGCCCGAAGCATAAGTCTCTAAAGGACTTAAGATGCTAGAAGCATCAAATTTTTGAGAATAATGATAAGTTCATATATTGCCAAAAGCAATTAGAGTGTGCATTTTCACGAACATTTATTAAAATTCTATATGCACATATATAATTATGAAAAGATTATTATGATTTTACTTGAAAGATTTAGATCTTGCAGGTATACAATGAATAATTAGACTGGGCGTTTCTATTATTCCATAGCGAATAATAATATACTTGATGATAGAAATGATGATATGCTTAGAATGATATTGAAGCAATGTGGTCATCAGGGGGAGCAAGTCTGATGTAATCAAGAGGGGGAGATGATACACACTGTACTCTTTTTCCCTTATCTAGATTTTGTCCCACTGGGTTTTCCTAAAAAGGTTTTTAATGAGGCAGCACTGAACAATGTATCAATGGATGATGTACTCTTTTCTTTGGCTAGGTTTTTATCCAACTGGGTTTTTCCTAGTTAAAGTTTTTAACGAGGCACATTCATAAATGGACATCCAAGGGGGAGTGCTATGAATATACTGATTATATGGATGTCCATTGACTCCCAGTCTCCAAATATTATAAGATGATATAGGACCCACGCATAGTACCATGCATAGTAATTTACTATTTGCATCCTTCTATAAATAGAAGTCTCCTGAAACTATTCAATGAACTTGAATGAGAATTCATTTCATCTCTCTATAATTTTCTCTGACTTCTCTGTAGAATTCCTTTAGTTTCATAACAATAAAAGTATTTTTCTTTTTTTTTTTTGGTTTTTGGCTCAGAGGCCGCAAAAGTATGAATCATGCATGTTTTTAGAATTTACTTTTTATAGGTTTAATATAAAATTTGACTCTGATAGTTTGTCTTCATCTAAATTTTGGTCCGTTTAGTAAACCATATGTTTTCTTCATTAAAAAAAGAAGAAGTAAATAATATGTTTTGATGATCTCTTAAATTTATTTCTATTTAAAATATTAGTTTTTATAATTTAATAAAAATTTGGATATCAAAACTTATAGTTTGAAATTATATAGACTAAAACTAAAATGAGTGTGAGTTGACAAATATTATATTAGTCTTTTTTCTATAAAAGAAATATAAATGAAGGAATGATTGAAATGAGTCCTGGGAAAAATTGTTGAAGTTAGAATTAAAGAAGGTAGGTTCACATCACATGATGAAAAATGTCAATTTTTGTGGGTTAAAAACAGACAGATATAATTAAATTAGATGTTATAATTCATCTTCTTTTTACGGAGGTTAAGAAAATAAGGTACTACTATAGTATATCTAGGTGAATAGAGCAAGGGCGGACCTACATGGGTGCGAGGGTGGCCCCCGCCCCCTAGTTTTTTTTAAAGTATATATAATAAAATGATATTTTGGCAATTAGACTCATTGTTTTAATTAAGTCATCCATAGTTTAAATTTATCATTATGCTTGTGGGAGCTTAATTCTTTTATACTGTAATTGATTATCAATCACAAGAATTAAATAGTAGGTTCAATTATAATATTGTTGAATTGCTTGCTTTGAAGATGATTTTAGATCCGAAAAACAGGTAAAAGTCATTTAATAGTAATGATATTTGCAAACTTATTGATAAATTTTATTTTAGAGATTTCACATAACAAGAAAAATTGTATTTAAAGATTGAGTTACAATATTTTGAGCATGACATTCCTAAATATCCAGATTTGATTAATTTATCAACTACATCTGAATTATATCAAGAGTTAATAAGAATTATAAAGTCCATAATTTACTTTTTTATTAATAAAGTGATTAGACTTGTATTCATTCTTTCAGTTTCTATAGTCATTACTAGAATATATTTCTCTGCTATGAAGATAATAAAAAATAAACTTCAAAATAGAATAGAAGACCAATTTCTTAATGATTTTTTGATTACATATATTGAAAAAGAAATTGTTTTGAGTTTTAGCATAAATTCAATTATAGATAAGTTTAACAATATAAAAACATGTAGAGTAAAAGTCAAGTAAAATGATCTTAATTTTTATAACAGATTGCTTTTAATTTTGTGTATATTAAGTCTATATTGTATTTTAAATACTTTTATTTATGATATATTATTTTTTATTTTCACCCCGTGTTTAAAATTTCTGGGTCCACTACTGAATAGGAGTAATTTAGTAATGTTATAAATATACGATGCGTATATAAAGGCAGACGGCAAGTACCGATGGTGCTGTCTGTGAGTGAATAATGGAGATCCTCGATCACAAAGGCAAAAGAAAACGTGTAGCACAAGCAACGCATCATCCGCAAAACGAAAACCTCTCCAAAATGTTATTTACACGTATGCCTCTTCCCTATTCAATCACATGCACTAAAATAGTTAAAATTGATATTTTACGTAAAATCAGAAGAGGAATAAAAATCGTAAAATGTAAAATCATAAAAAAATAAAAGTATTTAAAAAATTAGTAAAATCGTTTTAATAAAAAAAATCATTAAAACATAAAATCACAATGATAAAACGAGTTTTTAACTATTATGATATGCACAATAGCACATTTTTATTTAGATATGATCATACTAAGAAAAATATAGTCATTTTTTTAATCAAAACATCAAATTTAATACCCACATTTAATGTCTGGTAATGCCTTGAACATGATTATCTTCAACAAAATGATTCATGCGTCTAAAACAAATTCAAGTTTGTTTTTTCATCTCAAAACATAATATTTATATAATCTCATCAAAACATTATTGATTTAGTTTTTTTACGTGATCATTTTAAAATTTATTTTCATGAATAAAATTATAGCTTGTCGGTTGTATGCATCCAGTAATTATTATCGATTGTATTTATCCTATCAATGAAATAAAAATAAATTGTTAAAGATTAATGATAAACCATACTAATAACTAACTTTATCAGGCATTGAAGGATATGATATGTTCTTATGCACAGTAAATAAATTCTTGATACCGTGCAAGATTTTATATATTCCACTAATAAAATTTTTAAACATGAAACTTTTATTAATTTTTCTTAAGAAATATGCTATGGGTTATACCTTTGGTTAGTCCTTATTAAAAATCCACTTTAAAATTAAATATTAGTTAATAATATTAATAATGAATTGAAAAAAAATGTTGGCAAAATAATAGTGACATCAAACTAACAAAACTCCATGATTATCAAATTAAAAAATATCTTAAATAGTATAAAATAAAACAAAACTTCAGTCAATTTTTCACCTAGATCTAAGATTGAATTATTTTATCAACGACTCAAAGTCTCAAATAATATGCTTACACGTTTTTAGCCATGAAACTTTATTACTTGTATTGTAAACTTTAATTTTATTTTTTTGAAACAGTTAATTAAGATTTGGTAGGTAAGAGAGGAGTTGTGTCGGTTGTACTGAGACGACCTCGCGGGTCTCCTGCTTGAGTGCCAACTGGGCAAAGGAGGCTGTTAATTCATCATCACAGTACCATAAAATTTCCTTAAAACTACCGCCTAATTAATGCCCTAATATAAGGTGTGCTATATACGAGTCTTGAGTCTTGTGTTCAAATCTCAGAGAAAATATTTTTGTTGAAAACAGTAAATCCCAAACCCCAAATCGAATAATATTTTTTTTTAAAAAAAAACTACCCTATTCACAGGCTAAAACTATGAATGATGTACGTGGTTTTTTTTTTTTCCCTTTTCACGCATAAAATTAAGTATATATGTTAAAACAATTTATTAAGTTATTATGTCGCCTTTACGAAAATTCTGGGTTGAAATGATGGGATGGAAAGATAAGATGACCTGTTGCGGTGAAAATCGTTTACGAATGATGCAAGGTCGTGACTGAGGGATCCACGTGTTTTCTAATTATCCCAAGTGGGTCCCACTGGAAAATTGAGAGCCCACCACACCAGATGTCCCCTTCATCCGCCTTCACCTCCTCGGACATGGTGGCCACTCCCACGCCAATTCCCTCCACAACATTTCAATTACATTTTCTCCTTCTTTGCCAGGTTAGATTATGCTTTTCTCTTTTCCTGTTTTTTGTATTTCCACTTCCATTCTCCTCTCTCAAATTTTCTCTGTTTTAATCTTGCTACCTGTCTTTCCCTCCTTCTCTGTGTTTGATTCCCGCCCTTTCCCGTTTCTCCCGGTAATTTGAAGTGAATTTTGATTCTGGCCTCTTTATCATTGAATTTGTGAGTGTGATATACAGTCAGATAGACACTCCGTTCCAAAATTGAATTGTTTGTCAGTTTTAGAACGTCCATGTTTTTCGTCGGGAAGAGTTTTTCTTTTCATTGATTCAGTGCGCCAATTACTTATGCTGCGTTCGTCAAGATTTAGCTGAGCACCGGTTGATGTATGAGAAATAGGCGATAAGGGGAAGGAAAGAACTCCACTGTTGCTCGGGAGGTGTGTTATTTTTGCTCTGGTTGAATCTGATCTGACTTTTTTCACCAACTAAGGCAGACTGAAATTGTGAAATATTATTTTAGCTCCTTTTGGCTACAGACTGCGACTACGTGGTCTGGGATCTATATCTCCTGATGGAGCGAATCATTCTTTTTATTCTCCCTTCCTTTAACTGTTTTGGTCGGCCTGAAGGGCTGAATTTTCATCTGTTTTTGGTCAGGACATCGAGAGTATGTGTATGAGTTTCTTTTTTTCCTTTTTTTTGAAAAAAGGGGGGGGGGGGGGGGGGGGGACGGGGGGCGTTGCTCGTGAACCTTCACGGAGGGCTTATATGGATCCGTTGATCTTTACTTTGTATGATTTGCATCTTGCTATTTTTTATCTTTTTTTTTACTTATTCTGAACCTATCATTGCCCTTTTGGTGTGCGCTTGTTATACGATTTCTCCACAGAAAAATCGAAGGGTTAGGGATGGTTCACTTTAAGCTTTTAAGTTAGATGCTTTAATTTTGGGTCGAATAAGAACAAAATGTTTGAAAGTTTACTGTAAGGATATTTGTATTTGGACATCTTGTTAGAATTCTGATGCCTGCATCTATTTTACCTTGAGCCGTATATCTATGGCGGATACTGTCTAAAATTGTTGCATTAGTTTTATCATTGGAATCTTTGGGGGTGTGTATGTGTGATGGGGCGCTTTTTGGCTCATAAATGTTGCTCGTCTTCTCCTTTGTGTCTTTCCGTGGATATAATGATACTCCCGTAGATTGGCCCTTAATTCTTCCAGCAGTTGGACTCAAAGCCAACTTACTATAATAATGATTGCTTTGTTCTCATGCAGATACTGAATTTTGCCTATTATGGGTTCTTTTTTTAGTATGGCGAATATCAAATCCGATAGAAGTGAGGATGATGAGGTCTTTCAGAATGAGACCTGCAAGAGGAGAAGAATGTCATCTAGCTTTGATGAGGAGAGTCCAAGATTAATTCCAAATCTTCCTGATGAGTTATCACTGCAGATTATCGCCAGAGTTCCTAGAATTTGCTACTTCAACATGAGGTTGGTGTCAAGGAAGTGGAAGTCTACTATCATGAGTTCTGAACTATATAAATTAAGAAAAGAACTTGGAACAACTGAAGAGTGGTTATATCTGCTGATCAAGGTTGGAGAAAATAAGCTTATATGGCTTGCCTTAGACCCTCGTTCCCAGAAATGGCAGAGACTGCCTGCTATGCCCAGTTTTGTTAATGAAGAAGAATCTAGAAAGGGTTCATCTAGGCTTTGGATGTGGAACATGGTGGAAGGTATTAGAATTGCTGAGGTTATAAGAGGTTTGCTGGGACGGAAGGATTCATTAGATGAAATGCCCTTTTGCGGTTGTGCCATTGGAGCTGTTGAGGGATGCCTCTATGTTCTAGGTGGATTCTCTAAATCTTCAACGATGAGATGTGTTTGGCGGTACGATCTGGTACAAAACACATGGATCAAGGTGACCTCTATGTCTACAGGTAGGGCATATTGCAAGACAGGCATTTTAAATAACAAGCTTTATGTGGTTGGAGGGGTTAGTCAGGGTCAAGCTGGATTGATTCCTCTTCAGTCTGCTGAAGTTTTTGATCCCTCCACAGATACATGGTCCAATGTACCTAGTATGCCTTTCTCAAAAGCTCGAGTCCTCCCCACTGCTTTTTTGGCTGACATGTTGAAGCCTATTGCCACAGGGTTGACATCGTACATGGGAAGGCTATGTGTCCCACAGAGTTTGTATTCATGGCCCTTTTTCGTTGATGTAGGCGGAGAAATCTATGATCCTGAAACAAATTCATGGATGGAAATGCCTAGTGGGATGGGTGAGGGTTGGCCTGCTCGGCAAGCAGGTACCAAATTGAGTGTTGTGGTGGATGGTGAATTATATGCTTTTGATCCGTCTAATTCTCTGGAAAGTGGAAAGATCAAGGTATATGATCAAGGAGAAGATTCATGGAAAGTAGTTATAGGAAAAGTCCCAGTATATGATTCTGCAGATTCAGAGTCTCCATACTTGCTCGCTGGTTTCGATGGGAAAATTCATGTCATAACAAAAGATGCCAATCATAACATTGCTGTTCTTAAGGCTGACCTGCGCAGTAATTTGGATTCTTCTCCTTCAATTTCATCTCTTTCACCCATCTGTAGCCATGAAGTTCCAGAATCAGGTGCTGAATCTGATGCGGTTGTTTGGAGGGTAGTTGCCAAGAGGGATTTTGGGCCAGCTGAATTGGTCAGTTGCCAAGTGATTGATATGTAGTTAATACCAAGTTTTAAGTATGAAGTTCTATAACATACTAGTTTACTGAAAACTAAATGAACGACCGGCATGGTTGCTAGTTCATTTTGACGAATATTTTAATAGTTGTATGTATCGTATAGGCAGTCTATAGAAATTATCACCTACGAGGCTCCGAGTGTAATGCGATTGCTTCTGTTGAATTTACAGCGTAAGGAAGGAGACATGAGAGGTGGTTCATTTTCCACCCGAATTAGCATTCAAATGATGTCGTCATCAAAGCTGTTTTGATATTTATTCCAGTAGTTGCCAAAAGAGTCTCCATAATGTCAATACTAAATTTCAACCATTAAAATAAATACCGATGGTTGGGACATTAAATGGAGAGAAAGTGGAGATAAGGGTTAATAGAAACACCCCCTCGATCTTGTGGAATAAATTTAGGCCTTCCATTTGGTTTTAATGTACATGATATTCATTTTGGACATGTTAAGTTTAATTGCAACTCTACCAAAAATATAAAAAAATAGAAAATATATGAAATATTTTCCCTTTTATATAAAAGAGCATATTTGAAAAAATATATTTTAGATATACTCCATTCACTTCTAAATATAAAACCCAAGAAAAGTTTAAAAAGCTAAATATATTTCTTGATCACAGTATATGTTTTCTATCATTGATATTATATATTAGTTTGTAAGTCAAACTAATTAATTTTTTTAAAAAAATTATAGATATAAGTACTTTAAAATATTTTATTTAACTCAATCTTTTAAAAAATGTAACTATATCTTAGACATATTATTTATAATTTTAAACTAATTTCAACCACTTTATTAAACTACTAATTTGGTCATCAAGTCGTGGACATGGAGTTTTTTTTTACTGCAATCTACCCATACACACACTTATAAATATATGATAAAATTTTTTTTTTACAACCCTCAAGATTATCCAAAGGCCAGCCACTGGATCATATTTTAAAATTTGCATATAGCAATGTAAGTATGTATATATGTGTATAAAAGAAGTTGGAATACTTACGTAACATATGATACACGCTGACGCGAAATTATTGAGGCTGACACTAAGAATTCGGAAGGAGATCCCCTCCTTAGCCATTTTTCTTATTTTCTCTCATCAGCCCATTTGGGCTGTTGATTGGGAAGGAGAGAGAAAAATTAAAATAATATGATATTGATTAGATGAGCATGATTTAAGGATAATGGGATGATGAGAAAAAGACAATGAGAAAAACCCAACCCCTAAAAATTCCAAATGAAAGGCAGACCATTGGATAGTCGGTGGGCCCATTATACTGATGAGATATTTTGTATCAACAAGATCCAAAAACAAAGACTGCTTCTGGTATTGGGAAAAATACAATGATTCGGGTCTTGGATGGAAAAAGCCAGGTGATAAATGAGAAGTTTGTTTTTATTCAAAATCAAAGTTCATTTTATCTCTCAACTTAAGATTATTTTTATGAATTGCATATATTAAAAGAAGTTCTTGTTTATAAGAATAATTAAAAAAATGAGTACTTTTTTTTAAAAAAAATCAACACATTTATTATAAATAAAAAATGGAATTAATTTTTTAATATCCATAAATTATTTATCTATAAGGAAGGGAATGGCATGTTTCACGGGCACCTCCCAAGCACAACATTGCGGTGGACCCCAACACCAAAATATCACAAAACTAAACACGACAATTATTTAAGGACGACGATCCTGAGTTGACGTACAGACAAAAATCACATGTTTTATATTTTAAGTGCTCCTCATATCTTTAATATAAAAATTATTTACTTAATTTAATTTGATTTAAAAAAATTAGTTAAATTAATTAATATGATATATATTATTCATAACACCTTACTCATCTCCCTTAATTATCTCATTCTATCTTATTATTCTCCATTGTTGAGAAAGCATCAATGTGGTAAATCAATAATACAATGATAAATATGAAAACTATGTCTTATATTTAGAGTTAAGATCAACTCTCTAAATATATCTTCTATTAAAAAATCAAAGGAGTATTTAATTAATTTTCTGTGTATTAGTTTAATTTATTTAATTTTATTAATTTTAGTATATCCATACACATATCTTGTCTCTAAGGAACGCCCATCTCGTGCAACTTTTTAATCGTTAAAACGTAGTGTACCCATGTATGTAATGGATCAAGCAAGGAAAAAACGTTCGTGAAATACGAGTCAGAAGAAAAAAAACCTCTCCATCTTCCAATAAATTTAAATAGAAATGATCTTTGTATGAACTTAATTGTTTCTGTACAGCACAACAATTACAGCACCGCGACAAAAACCGGGATGTTACAGGGCACGAGCAGAGGATGGAGCTATCTTATTTACAAATTATTTATGGGCGTCTTGATTTGAAAAACGATTATATGTATATGGCATTAGTGCATAACAACCCTTGCAAGTGTACAAGGCATGGCCCAAAAGGCCCCTATATATATACGATATACCTTATCTGATAATAAATAAGGAGGGATATAGGGTGGGACCACAAATGATGAGCTAAATTCAGTTTTCCATTGGCTACAAGGAAGGATCCCTCCTGGAATTCTTGAGAGTCATCATGAGTTTTTGTCTTTCACCTTCAACTTCTGCAAACTGAAGACTTAACTGTGAGTAACGGTCATGCATCTCTTTCAGTTCCGTCTCCACAGCAACATGTCTTGCCTTTAGTTCCAACATGTCTTTAATTAAGTCATTGATATCCCTGAAGCTTCGGAATATTGCTTCCTCGTCACTGTGTTGTTTCAAGAAAGAACTGCAGTGTTGGGGGGAAAATATCAAGCCAAACGTTCAATTTCCCGTTTCCTTTTTTCCAAATGTTTCTATCAATTTCTAACCATCCGACAGCAAACAATGCGATGCTATGACAGAACAAAGCCTTAAGTAATGGGGGCTCCCTTAATCTAAGCACGAAGTCAGTGAAAGGAATTCGATTTATTTCATCATTTTGACCAAAAGAGTAAATATAAATCACACTTACCAATAGGATGTCAAGGGAAGTTGCCACTTATCAGCCAACATGATGTAATAAACAGTGACCAGATCAAGAATGACAAAACAAGTCCAAAGATGCAGTAATTCCAATATGATAGTTAAACAAGTAGCGATCTAACTATAGGCTTCTCAAGGTTAATATCATAACAGACTCTTTTTAGTGACAGCAAAGAAGAATGTACCTCTGAAATTGTGTGCTTGATTTCTTGGCCTGCAATGCTTCAGCAAGTTCAATCTCCAAAGCAAGCACCCTTTCCAATGAATTACCACTGACGGAGATTTCATTGAACACAGGGAATATATCTCCCAACTCTTGATTGGCCTGAACAAAGATCAAAATAAATAAGAATGTAAAGAAAGACGTGTTTAATGGTGATCCATGCAGATAGAATCCATCACCTCATGGAGCTGCATCAATTCTCTTTGCAAGCCTGGAAAACTTGACTCAAAGATACAATCATCTACCGAAGTGAGTAAATTCTCATTCTTCATTTTTTCCAACTACAATTGGAAGACAGAAATCAGATCACATGCTTTAGCCAGGAAAGAGGTTAAACTACATTGGTATTTGACAGAATTATGAAATCAATAACTCAATAGGAAAAAACAAATGCTATTTACATTTCCTCACATGCATAAGATATTGGAAGTACGATACTTCTATCGCAAGTAATTAGAACTATAAGAATAATGGAAGAAAGCTAGAACAATGACAACAACAAACTTATTCACAAAAAGAAATACCTCATTATTCAAATGGTCTAGGCTAGATTTTAAACTTTCAGATAAAGCAACATGCTTCTGTTCACCAAGTTGCAAGTTCTCTTCAGTTTCAACAGTTTGGCATCCATTTATACCTCCAGATGCAGGAGCTTCCTGGCAAATGATTACCCATAGAATCATTAAAAGGCTTGCCAGATATAAAAGAAAGCTAACATTAAGTATGCAACAAGAGGAAGTACTTCTCCTGAAGCTAAAGGCTTTGCTTGCCTTTGGAGCAAAAGAGGCATCAAAGCAGAAAGGAAAAGGGTGAAAAGGGGGGAAGAATAGTCTTTTCTTCTGAAAACTTTTTACTTAGTTCCTTACTACCTTCAGCACACTCCCATTGTTTTACTCAACTTGAAGAGATACACATTTAATCATGTGAGAGTAAGCCATATGACTAAGTCAAAATGTTGTCTCATGCAAAGGAGTATTCTATAATGCAAGAAACGGATACAAGGGGCATTGAAGATTTCAGACCAATGCGGTTAAAACTCAGATGATATATTGTATATTCTATAACTTATCGTGGATAAAAACCAAAAAAATCAACTCAAAATCATTTAATAAGAAGGTTATATATAGGATTCTTTACCAATTCGACATTCAACCATAATTAAAAGGGTAGCCTGAATTAATTCAAACTTCAACATCCAAGGATGACAGAAATCTCAGAATGAATCTCGTATTAAATGACATAGAACTGATGGCAAAATAATTTATATAACCAAACTACATAAAATCAGTAGTGTTGAACGATAGAGTATGGAGCTTATTAAGAAAATATAATGCATTTTCTTAATGTCTTCCTATGCACCTGTTCCTAAACAGAGTACTCCAATTGATTTACTCCCACAGTCCTTAATATAAGACAACTTGAGGGAATTGATATTGGTTTTAAATATAAGACATAGTTTTCATATTTGTCAACCTTTTCCTAATTTACCCCTATTGATGCTCCCTCAACAATAGTCAAGGAGTGGGAATGAGAGAATTAAGGAAGATAGCTAGGATGTTTTAGAAAACACATGTTATTAACTAACTTTCTTAATCAAATTAGATAAATGTGCCTTATATTTAGGACTGGAGGAGTAGATGGTTAATGAATTTAAAATTTTCTAGATTTAAAGTAAATTTGCCTCACAGGATCAGCATAAAATCTTGGAAACAAGGTTATTTCTTTTCCACTCAATATCTAATAAAGATTATGGCATACAATGATGATGAAAAAAGTGCCTTTACTATAATTATATCACTTACCTCAGGTTGTGCGTTGATGGGCGTATGTGAACTCTCCAGCTTTTGACTGTACGCTCCACTGGTAGATTTGGCTTCTTTGGGACTTGATGGACTAGAGATTGGATCCAAAGACGAACAATCTTGAGGAAATTTATCAACAATCTCTGTCCCAACAGTAGGAATGTTAGAAATTGAGTTACTAGCTTGAAGCTTTTCTTCAATGGGTTTATCAGACGGGTCAGTCCTTTTCTGCAATATGTTGTCACCTTCCTTCAGAAGTTTGAGATGAGATCCAGCACTTTCAATTAATTCCTTCATCAAGGTAAGTTCAACAGCAATTTTGGACTTCTCCTCATTGCATTTTAGAAGAGAATCTCCAAGCTCTTGCTTTTCTTGCTTGCAACATTCAAGGCTAATCATTGAGCATTCCTTTTCAGCATTTACCAGGTCATAAGCATTTAACAAATTGCGTTTTTCAGAAAGTACAGCTTGTAACTCAGCTTCCATGTCCAGGATCTTCATTCTCAGTTCTTCATTTCTTTTTATGTTTGAAGCTTCAGATTTCTTTCTATTCTCTATTTCATCAATAGCATCTTGCAGTTTCCATAGCATTTCCTCACTATGCTTCTTTGACAAGGAAAGCTGCTGTTTTAGTTCTTGCAGCTTTGTTTCATACTGTTCCTTGATAAATGCAATTCTCAATGACTCCTGCATAGCAACTGGTGATCCTTCATGCCCTCTTCTGTCACGAGCATTGAGACATTCAGCATCAGCCTTGTCTTTGAGCTCTTTCAAATGAATGGACAAGTTTTTGAACTCTTCCGTCTTCAACACCTGTTCAGAAAGCCTTTTGGTAAGTTCATTGCATTGGGTCTGCAACCTTATCAGTTCATCGTCTGATTGTTTTAGTGACATCATTGCACTTTTCAGTTCATCTAATTTGGACTGGAAAACTATGCATTTTAGTTCAACTTCTTCCTTATCGAAAAAGAGGTCTTCAATCCCTCTGCTACAACTTGCCAACAATTGCTCCAGCCTTTCAACTTCAAGAGCACCATAGCTTTCATGCTCACACGAAATATCAATGGCATTCTCTGCCCTGATCTTGTACTCTGAAAGCTCTTCATTTATTGCATTGTTTTGGTCAATTAGTGCTCTACTCTGAGCGGTGGAGGACTCTAACTCTAATTTTAAGCGATCCACCCTACTCAACAATCTTGCATTTTCTTCAGTGTAAGTTGATTCTCTGGAAAGAAATCCATTTAACTCAGATTCTACATCAAGATTCTTCTTGCGAAGCACTTCAACTTGGCTGCACGTTGAATGAAGTTTTTCAGCAAGATCCACAATATGTCCCTCCAACTGAGCTCTTGTAAAAGTCATAACGACATCTGTTGCTATTGAAAAATCATGCAGTTCAGATAACTGATTTTCCAGGAAACTAATGGAAGAAGAGTCTCTTAAAACATCTTTAAGACGTCCATCAGTTTCCAGCAATAGTTTGGACACTCTTGATTTCTCTGTTTCTAGGTCTGCAACCATTTCCTTGAGCTGGACTAGTTCCTTCTTGTTTAAATCAAAATCCTCCAGCTGGCATTGCTTCTCATTCAATACTGAAGTAAGATCTGTCACTGTTTTCTCCAATTGTTCTCTGAATGTTTTTTCAGCTTGCCACTCATCATACAGAGAACGAAAACTTTCTTTCAAAGCATTAAGCTCAGAAGAAATCATGCAAGATTCTTCAGTTTTCATCTGTAAAGACACCTCTAGAGCTCCTTTTTCCCTGGTAGTTTCTGCTAAACTCAGCTTACACTTTTCAAGGTCACCAGATAAAGTGTCTAGCCTTAAAATTTCTTCAGCAAGGTCATTATTTCTCATATTAAGTTGTTGTAGCTCAGCTTCCAGACGATCAAGAACAGACAAAAGTTCCTTGTGATGCTTCGAGTAAATTTCTTCAACATCTGAACTAGTTTTCAGTGTGCTAACAACAGCTTCAAACTCTAACTGAAGTTTCTGCAACAGGGCACTGGACATGCTTAGATTACCTACCATCTCTTGCAAATCATGTTCAAACTTTTGTTTCATGACTATGAAATCTGATTTTGCAGTATTTAAGGATACTTGAGACATATGCTGTTCATCCACTAAAACTTTATTCTCTTCAATGAGTTGCTGAATCCGATCACATGCAGTAAGCAAGAGCTCGTCTAACTGCAAAACAAGACCATCTAGATCTTTAGACTTCAAATCCTGACAAGCAGATGTGCTACAAAGAGAAAGGGCACTGTAACTATTTGCATATGATGCAATCAGTTTCTGCAACTTGATGCACACAGAGTCAACCACATTGTGCAGATGGTCCTTCATAGAAACCAGCTCATTGAATTCACTTCTGCTAGCTTTTAACTCTTCCTTCAAGGTGGATATTTCATTGTGAAGAATGTTATTTGCTTGCCCCTCTTTTTTCACTAAATTCTTCAACTCCAAGTTCTCTGTGCTGCAGGCCACAAATTTACTCTCATAACTTCTATACTCTGTCAGATGAGTTTCCAATTCAATGATTTTCTGAGAAAGAAGATGGTTTTCATGAGCAAGACTTTTAAAACTTGCTTCCAAAATTTCATTCTGGTGAGCAATATCATTGCTTCTAGCTGTGCAACTGGCCTTGTGTTCATTTAAGGAGTGAATATCATTCATGGCATTCTGCAGCTGGAGTGTCAATAATTCCTTGGACTCTGTTGAGAGTTTTAACTGCTGAGAGAGTTGATCAATGTTTTCTTTCATGAGTTGAATGTCAGCACTTGCTTCAAGCAACATTTCTTGTAAAGCTTTTGAAAATACTTCCAGGTATATATTCACAAAATGCATATGGCAGGCTTCTTCTTCAACCTGTTTGTACAAGCCTTCTTGTAAGTGGAGTGATTGTTTCAAATCCTTTAGTAAAATACCTTCGCCTAAATGCTGTTTGTTTAATGCAGCATTCTGATTTTGACATGGTGACTGATTTGAGGTGAGGCCTTCCTCTAAACCTTTCAGATGATTTAATGTTTCAGGGCAACTGTCAGGCAAAGGAAGTGAAGAATCAGAAAAGGCTTGCTTTATGAGATTCCCATTAGTCTCATACATAGAAAGAACCTGGCAAGAAAGTAGTTCAAGGTCTTTTTGCAACTGACCAACGGCAATAGAATAGTTCAATCGGGCCCTTTTGAGGGCTGCTTCTGCAGAAACAGCCCTTTTTTCAAGCTCATTGTTAAGAGAATTCAAAATTCGCTTGTCCTCATCAAATTTTAGTGTCTGCTCTTTCATATTTAGGTGCATTCTCTCTATCTCTGTCTTACTAGAAGAAATTGTGTACAGGCAAGCAGAATGTTCATTCCTGAGGTTCTGCAGCTCTGCCACCATCTGTCTTTGATTCTGCTCAAGTTCCTGAACAAGAGCTTCATAGTAGCACTCCATCTGGCCCATTTTCCGAGCAAGGCCTTCCCTTTCAGTTTTGGACTCATCTAGCTCCCTAAGAAGTTCAAAAAATTTTGCTCTCGTTTCAAGGGTAGGATCTATAGTATCAGATTCATGAGACACAAAGCCAGGGATGCTAATGTGATGCGTCATGCCTTCTGATTGAAAAAAATCTGGCTCAGTTCCAGCTCCTGCTAAAAATTGCTCACCTTTATCTGAAGCCATCTCTTTGCTGTCTCTTCCTTCGGACACAGTGATCCCAGGATACTCTTGTTTAAGGACTTGCAAAACCTCAATTAGTGCTTCTAACTCTGAGTCTAGAAACCTAGAATTCCTTTCTTGAAATCCCATAGACACCTTTTTTTGAATTTCTCTCAACTTATCTTCCATAAGCAAAAGCTCCCTGAACCCTTTAAGCTGGGACTTCTGAAATAACTTTTCCTCATCTGTCTCAATTGGTTTTATCCTTGAATATGCAAAGCTTAATTTAGAATTTTTGAGCTGTTCAAAGTCATTTTTAAACTCCAAACACTCTGATTTTAGTACAGCAACCTCTTTTGATAGTGCTTCTCCAGAAGAAATCTCAGCAGCAAGTTGCTCAGCAAATTTTAGCGTTTCAGCACCTATTTCATCAGAATGATTCCGCAAAGAGCTTAACTCCAGTTTGAGATCAAGAATAGATGATTCAGTTGCATCTAAATCCGCTTTAAGCCTGCCAGTATCTTCTGAAGCAGAAACTATATCATTGGCAGTAGTACAGTCCACTCTCCAATCTTGGACCCAATCACTTCCCTGTGATGGAACAAACGCATCACCTTTCTCAGGCTGAGGACTTTGACTGAGGGATAATCCACCCAAATCACCAGAAGTTGCGCCTTTAAGACCATCTAGTTCATTTGTGGGGCACATATCATGCTTCTCAGCATATATACTCCCTGAAGTAGTAGAAGAGCCATCAAGTCCAACAGCTGAGTCAGCACACTCTTCATTCATCCCTGCCTCTCGTTCAAGTGAAAAAGCAAGAGGGAGCCCTTTAGGTTCTTTCTTCAATTGCACTCCTGCACTGACCTATTTTAGTGACAAAAGAAAAGGCGCCATGAAAATGATACTCACACATTAAACTCTTAAAGAAAAGTCTATAGCCATGATCAGTCACTCCAATGCTAGATGATATAATTTCCTTTTCATTTCAGAAATCACCAGAACAACAACATAGAGTTTGATGATAAATTGTCATTTCAGGGGGCAAAACAGCATTATTGTATGCCTATTTCCTTATAATGTACTAAGAACTTACTAAAGTATCCTCTCAGTAATTTATAAAAGCCCATTCAATCAATCATCAATACTAGCTTGAATAGCAGAACCCACTAATAGCAGAAAACAATTAAGTTAATATGGTTTGAGAATAGATAAGTTACAGACTATAAAAATAAAAATCTCAGATGTGCAGACAACAGGTACTATAAAAAATCTCTAGGAATAATACCTTACATCTTAAGCTAGGCAGAGAAAAAAGAGTTATAAATCTAGGAGTGATTGGATAAAAACTACACAAATCATAGTCACAGATGCATCTGATTAGTGCATATGTATTGACAATATAGTTTCAACATGACATTTTTTGCCAGGAGAGTAGCTGAGCAAAACCGAATGAAGAAACAACAGGGAGTCAAATGGAAAAGAGTAATAAATTGAGTCTAAAAATAAAGATGTTCAGGAAAGAGTTGTGGCGATCATGCTTGGAGCAAGTGAGACTGAAGGTTGGTAAATTAGGCATAGAAAAATATAGACAGAAATATACTTGTAAAGGAGAGGAGGGGAAGCATGAAACCTTATTTATATGATTATTGACATCCTGATCTGGAGATGACTCTATGCTATCAGCAGATTCATCTTGAGTGCCTTGGACAGAGTTTGTCTGCAGACCCTTCTCTCTGAGTTCCCTCTGCTGCTCAAATTCTCTGAAAGTAATATAAATCTCAAATAAGTGTGAGCTACTGTTGGCTAAAGCACATTGTTACATACCACATATAGTACCTGAAACCAGTTTTGGATGTGAGTAGCTGCACAGTGACCTGGCTTCAAATAAGAAAATAGACAAATATATTTAAGGAATACCAATGATATCTCAGGCGGTAAATATATTCTCAATATACATAAAAAAGCAAGATGCCATTGCCATGGAACACAAAATCATTAAATATGGAACTGTATACTATAAAGCCATAAAAAGCCAAAATTAATAAAATGAAGGAAAATGAGGTTTAAAAAATCTCACATGTAGTATAGTTCCTGCCTCACATCCATTGAGCTGCAAAGAAACAGCTGTAGGCTTCAAGGCATCAACAAAATCAGCCAGATTGATGGTGGCTTCTCCAAGGATGCTAGACCGCGAAGAGCCCTGGTATAAGAATAGGCTAAAAATGAAGTTAGTGCAGTTCCATTGAAACAAAAGTCACAGAAACCTCTTTTATTGTAAAGACACAGACAACGCAGGCATTTTTTATGGCACCAGGTAATAATAGCCAGCTCTCTGTAAATATATGATATTCAAATTTCACAATACAAGAGTTGTCACGTTCTTAGCATATGAGTCATAGTATTAATTAAATTTGATTCCCAGTATAAAAGCCATTCAGACTTGAAGGTTTTGAAAGAGAAATTCATTAATTAGTAAATGAAAGTTGAAATATTTCTTTGGTCATTGCATCACTGAATTAGAGAATATAATCAAAATATGGGAGCACTAGACCATGTACACTACCCAAAAAATGGCATCAACATGAGTAGTTTATATAATAAAGGCAATTATGCAAATGAAATAGTTAAATTTTGATGATAAGCCAGAATATAATTACAATATAAGGTCATAGAAGAACATACCATTCCGATAACAAGTTTATAAAATTTATCATCATATTGTCTTGTTTTAAGGTCTTGAAGAAGTCTTGTAGTTTCATAGATTGGGTCTGCCCACTTGCAGGTTCCATTCCTCACATTTGCTTTGGTTGTCTTTGCTATAGCCTTCCCAGAGTTAGAAGGGATAAAAGATATAAATAATTTATCCCATCCAGATTGCGGAATCTAGACCGTGAATACAGAAATCTTACCATCAGCACTTCCATAAAGAAAATAAATTAGATGCATGAAAATTTAAAATCCACAAAGATAAAAGGAATTGGCCGATGGCAAACTTACATGAGTGGCATGGAATTGAAGCCGAAAAACAACCTTTACTTTTGTCTTCTCTATGTTCCACTTTGTGATTCTTGACATTGTTCAGATAATCAATTGATCCTAACACGCATTATAGCATAACTTGAGGGTCCACAATCAATTCCAATACTAATTAACCACTTTGATTATCATGCATGCAAAGCAGTAATCAGTCTCCTGAATGCAAGAGAAACAAAGCACAACCGTCAAATTCTTAGAAATAAACCTAAATAGCTATTTGAAAGACTAACAAACCAAGTTATAATCCATTGATCCAAAACTATGACAGTACATAACATAAGAAGGATTTACAATGCATTAGATGAATTACACATTTGTTACAGTAAGGAGACTTGCGCCCCGAGAAGTGAATAAACAGAAAAACGAATGGCATCCAGGATGGATGACATAAACCAGTGGAAGACCAAATAGAACAAACACATTACAGAAATGGATGGCTGGGCAGATTCGTATTGCTTATAATATCGACTGTCATGAGTCGTGAATCATGACGAAACCAGCAAATTATTGGGCCGAAAAGCTTTAGTAATTCCTAATGCTGTACTCTAGAAGGAAAAATGTTGGTATTATTTTAACCATCATTTGTTTGTAAACACCGTTGTTAATTAGGAAATCCAATTTGCTAAATCGCCAGAGGAAACAATTGCATATGGCACCAAAGGCCGCCTTGTAAATTCAACCTTCAGGTTTGGAACTTGCGATATAAAATAAAGGAGTTAGATCTCTAAGTTGAACCATCGCGTAATGCGTTTGGCTGCAAAAGAAAGTTGAAAATCAAATTTCAAAATTAAGCCTATTCTAACACGAGGAGAGTCTATCCAACTGAGCTTCAAGACTTTCTGGTTTCGCGCGTTACACAGTGTTCACTAGCTGAAACAGCTAAATCCAGCATTTCTTCCTCGACTCCCCTTTTTTCCCAGGGGGCGCGAAGAAGACCGAACAGAAAATGATCAGGCTACGACATTATTTGAAAATAAAAGCAGAAACACGCATACCTTGTTGAAAGAGTGGAAACTTCCTCAGAATGCCAAGCCTGAAATTTCTTTGCCAGACGTCAGCCAAGAAAATTCGCGGATCGAACGCAATGGATTCAAATTTGACCTCGTAGATAAAGACGAATATCAGGCACCCGAAAGCTGCTTCGGACAATGCCACCATATACTTAACCCATAAAAACTCAGAACCCAAAGACTGACAAAAAGAGAAGAGTGAAAGAGAATCCTAACCCAAATGCTTCATCGAATATAGAAAAATAGGTAGCCAAAATAGTAAGCACGGTTTTTCCCCACCAGCCTGAAAATTGTTACCAGATAGTGACATTCCCTACATCGAAAAGAAGCCAAAACAAATAGAGAAAAATGCGATGAAGAAGAAAACGCCAAAAGGATGGCGCAAGCAAAATGCCCAGACAACTACCGCCAGTAGAAAGCTGACAGCTAAAGTCGTCAAAATTACCAGCGATAACGTTAAATTAAAATATTAAAACAGTAATAATTTAATAATAGTGGAGAGGAAGTGAAGGCAGTATAGTGTGTGTGGGTATTATTGGGTAGGTGAGTATCTGCAGATCTGTAGCTGCTTAAGAAGCAAGAAACGGCAAGGAATCTTTGGACGGAAGGCTCTGTGACTGTGAGTGACCGTCTCCGAGTTCCCTTTGTGTGTTTGTGCGTGAGAGAGGGAAGAGTGTTTTGGTTCTTTAGGACTTAGGATCTGAAGATTAGACGGTGGCGTGATGTAGCAGTGGATGTGGAGTGACCGCCATTATTATTAATAAGGTGAAATGGAGCTATGATAGCTTAGATGGTCCATCAACTTCACAAACCCGCCATAATCTCTCAATTATATCATCTAATTGCAACAAATCATGACCATTGGATGTGTCCTCAACTTTTCTACCTTCCTCACAACGTTGAAATCAGTGGGCATATCTAATCTACCCCTACGTAGATTTTTCCGTGTCGCCCTTTCTTGCCTGTACTAAATTTGGACTTGGTTTTGTGAAACACTGTCTATCTAAAGTCCTTGTTTTGTGGCTAGATTTTGGGATTAGGGGCGGAGTGGTTATAAGTCCCGCCAATTTAAACCTGTTTACGATGTAACAGCTCAAACAAAATGTCAGACAAATTTTAAAATGCTTTCATTTTCATATCAAATGGGCTTTTTGAATTGTTATTGAAAAAAAAAACATATTTACATAACTCAAAGTAAAACTCTTCCAACAATTTTTTTTATCATTAATATAATTATAAAATCAATTTTTATCGTTAATTCAAACATGCGACAAAATATTCTCCATGACAAGTTTACAATAAAAGTAAACCATATTTTCACCGCAAATGTCAACAATTTCTGACTAGCTTGTCCATTATCGATACTAAAGTAAGCAGTGATCGCGCTTATGATCTGGAGTTATTTATAAAAGTTGCCAATTTGTCGTTGTTTATTTTTATGGTCATAAGCCCTTGACTGACAAGGTGATGTAGGTGGAGCATCCCCATCATAAAACGTTCGGCCCCTTCAATCGTTCTAACTTCTAATATATTATTCCTCCGATTCTAATTATAAGATAATATTTAGGAGTTAGCTTTAGTCCTAATTATAGGATAAATTTTTAATTTTTGTCAACTTCTTTCTAAAATACCCTTATTTTATTCTCTCAAATGTGTTTGATTTTTAGTAAGTAAATGTATGTAGATGTGAAGACTCTTTTTGTCAGTAAAATTTTTAAATTATTGAATTTTAATTTATTTATCGATCAGCTGACATTAATTTTTCGTGTGTGAGAGATAGATATGTGAGTGTGTGTGTCTATATACACACCAATATATAAATGTATATATGTACACACACACATATACATATGTGTGTGGGTCTACACACACACATATATATATTAGTGTCTATACACACACACACGCACACACACACACATACATGTATATATAGCAAAACCATCATTTCAATTTTAAAAAGCATTAAAAGGAAAATTCTAGGTCGGAGTGGTATGTTGCAGGTGTTGTTGATTCACTTTTATTAGTATCATTTAAAATTGATATAAGGGCATTTTAGGAAAATGAGTAAAATTAACTAATTTAACTCCTCTCCTTAATCTCCCCAAAATCGATTAAATATATCTTATAATTAGGACCGGAGGGAGTACTATGTTTATGCAACAAAGCACTAACTAAACAAAATTTATGAGACCAAGCAAGCTATATGAATTTTTTTTTTTTTTTTGGGTACATGAGAAGAGGCTATTGCCTGTAATTTTCAATCCAACATCATGACATCCTGTATTTGCACAAAACATTAAACTGCCAGTATCTCTTGTGTCATTGGACAGCAGCATCTCAACAAGCTACGGCAGGATTTATAATCAAACAAGGCAACAAACTCAAACTAAGTTTTTTTAAGGAAAACGAAGGTGGACCAGATTCATTGATAAGGAGGAGACAAGTGGGTTGGGCCAAACAATTGTTAAATGTGAACTCAGTGCCCTTAGATTTTGGATTTGTGGGGGCTGGTGAAGCGTAGGAGTAGAGGGTCATATTTAATTAGTGGTCTCAGTTGAGAGTGGCCACTCATCAATTGGGTTTGTTATCGAAGTGGTAGTCATATTTCAACTCGAGCATTGTGATCGATCATGTCACACAGCTAAGCCGACATAACTTTATCACGTGACTAACCTTCCGTCACGTGCATGCCATTCACCCCACACAAAGTGCCGCGCTCATGCTTCTCTTTCGTCCCTTTTCGCGGTTCTTTATTTTTTTTAAAAAAAAAAAACCGAGGTTTGAATTAATGAGCTAAAAGATCGTACAAGTTTTAATGGAAAAGGTCAGATCACAACTAAAGTAAGGGCATGATTATCGACGGATTGTGATCAAATGATACATAAGACATGATCTCAAGGACCCCATCCTTCACAAGCTGACCTGGCATTACCACAAATCCATATATTAGAGGCCCAACACGCCCCCTGGCGTTCTTCATAAATCGTAATAAAGAAGCTTGCGGTGGCCCAATCGTGGTTTAGCATCTGGCCGCCCGAAGCAAAAGCCCTTTTTTTTTTTGATATAACAAAAGCCCTTTTTAAAATCACGCGTAGAAAACAGGAAAAGGTTTGGGGAAAAAATTGTCTCAAAGCAACAAAAATGGATTGGTCCAAAAAATTATCCGAAGAGAGAGTCAAAAAAGAAAAAAAAAAAAAAAGTAAAATAGTTGCCCGTCCTTGATCCAAAACTAAACTAATCTTATTTTATGAAATTAAAAAATTGTTTCACGTCCACATAATACTATGTTCACGAGTAAGTTTTCAAATCAAGTTTTTATTCGTAGAATACATAGAATAGAACACGTACATAGAGATTTAATCTTTTTTTTTTTTGTTTGCGAGACTACAGATTTTAGCGAAACCCTTTTAACACGTAATTTAAAACTACGAGATCATCACATGACATCATTTTCTGTTGAACAAAAACAAATAGTAGTAATAAGTTTGAGGCAGCTCCGTGCCTCCACCTGTAAACACCAGCACATGAATATGACGCCATCAATAACGACTTGGTTTCTACTTTTTCCCCGCTAAAATTGACCGTAATGCGAAATAATTTTATCAGGAATCAGGATTCAGGAGTTTAGAGTTGAGTCGGTGTGGTTGTTTTGTTTTCAAGCTAGTTTGGCAAAACTCTTGTGTGGTCGATCGGAAGTTAGACCGTAGACGCCACAAGGTCAATCTGTAAATCGTGATGTAAATTTCATACCATGATTACATTCCCGGAAGAAAAAAAGATAACCAAATGAGTTATACAACAGTTAAACTGCAGGAAAAGAGAAATTGGATAACAAAGAATAGAGGCTCTACAACCAAAAGAAAGGAAAAAGACCTCCAGATTAACGCATCAAGATATCATATACATACATATGTAACAGTAATTTTCTTCGTCCAAAGTATGAAAGAATGATAAAATCCAGAGAACAAATAGTAACTAAAAGCAATCTCCGAGTAGATCGCGGTGAAACAGAGCAAGAGGACGAGGCGTGAGCATATTGCGAAATTGGGAAACCATTAGCCGCCGGAACAGATTAAATCAAGAATCCGGTTTAGGTGGTAGGAGCCAAAGTCCCCGATTCGTTATCGTCGCAATCTGTTACCCGAGCAATTTTGGTGCGATGGTTCCTTTTCGGCCAGAAGAAACATCCTCCTGATGTTCTGGGCTGGGAGCTATGGGGTCGATGCTGAGCGTTCACTTCTTCGAGCTTCATTTTCTCCTTATAAAATTTGCGCTGAACGTATATTTCAGCCAAACTAAATCCCGCAGACGCCATGGAAATAGATGTTGGATACGTATGTGGGTGGTGGATGATGCTTGGGGTTTAGCAGAGGCAGAGGTGGATTTATACGGGAGACGAAGGTCTCCGGGTTTGATTGGGGGTCAAGGAAAGGCGAAAATATGTGAGGGTGGCTTCTATGAGGTTGCTGAGTCTGAACAAAACACTTGTCTTCTTGTGATAAGAGGTTGAATTTTATGGCGTCCTAAAAGTTGATTTAGGGTCTATTTTGCATTCTGTTTGCCGCCTTCCTCTTGCCTTCTTGGCCACCAAGGAAAGTCTGTTTTGCATTATGTTTGCCGCCCTCCTTCTGCCTTCTTGGCCACCAAGGAAAGCATATTCTCTTTAGATTGAATTTTTCTACAAACATATATTAAAACGATGTGATATATGAAGTCAGCTACTAGTATTAGTTGCACAGAAGTTTCATGCTGTGTTTAGTGTTTCGGGTAGGCCACGTTTATTATCTGAATTTTTCCTTGGTTATCAATTGCGTAGTTTAACTTTGACTTTAAATGAGGGGAGAGTGTTTGGGGTAGGCCACGTTTATTATCTGAATTTTTCCTTGGTCATCAATTGCGTAGTTTAACTTTCACTTTAAATGAGGGGAGAGGATCCTCTACCCATTCTATTGCTCCCCATCCCTCTTTATTCCATATAAATATCTAAAATGTTAAAAAACAAAAAAAAGAAAAAAAGTCTTATCATTTGAAAAATGAGGGATGGGGAGAAAGAGGATGGATAGAGGATCCTCTCCCTTTAAATGAATCAATCCCTATAACTTAATTGATTCAGGACAATTCAATCATTATCTTTTTTTTTTCAATCCCCATAATTCCTTAATTCGATGAAAATATTAAATATAATGACTAAACTGTGTTGACTCAATAGAAATTAAATGGATAGGATAGAGGCTACAAGTTATATTATCCCAAATTTTATTTTATATATTCCTAAAAGAAATAATTGTCCAAACAAAAATAGAAGGCTTCATCCATAACCCATATTACATTGAAAAAAAAAAACTCATAGGGATTAGATAAGAAAATTAGATATACTCTTCGAATTGCATTTATACTGATAGATATTCCCTCCGTTCTTGATATATTTATTTAATTTCATTGTATTAAGAAAGTTAATTTGACTTGTATTTTTTAAAACATCCTAATTATTTTTCTTAATTCTCTTATTTTCTTTTCTCCTTGATTATTATTGAGAAATTATTAAAAAGGATAAATTAGTAAAAGATTAACAAATATGAGAAAAATATGACTTATATTAAATACCAATACCAAGTTTTAAAATATATCATATATTAAAGATTGAAATAGTAGTATGAAGGAATTCAATACCCACAATACAAATTTTTATTTATACAAGTCGAATTGTGTCATATACAAATTAATGGTCACAAATCATATTGTTATTATTACAAGTTGATGAATCACACATCATTTAAGTGCATGTCCGAGAAACACAAAATCATGGTTTCAAAAGTTTTTTCTATAAATTAAAGTAAAACTCCTTTCAGACTTATCACGTAAATTATAAAATTTATTCTCCAAAAGTGGGTCCAAACATGCACTAACAGGCGAGACAAGGAAGTATCTTCGAAGGCTTTCTTCCAGTTTATGATCTTCAAAATGCTAGAGTTATACTGGATGATCATCCGACAATTTATTGCTACTTTCTCTTGAACCTAACTTCTTTTATCCAAATGGTCCATCCTTCAGCAGAAGTAGTTGGCGTCTCGGGCAGAGAAACAAAAATTAAGAGGATGTAAGGAGATACTTTGATGAACCACCATACTCCAAATCGATATTGAAGATGATGCAAGGAGTGATGATATTGATGAGTAGCATGATGATATATATCTCTGATGTGATTAATATGATCTGTTTCCTGAAGAAACGCTAGAGTGGATAGGAGCCCAGGGATGAGTCCAGTCTGCTCGGAATTTGAAGGAAACATTGAGCACTGAGCAGATATGTGGTCGATAGTGTCCTGACTAGAGCATCCAAAGGAACATAAAACTGAAACATCAAGGTGATGCTTTTGGAGTACCTCACCAACAGGCAAAACTTGGAGTATCAGCTTTGGATTTTCCATATGAAACCCCAAATACGCTGGGGGGAGTGTTATTTGATAGTCCCTTGTGTTCTTATTATGACTAACAAATCATCCGTGTCTTGAAAATTTAATGCCATTTTTCTTTTTTTAATTTTTATTCTCACTAAATATATATTATTTATTATCTTTCTACAATAATTTTCACGTGTGTATCTCTCATGTATACTTTTTTTTAAAAAAAATGTATGATTAGTAAGAAATGTACTACAATTATATATTTATTATTTTTATCAAATACTTTCAACCGCATAATGTTAATAGTTATTCCTTATAAAAAAGATATCAAGAATAAATATCACCAAACAACTTAATTTGTAAACCCAATTTGACATATTAGAATAAGAAAAAGCAAAACTCCCAGGGAAGCAAATCAATGAGATTTTTAAGCCACAGAATAAATGAGGCTCTGACCATTTTAGCCTTATTTTTCAAAATCAATATTAACACATACAAAGGGTGCTCCATTTTTTTGCTCGAAATACAAAGACAAAGAGTACTCTATAAAAAAGCTTGGAATGAGGGGGGGGATACAGCCTCATATTGAATCTACGCCCACCTAGTCTGAAAGTGGCCATCATCCATGAATATTTTTTAATGTTTTGACCACAGTCAACCTGAATGACCATAAACCTATGAATTATTGCCTGCAAGAGCAGCACCATGATCGGATTACTTTAAAGCACCTTAACAACACTCAGTGTGCTAGGCGCAGTGGAGCTTGAAAGTTGAAACCATTCAAGTTTGAGCAGAATGATCTAATATATATTCATAGAACCCGTGAGTTTTGTTTCTCTAAAAATGAAAACACTTCATTCGCAGAGTACAGAGGATTCAGATTGGAATTAAGTATCCCAAGTGGCGGATTTTTCCTTTTGGGTGTGTTGACCCGCAATCCGAGAAGTTGATTTGCGCTTACTCCTTGAGAAGCAGAAGCAGCATCCAGTGGATTTCTTGACGGGAGAACCAATAATGGCGGAGCTGTGGGTTGTGTTCTGTTCTTCTTCAACCTTCTGTTTCTGCTTGTGCTGCTTCATCATCACATATGCCTCAGCAAGATCATACCCTGACAGAGCCATGTTCAACTGATTAATTGAGTGGCCCTTAAGAATATTAGAGCCCAAGAGAATCTCCCACAATTTTTAATGCGCCTGTGGCAGGGGACACTAGGGAGTGTGCGTTTTATAGACCGGTCCTGCTTCCGACTGAGCTTATTCGCGTGGGGATCAAGCAAATTGTTCCACCCACTCTGACCTTTGACTGTGAGCCCTGTGACGTTCTTCCTTGGAGCTTTTTGTTATGATTATCTTGGTGATCAAGCAATTGCTGGCGGCCTTCTCCGAAGCACCACCTTTTCTATTATATTAACGAATACCAATAATCTATTGTTTTTGGAAACATATCGGGTACGTATAGTTTAAACTCTGAGTCAGAGGTCTCATGTCCTGTGTTATACTTTGATTGGTCCAAGCTTAATGCGGTGGTATAATTTTAGTGAAACGTCTTACTCGTACTTTTCTGGGAGGACCCACGTTGACCAGTTCAGACCCAAATAATTCCTGTAAAAAATTCACTACCGGGAGACTACCTCCTCACCTTAATATTTACCCTCTCGCAATGAACCTACCACAGTTTTGTCAGTTAAAATTTGCTGGATATCTATACCCTGTTAAGATCAGTGTATATAGACAAGTACTGTTTATTCTCCCCTTCAAGAATTGATTAATGGACTGCAGATATCCGCCAGATGCATTTTTTCTGTGAAGATTTAGCCCGCAAGAATACAATCGTACTGAACGAGTCCCGATAAAGCACAATGAACTCTCTTCAAATGCTTCGGGAGTATCATTAATGCTCAGGAATTCATTTCCAAGTCCCCGTTGAAGTGAACCGAAAGAGGGGCGAAAAAGTACTAGTTATATTTTCAATCATTTAGTTCTTAGTTTAATGGGAAAATTGCTGAAAGATCTCACATTATTATAAAATTTATGGCTCAAATGAATCTAAGGATTCATGTCATTAAGCATGTGCACCTTGTATATCTTCAACCAATACAACTCTTCTTTAAATGTATGTAAATATTTTTGAGTTTACATATAGTTGAAAATAGATTGCATCCACTTTGAAAATATGCCGCACCTAGATCTCTAAGCAAATTTTATGTGCCTTTTTTTTCCCAAATTTTTTTTATGTCCCTTGAGTAATAAATTTTGTAATGGATGACTTTTCAAAAAAAATTTCCCAGTTTCATTAAAAAAAAATGTCAGGTATTAAGATTGTAAATGTTTATCAAATATTATTAGATGCAAACATATTTAGTTTTATTTTTTTAAAATAACAATGATTGTCATCAATAATTATCATTTAACACTCGAACTATTAGATTATAACCAAATTGAATATTTTATAAAATTAAGAGACTTAATCATAACTTTATAAAAAGTTATAGGATGAAAATCCACTTTTATCTTCTTCTTTTTTTTTTATATCAAAATTTTTTAGAAGGGTTCGACACCAGTCCCCTACCAAAGTCAGGGCACAGCCTCGGACTTTATGAGCACTTACTGGGGACTTACGAGATCGCTTACCAAAGGAGTTACAGCAACATCAGAGAGAATCGAACCATGACCCAAGGGTCTAGTCCTAAATAGGCCATGTATGCCAACGCTTAGTGGAAAATCCCTTATCATATGATTTATGAAATCAGAGGTTACATTCTGGACAGGATATCTGTACCGTTTATTGATCACACGGCGGGTTACATTTTGGGCCAAGATAGAGGTAAAAAACCATAGGCCACATGGGGATAGTACTGGGTTCTAGCAAAAAAAGGGAAAAAAAAAAACAAGAAAAACTATGGGGATAGTAGTGGGGACTATAAAGTGGTCGGTACAGGATAATTTTGATCTAAAGAAAATTCCTCAGCCTTGTTGAAGCTTCCAATATCTTGTCTCTACGACCAAATGCACTAAATCTAATAAACCCCTCGCCGCCGGGTCCAAATCCTATCCCCGGGACGGTGACTATGTCCGTTCTCTGTAGAATCTTGTTGAACACGTCCCACGAATCTCTCCCCGGAAAATGCACCCAGACGTAAGGTGCGTTTTTGCCTCCGTACACCTTCAGCCCCAGTGATTCGAACGTGTCCACCAGAATTTTCGCATTCTCCTTGTAATAATTCACATTCTTCCTCAGTGCCTGAAAAAGCCAATCGGTTTTTCGATACAAAACAAAAACAAGTGTCAGGAAGATGATATTGATATCCACCGGAAAAAGCAGGGGAGAGAGAGATATGATGACTAACCTTAAGACCTTCATCAGAAAGGCAGGCAAGTCCCCCAGCTTGAACAATATTTGATGCACCATTAAAGCTGGTGCACACTAGGCGATTATAATCTTTGATCACGGGATATCCATTGGAGTATAATAATTGCTCGGGGACCACCGTCCAGCCTAGGCGGACCCCAGTAAAACCAGCAAATTTGGAGAATGATGAGATTTCAATTGCTACCTGCACTCATGTGGATTCATCTTTTAAAAAAATATAGCTCAAACGGCAGTTTTTTCAGTGGCCAGCGCCTACAAACTAATTAATGGAAACAATCAGCAACCTCTTTGGCTCCTGGGATTTCAAATATTGATCTTGGGCTTTCATCAGATATGAAAGCAGCATATGCCGAGTCGTATATGATTATGGATCCGTTTTCTTTTGCAAAATCCACCAGTTGCTTCAGCTGCTGCCTTGTTGCTGCGTTACCGGTCGGATTGTTCGGAGAACAGAAGAAGATAACATCAGCCCTCGGAGTTGATGATAAGTCTGGGAAGAAGTTGTTCTCTGGTACACACTCCATGTACACTATGTTCCTGTATTTCTGAGTTTCTGCTTGGAACCTGCCTGCTCTGCCCATAATTACACTCGAATCTACATACGCCTATCATGAACATATCCATCAATCCAAAAGTGCAAACAAGTATTATAGCTCTTGTGCTTTACCAATATAAACAGATCTAAGTGAATCATCAAAGAGTTACCGGAAAAGTTGGGTCCTGCACGGCCACCGTCGAATTAGATCCTAGAAGCATCTGGAAACAGGGATGGAAAAGTCAGTTAATTCGCACAGATTACAATAGTAAAATCTCTTCGTTCCTAAATAATCAACTCCTTTTACCTGGATGCGTGAGATATCGCACTGTGCGCCGTCGGAGACGAAAACCTCATTCTCCTTCACGCGTGAATTCCGGTAGAGTCTTTCAGCTATTGCCTTCCTTAATTCCTGAAACAGAGAATGATATCATATAAACAGGGATTCCTAATGGATCCCTCTGGATGCTGCTAGCATCATGGCCTTTCAATTCAGCAGCCTACACCAGAGATAAGCAGGACAAACAAACCAAATCAGAGATCTAGTTCCCTTCAAAATGAATTGCTATTAGACTAAAGTTTTGAGTCAGTTCTTAAATATCTTTTTAAATCTAGTCTCTACAATAACGTTATAGAACATGCAAAACGGGTACTAAGTGGACTGACCACCAGCAGAATAAAAAGATCCAGGCTTCTGTTTGTTAGGTTTCTAGAAAATATGCTTCAACTGTAAGTCTGGACAGGTCATATACAGGGTCTCATACAGGGGGGTTTGGGGAAATTTCTAGTGTTCTCCCCCTTCCAACGTGTTTGAAGAAGAAACATAATACAGTTAAGTTATATGAATTTTACCCAGTTTCCTTGTTCTAGTCCATATCCAGTGTAACCGTCAACTGTTGACAAAGCAAGTGCTTTCTGCAAAACAATACAGTGGTCCATTAGCTTAATTAAGAAATAATACTCAAGCAAATTCAGTTTGTCCATCATCAGTTGTTCAAGTTCAGTTTGTCCATCATCAGTTGTTCTAGTTCAGTTTGTCCATCATCAGTTGTTCAAGTTCAGTTTGTCCATCATCATCTATTCAAGTTCAGTTTGTCCATCATCAGTTGTTCTGTGGGAACTTGCGAAAAGTGAAATTCAAGGCTGCTTAAGGCTTAAAAAGCGTTTTCCGTTTATGTTATCGTTATTTGTCCTAGTTTCTATGGGACATCCCCAGCCCGTGTTTCCTTAAACTTAGACAGAGGAAGTTATCTGTTGCCGCCAGTTACCTCAACCATAGCAGAAGTTATGATATTTGGAATTGGTTCTGTGGTATCACCTATACCAAGCTTAATTACTTTCGCATGTGGATTCTTCCGGGCATGTTCAGATTCCCGCATGAATATCTGGTCAAGATACCACAAATAATGAGAAAACTGAAGCCCGACTGAGATGCAGACCTTAGTTAAAAATAATTACGAGGCTCAAACAGCGAAAGATAGCTGTTAGCTTGATGAAATACTCTGAGTAATTACCATATCAAATTAACTTAATTTTAATCTCGCTCTAAGGCAGGGCAATGAATTCCCACCAACGTGATATTACTAGTATAACTACTTTCATGAAAAACACAAACTAACATGTGCGGGTCAGGGAGGAAGTTCAGAACTCGTCACTGACCTCAGGAAACAAGTATTCGTTTTGCAGGTTCTCCATATGAACACTGCGAGGGATTCCTGGCTGCAGATCTTTGATTGAACGACGCGTGTCAGTATGAAAATTTGTGACTAAATCATGATAGTCTTAAAATTAAGATAATATATGAAATCATATGAAAAGATTCTTGACAATATATTGGCGAAAGTTTTTTGAGTATACAAACGAAAACATGAACTTGAATACAAATTTTGAGCTGTAAAAATAAAATTAAAAAATAAATAGGTTTTAGTGAGCACGTAAGTTTTTTTTCCCTTTTTTTTGATGTTGAGGAAACTAAATATAATTCTGGGGGAGATTCATGGGTAATATAGTAATATGGCTCACCAGTTTTCCGCTCTCTGAAAGACTTCCAACTGTACGTGATACAGAAATAATGTGAAAATTTATAATGAAAAGTAACAAAAAAGAAATATGCATGGTGGGAATACGGGCATATGAATGAATATATCAACCTGGGAAAAGTTGTGGCGGGCTGTGCTGAAACAGCACGAGGTATGCATATGGAAGCAGCCATGATCTGGCAGGGCATTGGCTGAGTTTTTCAACACTTAGCGGAGAAGAAGAAGTTTAGAGTAAGGAAACTTGAGCATGAAGGCCACAGGGCAAGTGAGTCGGCTTATATAATATTGGGAGGGGACTGTGGATCCAGTTTCCTCGTCCTTTCAATAAGGAAGGAAAGCTTCAAATTTCTGCACCGTCCAAATTGGATTTAGATCTAAACGGTTTATATTTTTTTTTAAAAAAAAATAATAGATAAAAAATTTAAAATAAAAACAATCTTCTAACTATCATATTTAGAAAAATTGATAGTTAAAAAAAATAAATCTCAACCATTCAAATATTCCATTTAAACGGTCCAAACGAGAAAAACTGCATGCTGAGATTATGGAGATATTACAGGGCCGCGGCAACCGGTGCATCCTGGGATTGTGGAGATGTGAGAAGGGTCGCGGCAACCGGCAAATGACAGAGATTCCACGAGGCAAACAAAGGTGGTCCCAGTCCTCTTTCTGCCCTGTGTTTCCCCATAAATTAAAGGGAAAATTGATTTCAGGGCCCAAACTAGTAAAATAATTATAAAAAAGACCCAAGAAACATTCACATGTCAGAAAAGGCCCGTATTTTTTCAAAAAGCGTTAGCAACTATATCAGTAGCGTTTAACAACTATATCAGTTCCCGTTAACAACTAAATCAGTCTAATTAACAACTATATTTTAACAACTACATCTGTAGCAATTAACAACTACATCAGTAGCAATTAGCAACTATATCCGTACACTTTTTTTTTGAAAAAATGCCAGAAAATGCCCTTTGGGCCTTTTTTATAATTATTTTACTAACTTGGGCCTGAAATCAATTTTCCCTAAATTAAATTTTTATGAAGACACGAACCCCCACACGGTCCCACCACGCCTGTGGTTTTGGTACCAGTAGTTTCATTAGGTATCGTGTGCTCTTTTGATGCCTAATGCGTGGCTAGCCACTGTTATGTAACTTTAATAATTACGCGCTCATATATTATATAAGTCATTGGTAGCTTGAGATAAGTGCATGGCTACAATTCGTTAACTTCCACACACACATATTTATGATTACTATCGGTTTGTCCAGGAGTGAACCGGCTTGAAAGTAATGTGAAGACCCCGGGTTAGTAGAGAGAATATACTTATAAATTTAAAAGTTAGGATTTTGAGTCAAGATATGATATGCTTTTCCAATGTATTGTCTTGTGTTCACACCTTCTCATCCATTTGTTGACGTCACGTTTGCAATAAATCTGATTCTGGGAGAAGGCGCCTCTCCACTTCTCCTATAGTCAACTTCTCCCCTTCTGAGCAAAAAAAAAAAAAAAACTTCTCCCCATTTTTTTTTTATTTAAACCATTAGAACAACTCTAACAATTTAAAATCCTATAAAAAAAGTAAATAAATTAATTAGATGATTAAAATTTAATCTAAATAGTTTAGATCTTTGTACTTTTATTAAAATATTTTATACATTCTTTTTTTTAGTTTTGTAAAGAATATTAAATCTCAATTATTAGAGTTGATCTCATGGTATAAATAAGTAAACAAATGGAGGGAAGGGACAATAATGAAGATGAAGATGAAGAAGCCTATTTCCCCAGTTGTTCTTGCATAGGTGTGTGGAAAACTTTGGCGTGGTGGCGGGTCACAATTGCAGGGAGAGGACAAAATGATACTCCCTTTAGTCCCTATTATAAGACACCAACTACTAAATGTATTTGGTCTTTTTTATAAGGCACTTGTTTGTTTTCAATGAGTATTGATTACTTTTTTCTATGTATGTCCATAATTAATAGGGGTAGTAGGTGAGAGTAATAATAATATAATATTAGAGTTTAGTGCAAATAGTAGGAGTAATATTGAAAATTACTTAAATTATAAAACAATTTTATTGACTTTAACTGTTTTTATTGGTTTGTGTGATTTGTTAGTTGGTGCTTTATACTCTCTCTGTCCTTATTATAAGGCATCAACTACCCACAATTTTTTGTCCCCTTTATAAGGCACCAACTACATTTAACTAATTTATTTATTACTATTTCCTATTATGTCTTTACTTTAACAAACTCCTTTAAATCTATCTCATTAAAGGAGGGATAAAGTTAGAAATTTTTATCAATTTTAGGCTCATTTAATGACTTAACTTCCATTTCTTGATTTGTAAGAAAAGATAGTTGGTGTCTTATAATAAGGACAAGAGGAAATATTATTCAAGCTTTTCCATGTAAATTTCTGGGGGTAAAAAAAAGCTTGGCATGATTTGTTGACGTGAGGATTTGAAGTCGTGGGGTTCGGTAAATGGACCGGCCGGCTCTTCTGATGTCTAGACTTCGCGATCATATGACACGTGCTCCAATCTGCAAGAGTTGCGACTTGCGAGAATGATGAGTCCAAAAAATAAATAGTTGCGAAAATGAAAGGAAAGTGCTCAAGCTCACAGCTCACAAGCATCGAAGCTAGAAACGTTATTTTAGTTAACCAGGTGGCACTATAAACTTTCGGCGAGTGGGGAAGCAATCAGGCATGAATAAAAAAAATGCCCTTACGTGTATTTTTCTGCAATTTAAAACAATTTACTTGAGGACTTGCACCAAACATGGAAGTACACATCAATATATATAAAATATGACAGTTTGAAAAAGTTGTCATCTTATGTGCAATTTTTTTTAGTTTTGTTTGAAAATAATTAAAGAAGCTGAGATCAAAATGTATATAAAACGATAATTAATTTGCGTAATGAAGTGAAATAAGTAGAGCAAAATTTTCCAGGACACCGCTTCTGGACCCGAATGGTCTTGTTCTGCCCGATTGCAACAGCAAGTAACTTGTGCATGCACGGCGAAGCTAACAGTAGCACGACAATTCTTGGAATCAGTTTCCCTACCTATCACTGGGGGAAGTATGGAGAGTTTTTCTCAATCTTGATCGTCTAGATTTGATCTGGATGATTCAGATTTATTTTTTTTTAAATTGTCATTTTTTAAATGAAAAAAATGTTTTTTAAAATTATATTAGTTGAGAGTTTTTTTTTATTTTAGATTCTCTATCCACTAAAATAATTTTTTTTAAAAAAAAAAAATTAAATCTGGACCGTCCAGATCCCATCTTAACGGTTTAGATAGAAAAACCCTCCTTACTTATTCTTAGAATAGGTAGAGAAACTGAGAAACTGATTCCGACAATTCTTGTTTAGTCCTTTTCTGTTCCTTGCTGACCACTCTCTCTTTTTTCCCAAAGACGCCCTCCAACCACACAAACACACTAAAACAAATTAGCGTGTACACTGGGTTTGATTTTTTTGTTAAAAATTATTCCCACACATTTTTAATATGAGAGATGATTGATTTTTTTAAAAGATTAAATAAGTTAAATAAACTAACTAATTATATAATATTTTGTGAATCATTTGATTATATATCTATTTATTATATATATGTTTTTTTTTATTCGATTATATATATGTTAGAATAAGGGTTGGGTGAAGTGAGTACTTACTTTCTTTCACCGAGATTATGGTCTATATTAACATTAACAATTACAATACTAAATCAGACACAGCCTAAATTTTCATGATCTTTTAAGATGAAAATAAAAAATAAAAAATCGGCCATGCAGTTTGTTTGCCTTCTTTCTGTTTTAGCATGGTACTCCCTTTGGTCCTTATTATAAGGCACCAACTACTAATATTTTTTGGTCCTTATTATAAGACACCAACTTACTTTAACTAACTAATTTATTACTTTTTTTTCTATTATGCCCTCATTTTAAACTAACTCATTTAAAGCTACATCATTAAAGTAGAGATGAAATTGGAAACATTTATTAATTTTGGATTTAATTAATGAGTTAACTTCCATTCCTTAGTTTGTGAGAAAAAAATAATTTGTACCTTATAATAAAGAATAAAGAACAGGGAACAGCTTGTATGCTTAAGAAAATCGTATATATTCGTATATTTTAATAAAATCGTCTGTTCTCAGTTTTTTTTTTTTTTTTTTCAGTTATTGTTGGTTGTTATAAATGTCTTTCAGTTCAATAATGGAAATATACCGATCGCGACTGCTCATTTGTTCCATTCGCCCCGTGAACATCACGAGGGCCCTGATCGTGGGCCACCTTTCGATGCAACACTTGGAAATTTGCATTTTCTAGATATGTATGACTTTATTTTTATTTTGGTGGAAAAATATGTACAGTATGACTTTATTTGGCAAATAATTCAACATTGTTTTTATTACATTTTTTAAATACATCTAAATATTTGAAAAATTAATTTTTAACTAAATCTGATCGTCCTTGAAATCAAATGACTCTTGAATCTCGAGTGATGTTTGATACTAAAAGATTGTTTTTTTTTTAGAGGTATACTTATCTTTTTATCAATTCATATCACTATCTGATCAGATCACCTAAAAAAGGACCGACAGTTTTTATAAATATAAGCAAGTACAAAATAAGTAATATATTATTATGCTACATCTTATATTAATTTAAATATATTAAGTTGGTCTTAACATGCTTACAACGTACTGTATTCAAAGTTTTAAACCACAAGTCTTTACCTTTGAGTATGGAGGCCTTCAAGCCATGTCTGGTTTTATTAAGTTTAGATGAGCCTGAAATGCCTTAGTGGTTGCTAAAGTTCAAAATTTACAAGACTAAGACCTACCAGTACTTTAGCCATGGTGGCTTCCACACCATGGGGTTGGATTTCGACGATTTATCCCGCATCTAAATTGTCAGGATCACATGGTGTTTTGAAAAAAAAAAAAAAAAAGGGATCACATGATGTGGCCTATGAAAATAAAACGAATTGACGAGGGCTAAAATGGAAAGTAAATAAACGGACGGACAATCCAAAAGAGTGCGGAGACTTGAGGCCGATGAAACCACCCACGTGTCTGGCCTTCTGAGGAAAAACGATTATTGCCGACATCATCATTGTAGTTCGATCATATTATTATTATTGAAATAAGGGGTGCCTATGTCACAACTCACAAGGGACAAATCTCGTTTACTCTGGGACTGTAGGAATTTCTTATTGTTATCATTATAATTTAAGTAATTTTTAACATTATCTTTATTAATTATACTAAATTATAATATTATATTATTATTACTCTTACTCACTATCTTATTAATTATAGGGTATGTAAAAAAAAATCAATACTCATTAGAAACAAACAAATACCTTATAAAAATAATTAAATATATTTATAATTAGTATCTTCTAATAAGAATAAAAAAAACAATATTTTAGACAATTGGCTAAGAGTAGGAGTTAACTCACAACAATGAGCCATCGGTTGAAATCTGACAATGTCACTCATCCCTTTGTGTACAAGTTGAACATGAATTTATCCAAAAAAAAAAAAAAAGGTTAAACATGAATTGAACATCTTTTAGAGGAGACATTTTGCAAAAACATTAAAATATATTTTGTGAAAAAAGAATTTTCCGGGTTTTTTTTTTTAATATGAACGTTGGAGGCTTCATTACATCATAATGGATAGCATCAATAAATATGACAATGGGTTTTAAAGGGCGGAACTATTAAGAATGTTTTGAATTGTTTTATATCATAATGGTTTTTAATTAAATCGCTCTTTAGTGATTTTTGATTAAGTAGCAAATTCACTTCGAAAATATACATCAAGGGGTATTATTGTCTAAAAGTTTTTTTAGGCTCAATTTCGTCCCACAAGTCTAAAAGTAGAACAATGTTGTTCTTTTCCATTAAAAAGTTAACGGTCAACGTTAGTTTTTTTAATGGAAAAAGGCAACATCGCTTCACTTTTAGACTTCCAAGCAAAAACTGAAGCTGAAAAAACTTTCAGAACAACATTACTCTCAAGTGTGTACTTTTGGAATGGATTTGCTACTTAATCTAGTGATTTTTAATATGATTGATTGTTATAAACAGACATATACGAACAGGGCAATGTATTTGAATGAGATTTCATCAGCCAACGTTCAAAAACCATCCTAGTAATTGTGTCTCCATTATTGCAACGTTAAGCCATGGATTTAATCACATTAAAACGTGATTATTTTGCGCTCGATGTGGCAGTGAGTGTTGCCTATGAAAGTTGCTCCACTAAGAGGATCTAAGTGCCCTGCTTTAGTTATTGAGCCCTCTTTTCCTCCTCTTGATCACTTTTTTGACATGCTGAGTTCTATTATATTTTGTTGTTCTGTTAATCCTATTCTTATAAGAAGGATCCGTTTTATCTTGTGAAGTGCTGCAACTTCTTTTGCTGATAGTTACAAAACAACTCTTTAGGATAACGTCCTCGAATGTGACTCACATGACTAAGATTAACTAATTTTCTATAGGTGCTAACACAACAAGATTTGTGTAGTACTCCCTCCGCTCCTTATTATATGGTATCAACTAACAAATCATACAAACCAATAAAAACAGTTAAAGTTAATAAAGTTGTCTTATAATTTAAGTAATTTTCAATATTACCCCTACTATTTACCCTAAATTATAATATTACTCCCTCTGGTCCTTATTATAAGGCACCAACTACCAACATTTTTTTGTCCTTATTATAAGGCACCAACTAATTTTAACTAACTCATTTATTACTATTTTTCTATTATGCCCTCATTTTTAACTAACTCATTTAAATCTACATTATTAAAATAGGGGTGAAGTTGGAAACATTTATTAATTTTGGACCTAATTAATGAGTTAACTTCCATTCCTTAGTTTGTGAGAAAAAGAAGTTGGTGCCTTATAATAAGGACCAGAGGGAGTATAAGGCACCAACTACTAAATGTATTTGGTATTTTTTATAAGGCACTTGCTTGTTTCCAAGGGGCATTGATTATTTGTTTCCATGTATGCCCATAATTAATAGGGGTAGTAGGTGAAAGTAATAATGATATAATATTAGAATTTAGTGTAAATAGTATGAGTAATATTGAAAACTACTTAAATTATAGGACAATTTTATTGACTTTAACTGTTTTTATTGGTTTGTGTGATTTGTTAGTTGATGCCTTATAATAAAGACCAGAGGGAGTATATTATTATTACTCTCACCTACTACCCCTATTAATTATGGACATACATGGAAAAAAATATCAATGCTCCTCGGAAACAAGCAAGTGCCTTATAAAAAGAACTAAATACATTTGATAGTTGGTATCTTATAATAAAGACAACAGGAGATATTATAGAGGACCTGAAAGACCTACTGGATTGCATTGGAACTTGAGGGTTGACGCCAACAATTATGCTATTCATTAACTTTATATATGAAATCTTGGAATACCTACTCAAAAGCCCGTTTAACTAAAAACAAGTCAGGCAATAACACCATTAAATTTATCCACGCACAATTATATTTACACCCGTTCAGTTAATAATACCCATCAAGTAATTTTCTTTTTTTAAAAAAATCATTAAATTTATACACACGCAATTATATTTACACCCACTCAATGAAATTATGCACTCTATTTCCAAGTTATTCAAATTTATTGGGATGGTATTCCCATTTAATTCTTAATTTTTATTATTAGAGTTACCCTGTTTTGAAGATAAAGTAATAAAGTAAATTGAATTTGGAAAATAAAAATGAACAATACGAGATGAGATTGTAGTTATTAGTATATCATTGCCCAAACCATTAAAATTATGACATTACTAGTCAGGATATAAAAAATTATACCAAAATTATGAGTCATAAATCACAATCACGTAATAGAAATTTTCCAAAAATACCTAAGAATTCCATTTTCCAACTTCTACTATTTTATAAATACATCTAGAGATTTGTTGAGTCTAACTTCAATCTCTTAGCGTAATATTGACTAGGACCATATTTTATGGATGTACGTATGGATAAATCCCACCTCCGGTAACACATCCCTTAATTTGGGGTAATGTGGTTTATTTTTATATTTACCGTATTATTTATTTTTATGATTTTCTCTTTAGACGGGGGTTTATAAAAGTTTCTTTTAATTTTATATTGAATTATATTCATCTCACACAATGCGCAAGGTGTAAATGCTTGTTAGGGGAAAATTCAAAATCCCGTGAAAAAATTTGTTAATATCCAGAGAATAAACTCATTGAACTGAATATTACTTATAATTGAACACTAAAAAATTAATCCTCACAAGATGAGTCAAGATGAGTCTCACATATTCATAAAAATAATGTCCAATGATAACTCAGGCCCATAAAGACAAGTTGGCCCATATACAAATACTTCGGGAACACTATCCATATTAAAACTAATATATTAAATATCATATTACAACATGTAACACCTTACACCACTTAAAGTTGGAGGCTAAACAAATTAATAGCTCTTAACTTGTCAAGCATGCGATCTAGAATTTCTTTGCCAACAACCTTTGACAAAATATCTGCCTCTTGACTTTATGAATGAACATGTTGCAACACAATCAGCTTCTCTAATAGTTTCTCTCTTACGAAATGAAGGTCCATCTCAATATATTTGGTTCTTTAATGAAAAACTAGATTAGACACTGTGCAAAACTACCTTATTATCACAAAACACGTTTACAGGACTCAAACCATCAAATCTAGCTCCTTAAGCAATCCAACAACCCACACAACCTCTGACATAGCGGATCTTAAAGCACAACATTCGGCTTCAACCAAAAATTTAGACACCACCAAGCTTTAAAAGGTAGCTGGTAACAAATTTACAAGTCATTTCGCATGCTCTCGAATCCACATCACAGAAGCAATCCATAGTAGCAGTGCCTTCTTGACAGATGAGTACTCTCACTCCAAGAATATGCTATTAGGTAATACAACACGTTTAAGGCTACCGTCATGTGACACTTAATAGGTTGATGCATAAACTGACTAAGGACCTGCACAGAGAAGCAAATATCAAGTCTAGTGGCTGTCAAATAGATCAACTTACCAACCAACCTTTGATATCTCTCAAAATTCTGAAACAAGTCTTCCTTTATGTGCCTTCCTTCATCATAAGTTGACAATTTTAGATTGGTTGACATTGGTATAATGAGTGGCTTACATCCACTCATACATGTATCTACAAGCAAGTCTAATATATATTTCCATTGAGAAAGCATTATACCTTTTGTTGACTTGGCGATTTCATTAGCAAGAAAATATCTCAAGAGTCCTAAATTTGTGCTTCTAAACTATCAGTCACTACAATATCATCTTCATATACCAATACTATTTACAAGTCCATCATCAAAATTACTGAAGAATAGAGAATAATCATGTTTGCTACATTTAAAACCAACACAAATCAATGCACTAGACAATTTATCATTCTATTGTTTGGAAGCTTGTTTTAAGTCATATGACGACTTGTTTAGCTCATGTATCATCCCCCTGATTGTAGAAACCTTTGGGAATAGCCATGTACACTTTTTTATGTAAATCTTCTTTTCAAAAAAGTGTTAACAACATCTATTTGGTGTAGATTCCAATCATACGTAACAACTAACTTAATAAACAATCTTTACTGTTACCATTTTAACTATCGATGAGAAGGTCTTAAGATAATCAATCCCTTCTCTTTGTATATAACCTTTGGCAACATGGTGAGCCTTATACCTATCAATAGTCCCATCGATTTTGTAGTTAACCTTGTAGACCTATTTGCAACAAATAGGACGCCTGCTTTTGGGCAATGGCACAATATTTCATGTCCTGTTTGCTTCCAAAGTTGCAATTTCATTCATGGCTTCAATCCATTTCTCATTCTTCACAGCCTCGTAGTAAGAATCAAGTTCAACTGTCGAATCTATGATATACAGAAAACACATATGTGAATTAGAAACATTAGTAGAAGGCTAGAAGACATGTATTTCCCTATATAAACATTAACTTTGTTTCATATGTGCCCCTGTTTTCAAGAGAATGAGTCCACCAACGTATTCTTTGACCAAATAGGCGGTCAACGTTCCCTAACTATCTTGTTTCGAACAACTGAAGAAATTTGAGGATCTAATGGACTCATTCTTAAGAATAGGAGTGCAGCTGTCCCTTATGGTACTTGCCTTAGGGATATTAGGTAAAATGAGCAAAACATTTATATCTTTAGAGTATGAATCTTATCAAAACAAAAAAATATTCTTCAATTCTTGACACTCTTCTTTTTGATCAGTAGGTACGCCATTGTGAAAAGGAAATGCTTCTTTAACAAACATAACATGCCTACTGATAAAAATGGAGTTAGTGCGCAGGTTAAGAAGTATAAATCCTTTTTGATGACTCGGATGACCAAGGAAGATATTGGAATTGGCCTAGATTGAAACTTGTCCGAATTGGTCAAATATGAAGCATATGCCAAACATCAGAGTTTTTAAAACATTATAAATCAGTTTGTTTGCCATATACCTTTTCACATGGGGTTTGAAAATCAATGATTCTAGAGGGCATGCAATTAACCAAATAAGCTGTCATTTTAACACACACCGAATGGGAAAGTTTGATTGAAACATAAGCCTCCTAGAAATCTACATAATAGTCTTATGCTTCCTTTCAACAATTCCATTTTGTTATGGTGTGTATGGACAATATGTTCCATGTATGATGCTCTTCTCAAGAAAGTATGTTTGTAGAGTGTTGTTAACAAACTCAGTTCCATTATCACTAGGCACCCTTTAAACATGCATGGAAAATTGGTTAAGTACGTATGGAATAAAATTATGTATGTGACAATCAATTTTAGATTTATGCTTCATCAAAAAATCCAAGTTTCCAGGAATAGTTATCAACAATTGTAAGAAAGAATTGATGACTTTGATGTGTGGGTGTCTTATATGGACTCCACACATTCATATGAAGTAATTTGAAACAACAAAGGGATATAATCCAACTATAGTTAAAAGGCAATTTCTTTTTTTCTTTTTTTAAAAAAATAGACTGAATAAAAACGACGCATTTCTTATTCATGTCATTGCCTTTATTCTTTACAAAATTCAAGTGTTGCAAAACTGAAAAAGGAGCATGACCTAGTCTATTGTGCAAAGTCCACATGTCAATAGGATCATTATCATTCAAATGAGTATGAACACTGTCGTCAACAAAATTCACAACATTCATATTTTGTTTGTGTTGCAGAATGTAAAGACCCTAAATTAGTCTATCAATCGCCTTTATTTTCCCAGCTTAAAGGCCATGCACTATACAGTAGTTAGGAAAGAAGGTAATCACACAATGTGCATCATTCGTAAATCATGAAACATATATAAGATTGAATTGCAATTTTAGTGCATATAAAACATTGTGTAGCTCAAAATCATCAGAGAATCTAACATGCCCTATGTGTGTTACCGAAACTTTATCACCATTATGTATCTTAATGGTTTTAATTGGTCCTATATATTTCTTATAGGAATTCAGTAATGACAAATCTTTAACTAAATGCGTAGTCGCATTAGAATCTATAACATAATCAATGTGCGAGGAATTCTGATGAAAAGAATTAATCAAACATGTATTAGTAAGTGCATAAATACTTGTGTTCGGCTCCATATCCTTTTTTAGGAAGTCCATGAGTTTTTTATATTGCTCTTTAATGAGCTTGGGTGAAACTATATCTTCTGCCGAACCTGGTCTCGCTTTCTCAAATTGAATTAAGTTGGCCATTTGATTTATTTAATGTGTCATTTCTTATTTCAGTAAGAACATTCCGGCAGAGAGCAATTCCTTCCTCTCCCAATGCTACGTCCTCTTCCACACACAACCATCGCAATTCCTTCAAGTGATGATGTTTTACCAGTATCCCCCAAATTATGGTGTGCCACATCTTCCATGATCATAGCAAAGGCTTGATTCACAGAGGGTAATGGGCTCATCATAAGAATTTGACTCCTAGTTGTACTATGAGGATTGTTGAGTCCCAACAAGAACTGTATGTTGAGAGTAAACTTGAGAGGTTAGACACGGGCACAAGGGAATTAGCAAGAGAACATATTCCTTTTCCCAATGTTTTTTCATTTTCGATTGGTATTGCAAAACTGTTAGAGATCCTTATCGCATAGAGGTAAGCTCTCAATGAAGGGAAAAAAAATCACCTTTTACCTTATCAAAATACTCTTGGAGATTAATCTAGACTGGGTGAGCATCTCGAAAGAAGATTATGCTATTTGCAAATTCTTTGGAGACTGAATGCAAAATCTAGGAGAAGATAACAGCATTACATCTCTTTCATTGGTCATGGAATCACTGATCTTGGGACTCCTTCATGCAAGAACCATCAATAAACCCTAACTTATGAGTTCCACAGAGCGTGATTCTCATTGCTCGACTCCAAACCGTGTAGTTCTTGCATCCGGTAAGCACTTGAGGAATGATAGGTGAATCTTGTGTATCAGAGGGATGGAGGTAGAGTGGATGGTTGAATGTAAGTGATTCTCTAGCGAGCTCCTCTCTCTCTCTCTCTCTCTCTCTCTCTCTCTTTTTTGGTAAAAGAGAGGCTAAAGCCTTAAATTAAATGCTAAAGAGTTGGGGGATCAAGTCCCATACAGTCTTGTAAGAACACTTGTCTCACATTAAGAGGACAAACATTAAAAATAGAACAAACTGATATTCCTTCTTTAGCCATTGCGTCTGCCGTGATATTCTGGGATCTGCATACGTGATGCAAATTGACTTCCCACTGCTTGTTCAAAAGCTCCCTGATCTGCATGCATACTAGACTGCTCGTATTGCCGCTCCTTCCAGCCACGAGCTTCTCCACAGTCGATTTTGAATCTGACTCCAGAATTACTTTCCTATACCCTTCATCCCACGCCAATCTCAATCCCAATAAAATAGCCCACTCTTCGGCCTCCTCCACTCTCGTGATTCCCAGCGTTTGGCTGAAGCCCACCAGCCACTCTTTCCGATGATTTCTGAGAACTCCCCCACAACCCGCCTCTCCATTCCCCATGGCCACCGCGCCATCCACATTGGCCTTAATCCAACCTCTAGGAGGGGGTGTCCATGTTCTTACTCCAGGTTGTGTCAGCACGGAGTTCCTGCTAATTTCCTCCATTATCGAATAGCAGCAGAACAGGTTTAGAGAGCTCCTAATTACTGGAATAGGACACTAGGGTTTTTGGAAGTCCTCCTGGAATGTGAATTTATTTCTCCAAATCCAAAGAAGCCACACCGACACTCCCCATAATTGACTCCATTCCCCCTCAGCAGATGTTCCCACCTCTTCAGTCAAATTTAATTCCAAACAGTCAGGAAGTGAGAGTGTGAAAAAATTATGTACATACCTCCGTTTAATCAGGCTTGTCCAAATCTTCCTAGCATACATGCAATCACGGAGAATGTGCATCAGATCCTCCATTCCTTGCTGGCAGTGCGGACATATAGGGGAAACTGTCGTCCATCTACTTCTTTGAGCGTTCGTTGGTAGTCTGTCGTTGAAAACCAGCCATAGAAACAGTCTAATTTTCTCAGCTCCTTTCCAAGTCCAGATCTTTTTGTATATTCCCCTGAATAGATGTTGATTTGGTTTCTCAATCATAAAATAGGCACTCTTAATAGTAAAAATTCCATTTGTGGTCCCCCCCCCCCCCCCCCCCCCCCCCCAAAAAATACTAGGACATCCTCCCCTGCTTCTTCTCTAGGAGGCAATATCGCAATGAGCTTTTGAATTACCTCCTTACTCACTATTCCTGTAAGCCGTGGAAAATCCCATGTGCCAGCACAAACTCAATCAGCAACTCTACTAGACTCCTCCTCAGGACTCAAGGTTCTGATGCATTGGTCTCCTATTTTTCTGTTTTTTTCCAGCCAGCAGTCCATGAAAAATAGAGTCGATCGACCATTACTCCAGGCTTGTCCATGATGCATTGCTCCTCTCTCATTTTTGAGCAAAGTTTCTCTACTTCTCGGGTTTTTGGTGTTCACAAGTGGGTATTAGGGATCTGGTTACTTTTTTGAATCTCGAGTCGAACTTGATGCTCTTTGGGTGTTCATCTTGGATTTTTGGCTCATATTCCTATTCGGATTTGGGTTTCTGGAGTTTCTTATCACTCGGTGTTGTGGGCTTCTTTTTTGGGTCACAAGATCTCGAAATGACACCCACTTATTGGGTTTTTGGGCCTCTAAGTCAATGCTTGAGGCAAGATTCTTGGATGTGAAACTTAGGGCTATGATACTATGTTAATATACAAAAAATAAACCATTGAACTAAATATATATTACTAATCATTGAACACCAAAAATTAATCCTTACAAAATGAGTCGCACATATTTATAGACATAATGTCCTATGATAACTCAGGCCATAAACACAAGTTGGCCCATATACAAATACATCCAGAACATACTATCTATATTAAAACAAACAAACTAATATATGATAGAGAAATTTTCCCTTATTTTTTATATTTATATTAATTATTTGTGTGAACTCCAATATGTGGAAAACATTTAATGTTCTTTTAAAACCGTCAAATACGTTTTAGAACTATCAAGTGGCCTGTAACAGGGATTAATAACCGTTTCTAAAACATCTCCTGTACATGATATTGGAAGTATGTGAGAAAAAGAAACGGTGAGCATTTTCATAAATCACGGGGCTTAAGATGATCGCCTTTGAAATATGTTAAGGAGCATATTTACCTAATTTAATTAAGTTTAAAAAATTAGTTAAGTTTATTAATATACTAAATATTTCTCTCTTCTTTACTAAAGGGGAATTAATATGAGTACATTTTTTTGGGGGGGACTACTCTTTTGTTCTTTAATATAAGAATATAAGGAGTTAATCTTAGTTTTAAATATAAGATATAATTTTTATATTTGTCATCATATTCCTAATTTATTAATGCTCTCATAATAATAATAAAAATAAAAGAGAGAGAATGAGTAGATTAAAGGAGATGACTAGGTTTTTTTGGAAAATAAATGTAATATTAACTAACTTTTTTTAATCTAGTTAAATTAGATAAATATGTATTATATTTAAAAACGGATGAAATAGTAAATACAAAATATACATATCTTATATTTTAGATTAAGATCATTTTCCTAAATATATCTTTTTTTCCTAAATATATCTTTTGTTGTTGTTGGAGTCGCAAAATACTTGACTATCAATTAAAAGCTCTTTCTGTCAGGATTTATCTCAGACCCGCTGAAGCTGCCCAAAAGCCCGTTGACAAAATGAAATGGGTTAAATAAATATTTATCCAAAAATAAAAACCAAATACGGGCCAATGGTTGTTCAAAAAGACAACTAAAAGCATTGAAATTCATGATATTTTGGGCCCCGAATGGACCCGAACATCCTGGAGAAATGGACCAAAAATTTTATTTACGGGAGTTTTCTCCCAAAATTAGCCATAAAGCAAATGGGTCAGTAATGAACAAAAAGTGTAAACCGTGTTCGCCGAGCCCACCCAACACAAGTTGGCCCATCTTTTTTTCATAAGAGAGACTTTTAAATTTCTTAAGGTTTTGTTGGGAAGTTTCATTTTGGAGGGAAAAGAAAGGAAATAAAAGGTTTGGGTAGTCCCTTCTTTTATTTGTGAGTTTTAAAATTAAGAGGGAGGGAATAAGGGATTTTTACAAATCCTTCAAAAGCCTATTTCTTTAAAAAAAATAAAGTTTCCCCAATATGGGAGGGTTTTAAAAGGGAAAATAGATTAATTACTTTTTTACCCTCGTTTAAATAAAACACTTTTGTTATTTTTTATTTCTTTTTTCTTTTCTATTATTAGAATGCACACGAAAAAAAATTTAGAGAGAGAAACATTTTTTTATGAGGAAATATTTTTTAGCGAGAGAAAATACTTTGTAGGGGAAATATTTTTTAGAGAGAGAAAAATATAATAATTATATTAATTTTTTAGAAGAAGAAAAAATGGTAAAAATAACTCATTAATCATTTATCTTCCTCCATTACTATTTTTTTAACTCCCAAACAAATGAAGGAAATATTTTTCATTTTTCTTCTTTCTCCTCCCCTCAAAACTCCCTACATCTCTTTTTTTTCCTTCTTCTCCAAACTCTCAACCTTAAGGGCGAAAGCCAATTGGATCAACTACCAACCAGAGCCTACCACAAGGCTTGTCTAGCATACAAAGTACAATCAATATCCAATACACCAATTAATATTAATATTGTTATAAAACTGATAAGAATAAGAGAAGAGATTATAGAGAGAGAAAGTAGAGAGAGAAATTCTCATTTCAGCTTTATCTTGAATAGTTACAGAAGACCTCTATTTATAGAAGGAAAATGAGATTTTAATGTAATTTCCACCTTTGGGTCATTTGGTGTAGTTTTCCCCAAAATACAAAACTATTCATTCACGGATTTGCATTCCCGTGAATGTTATAATTGGCTGCGGGTCCCACCAAATAGTAAATCACTATGCGTGGTACTATGCATGGTACTATGCGTGAGTCCCATGTCATCTTGTAATATTTGGAGACCGGGAGTCAATGGACATCCACATAATAAGTATATTCATAACACTCCCCCTTGGATGTTCATTTAAGAATGTGTCTCGTTAAAAACTTTAACTAGGAAAAACCCAGTGGGATAAAAACCTAGCCAAAGAAAAGAGTACATCATCCATTGATACACTATCCAGTGTTGCCTCATTAAAAACCTTTCTAGGAAAACCCAATGGGACAAAACCTAGATAAGGGAAAAAGAGTACAGCGTGTATCATCTCCCCCTCTTGATTACATCAGTTTTGCTCCCCCTGATGATTAAATAATTTTTAATGTCTTCTGAGCATAACTCTTTTTCTGTCATCAAGTATTCTGTTGTTTACTTATAGAACAATTATAGAAACGCTCAATTTGATAAATCATTGAATACCTACAAAATCTAACTCTTTCAAGTAAAATCACAATAATCATTTCATAAATATACATGTGCATATAAAATTTTAATAAATGTTCATGAAAATGCACACTCTAATTGCTTCTGACAATATATGAACTTATCATTATTCTCGAAAATTTGATGCTTCTAGCATCTTGAGTCCTTCAAAAACTTATGTTTCTGGCATATTTAGTCCTTCAGAGACTTATGCTTCTGGCATATTTAGTCCTTCAGGAACATATGTTTCTGGCGCTTTACGTCCTTCAAAGACATGTGCTTCTGGCACACACATTAATATTGTGGCTCATGATTCTCATTATCATTTATTACAACATATGCTATCATTTAGACATAAATATCATCAACGTCGATATCATTTTCGGTCCCATCAGATTTCATTTATTGAGATCTCTTTATATTCACATATATTAGGTTCCTGGGTCTCTTCTAGGACCATAATATTCATTTCTCGAAATAACATCTCTTCTGGAGATAACATCTCTTAAGGAGACGACTCTTCTGGAGCTTTTCTTAATTATCCTCGATTTGATCATCTATATTTTTATAGCTCCTTTTCTTATTCGAGGATTTTTATCTTTAAAATCGATGGACCTGCAACACTTCTGGTGTGCTTTATAACAATTCATATAGGAGCATTTGCAGTTGAGACATGTGACTTTGTTACTTTCTTTAGGTCAGTGAATGCTTATAGCATTCGATTAACTAAACTCTGCAACTGAATTATCATTTTAAACTCTTAGTACACATTTATTTGTACGAGGATCAACATGAGTCAATGATAATTCATTCCACTTTATCTCTTTTACCCAATCTTCTTATTTTTCTCCCCTAATCAAAACATGCAGTATATATCCATTTGTGTGCATTATAGTGAATCATTGCACATTCAAAACTATTAAGATGGAATTTATCTGGCTCCTGACCAAAAGCCAATTTTACAAGGAGAATTTTGTTGGCTTATATAATTGCTGCAAATATATATAAACAATGTTCTCATAATCATTGATCTACTAATATATGATTTCTGGATCATTCGATCTGGAAAATTGCGCGCATAATATATTGCAAATTTCTAGTTGCAAACATCACTACAAACTTTGCAGACTTATAATCTCACATCTAATGTTTCAATTTGATATATTTTCAGATATCTATTTCCAATAATTATTTCTATTTGAGAACAAGCAGCACATAATATATGACTCGGATGATCAAACAAGTCATGCCAACTTTCCATATGATTTATCATCAAATCTAATATTCATTTTGGGGGAATCAACACAGAAACATTCACAAAGAATTATCACATAAATATTCACACTTGATATATATCATTCTCCCCCTCAAGTGTGAGACCTTAAAAATTAATTCATGGAATTTCCATACAATATTCCATAATAATAGCATATATGATATCTATTTCATTAATACATTATCAATGCATAATTTTGTTATTTCTGGTAACAAAATTTTCATTTTCCATAACCGACAAACAAATATATATTAAATACAAAATCATCAAATGGATCACTGCAGATTCACAAGCACAATACTGTGTAATCATAGATGCATCACTGTGGAATCACAGGTGCAACAACTCGAATTGTCGTATGCATTTAAAGTCAAAAAGGTTCTAAGCTCGTGCTTTATAGGGAGCAGATCTGCAGAGATTTAACAGGACTGCGTAAATCTGCAGAGATTCAATAAGATTTAATTCGGTTATAAATAGAAGAAGGCAAACGAACATGCCTCACAAACACACAAGCATTTCATAATATCAATTACCAGATACTCACATATTTCTCTAAATTATATTGTCATGGCAGGACCTAGCAATTTTATCCCAGTTTCTAATACATCTGAAACAGCATTACTTGATGCTTTGTTGTATGATGATCAGCCCAACATGTCATTTACTTCTTTGTTATCTCCTAATCCTTTTGAGATGTTTATTCCTCCTTCTACTATTCCTCTTTCTGCTTCAAATGTACCTACTTCTCCCCCAAGAACAAGTGTTCTTCCTCAATCTACAAGGATTGAAGGTACAACTGAAGCAGGTTCATCAAGAAGGCTTGTTAAAAGGTGTAGAACTATGGCCGAACTGATGGAGTCTACCAATCAAGTTCAACCAATAGTCACAACAATCAATGAGCCAGCACTCACAAGCCAGCAAACAACCACCAGCCAGCCATCAACAACCAGCCTGCCAGCAACAATCATCCAGCCAACAACTACAAGCCAATTAGCAACTACTAGCTTATTGGAATGTAGTTGCTGTCATGTTATACGGGAAATTATACATACCAACGGACTTCAATATCATAAACTTGAAGTTCATGGAAGGAAGATAGGTATGATTTCCCATGTTGTTTTATTTGAAAATGTACAGGATAAATCTTACAATACTGACAGGCTTCCAATGTTTGATTTTAGTAATAAAAATTTTGGAGAAATCAAACATTTTCTGGTACAGTATTGTATAGATTTATAAGCATCAGGATATAACTTGATGCGTGATCCTGTACTGGACTATCATGAGGTCCTTTGTGTTGGTTTGGAATGGGCTAAAAACCCAAATGAACTACTGCGGAGTTCATTTCAAACCAACATTAAAAATCCATTAGATAAAGGAAAACAGCCCGCGGTTAATATTCTATATGATATATCATCCCTTAATCAGGGTGAATTATATAGATTAACAATGGAGTAACGGGAAAGAATAAAGAAAACAACACACCATGATTTAAGTGATTATTTTCACTTAACCTTAGATGATGCGAGTAAACAATTAAATATGTCTACTCACACCATACAAAAGATCTATCAAAAAGGAGGGTTAACTGAGTGGCCACACAAAAAGCTTAAGAAACTTATGATGTAAATCTTGATATTACGAAGAGCTTTGCCTCATCTGGATCCCATCTCAAGAGAAGCAAAAGAAGAAGACATTAAATATCTTCAAAATGAGATGATTAAGGTTTGTAATAGAGTTGAACCACTCGCTATTAAACTTTGTTGAAATAATATTGCTTTTTGTTTAATCATTTTGTTTATAAATATTCTTCTCTTATATTCACAACAATTATTATAATCATAGAAAACACAAAACAACCATAATAATATATTTGCTTCATTCACTTCGGGGAATGAAGTTGGATAAAATTCATGATCCATAACTCACTAATCTATTTGATCATGGCAATTAATCCACAATATTTCTTGACTTTATCACAATTTTGCTACTGCAAGAGCAAATTGGATATATTTATTTACAATCAACCATGATCATACAATCCCTTGTCTCATAATTTAAGGGAGTATTAGATGCCAAATATATAATTTTAAGGCCTTTATACAATTGATGGCATACAAAATTTATGGATCAAGCCTTGTATCATAACTTGTCTCTCGGTTTTAGGCTAACTTATTTCATTAGCTTCAGGCTAATTAATCACTTGACTTCTAGCCAATTTATGCCTCCTCATGGCCTCAGGCCAATTTATGTATCATATCTCCGTGGCCTTTTAACAATTTATCGTCAGGATAAACATAAGCATAAATAAATAAAATAAATAGTTGGAACCCACTAATAGTGTGGTTGCCATAAATAATAAAAGGGAGGGAGATATAAAACAGTAAATAAATTATAAATAAATGGAGTCCACTATACTAGTGTTACCACCATGAAAAATAAAGTAGTAAATAATCAAAATAAAATAAATGGGGCCCACAAAGTGTCATTACCATGAAAGATAAATAAACGCTAAATAAAATAAATAAATAGAGCCCACTAATAGATACTAATGTGCCGCCATGAAAGAAAAATAAATGTAAAATAAAACAAATAACTGGAGCCCACTAATATTAGTGTTGCTACCATGAAAGATAAATAAAACAGTAAAGAATTAAAATAAAATAAATGGAGCCCACAAAGTGTCACCACCATGAAAGATAAATAAACGCTAAATAAAATAAATAAATAAATAAATAGAGCCCACTAATAGATACTAGTGTGCCGCTATGAAAGAAAAATAAATGTAAAATAAAACAAATAATTGGAGTCCACTAATATTAGTGTTGCCACCATAAAAGATAAATAAATGCATAAATAAATGGAGCCCACTAATATTAGTGTCGCTTCCATGAAAAATAAATAAAGCAGTAAGTAAATAATTAGAATTAAATTACAAATGGAGCTTAATGTCGCCACCATGAAATAAATGAATAGGGAGTGAGAAGAATATATAAACATAAATAAATTACTATAAATAGTAAAATGTAAATTTACCGTGAATAGTAAAAATTACTATTCACTGTAGATAGTGAATAAAATAAAATTATTGAAAGATTAAATCTAGACTTTCATATAGGAGTCAAAATGAATAAAAATGTAAAATTACTGAAAAAAGTAAAATTAATATGAATAGTAAAAATTACTATTTACTGTGAATAGTAAAAATTACTATTTATTGTGAATAATAAATAGTAAATAATCTCAAATCTTAACCATGGAACCCAATGTTCAAAATAATCAGTAAAAGTAGAACTTTAATTCTATATAATGGTTAAGATTATCCTAAATAGATAAAATAAACATATAGTAAAGAAGATGGTGATAAAATCTTACCTTGGTAGAGTCTTCGTGCTGATAACGTGTTATAAAACTGATAAGAATAAGAGAAGAGATTATAGAGAGAGAAATTCTCATTTCAACTTTATCTTGAATAGTTACAGAAGACCTCTATTTATAGAAGGAAAATGAGACTTTAGTGTAATTTCCACCTCTGGGTCATTTGGTGTAGTTTTCCCCAAAGTACAAAACTATTCATTCACGGATTTACATTCCCATGAATGTTATAATTGGCTGCGGGTCCCACCAAATAGTAAATCACTATGCGTGGTATTATGCATGGTACTATGCGTGAGTCTCATGTCATCTTGTAATATTTGGAGACCGGGAGTCAATGGACATCCACATAATAAGTATATTCATAACAAATATATTATTATTGAAACCTAAAGTGTGAAATTTGAGTGGTGAGAAAAAGCAAATGCAACACTCCTCCATCGATAATGGAACACATAGGACTTTGGAGGGACCCCTTTCATAAATGATGATCTTACTACTACTACTTCTCTCTCAAGACTGTTCCTTTCCTTTTGTAATTTTACAAGTAATGGTAATTGGTAAATCCCCCTGCGGCAACATAAATTTTGACGGAATTTTTTGGTCGAGATGTTTGTTTATCAATTAATATAAAATATAATTAAACAATAGATAGACATGATTTATAATTATAAACCGTGAATATTAACTTTTGAAATATCACGTCTGGTCTCAAAATGGGAAAATTGAAAATTAAAGGAGTCCTCGATTGAAAATCTTATATTGGTGTAAAGGGTACAATACTTTAATTTGAGCCCTTTTCACCAATAAAATTTTGGGTTTAATGTTTCTGTTTTTGAGAAAGAAACATTTTTTCTGTCTTATTTACATCAAAGTGACTGGGTCCCACAGTGGGATCCACTCACTTTTTATGTAGTGAAGCAGAAAAAATGTTTCTACCCCACAAACAGAAAACATTAAACTCTAAAATTTTCAGCAGCAACTTTTTTCCAATTTTTTCAATCAACCTAGAAGGTCAATAAAACACCTTAAATCTAAATGATAAAGAAGTAAGAAAGGATTATATAATTCATCATTATACACACATTAATTTTTATAAAATAATACACAACCTGTTCTACAAGATTTTATTTACTTTTTTTTTTTTTGCAAATTTCCTAAAATATAAACTTTATAGTTAACTGTATGCATAAATTTTCTTATTAAATTCATGGATGATATATATAAGATTCATTTTTTCAATATTAAACCATACAGGTCATGTTAATCAAGATCTATTAATAATTAACATCTCAAGGCTACTTCTCTGGTCCTATTTATATGGAAGATATAGAATAATTTTTTTTTTCATATTTATAGGATGGAGAGAAATTTTTTTCATATAGATATGTAGTTTTACCTTTAATTTTTTATTTTATTAACTTTGTTTTCATGAGTATAATGTCTATGAAAAAATTTGAAAAGTTATTGAATTTTAAAGTAGAATTAAAAAAACGGTTAAAGGGTAGTTGATCCTTAAAAGTTTTTATCAATGGGCCATTTTGTTCTAAAAGTTTAAAAGATGGAGCAATTTTGTTTGAACCATTATCCCAATTAATTTTGATCATTAGTTGATTGAATATACTGAGTTAACAGTCCACATGTTATTCACATCATCTTTTTATGTGTGAAATTGCCCTAAAAGTTTTAAATTTAATTTTGAAAAAAGATAAAATAGATGACACATGGAATGGAATTTTGGAACAAATTTACATCTTAACAAAAATAATGTAGATAATATTTGGGCTACCAATTTGATTGTTTAATTAATGGTCAAAACTAATTGAGACAATGACTAAGGCAAAATTGCTCCATTTTTTAAACTTTTAGGATAAAATGGTTTCTTGAAAAACTTTTAGAACAAAATTACCCTTTAACCTTAAAAATAAGTTTTTTTTTTAATCTATGTACAACATGCAGGAAATTTTTTATTAATAGGATTAGAGGAGTACTTATAATACAAACGCACAACAAGTTATACCGATTTTGAGTACCTAATAGTGTGGCTCATTCCCAACAGTTTATGAAAGACATGGGTAGAAATTAAACCTTAAAGCCTGGATAAAATTAAATATTATCTGATATTGAATAATCATCATTCTATAGTTTATACAGTGATTCATAATACTATCATTATTACAAGAAAGCACAAATTCAAGGACAGTTTTCATTAATATTCTGGCAATGTGTTGAATTTATTAACAGCCGAGTCCTGGAGCAGCGTTTGTGCATTGTAAATTATTGGTGACCATACAAATCAAATGATCCATTGTGTCTTTAAAGAAGCCATATCGTCGAGAGTTCCCGACTTAAGAGGGCATCCTTCCTCGCTTCATATATCGTCACATCAAGATGCATTATTAATATATTTAATAATGGCAGTCTACGCTGGACACCTATTCTGGGTATTCCTTTATTAACGTAAGTACGAATAGCATGTCGTTTTTCATTTGAAAAATATTACACCTATTCTGGGTATCCCTTTATTAACGTAAGTACGAATAGCATGCCGTTTTTCATTTGAAAAATATTAAGAAAATAAAATAAAATAAATACCAAATTTCAAAATCCAAAATCAGTGATTTTCTATTAAAGGAAGTTGTCATTACTATAATTTTATAGGTAACAAGACTAATTTAGTATTTGAAAGTTAAAGTCGTATTTTTTTTTTGTCTTCTCCCCAAGATTTTGGTACGAGAGACATCAAAGTTTTATATATTTAGTTCTGGACGATATTGAGTAATGACTGTCCCAAATAGAAACAAGGTGATTGGAGCGTCTCTGATCTCTGGAAGAATTTAAGTTGCATTAAGAAAACCACCTAATAGGTGTTGCCGCGTGTCCCACGTACAGAATACAGGTTGCTTTAAGTCATCCTTTCACACTTTAATTAATACGGCCATCAACCACCGTATATCTTTCTCTCCTTCCTTTTCCACATGCACGTCGCAGATTATTACTGATGGAGACCTCCATTACTGCAACTTTCAAGCTCCATAAATTTTCACCACTTGGCCTCCTCAACGCAAATCACCCAACACCACCCGCTTTGCGACGCACTAGGTCTTCACGTGGGGCTAGTGGATTTTATGACCTTTTTTTTTGTTTCCATGTGTGTTCTTGAAGGTTCTATAGTCTTCTACTATCCACTTGGTGTCCTTGTGCATGTCTCTATCTCTGCACATATCCCTGTTCATTTGGACGTACGTTGTGGCTTTGTGATGTATATCTCTATGTGCTTAAATGCAGTTCTGAAGTGGTAGATGAAACGCACTTCCTCTGAACATAATTTCCTTGCAGGACTTGTCATCTCGATCATCTCCCCAACCAAAATATTTAATTTTCAGAATGATATTTTGCGTGTTATGCATCATATATAAATAAAGTTACCTTATACTCCATTTATTTGATTTTATAACGCATCGATTAATAATTTTCATAATCTAATAAAAACAGTTAAAATTATTAAATTTATCCTAAAATTTAAATAATTTTTAATTTATCTATACTAATTACACTAAACTTTAATATCATATTAATTTTTAATCTCATTAACTATCCTTATTAATTATGTCCATACATAAAAAAAAAAATATTTAATGCCTTTAGAAAATAAATAAGTGTCTTATAAAAATAATTAAATAAACTCGTTAGTTGATACTATATAATAATAAGAATAAAAAAAAAGTACATACTTATACAAAATATAAGATCTCTAAATATTTTTGACCGCTTCATGGCTAGGGTGAAGCCTACGTTAGAATTAATGGACATATAATTATGGCTAGATTGTAAGAGATGCGCTGACCTTAAAATCAATAGACATATCCATGCTTTAGAGTCTATGGCATTTACAAGAGACATGGGCACTATGGCATAAGGTCCTTTGCGCCCTACTACTTAGTACTTACTATCACATTTGTATGTTACGAAGTTATATGACCATTGACAAGAGACTGTTAACCTTAAAATTGATAGACATATTGGTGGAAATGGGATAAGGAATATCTGGAGTTTGATTAGGAGATATAGGGTTATTCATTAGAAATATCAAATAAGTATATTTATCTATAAGATTATGATTTATTATTTTAATATTTATAGTATCTCAATAAAATAGGATATCTAGTATCCTATTATCTTATTTAAGATTTTGAATTATTATTTTATTATTTCCTTAGCTCTCTATAACTAGAATATAGGGGGCTTTGAGTGATTGATTAATAAAAAATTTATCTTCCTCTAAATATTCTATCTCCTCCCTTCGTCTTTGATTTTCCTCTCCTTCTTATGCCCCAAATAAATAAATAAATAAATCTCTCTCCCCTCCCTTTGCTCAACCCGTTTCACTTCACATGCATATTAGGCCCGCTGCTTGGTTGAAAGCCGTGGTGGAATTTGGGGGACTCCCAAAATTATAGAAGTGGATCCACATTTTTAAGAAAATATCTTTTAATCTATAAAAATTTTATTATTTTTACTTTAGTCCTCTATGTAAAGTTACGTAAAGAAACTAAAATGAACATATTGAAATGTTTATAGGGCTTAAATATAATTTCATGAACATCCGGGTCCTATTCTGTGATTCCCCCCTAAAATATAGTTTTATAAACTTATAAGTTCTATTTTATAATTTTGACCCCTCCTAACTGAAATTCCTCGCTCTGCCCTAATTGAAAGTGATCAAGATATGACAAATCATAGCAACTATACCCTACTTATTAGGCCCACCATCTTGATTGATTAATGCAAACAAATACTCTCCTAATTATAAGACATAATTAATTTTTTTTGAAGAGATTAATGAAGTTAATTAAATTATTTTAGAATATTTTTATTTTTATTTTTTTCTTTAAACTAATTAGTTTGACTAATAAACTAATATATAATATAAGAATACACAACATATGAAATGATTAAGTAACTTATTCAGCTTTCTTAATTCCTCCAAAAAAAGTTAACTTTATCTTATAATTAAGATAAGAGGTAGTATGGTTTAAGAATCTAATAATAAGGAGCGAACTAATTAATTAATGTCGATAACAATATTTCTGCATTAGCGTACATACATGATCGTCCCAGCAATAAAACAACCATGCATGTATTTTATATACAATTTCTCTCTCACACACACACCTATTTATATATAGAGAGCTTATGATATATCCTATCATTGAATATAAGCTTTTCTCTAATGAAATATATACTATGTCGTTTGGTCAAGTAAACAAAAAAAATCACAAAATAAACTAAAACCAAGTTATGAGAATCACATACAGGAAAAAAATCACAGAATAACTTTCTAGTGAACCAAAAAAATCACAAAAAAAAAAAAATGCAGAATAAACTCAATAAAATTTCATATTGATTGATAACTTCCTGAAGAGAATCACAGATAGAGTTGAACGATTGAAATAAAACCTAATTCTCAAATTTGGTGAAATAAAATCGGTTATTTAATCAGTGATTCATTGGACTAATTCAGAGTTGAGTCGTTGTTTAATCGGTGAAATAAAATCTTTTCTGTTTGTCAGAAATAAAATTGGTTGTTTAATTGGTAATTTATCAGACCAAATTCAGAGTTGAGAGATTGTTTAATTGGTGAAATAAAATCTTTCATGATTAAACAACCGACTTTATTTCACCAAATTTAGAAATGAGGTTTTATTTCAATCGCTCAACTTTATTTATGATTCTCTCTAGGAAGTTATCAATTAATATGAAAGAATTTTTAGTTTATTATGCAATTTTTTTGTTTTGCAATTTTTCTACCTATGATTCTCATAATTTGTTTCTAGTTTATTTTGTGATTCTTTTTTTTTACTTGACCAAACGACATAATATATATTTTATTGGACAAAAGTTTATATCTAGTGACAAGATATATCATAAGTCCACACACACGCTCCCTCAAGTTATTTCTTTTTACTACTTTTGAGATTTTATATTGCTGGTAATAGTCCGCGAGCAAGTGAAAAAACCTATGAAATAAGTGAATTGCGATATAATATTGAATTATGCTTTACAGTGAGCTAAAGTGAGTGGCATGTATAGCTTATAAATGGTGCCAATTCCCATCATTTTATGTTATATAGATGCATACGTATGTAATATGTACAAGTCTAAATGGTTCAGATTTTGATTAAAAATTTGCGACTTAGTCAATTTCCTTCTTATTACCGTCATGCGCGAAGATATTTACCGATTCATAAAAAGACTATTGGATCTCTTCCGACCCATTTTCTATCCTCTGGCAGAACAAGATGTTCGATGTAACACTATACTAAAGACATAATAAGGACACGCCCAATAACCACATTGGATGGGCGTGATGGTTTAACATCTCGTCCCTTAAATAAGTAGTTAGGGATTTGATCCCCAATCCTTGTAAATGGAAAACATCATGTGGTCAGCCCTTTACCGCTTTGTGCGCTGTCCGAGGCGAAGGATTAGTTTCATGACTACTCACTAGAATACCTTGGTTATACCAAAAAATAAAAATAAAAATAGGACACCCCAATTAAAGACCGCCAAACTGTTCTAGCTAACACTTGCCCCACGAATATTAATAATTATTGTAACTTAGGGTTGGACTATACTTTTTAATTAATTCATGCGTGGTATGTATGGTGTGGGTGGTGTTATTGAATACATTAATTTATTTATCAGAATATATGCAAAAAGCGAAAGGAAAATATCAAAATATGTAAGAATAACAATATAGAGTATAGGGAACACTATACAGAATTAATGTCAGTTGGCACCCATAGGACTTATGAAAGATCACTGTAGTCCCGAGAGGGCCAAACCGAAACTAATTGGTAATGGCAAAAGACACAAATGACCCTATCAGGAAGAGAGAGAAAATGCAAGTTATGGAGAGAGAATACCCAAATGCTCCCGATGGAAAGAGAAAGCCATTTGAACGCCAAATTCATCCTAACAATGGCAGAGTGTCATCTACCTTGGGTTCTAGAGAAGATGGTAAATAATGGAAGGATGTATCAAGTTGAAATCATGTGACTCTACCTTCTCTCCATTTGAATGAGTTTCGAGGACAGTCCATAGTCGGTGATTATTGGGGTTGGAGTCTCGTTGTTGTTGATTCATGCAAGTAGTCGGAATCGCGTCGGGGTTGGGGTAAAGTCCAAACTTCCCTTTTAGAAAGTGTCATCTTCTTCATCTGAAGTGGTAAAGACTTGTAGTTTCCAAGTGGTTTATAGTCAAGTGAAATGGGTATGGAAGGAATGGGTGATTGCATCCATTAAATAGGGTGAAACGCATTTGGCATTTCAAAATGCTGATGCTCCAAGTTTTCTTGTTAACCAATTAGTTTGTCTTGTTCATATGAGAATCACATTTGTTCATGAGAAGTTGATCAAGTGAAAATTAGACTTGTTGAAGCTCTTATGCTTTCTTCTTAACCAATGATTTTGTATAGTTCAAATGACAATTGCACTTGTGCATGTTGAGTTAAACACGTGCAAATAAGAGATGTTGAAGCTACAATTTTCTTGTTAACAAATTAGTTTGTCTTGTTCATATGACAAGTGTACTTGTTCATATGGCAAGCAGAAAGGATTAATACAGATAACCCGGGAAGAATCAAATTAAGATTAGTAAAGCCTGATGGATCGAGAAGGGAAGACAGAACATACTTTGTCCTTAAATTGCAGCAAAAGCAGTAGATTCCATTAATTCAGTCACCTAAGCAAATTTCAACAACCGCAAGCAAACTAATTTCTCCACAAAGGCTCAGTACAAAAGGGGGGAAAACACAGCCTCTTTCAACTAAAAAACCTAAATGATGGAGAAGAAAAGCAAATTAAAAGAACATCGAGCAAATAAGAGCATTCATGCAAAGGAGGCAATAGGAATTAAATTTGTGCACTTACTATCAGGAGGGGAGCAATCACAGAAGAAGCAAAAGGGCGAACCAATCTTCCAGAACGGGGAGGTCGGCACAGAACAATCGCCGAAGGAGCCGGCCACGCACGTGGAGGTCAAGACTGAGCCGCCGACGCATGCGAGGTCGAGAGGGAGACGGCGATGCACCCACACTTGGTGAGGAGCCGGAATCGCACGTTAATCGGGTTTCCCTTCTTTCTTTGCCCTATTCGTTCCAAACAGAGGAGGCAGATGGGCTTTTCCTAATTTCTTGGTTGAATGTTTCTGACATTTTTTCTCCCCTGCAATAGAAAAAATATTTCTATCTCAAAGATAAAAATATTAAATTTATTTTTTAATTTGTCTAAGGTTATTTATGTCTTTTGCCACAACCACCAATTAATTTCACGTGGCCCCAGGAGCAGTGATTTTTCGGATCTCACTAGTGCCAATTGACATTAATTCTCTGCACTGGTACTTAAATGAAATTTTGCCTAGGGTAAATATCATGACTGAGATTTCCCTTCGCATGGGATCATGATGATCACCAAGTTGCCACTCATCGATCACCACGCACGTATCATTCGCAAGTAGTGTTAATGGATCATGATATGCTATGGGGACCCAATGTGAATACTTGGCAATGGAAAGGATCTTTTGGATAGGCAGGGGAGCCCGTCCATATAGACAAGATCAAGATCTAATCTGGAGGGTCGAGATCTTTTTTATTTTTATTATTTTTTTTAAAAAAAATTTCATGGGTAGAGAATCTAAAATAAAATTTTTCTTTAAACTAATATTTTCTCAAAAAATGATTTTTTTCATGTAAAAATAAAATAAAAACTGAAAACAAAAATGAGCTGTCTAGATCTAAATCTAGACGGTCAAGAACTCGTCTGTACGGACAATATACGGATAAGCTTTCCATATCTATCCAAAAGATAGGCAAGGCTCGGACAGCTTTCAATAGTTTGTTTGACCTTGACGTTGGTGACCCCCCCCAAAAAAAAGTTACTACATACGTGTAGTAATAAAAGGGAACTCAGAATTTATATATATTGTCTGTTCTTAGATGATTTGATCTCAGTTCAGCCACATTGCACTCCCCGAAATGGCCGGAAGTAGAATAATATTCCCCTCCAAGATCTTCTCATTCCTTTCCAAATTTTTCAGGACCTCAACTAGAAACTCATCACGTCCCTGCAAGTTGATAGGAAAAAACTCTTCTCACCATCACTTCGTTCTTGAATCCCAAGAATCAATCTCAAATAGCATACTCGTCTTCCATTTTGAGAGTGCTGTTTTAAGATCCACTTCTTTGTTTCCATACTTCATGCTCGTAGCTTTTGAAGCTGGTGGGCTTCTAAGGTTTCTCCTTTTGTTTCTTTCTTATCCTTTGGTGTGGCTGGCTGGTGAACACCATACGGGGTTGAAGATCATGGTTTTCTTAAGCTTCTTTGGGATTAAAAAAAACACATTCAGAATTGGATCTTCTGTTCTTCCCAAGTTCTTCTTAAAAGATGTCGGGTGCGAGGGCTTCGAATCCGTAATGAGTTTTCGACGAAAGGTGGCAACCAGCAACATGCCCAGAATTATGGTTGAGAATTTCCTCAACGAGTACTTAGGAGCTGAGACTGTTATAGCAGGAGAGCTTAAGTCCTCATGTGGCTACTTTTTGGGATTTATGGAAGATAAGTTACAAGTAAACAAAGCCCTTTTGGAAGAACTAGAGGAGAATAAAGCAACGCCAGACGTTGTCGGCATAAGTGGTCAAAAGTATGTTGACCAGCAAGTCTTCTCTCATTGCAAGGTATATATGTGCGTTTATAGGTGGTCGTAAAAATAATCTCATTAATAATTAATAAAGAAAGAAAGCACTAGTCGCAGGTAATTACTATAACCAACTTACTTACTAGTTACTCTTAGATTTAGTAACTTGGGTATATATGATGAGGTTGGTCTTTCTTATTAAAATAACTGAAGTCAATTTGAAGAATTGGGTCATGTTATATCCCTCCACTTTAATGTTTAAGTAATTAACTGAGAAACTTTTCCTATTGTATTCTAATAGTTACTACTTATTGAAACAGCAGTTCTGCTTTTATGGATCACTGATAAAACTGTGTTTCGTCTAGGAGACGCATTACGTGAGTGATGCTGCAAAGAGAAACTGGAGCACCCTTCCAAGAGAAAGGTACCCTAAGCCATTAATCTTTCATGATGGAAGATTGGCTTTCAGGCCGACCTTTTCTTCTTCTCTAGCCATGTTCATGTGGCTGCCCTTGGGACTGTTCATATTCCTCATCAGATTTGCAGCCGGCTCACTATTACCCCTAAAAACTTGCGGACCAATATATGCCTTATCCGGCGCCAAAACCACAGTTTCAAGAACACATAATAATGATGATCATACCCAACAAGACTCCACAAAACCAAAGGGCATGCTCTATGTTTGCAACCACAGAACCTTACTCGACCCACTTTTCATCTCATACGTTTTGGACAAACCAGTCTCCACGGTTACGTACAGTTTGAGTAGATTCCATGAGCTAGTTGCCCCAATCAAAACCATCCGATTAACTAGAGACAGAGACGAAGACAGAAAAAAAATGGAGAAAATACTAAGCTGTGGCAGCCTTGTTGTTTGTCCGGAAGGAACCACTTGTAGAGAACCTTATTTGCTGCGGTTTAGTCCTCTGTTTGCGGTGCTTACCGATAATATTGTTCCAGTGGGTCTTGACGTTAAGGTCACGATGTTCTATGGAACAACGGCTAGTGGGCTTAAGTCTCTAGATGCTCTTTTCCAACTTCTGAATCCAAACCCTTCGTATAATGTCAAGATTCTGCAGAGGTTGACGGAATCGAGCACGTTCCTAGCAAGTGGGAAGTCGAGGGTAGATGTGGCGAATCACGTGCAGTCTGAAATCGGGAAGGCTTTAGGGTTTGAGTGCACCAGCTTCACAAGGAAAGACAAGTATATGATGCTGGCAGGTAATGAAGGTCTCTGTCATCGTCGTGAGCCTGGGAATTAATTAATGGGGCCGGTTGTTCTTATGCGTCGTCACTTAGATTGCGGGGGAAACAATGGTGTCCGTCTCTCCTTGCCCATTTCCTATCTGTTTTTTCTTTTTTTCTCAACATTTTCTATCAGCTTAATGTATCCACCATTATTATATGTATCAAGTATTAATGGTTGTGATTTATTTTATTTATTATGGTAGATTTTTATTATATTTAATATTATAACAATATTTTTCATAATATCAAATATCAACTATTAGATCAAGTTTAAATGTTTGATATTTTGTTTTTGATAAAATAAAAAATAAAAACACCTCGTGGCTTTTTGGAACATTCGTTATGAACGTTTCAAGAGGTTTCAGGTTCGAGATATGGTAATATAGATAAAATAAAATAAAAATATCAACCACTGAAACATTAAATGAAGAGAAAAGAGAAAGCCAAGTCAATAGCACATCCCTCTCCCAATTACGGCACCTTCATTATATTTGTGAATGCAACATTCTTCCACCTTATCTTGGCTATCTGGCAAGTGAGACTATCAGCCATTTCTCCGTCATAAATAAGAGGTCAACTGGAAAAAAAAATTCACCACAAGCTATATATTAAATATATATAGGATATAATTTATATTGCAAATTATACTATAAATAAAAATTTGTTTTATATTTAGGATTGGAGATGTATTTTATTTCTTTTTATCAGAGAGTCATATATGTCAAGCACACGTATTAAGTTTTCTCCATCTCAATTTGTGTTTTTAAGGGTTATGCAGGCTAGAGGATGGACCTGCGTGATTCACTGGAGAAGATAGCATACTGGATACCAGTGAGTTGCGTTGATTATTATTTGTCATCTCGATATGAAGAACTGTGGATTCCTAGCTATCAATAAAGTGCATTAATTTGGTTGCATCTTTTATGTTGTTTACCGTCATCTTTGTAATGTGGCGCATATTATATGTATATATATGTGTGTGTGATTTAACGCTTCCTTCAACTTGATTTCCAAAATCAAGGGTGCACCGCAAATTCATACACTGAGTCCGTTTACTGATAATGAAAGCGGCCTTCTTTCGACGATCTACTGATTAAAAGAGGAACGGTTCTGTTTTGTCACGCTTGCATATTCGAAGATATATGAGATTATGCCAATTAATGTAACTTCAGTCAGCTGGTGCTTGCTCCAGTAATTAAACAGAATAATTAAATATAATAAATCATACAATATATACAAACATAGTAGACCAGTGAAGATTAACAAGAACAGAAATTATACTACTTCTCCCAAGTTCTAATTGACTTTTTTGGAGAGATTAAGGAAATTAAATAAGTTATTTAATTATATCAAATGATGTGTATAATTAAATTATATATAATTTTATAATTAAAAAATTGATTTAGCCACAAAATGATGAATATAAATGCTTTAAAATAAATAAATTATTTTTTTAATCTCCTAAAAATTGTCAACGGGGTGCTTATATTTAAGAGCAAGGCTTGGGAGGGGATCACAAAACACACAACACCACTCAAAACAAAGGGATTTTTTTTTTTTTTTTTTTCAAGTCTCAAGGGACTAAGAAAAACTCAAAAAAATCTTAAAAGAAATTCATATATCAGAAAAGTCTCATTAACAATTCTTTTTGTTGGATTAACAACTCCATCTATGAGATTAACAATTTTTTTAGGCTTTTTTGACATATGAATTTTCCTTGAAACTTTTTTGAGTTTTTTTTTTAGTCTCTTGGGACTTGAGAAGAATTTTCCGTAAAACAAACTTAAGTCTCTCTTCCACTATTCTTTGCTTTTGTCGATGACAAACACTGTTTATGATAGCCATGATAGATGTTACTTATTTATAATATGACTTTTATAGAAGTAAAATAAGATAAAGATCATATTGTAAATGTAATTTGTATTTTAGAATAATGGTGGGATAAGTGAATTTTTTTCAAATAATAAGTTTTTGTGTGAATAATTATTTAAAAAGTCAATTGAAATTAAAAATAATATGAATCTTATTAAATTTTACACACACACATGTATTAGTTGTATATATAAATTATTATTAAAAAGATTAAAAAACTCTAAGGTATTTAATTAAATATATTATGATGGATAAATTAGAATACATACAAATGTATTTTTTATACTACACTGATTATTAGATCACCTATCCCTCAGTGGCGGATCTTGGGATACATATTTGGGCGGGTCAAATGTATACTCATTAACTGATTAAAATAAAAAAATTATTTGAGGGGGCCAAATGTATAAATTTTTGGAATAAATGTGTACATTTTTAGACCAAATGTATAAAAAAACTCTAACTTACATTAAATATTTAAGACATATTTTTATTTTTGGGGGGACCATGGCCACCACTAGTTCCCAAGAAGCTCCGCCACTACTATCCCTAACATTTTTTTAGAAGCTGAAAAAAGTCAGTTCTAATGTCCTTTTTTAAAAAAATTAGCCTGTCTAACTATTACTATCTCAAACAATTCATTTTTTTTTCCATTGGGTTTAAATCAATATGCACTTGCCTTGTTTCTCCCTGACCACAATGCCAAACAAGCTAATTCCAAACAATCCATTTTTCTCTGTTGGGGTTAAATCTTTGTGCCTTAGGCTTTTTTCTTCCCTCACCGCTATGACAAGAGAGGCTGAAAAGCTGTGGAATGGTGCAACTTTTATTAGGTTTTGTATCCCTCTTTTGTATGTTTTTCATTTGTTTTTCCATGTTTTCTCTGGTTTATGTTTTTCTTTTCGCTATACTCCTTTTTGTCCACAATATATAATTTTAATTAATTGGTCTACGATATAAGTTACTTGGAGAGAAATCAATGATTATTTGTTAATTTTAGACCTGTAAATTAATGTTCAAACATGGCTCCTTCTATTTTTTCCCTCTTATTTAATACCTCATTTAATATGGATAAAATTAAAAATTTCTTTTAATTTAAGACTAATTTAATGAGTTAATCACTATTTCTTGGTTCTGATAATACGAATTAGTTAAGGTAATTTATATTGTAGTGAGGGGAGTATCTTTTTACACTTTTTTATTATTTGAAATTTTCATCTAAAATTTTATTTCAATCAATAAGTTCCCTAGTTAATTTTTTGAATGGCTAGTTTTTTTTTAAGAAAATCAAATTAGTACTTATTCTGTGTACAACATTTCCGCATGGGATTAGTTAGACTTTTTTTTGGGCCGGTGTCATGAGTTTGTACATGGTGCGATCTTCCAGCCCAAAAAAAAAAAGGAATTTGGTCTGATCGAAGACGACCCACAATATTATTTTTGCAAGCCTTTCTTCAGACGAATGATCCTAAGTAAACATTTTTTTGGGCCACATATAAGAGCATATAGTGTGAATTAAATGTTTGAAGATGACCTTTCACCGGAAAAAAAGGCCCATTTGGTGATTTAAAACATGAAAAGACAATCTTACCCAGGCCAGTTTTCAGTCACCCAAACGGGATCTTAAGAGAGAAAGCTTGATAGTAACTAGAATCATTCAGTCGAACAACCGTTGAAAAAGATGGCGTTGGTTATCAGTAAGAGAAAGTCTGCTCTGGTTCCGATTTTTTTGGAAGAGGATGATCTCCTAACTAGGAGCTCTAAGAAACTTAAAAATGCAACCATGTATGTAATGAGGACAAGTGGCCTAATCTAAGTGCGCATGTTCAAAAGCAATGGGAGAAAGGGATTCCTGGGCTTCAGGGTATTAAGCAGAATGATCTTGGTCCTGATGCTAGGGATGATGATTTCCTATCTGTCAATGGGTCTATCTTAGAGGATAATCCTATTGAAACGGATAAAGAGGATTCAGAACCTTTATGTTTGATTTCAGAAGAGGAAAATAGGAATTTCCCATCTTTTGCATTCTCTGAAAAAATGAAAAAGTGGCTTCAAAGGCCATGGAAGCAATTTGTGATTGTAAAACTTTTAGGTCGTAGCATTGGATACAAAATTCTCTTATCTATCTTGCAGAAGCTATGGGCCAAGAGAGGAGTGATCAGTTTAATTAACATAGGAAATGGCTTCTTTGTAGTAAAGCTTTCCAATAAGGAGGATTACTTACATGCTTTGTCTGGTGGCCCCTGGATGTTGTTTGACCATTATCTCTATGTGAGACCTTGGGAGCCTCTATTCCAGCCGATGTCTGCATCCATTAACAAAGTAGTAGTCTGGGTTAGAATGCCCAATATCACCCTTGAGTATTATGATAGAGAAGTTTTGACCTGGATTGGTAACAAAATTGGTTAGATTTTGAAAATAGATATCCATACCTCTAATCAACTTAGAGGTCACTTTGCTCGCATCTGTGTTATGGTCGATCTGAATAAACAACTAATGTCCGGGTTCACTCTTGATGGGAAAGAATATTTCTTGGAGTATGAGGGACTCCATTTGTTGTGCACGAGCTGTGGCTTCTACAACACCACGCCGAGCATTGTAAATTGGGTGCTAATCCAAGCAAGGTAGGGGCTGATGTAGGAGTGTCGGGAAACAATAACGCAAATGAGGCGCACCTGGAGGAGGTTGGCCGAAGTGTTCAAGATGTCTGGAAGGTAGTTCATAAGCCTAATCGCAGGAAGAAGGGAACCATAGGAAATCAAACGTTTGATCCTCACCAATCTTCCGGCTTTAGATTCAATGTGTTGGCTGATGGAGCAGAGAAGTCGAGTGATGTGGGGGTACAGCAGGGGTCGGTGACTAGGGAGGCTGGGGTAACTATTTTCGAGGCAAAATCTATGGAGGAACCGAGGGGAGATCCTTCCGTATGCAAATCCAACGGGAAGGCTAGGGCAACGAGGAAGAAGCAGGGGAAGACAAGATTGGTGGCCGGCGAAAGTGACAATAGGGGTACAAATCTTTGGGATCAAGGGAAGCAAAAAAGGAATAGAGACATAAGGTTAAGAGAAGAGGAAGGTCGAATTCAGAGGGTGGAGGATGAAAAGATGGCACAAGTTTTGCAAGAGGAGAAAGTCAAAGAGGGAGAAGATTCTAAGATGGTGGCTTGTCAGGAGCTGGCGGTGGTTGACCCTGTTATAGGAAGGGACTCGCAGACTTCTATCACCTATCAGGATTCGCTTGGGTTGATCGGTGTTGGATCTCCTGTGGGTTTGGGAGGAAAGTTTTGGGCCCAGCATTCGGATATTGAGGAGGAGTATGTTCCCGAGACATTGGAAGAGTGCATGGGGGTCAATGGGGCTGGGTTGGACGCCTGTGGCCCATCAGATACCAAAGTCTAGTATCCTATTGGGTTTATTTTTGGCCTCATTTTAAATTGTATTATGTCTAACAAAAACATTGTTTTTTGGAATGTACGGGGTGCGTGCAGGAAAGAGTTGAATCAGTATATTAGGGTCGCTTGTATGAAAAAACGTCCAGTTCTATTCTTTCTTGCTGAGACTAAATGTGAAGATATTGATCGGTTGGGTTCTGTTAAGAAGCTGGGCTTTGACGGTCTAGCTGGGGTTCCCAGTTTAGGCAGATTTGGAGGAATTCTTGCAGCATGGAAATCTGACTGTATTGATGTTTCCATTCTCATCTTGGACCGCCAATTCATTCATCTCAAATGTAGGTTTCCTGGTGGAAATTTCTTCAGCATTTCGGTTGTCTATGCCATTCCTGATAGAAGCCATAAGTAGCGTTTATGGAGTGATCTAAGAGGAATTTTAGTCTCCATGAGGGAACCTTGGGCGGTTTTGGGAGATTTCAATGATATTGTTGCTGCTTCAGAGAGAACGGGGGGCCTTGGTTTTAATACCGTGGGAGCTGCCTTATTTTCTGATCGAATGCAGGACTGTGATTTGTTTGATTTGGGGGCTTCGGGACCTAAGTTCACCTGTAAAGGGCCTAAAATGAGAGTTGGTAGATGGCTGTATGAAAGACTGGATTGTGTCCTTGCCAATGAAGCTTTGCTTTCAGTCTTCCCTCATTGTTCGGTTCAGGTATTAACTTGAACCCGCTTTTCAGATCATAACCCAATTTGTTTGAATTGTGTAGCTTCTTCTGTTGCTCCTTCCAGTGAGCGTCTTTTTAGATTTGAAGCGATGTGGACTCATCATGCTAGTTATTCTGAATTCCTGAAGAATGCTTAGATTGCCAATGGGAATATTTATCACTCTCTTGATTCCCTCCAAGTTAGTTTGTGTGTTTGGAACAAGCAGGTCTTTGGAATGATTGAACCAAAAAAGCTTTCTATTATGAATAGAATTAATCGTATTCAGAAGGCTAGTGGATATCCTCATTCTGTTTTTCTATGTGGTCTGGAAGTTCAACTTCAGGATGAGCTGGATAGACTCTTGAGGCTGGAGGAAATTAAATGGTTCCAAAAGTCCAAAGGAGAGTGGATTACTAAGGGTGGTAGGAACACTAAATACCACCATCTTAAGGCCAAAATGCACAACCGCAGGAATAAAATCGTTATGTTGAAGGATGATGATGGGAATTGGATTAATGAGGAGGAAGAAATCAAGTCTCTTGTCATTAACCACTTTAAATCTCTGTATTGTCCTATCATGCAACAAAATATTGAGTTGGTTACTAGAGCTTGTTTTTCGGTGATGTATCCTATGACCCTTTCTAATCTGGCTAGGCTCCCTAGTAATGAGGAAATAAAGGATGTATTGTTTTCCATGTGGAGCTTTAAGGCTCCGGGTATTGATAGGTTTCCCCCTCTTTTCTACAAGTCAAATCGGTCCACGGTAGGCCCGGATCTTTGTGAGTTTCTCAAAAAAGTTTTTCGAGGAGAAATTTCTTTATCAAAGGCTAATGAGACGCTTATTTCCTTGATTCCTAAGAGAGACAATATTGAGTTGGTCTCCCACTTTCGGCCAATTTCTCTTTGTACGGTGCATTATAAATGTATCACGAAGTTGATTGCAATGCGTTTGAGAGGTGTTATGAAGGACCTTGAATCTCCTTTCCAAGCTAGCTTTATTAAAGGAAGATGCATACAGGATAATATCATCGTTGGCCAAGAGATTCTTCATATTATGGGGAAGAATCAAAACAAGAAGGGGTTGATGGCCATTAAAATTGATCTTGAAAAGGCCTATGACCGTATCAACTGGATGTTTCTGAAGCAAGTTCTGTTGGAGATTGGTTTGGAGAGGAGTTTTATGGACTTCAGAATTGACTGTGTGTCCTTTGTGTCATACAATGTCCTCTGGAACGGTGCCAAGATGGAGTTTTTCAAACCTAGTAGGGGGATTCGCCAGGGAGACCCCCCCTCTCCTTTGCTATTTGTCCTTTGTATGGACAAGCTATCTCACCTAATCTGTGATGCGGTTGACGATGGTAGATGGAAGCCCATTCATGTTTCCAGAGGAGGTCCTAGTGTATCTCATTTGATGTTTGCAGATGATCTTTTATTGTTTGGGGTTGCTTCCGAAGACCAGATGCAGTGTATGATGAATTGCATTGAGGAGTTTATGAGAGCCTCTGGGGGGAAGTTAATATCTCTAAGTCCTCCATGTTTTTCTCGCCTAGAGTTCCTCTTCTAGTGAAGTTGAGAATTAGGAGCATAATTCAAATGCACATTTCTAATGAAATTGGTAGATATCTAGGTTTTCCACTCACCCGAGATAGGAAGCTGAAGGAGAAGTTTCATTATGTTATTGATCGAGTCAAGGCCAAGTTGTCTGTGTGGAGAGCTAATTGTCTCTCCATGGCTGGTCGAATCACTCTTGCTAAGTCGGTTATAAGCACTATTCCCCTTTACCCTATGCTTGTGGCTAGACTTCCGATAAGTGTATGTGAAGAAGTGGAAAGGCTGCAGAGGGACTTTATATGGGGACATGATAGTTCTCGGAGGAGTTTCCATTCTATTAGTTGGGATCAAATCTCTCGTCCTAAAGATTATGGAGGATTGGGAATTCGGAGACTTTGCTTTATCAATAAAGCTTATGGCGCGAAGTTGGCGTGGAAATTAATTAGTGGGGCAAAGGGGCTTTGGGTTGACATTCTTTGGAAGCACTACATGGTGAGAGATTCTGAGTCACTTTTGTCATACAGGCCTGGGGACTCTAAGCTTTGGAAATTTATCTGTGATAAGAGGGAACTGATAGACCGTGGCTCTAGGAGGCAGGTCAGAAATGGGCAAGTTGCTAATTTCTTTCATGATTGCTGGATTGGTGATGGGATTAAGCTCATTGATTTTTGTCTTAGGCCGTTGAATGAGGTTGAGGAGAATACTGTGGTGGTAGACTGGGTTATGGGAGGGATTTGGGATATGTCTCGGATTACTTCCATTGTTAATACTACCGGAATTAGACGAATTATGGCGATGCTTCCTCCAAGACTTGAAGCTGAGCCCGATTGTCTAGTGTGGGGAGCCGCGAGTGATGGCTTATTCTCTATTAAGAGTGCCTATTCTCTTATTGAGCCCAATGTCCCATCTCTTAGGGATAAACTTTATAAAGATATTTGGAAGTGGGGAGGAGCTGAGAAGATCCGTGTTTTCCTTTGGAAAATTGCTTTAAATAGATTGCCTACGAATCTGTGGAGGAGTTCCTGGAGTCATTCTTCAGCCTTATGCGGGTATTGTAGCACGGAGATTGAGGATATTTTGCATATTCTGAGAGATTGTCAGTATGCCAGGGTGCTGTGGATGGATTTAATCAAGCCAAATTTTGTCTTTGCATTTTTCTCATTGGGTTTGAGAGAATGGCTGAGTTTTAACTTAAATAATCAAGTTGGGAGAAATTGGGAAGGGCATTGGCATCGCTTCTTTGGAGTGACCATTTGGAAGCTTTGGGGTTAGAGAAATCAATATCTATTTGAAAGTAATTTTGTTAAACCTAGGAATCCTGGTGTGGTTATTTCCTCAATATAGACTAGGTATGTATTTTTAGATGAGGCGGGGAGCTCTTCAGAGACTAATGCTATGATGGCGGGTTGGGTTAAGCCTCCCTCAGGATGGCTTAAGCTGAATGTTGATGGTGCTTATTCTCTTCTCTCTTCCAAGGCTGGGTGTGGAGGCGTCATTCGGGACTTTGTCGGCTGTTGGGTGGCAGTTTTTGCTAAATGTATTGGTGATTGTTCTTCCAGCTCTGCAGAGGAATGGGTGGTGGTGGAAGGTTTACAGCTGGCTTGGGACCTAGGGTTCAAGAAAATTATCCTAGAATTTGATGCGGATGAGGTTATAAATATAATTCTTGATAGTGCCAGCACTTCTTGTAGTAACCTAGTTTTGAAAGCTAGAGATTTGCTGGGTTTAGATTGGCAGGTTGATATCCGTGTTATTCCGAGGGATTTTAATTCTATTGCGGATGCCTTAGCTAAAAGAGGACTTTCTTCTTCTGAGCTTTTTACTATGTGCCTTTCCTTCTTAAGGACGTGGGTAGACCGTGAGTGTTTAGGAGTCAATTCCCCTTCTTTGTAATTTTTATTTTATTGAAGGCTTTTAGCCATCATTTCTATCAACAACAAAAAACTAGAATCATTCAAGACAAAAGGGCAAAAAATAAAAACAAGAGTCATTAGGGACAACAACAAAACCCAACAACATTAAAGCGCAACACCAAAACAAATAAATCGTATTGACAAATAACTAACCCCCAATGAATAGGGAGGGTATAGTGATGTTTTGAATAAACCAATATCAAATACTGGTAATAATACTAGCAAAAGAACTTTCTCCCATGCGTGCTTCCAGATATGTCAAGCTCCACATAAGAATACAGACAGAAAGGGATCGATTCCATAAAAGATGAGATCAGTAAATAAAAATTTAAATTTAATGAAATTCCATCTTTGTTTACAGACATTTGTGGGTTCAATTTGTTGAAGATGAAGATTATTATGAATTAAATTATATAAAAAAGAAAATTTGAAATCAAAAATAAATATTTGTGAATACTATAGATATCATTTGGAAATGAGTAGTTCATATAGAATTGAACAGTGTAGCCACCAAAAGAATACAACTTACTTACAAGATTCACGTTACGTCTGTACACTAGCCCTGAACAAACTTAATGGGAAAACGTACGACCTACCATCTCCAAGCGTCTCATCCTTATCGACGTAAAACAAATTAGATAGGCTCATTTCTTTCAACTTAAATGAATGTCACTATTTGTTTGGTGACTAATAGTAAATTCTAATAGCTGTGAGCCCGTACCATTACGGGCAGAAAGGCTGAACACTTTAATTAGTAGGAAGCAGAAGTTGCGAGTTAGATACCAGTTTTCACTTTCAGCCAGTAAGTTCCATTTATGAGAACTTCTCTACGCGTATGGGCTTAATCGCCTTTCTTTCAATTTCTTTTTTTATTTACATCTCGTAAAATGAATAGCGGAAATATCATAAAATAGAATATGATCAAATGATAACTTGGTTTTTTGGCTGAGAAGTAACTCTGAAGAGGAACTGTGTCGATTAAAGTTGATATTATAATTCTGAGAAATTTATATAGCAAATTATATAAACTTCAATGATGTGAGTCGGGACAGCGAGACATTGTGGTTAGCATCCTAAACACTATTAATTGCGGGGCAGAAATTTTTGTGACAAATTATAAAACCTATCTCTCTTTCTTTAGTCTTTCCTTTCTATGCCTGCTTGCCATCACTGTAAAAGCCCTGAGGGTGCCATGGCAACCATTCCACTTGTTCACAAAACCGGAAAGCTATCAAATAGCGTTCTAGTGTTCGATTTTGAGGGCACCATGTTGAGATCCACTTCTTTGTTTCCTTACTTCATGCTCGTAGCTTTTGAAGCTGGCGGTTTGTTAAGATCTCTCCTTTTGTTACTTTCTTACCCTCTGGTGTGGCTGGTCGGAGAACAAAACCAGATGGGGCTCAACATAATGGTTTTCTTAAGCTTTTTTGGAGTAAAAAAGGACCAATTCAGGATTGGGTCTTCGGTTCTCCCCAAGTTCTTCTTACAAGACGTTGGGCGTGAAGGTTTCGAAGCTGTTCAGAGATCTCAGAGAAAGGTGGCGACTAGTAAAATGCCAAGAATTATGGTTGAATGCGTTCTCAAGGATTATTTAGGAGTTGACGCTGTAGTTGCCAAAGAGATAAAATCCCTCCATGGTTACTACGTGGGACTGCTTCAGGAAGATAAAAAACATAACAAACACCTAGATTCTAACAACTTTGACGTCGGCATAGGTAGCCAAACTAAGAACGGTGAACAAGAGCTTTTTTCTCGCTGCAAGGTGGCTATTTCTTTATTATATCTATCTATAACCCTCTGTTCTCTTTGGTTCTTGACAAGTAGTATTATGTGCAGGAGGTTTACTTGGTGAGTGATGATGAGAAAAGAACTTGGCAAGTCCTTCCAAGGGAGAGATACCCCAAGCCAGTGATTTTCCACGATGGAAGATTAGCCCTCAGGCCAACCCCCGTGTCTTCTTTGGCCTTGTTCATGTGGCTACCACTTGGGCTTTTTATCAGCATGCTCAGATTCACAATTGGTATATCACTGCCGTTCAAAGTGTCAGGTCCAATATTGTCATTTTTAGGGGCAGGCACCACATTGTCGAAATCCAACGTCAATGAGAACGAAGAAAGGGAGCAAAAGGGAACACTGTACGTGTGCAACCACAGAACCTTACTCGACCCACTTTATATCTCACATGTTTTAGACAAGCCCCTCTCTGCTGTCACATACAGCTTGAGCAGATTCAATGAGTTTGTTTCACCAATCAGGACAATCCGATTAACCAGAGACAGAGAGAAGGACAGAGAGAAAATGGAGAAGATGTTGAGCTCAGGAAGCTTAGTGGTTTGTCCGGAGGGAACCACTTGCAGGGAACCTTATTTGCTCCGATTTAGTCCGTTGTTTGCTGAGATGGCCGATGATATTGTCCCTGTTGCTGTGGATGTGCAGGTTGGCATGTTTTATGGGACAACAGCTGCTGGGAACAAAGCCCTGGATGCTTTTTACCTGTTTCTGAACCCAAAGACTAACTATTGCGTTAAGATTCTGGAGAGACTAAAGCCATGTGACACGTGTCAGGCAGGTGGGAAACCCAGGATTGAAGTAGCGAAGTATGTGCAGAGTGAGATCGGCAAGGCTTTAGGGTTTGGTTGCACCGGCTTGACGCGGAAAGACAAGTATATGACTCTTGCGGGTCACGACGGCGTCTGCAAGGACCCTTCATGGGGAGTTCTGTCACTACCCAAGGTCAGCCTGTTTCGAAACTAAGTACGTCACTCTTGGGGCTTCATTGTATTCGTCTATAGACGCCAACTTCAATGTCAGGTAATCAGCGAATGGAATTTAAATAAGTTGCGGCATGTTATGTATTAATCATGGTCGTTTAGTGTTATGGTCTCAATTATAAATAAACGATGATAGCAGAAAATGGATGAAATAGAAGGTATCACTTCTATTATAGTATTCGTAATATACTCAAAACAGAAAGGTTCAGTGTCTGTAATACGGGAAAATCATACTGCAATAGGTAAAAGCAACAAGCATAAATGCATGAAAGCAGAATAACAGAATAGCAAACCACGACGGGTGGGCGGGATGATTCAGCATCTCATCCCTTAGCAAGTGGTTGGGGGTTCGATCCTCAACTCTTGTGAATGGAAAGCATCCCGTGGCCAGCCCTTTACCGCTTTGTGCGCTGACCCGGGGCGGGGATTAGTCCCATGGCTATCGACTGTGGGGATACCTCGGTGAAAATCAAAAAAAAGAATAGCAGAAAAGGGGGAAGGGGACCACTGTCAGAAGAAAGGAAGGAAGAAAAAGATTCCCAATATCATCCACACGTCTCTCCTCATTGGTGACATTACTTATAATTCTTATTCCTCCAATTCCTTAAGTTTTCAGGTTCTTCTTTCGGCTCGTTTGCTCCTCCTGATGGGCCTTTGCTCATTCTCTATCTCCGCACCTGTTGGACCTACTCTTGTTTGGCCCACTATCTGGCCCATTGTTTCTTCATTCATAACATTTAGTTGTTTAAATTTTAAACTTTTTGTTATATACTGTAATATGTACGGAGTTCCCTTTCATGTGACTTGGGATGATCTTTTTAAAGTGTTGCATCTGTTTATTTATTTATAAAAATAGAAAGTTGGCAAAAATATAAAGTAAATTAAACTCTTCACAATTTTTGTACTTTGGTTATGAACCCTCAACTCTTCTATCCTGTTGTTTAGTAGCATTTGGTAAAAGAACAAATATCATTATGCGTTTGAATGGGCCGGTTGTTGGTCGTATCAGTAGGGGTGTAAATAGGCCAGGGACCTGTTAGGAGCCTGTGGCCTAGCCTGTTAAAAGTCTGTCCAGGCCTGATCTATCAGGCTAAAAGGTCAGGCTAAGGCCTCTTATAAGACCTGTTTTTGTATAACAGGCCAGACTCAGGCCTTATAAGAAACCTAATAGGTCGGCCTATTATAAAGATAATATTATAATTTGGCATGTTTAATCAATTAGGCCTATTTTCAGCCTGTAAACATAGGAGGCCTATTTTTGGCCTATAAACGCAATCGGCTGGTTTTCTTTGGGACTTATGGCTTGTTAGCTTAGATACAGGATTTTTGAAAATACAAGCCTCTTAACAGGCCAAGGTCAAGCCTGTAACAGGCCAGACTCAAGCGGCTTCCCTACTAAACAGGTCTCATCTGGCCTGTTTACACCTCTACGTATCAGTTTAATTAGTTGCTTATGTTTCAACCATGCATATGCTGTCATAATAATTACTCCTAGATAGTACAAGATTCTCCCAAATTAGTATCCAAGACAACTTTATTTCTTTTACAATTCATCTTTTCAATTATTTTTAGTATTTCAATTTTTCTAATCCTCGTTTTTAATTTTCTTTTACTTGTTTTTATAAGTCAAGGCTTTTTTTTTTATCATCACTCTATAAATTTCATATTCAACGTTGAAAAATTCAAAACTAAATAATAGTAAATCAAATAAAAATGATCATTTAAATTAAAAATAAACAAGAAAAAAATAATGAATAAGTACTGACAATTATTAAAGGTAACTTTTAACAGTATTGGTGATTCCGACATAAATGATGGTGGTTGTAGCACTTTTGTCCATCCAAGATTTCTATTTCGCACCATGGACTATAGTTTAGTAAGGTGCTAAAATTATCATTTTTCTAATTTAAAAAGTACTCCTTAAATTGTCTAAAATGATATTACCCGTACTACTTATACCCTGTTGTTATTAATAAATCAAATGCAAGTTTTATAATACATTTTATATATAGCATTAAATTCTCCCCCCCCCCTCTTCCCCATATCCCTAATTAAAAACTTCATAACTAATCAACTCAACTCTTCTAATTAATAAATTTTATTGCGTAATTTTGTAATTTTACAGGAAATAACTATAACCAACTTTCTTAATTTATGAATAAGTACATTGGATGATCGAAAGCACAGGTATTTCATGTAGGATGCACAACAAGCTGGAGGCTGGAGCGCCTAATAGCAGCCTGGGTACACCTGGAAAACCATGAATTGCATTATTTAATATCTACAACAGATTGCAGATACAAAGGAGGGAGTAGAAATATAATGAAGAAAGGCCTTTTTTTTTTTCAAAAAAAAGTGAACATATGGCATTCGATTGTACAAACAGATAATGGGTAGTACGAACCTAGAAACAAGGTTTAGAGCGGGCACTATGAGTCTATGACCCTAGCAATTCAAAGCCCAGTCGTAAGTCTGATAAACGACCTTCAATTCAGAGGTGGAGAGCAAATCCAGTAACGCTGTTGAGTCAGCTGGATTCAAGTAATTGGACGCATGCTTCAGCACCTCCACATCGTCCATCCCAAAATCCGTACTAAACCTGAATCAGTAAGCAAAATCTTTGATTAAGAGAAAAAGAAGGAAAATAGAACTCATTTCGATCCATATGTTAAAAAAATCCCAATATAAAATGTCAGATGCATCTCCGATTACACTCAACTGTTTCATTTCATGGCAACACTGGAATAATAATGAGAATAGTGAATGAATGTGCTGGTAATGGGTTTTTCATACGTTGCATAGAAGTTCATAGATAATGACTATTTCTCCATTAAGAATAAATCAATCATTCCTTTTTCATATGATAAATCAATTCCTCACTCATAATATGTTGCCTCTTGTCCAGAGGGAAACCCAATTTTGTATGCAGCCACTCACTAGCTCCGTTGAACAAAATTGGAACTTTCAGTATTGACTCTAATTATTAGTTTTTTTTATAACACACACAGTATAATGACATCTCGCCAACCCTCTAAAGACTTGCACGATCATATCTCAATTGATTCCGCTTACACTCAGCCCCCTTCCCCCCACACTACGCGGTCAAAATCTCACCAACACGGCCACTCACAGTCATTACACACGGTGGCTTCAAGCTTTTATAACTAGACTAGAGAGATTAAAGGTCGTCAAAAGTACAATTTTCAATTTTCATGCTTCTCCATTTTTTCCGTTTGCGCACCGCCGAAATTTTGATAACGTTTTCATGTCCCTCGGATTTTTCAGCAATCTGTAGAGTACAATGAATGTACAGAAACGGCAACAACATAGTTTCTATTATCCGTATTAAAAGCTACTCCTATGGAAGAATATTTTTATGTGGTGCTAACGATTAACTATCTTTGTAGCTTCAGAGTGTTTCAGTTCATACTCCTCTTTTGATTACGTTTTCATGTGCCCCGAATTCTTCAGGTTGTTTTCAGTTTATGCTCCGCTACATATTCCTATAGTGCTCTAACTAAAGATTGCTAGATTTATTTAGTACAAGAAGATACTTTTAGAGGCGGTGACTTCTAACAGTGGTCAAGGTTGAAAAATAAAATTGCATATGATCAAGTCTGTTAACAAATCTCAATCTAGTAGTACATCTGGTCCTTCATATAAGATTTAATTTGTACCATAGTTTACAGGGATTTCTCATTCATATTTTACTGTGGACCACCCTGGGAAATATGTGAATTTTTGCTCATGTTTTTGGCATTTTCCCCTCACAAATCTGTAAGGGAGGTGAATGAGCTTTCGAAGATGAAGTGAGAGCTGAGGGAAGAAGAAGAGAGTCAGAGAATATGAAACTGAGAAAGTAATCTTTTGCATTAGATTTCAAGTAGACAGTACATGTGTTGTAAGAGTAAAACCCAGTTAGGTACAACTGTCATAAAGCTAACTTAGTTACAAACTAACTAAAATATACAAGGTCTTTCAATATGTTCATTACATCTTTAAATTTTCAATTTAATTATGACAAGAACCGCGAAATCCAACTTATCACCTGGGCTATGAAAATTCTGGCATCATGTAAATCTACTTATCGTTATCGAAATCTCTAAAATATTACTACTTAAAACCAATCAGCAGTTAGAAAATGTTTCAGCCAATAAAGTATCTAATTTGTTATTAGGTGTCGGGCCAAAAGTAATTTAGTTATGAGGTGTTGTTTGTTTAAAGTCCCTAGCAAATAATAGGCGTAGCAAGTCAACAATCAAATTCCGAACCAGCTTAGAGGGACTTACCACTTAAGGATCTTACTAGCGTATGCAACCTTGGCATTCATATCAATTGTCAGCCCTCCACTTCTTAGGAATCTGCGGGCAGCATCCACTAATTCCTCGTCGATGTCTCGAGGAGAATAACATCGAAGCGCAGGGCCAGATCGGGTACCGCAAACTAAAGCGAAATGAACAAGAGGCTCGGGATAAGGGAGAGCCACCTGAAACATAAGGCAAGAAACAGAGCACCGATTCAGTTGGATTGCTAATAGATAACGACATCATTATTCACTCACGAAAACCTTGATTGAGCCAATGCTGTTACTTAAAAGAATAACCAAGTCACATAAACTACAATCAGATCTCTGCTTCAAGCAAAAAAGAATCCTTCCATTTAAAAACCAAAACAACAAAAATTTCGACAAATAATGCAAAAGATAAAGAGAGTGATTTTCCTTCTAGGCCTTTCCCCGTTATATCTTCTAACATCACATTGCTTAAACTAAAGCCATTAGGCAGTACGAAAAAGAAACTGAAAACATCCCCAGGGGGATGGAGGTAATATATATTTGATGAACATCTCTTTCACTATCGGATGCACTAAGAATATGAGAAGTTGGATCACTTGCCCTTGAACGTTTATCTTTCGCACCAAATGGCTTCATAAGGCTATATGGCGGTCGCTGGTTTCCCCTCAAAATGCCATTTTGAATAGATGAAAGTGAGTAGGTGCACCCACCTATGACATACTTGAAATCATCAAACATTTTCCTTCTTTCCAGTGTTCCTGCTGGATGACCCCATACTAAGATTGCATGGATAGCCATCATATTGTAAAGATTAACAAAGAAAGCAAGCTTTTCTTCTCTAGACGTCTCCCATATTTCCACTCTTTGGAGCTCCTCGACTATTCTCAGATACCTAAAGAGATAACTGTAGTCTTAATAAATAAATAAAGGGGCGGAAAACAAATCACAGCAGTTCTCTATTGCGTGGGACCAAAAAAACCAAAAAGGTTATAAAAACCTTGCAAATTCCTCACTTCCATGGAGACTTCTATAATCAATATGACTTCCATCCTCGGAAGCATAAGCTTCAAACATTGCATAGGATAGAAACCTAAGCCTTGATGCAATTTCTGCTATAGGCTTGGGCTTCAAAGTGGTTATGCCCCTAGGAATGTTGTGACACTGAGACACCACGATTGGATCCTCATCTAAAAATCGATACAAGTGATTACTATCCTCGAATAGATTCTCACTGCAACAAAACAAAACAGAAAACATTGAAAATAGGGAGAGTATGTCAGTTCCATAACTAATATTAAAAAAAAGGTGGAGACCCCGGATAGAGTACTTCGACTTACTCAAGAACATGGTGAAAGAAGAGTTTGCTAGCAAGCTTTCGTGCAAATTGAACAGCCTATACAAATGGACAAGAATTAGAATAGATAGCAAAGGTCTAATGAAGCTACAAATGATATGAATCGAGACAGTTAAAATGCACAGTCGATGATTTGACATATCGTGGAATGAAGAAACTTTGAGGATACAATTAATATACTTAACGCAGTTCAGCAAGGCCCGCATTACCATCATCCCCTTTTATTATAGAAATGTCCAATGCCCGCCCTCAATAGTGTGCCCAAATTGACATAAACATGACTATAAAAAGAGCATGGACATAGCAGACAGAGATCAAACATGTCAATTAATTTCCGCCATGCAGGGTTAGTCTAAGTGACAATTTTTTAGGATGTCGTAATCTATCTGCATCTCACAGACATTAGTATTAGAAAAAGTATGAAAGTAAGCGATACAAAATAATTAAAAACCTTAAACAGAACAGAAGGCTGATGCTTAATATTAAAAATATTAAATGAAATTGTCAATCAATAGCTATGCTTTTACAGCGTAGAACCTTAGATTTAATGAAACCATATCGTTTTGCATTCCAAATGATTCACAAGACGTCAAGAACTATAAGATTCTCAAAAATAGATTCCATACCCCCAATTAACAAAGTTTCATATTTGAGAAATGCATCAGACCATAATTTTAAACTAATTAGAAACCATTCAAAAAGTAATTATGGTTCAAGATGAGTAATGTAATAACATTAGACAAATGGTAGAGAATTAATATCAGCCTTGCCTCTTGTCTTTCCAAACATTGATCTTCTGATAAAAAGTCCAGAGCTTCTGAGCCAAGAAAACAGTTAGTGAACCTGCGCAGTCTCCAAAATCGGTCCTTCACAATTATAGATTCTCTCATTTTTCGGACAATTAAAGCCATTTCATCTGGAGCTCGACTACTGGACACATCATCCTCTCCAGAAAGCGGTGGTAATGGTGCTTCAATTGATGGTGCTTCATTAATGAGAAAGTCAATCTTTTCATTAAGCTTGCCGGACTTATCCAAGGCCTTTAGCTCACCCAAGCCCCCAATAAGTATTTCACTGAAAAACACCTTTGGAATAGAAGCATCACCAGAAATCTTCCCCAGCTCCAGTTTTCTGCTAGGGTACACATCAACGTTGATTTCAATATACCTGAGCCTTTTCATGTACAAAAATAGCCTAACCTCTTTGCACTCCGGGCAACCTAACCTTGAGTACAATATAACCCTTCCCTTCATAGCTATGGGCTGCGGAGGCCCTTCAGTTTTTTTCTTCACACTAGCACTAGAATATATCTTAAAAGAATTTACGGGACTCAAAGCATGTGTCTCTACTACTTTCTCCAAACCCATTTTGGACTCACTGTCTTTTGGTAATTCAGAAACATCGTTACCTTCATCACAAGAAATGCACATAGAATCCTTATCTCTTTTACCTGAAAGGCGACACATAAGAGTAGAGAATGCTATTAGACTTTTATGCCAGATAATATTTTCAGATGACCCTGCCTTCTCACCTATACCCTGATTCTGTTGATCAGCTTCCAAAGAACAGGTAGATTTGCTACTGCTAGCTTCCGTCTCAGGATCCTTTCTTCCATCAAATACAAGCTCCAAACTTATATCCTCACTTGAGAATTCATCTGCCTTTTGATTCACTTCTGCTGTTAACAGGTTCCTATTGTCTTCCATCTCTTTGGCCAAGTCATTTTGTGAAAACTTCTTATCCACATCGTCTTCTTGGATATTAGACTCCATTACATTCTCATCCACTTTGTAAGTAGAGTTCACGATGTTGACAAATTCTTTTGGAGTTTCAAATTTCAGGACAACACTCTCAGGCGCCTCGCGACAAGACTCATCAATAACAATCTTGGTTTCTAAACTTTCTTCTTTAGATTTACATTGCAAATCCTTAACCTCACCAATCCTCTCAGCAACATCAGATCTTCCAACCAGATTGTTGGCCATTCCTTCAGAAGTTTTAGACTTAAAGCCTGTCATCTCACTTGTCTGAAACGACCTATCATCCTGTCTGTTGTCTAACTCAGGAGGACCATCATGGCCAATAATTTGAGTTTCTACCTCATCTAATTGTTTACTTAAATCTTCACTTTGAATTTTTAATTAATCTAGTTGCTGCATTTCAACAGCTTGAGATTGCGCCCCAAGTGTATCCCCGGGCTCTTTTTCCATGGGGTGATCACGAGTTTGCATACTACGTCAAGAAGACACACCTGAGGCCGTGGTAAAACTCCAGGGAAGTCGAAATAAGTAAATGTATGCCTGTTGATATTAATCATTAAAGCATCAAAACTTAATCATAAGCATTCTCTTGACCAATGACAAATAGATCTGCATATGAGGACATTTAGAGCAAGCATCTTTGATGAGTATGCTAAATATGAAAGCTTTTATACAGAAAAAGATGTTCAAATTTGTAATAAAAGCTTACATACATAGACCACAGGAAATGGCAGCACAATTTCCTTCCTTACATTTCTACGATCCATCTTTTTTGTAAATTAGCAATGAAAGAACAGGAATTGTGAGAGAAAAACGCTCAAACATTCCTTCCACGTGTACTTAAAGAAGTGTCAAGAAACAGACATTAGTACAGATCATCAGAGCGTTCAAGTAAGCAAATTAAGAACCTATCTAAACTACGTATATCTCATGAGTAGGCAGAATATGTTCATACGGCCATCACTTTGTACAGGAGCTGTGTGAAAGAACTCGATACAACTTTACACGTAATAAGAATTAAAGACGGTATATGAGACTGAAATTTCAATTAGTCTACCAAGGCAGTAAATGTTGTGACACGACACTATAAAGAGAATAGAAAGATTAAATCCCGAAACAGGAAAGACAAAAAGGATATTGTAGAAGTAACATTTTCCCACAATGAATCATAATAAGTAAATAACAGCTTGTAAGATTTCATTGGTCCACTCAATCGGGTTTCTCATAAGGAGACTCCAAGTTGTAGCATTGAATGAGTGATGGAGAAGAATGCAAACCGAATTCATCTCCCAAATGCCCCGTAGAGTGTGGAGCGTAAATTGTATATGACAATGGTACCGAGAGAAAAGAATTATAGAGCAAAATTCCACAGAGCAAGAAAAGAAACAAACAATTTGAAAAAGAAAACTTACGGATCTGATGTTAGTTGGCGCCAAATTGGACAACAAGGTGCAAAGAAAAGTTGATCAGATGAGGAATGGAGGAGAATGCGAAAGGAGTTTCGGGGAGGAGGTATAATTGGTTGAGCGTTATAGAATTCATAACGGAAAAAGGAGGGATTTATCGAGAGGTCTTTGTTACCAAGTTGAAACGCCATGCACGATATTGAATCGAGGACCTGGGAGCCGTCGTGGTGTCAGCCAAACGGGAGAAGCGGGAATCTTGAATTGGGTGGGGCCCCCCTTTGCTTTCTAGCCACACGAGCATATAAAAAAAATGCTATTTGCCACACGAGCATATAATATGGCCTTTTTACGAAGGCCCTGTATTATTATCACGTTGATTCTTGTCTCTTTTCCGGAAAAAATTGGCGCAAAAAGATTAAGCGGATTTTCTTGGGGATTGAACCCGACGTGAATCGAACACGCAACCTTCTGATCTGGAGTCAGACGCGCTACCATTGCGCCACGGATCCGCTTATTCTTTTATAGCAAATATAAAAATAAAGTACAAATAAAAAAGTTGTCCAAACTTATTTCCCGCCAAAAATAACGACTTCTTGAAGCTAATCCCTATCCAGATAAGTGGAACTACCATAGAGGGCCCTTCGGAGTACAGAACAGACAGCTGTGCTGTAACTGTAATTGCAGAGGCAGCGACTCGTTGCTTATAGAGTACGCACCTCTCTCTCGCTCTCGCCCTCTCCAACCAAGTATACGGTCTTGCATTTTCCTGAAAAATCAATGACAGAAAGTTTCAAGCCATGGGAACGCGAATTAAGTCCTGGAAAGTCATCAGTGAAGAGTTTTACAACGGAGCACGACTTGATTGATGTGAAGGCCGCACTACCCAAATTCCATGATGAAATAACCGATGATCACCAAGAATGGGGGATTTCATTTTCCAAATCGGGCTCTCGGCGCAGAGGTGACACTTGGATCATTTCAGTCTTCGTCATCTTACACGCTGGGGTTTTCATAGCCACCATGCTCGTCAATGACTGCTGGACTAACTCTCACGGCGATTGCTTTCTCAAAGGCCTCGGAAGATTATCGTTTCAGCCTCTTTCTGAGAATCCCCTGCTCGGTCCTTCCGAGTCCAAGTGAGCCTTTACGTTCCTTTCAACCAGGCTTTAAGTGTCTTAATGTGTTTAATTTGCGTGTACTTTCTTTATTTTTCCCTATTCTGATTGACTAAAATCGCCTCATCAGTTTGAAGTTCCCAGAAAGATTCTCTCTAACTTGTATGGTTATATTCTCTGCCAGAATCTCTTGTTCCAACTCCATGATAGAAATAGATTTTATTTCTTCAATTTAAAATATATGTTCGCGGATTTGTAATATGAAGTTTTGTGTATTTGAATCTTATCTTTTTGACGCTTTCTAGTTGTATTTTTTGTTCTTTTTCTTTAATTTTCTTTTAGGTCTAATTTTCACTCCACAAACCATTCGTTTGCCTCTGGATTTTACATCACTTTGGTAAAGCACCGGGCACAGCTTGGCACTTAGCAAAAGGGTTTTTGTTGCAACAGTCAAAAAGCAACAATTTCCTTATACTTCAATTATTTTGAGCAACATGAACAATAAGGCAAAAGTTCAATAATATGATCTACTAAATATTGGAACTGGCGAAGTCCATAATGCTTTTAATAAAAAGTTGGTATTTGTTTGCCCAAACAGAAATGCTGTGTTGAAAGGGAAGCCCTAGGACACTTCTCACCAGTTTCCTCTGCCCCAAATTATTGTGTGGTACTAAGGAAGATTGGAGCAGATTAGTATTGGGATAAAACCTTCTTAACACTGTGGTAACTTACTGGTGTATATTGTATCGTTGGGTTTGAGCATTAGCTCTCCTTGTGCCTACAAAAACATGATAGCAGTAAAGCTAATTGTTTTCCCCTTCGTATCTGCTTTGGTACTGTTTTTTTTTCAGAGGACATAATTAGTTATTTATTTGGAGTTCAAGATGGATTTTTATTCATTGAAAATGTCTATGCTAGTTTTCACCAAAGCTAATGTCAGACGGTCAGTGCAGGTTAGATGAAATGGGAGCTCTTCGACGAACCTTCTTAACAGAAAATCGGCAGACTTGGCGTCTTTTCACGTTTTCAGTCTTGCATGCTGGAGCCATTCACCTTGTCATCAATATCTGCAGTATGCTTTTTGTGGGAATTCACCTAGAGCGGGAGTTTGGACCCCGTAAAGTCTACTGTTTCTTAAAGTGTTTAATTCTCTGATTAAACTAAAACGAGTAGAAATATTGCCATGCTAAATTTAATGTTCACCTTTTTTGTAGTAAGGATTGGGATAATCTATATATTATCTTCATTGGTGGGTTCCTTGGTCGCTTCTCTTTTTGTCCAAAACATTCCAGCTGTTGGTGCCTCCGGTGCTTTATATGGATTATTGGGATCCATGCTGTCAACTCTTATTTGGAACAGGAAATATTTCACCAATGAGGTTCTTCTATTCCCCATTTCATTGTTTGTGCTCATTGGTCTGCATAAGTTAAGAATTAATAATGTTTTCTTGCTGAATGCAGATTGCAGTTAGTGCACTGTTAGTCTCTGTGTTTGTGTTAAATTTCACGCTTGGTTTGCTGCCTTACGTAGACAATTTTTCAAACATGGGGGGTTTTATATCTGGTTTTCTCCTTGGATCTTCCCTTTTAGTCAGCCCTCATCTGGCTCCAAATAAGGCAGGTCTCATTGATTATGGTCTAAAAAGTTACATCAAGCAAAAATTGAAGAGATACTTGGACAGACCAATTATGAGAATTGTTTCTCTAGTTCTCCTTTGCCTAATGTATGCTGTTATTTTCTCTGATCTATTTCTGTTTAGTTTGCATGGCTCTCAACCCTCCGCGTTACTCGTCATTTTTCTCAGCGTGCATCATATCTGTCTGCAGAGTTGCAGGATGTGTTGTCGCACTTCATTTTGATATAAACATCAGCGACTATTGCGAGTGGGGCCGATATATTGACTGTGTTCCTTCTAGAAAGTGGCATTGCCAAAACATAGAAACTTTTTGCGAGGTACGCGGATTTTACTCTAACATCTACCAAACTAAACAATAAATGATTACGCGGAAGAAAGAATAATTAGAGATGCACTTCATTGAGCTTAATGAAAGTATTAACTCCAGAAGCTAGATGCCTCATGCTAACGCTAGCTAGTTTATATTCTCGAAATGCAAATGCAGGCCATGGTGAACGATGCACAGCTGACATTGACTTGCACGAGGAATGGCAACTTCAGGATCTTTCCTTATACCAATATTTCTACGGCAAGACAAAATGATTTGTGCACTCTAATATGCTTGTAAGGCTAGTTGATGGCATCTTGTATATTTTACCCTTTTCATCATGACACTAGTGTGATGCAAGAATTTGTGGCTCCTGTCTTTTTGAACACGACAACCACATGAACATGAATTCTTTTCATGCTTCTTGTTGTAAGTTGAAGTTGGGAGAAATAGACTCACTTCATTTCTTTCTAACTGGGAATCCTAATTTCATTCAGGCCATTGATCGTGTGAATGAAATTAATTTCATTTCTGTCACGTAACTAACTGTGAAGGGGACAAATAACGGTCTGTATCCTCCACCTAATCAATTAGTAGCGACATGAAAAGGATGCCCTTGCTTTCCTCGACGTCTCTTCCACGTATACAAAGTTTCAAAATAGTCACCATACCTTTATTATGTAGTATATGTATTGACCTTCAACCAATCAACCGGCATATAATTAATTCTTAGTTTGATTGAGGACACAATAAAACTATTCATTTGGAAGGCCTTATAGAGAAGCTGCACCTGTGAATAGTGAGTGAGCTGGAGTGGAGTCCGCCGCCTTTACAGTTGAAAGGCCATTCATTTGAGGCTGAGTGATGTGAATGAGTGGCATCCAAACCTTATAAACCATAACGTGGGCCTATCTCCACCCGAGTATTATTTGGGAGCAGATATTTTCAGAATCCTTTTTCTCCTTTTCTTCTTAGAATCTCATTTCCATCCTTAGATGAAAAAATGGATGGTTCAGATCTAATATTTTCTAAGACTATGATAATAGTGCTTTATAAATTATTATTTTTATTAATTTTGTTTGTATTACATTTATAAATTGTATAAATCATGATTTAACAATTTAAATTCCTTTTCTTCTCAAAATCTCATTTCCATCCTTAGATGAAAAAATTAACAGTTCAAATCTAATATTTTCTAAAACTATGATGATAGTGTTTTATAAATTAATTTTTTTATTAATTTTGTTTGTATTACATTTATAAATTGTATAGATCATGATTTAACAATTTAAATTCATTTTCTTCTCAAAATCTCATTTCCACCCTTATATGAAAAAATGGACGGTTCAGATATAATATTTTCTAAAACTATGATGATAGTGTTTTATAAATAAATTTTTTTAATTAATTTTGTTTGTATTACATTTATAAATTGTATAAATCATAATTTAACAATTTAAATTTATTTATTCATATTCAAAGTAATAGTTTTATAAAATATTAAATTTGAACCGTCTATTTTTTAAAATCTAAGGGTAAAAGTCAAATAGTAAGAAGAAAATAAGAAAAAAAATTATGAGAGAATCGAAACCCGTATTATTTGTACTCCCTTCACAGCTACTGCACATAAAGTTCCAACGCATCCTTTGCCAAATTCCTGAGACTCAGTTTGTAATTACAGAGTGGGGTTCCATTTTGTTAATCCTACTCAATACCAAACCAGCTGCCCAGGGAAACAAAAAAGAAAAAGAAAAGAAAGCAATATTGTTTTCTAACTTTTCAAATGAAGAGAAATAGTAGAGGGGGCTCCACTATTGATTTCGGCCAAAAATATTCAGGTATTCAATTGGTCCTTTGTCCTGTCGGCTGCGAAAATACACACTACTGGACCAGCGTCCCTCCGGCCGAAAAGCATCAATAATGGCCCCCCAAATGCTTCAACACTTCATCATACTTTTTTTATGTACTGAGAGAGTGGACTTAAGTATCCTCCCAACACAATTTTAATGGTTCTAAATTCTCATCCTCTCCGGCCGGTCTAGTCCTACAGGGTTGGCCCAGCTAGGGCCTAAAAAGGCCGGTCCTACAGGGTCTGAAGTAAGAAAAACATCTGTTTTTCAAAGTCCAGCTCAAGAACACTAAGACCAGGGCCGGCCTTATAGAGCCCGAAAATTACTATTGCAAATTTTAACTATTTTTCTTCCACTTTTTTCAAAGAAATAATTAGTAAATTAAAACAATTAAAGTTCTAATTTATGTTGTCAATATTAATATTCAAACAACACAAATCATCTAACAAATAATTACATTCACTAATTCATAATAAAAAACAAATTATTGTCCATAAATAACTCACATAAAATATAAAAAATATACGACTAAGCAACATCAGTATAATAACTATTATTGTCATCTTCTTCATCATTATCATAAATTTCAAAAACATTTAATTATGCTTCAGTTTAAGTAGTTGACTCTATTTCATAAATAAAAATATCATAAATTGCTTCTTTCGCATCATAAACACATTCATTAAAATGACCTACAAGGTCAGCCCGAGGCCCTATAGGGTTGGCCCTTTTAAGCCCGAGGCCCTACAGGGCTGGCCCTGCATAACTTATTTCATTTAACCTCTATAATTTTTAAACTCAACCCTTGCAAGGCCAGTACATAATGGGTTTGATCCGATTTCCTGACAATACTCAATCCCATGATTTGATGCCATCGGGACAAGGCTTTCTTATTCTTGTCCTCATCCGCAAAAAAGTAAAAGCCCCGTCTTCCGCGTAAAAGCAGTACACAACATATTTAGCAAAATATTTTCAATCAAGCTTAATCTCATCTCATAGGCTATTATTTAGTATAACAAAAATCAATCGTTTGGAGGGCATATGGCATCTTTTCTTGTGAGTGGCACGCAGGGTGGCGTAAAAAAATTCAGATGTCAAAACCATGATCACAAATACATAAAAAGCCTCCGCGAGATGCCCCAGTTCACAAAAGCCTAACCCCCACTAGTCACCATCGCCTTCCTTACATTACCCTAAATGCTTTGCCTGGCGCTTTTGAGCTTTCTTCCAAAACTCTCATAATTATACAAACCTCCCCTTTTAAGGCAGGAGATGGGGACTATAAAAGGCAACATTAGCGGGAAGGAATCCCTCAAGTGCTTAAGCATTATTGCCCTCTCGCCATCAATCTTTGCCCGTTAAACATGAGAAGATGATTCTCTCATTAGTTTTATTTCTCTTCATTCTTCACCATCCCATCTGTATTGATTAAGAAGAGGAGAGAAAAATCAAAACAGTATTATAAAATTTTAAATTGATTAAACGGGCATGAGTTAAAGATTATGAAGGATAATAAGAAAAATAATGAAAAAAAAAAAAACCTGACTCATCAAACATGACGATACCCTATTGTCCCAAACCAACGAAATACACTGATAAATTTGATCATCGGCTCCTTTTAGCTCAAGATAATACCAAGTCTTCTACTTGTGCTTAATTACTCACGCGTTCTCAAGCACACAGGCAAACTCAGTCCCACATAGGACCCTCAACTTCCTACTCTCTAATACACACAGTGCAAATGATCATGGATGGTCAACCATTGCTTTTGCAAATATACTTTGGAACCCCATTTAATACATCATTGTGGGGACTTCTTTCATTAAGTGTGCGTTCCTGTTTGCACGCACACACTAGCTTGGCCTTTATTCTCATCACCCTCAACTAATATTGGGATTTATCCATCCATCTGTCTTTTCATTCTTTCCCTCAGCAAAATATTCTATATAATAGTGTTTAAGATCTCTTTCTGTCTATTCACATCCTTCATTCACTGCTGTATAAATCACTTCCTTAGTTTATGTTATCTGTCGACATCTCACACCATCTCTTGCACCATCTGTTGAACTTTTTAGTATGTAATCTGTGAAATTGGGATAAGAATACAATCATCGTCCAGTTGTTTTAGTTTTATGGGTGCCACCTGCCCCATATAATGCTAGCTTTACTCTACGCTTTTGCCTTTAGCTTTAGATATCTTCAGCCCTTTTATGAAGAAGTTGTTCTTGGTTCTGACAGCTTAATTAGTGGGAACATCTTCCTCTCCTACAAAGACAAATATGCCCTTTTTCCCCTTTCGGCCTGAAGCCCTTTTTATTACTTAATTCCCAAGAAGAAACTCTAATTAATTGGATCCATTCTTCTTTAATGATTTCGACTCATGTATAGATCTTCCAGCGTCTTCTGTTTCTTTTTATTTTCTCAATTGGTTGGGGTGGGATGAAACTTATGGCTTTGAGTCAGAAGGATTCAAATCTATTGATCATTTTTCAACTCTTATGACCTTCGTTATAAATATTTAGTGTTTGTTTGGATTCACAGTAAAATTTATCATTTTCAGCTCGCATCAACATGTTTTTCAAACATTAATCCAATCAGATAGTATTCTTTGGGGAGATTATGTGTGTAATTAAAAATAATAAAAAAAAACAATTGCACACTAATAGATTGAGGAATCAGATTCCAAATCTTGGTCCATGCTCTCTGCAAGTCAAAAGCAAAAGCAACAATGCAGTACAAGTGATAATAAATTACAACAGAGACAAATGCTTAAAGGAGACAATCATGTGAAAAAAATGGACCCTGCTGGCTACCGTCCTCTTCATCAAAACTGCGCTATTTGGTGCAAAGCAATAAAACTGATGCGTTTTTTTTTTTTACATATTTTAAGTTATTAATGAGTATTAAAAAATTATTTTAAGATATTGACCGATACTAAAAAAATACTTTGTAATCTTAAAAAAAATATCTTGAAACATATATTTTTAGTTGCAGTCATTACCCTAAAATATTTTTTTAAGATTCTAATATGATTTTTCAAAAACATGAAATATATATCTTTTCAGTATCCATCAGCATCCTTATAGTACAAGCTAGTACCCTGAAATAATTTTTCAAAATTATGAAATATTTTTTCAATATGATAAAATATCTTTTTAGTATGTGTCATTGCCTAAAATTTTTTTTTAAAATTTTTTTTTAAAAAAAGCACCAGCTTCACTATTTCACAATAAATCGGTGCAGTTTTGGTGAAGATGATGGCAACTGACGGTAGCCAGTCCCAAAAAAATCCCCGCATAGAAGCACTTGAATTGTCCATGTTTGTATCCTGTTCATCTTAATACACTGTATTTCTTTCGGGCAGTACTCATCTTTATTATTATTAATTATTAATAGAGAAAAAAAAAAAGGGAGAACGAGAATCATAACGACGAGTGTGATTTTCATAGTGTTGTGGTTATGAAAGGAGGTCAAGCTCTTGTCATCACTCATCATATGTTATAGTTCTGGCCTCGACAGTATTATTTTTTTAGGGATGGTCACTTTTTGTCATAGATATCTAAGGTGGCGAATTTCGCCGCCGCTAAAATAAAATTTATTTTATGTTTGCCAGTTATACTTATTTTAGCTTGGTCTTTTTGTTAGCAAATTTCAAAATATTTCTCCTTTTTTTCTTTTCACTTCTAAATATAAGGTGGTACTACTTTCGGTCATAATTATAAGATATAGTTGACTTTTTTTTAGAAAGATTAAGGAAACTAAATAAGTTATTTAATCATTTCATATATTATATATCCTTATATTATATTTTAGTTTATTAATCAAACTAATCAATTTGAAGAAAAAAAATAAAAATAAAAATTCTCTAAACTAATTTAATTAGTTTCCTTAATCTCTCCAAAAAAGTCAACTATGTCTTATAATTAGGACTCGGGAGAGTATAAGGTAGAGTTGATTTTTTTGAAGAGATTAAAGAAGTTAAATAAATTAGTAAGTCATAATGTTTTATGTATCATTAGATTATATATCAGTTTATAATTTTTTAAAAAAATGATAAATATAAACATTTAAAGGAACTTAATTAACTCTTTTACTATCTTTTAAAAATTCAATCATATCTTATATTTAGGATTGGAGAGAGTAAAACTGAACTAACCCTGTATAATTCTATATATTAACTGAGACGGGACCCACTAATTACGTTACTAGTATGCCTGATTAATAGCCTGAAGCCAAACGGAATGGAACGAATCCGCAGAAAAATATACCCTATACAGGTCTGGTTTCATTGTTAATACACAGTAGAAATGTCCAAGAGAAAAAGATTGAATTTTTTATGGAAATAATTTCACCAGAATTAATGAGCGTGAGAAATTAAAGAAGAATGGTGGTCCCATGTAATTAACCCCAATATTAGCTGAGAATTACAAACGAGCTAGTCAAATATCAGACTTACCAGCTGACATTATTTCCGCTCTCTGTCTCTCTGAAAATTTCCCCCCTGAATTTTCTGTGTAGATCAGAATCATTCCCCTCTTGAATCATTTTGATCACTTTCTCAGCCACCCTTGTACGTATCTCAGAAAGCATCAGCAAAAGAATGAAATATTCTTGGACGCAGACTTGATCCATTTCCAGGTGAAAGTCAGGCTGATGATGATGAAATATTAAAACAAATTATTAAGAGACCGTGATCACAGAACATTCATGAATCCGTTAATGTGTTTACTTTCGGTCTAAGGATGGCCCCACAGAAGAGTGTGTGTGTGTGTGTGTTGCAAATTGCAGGTACATAATTGCAATGCATGCACGAACTTGTACATAATAATAATATCACGTCACATATGAACGCAGGGTTCTTTAACTATACTCCACCTTGAAATTTGAAGGAAATTCAAAGAACTACTCTCACTGTTGGTTATTTTGTAAATATTATGGAAACCCACATGGAGCTTCGTAGCTTTTGCTCATATCTGAATGGGGAAAATGATACTTTTGACTATACATAAGCAGACAAGGCCTTGTGCACCTCCAGATCCTAAATCAAGAGTTACCACTTCTAGCTAGGCAGTGGTTGGATTCTCAGAAGCCGTTTTATTTGTTACTCAATAATATAGAAGGCAACTCATATATATTTTTTAGAAATTGCACCAAGGTCCAAAGTAAGAATTAATGATAAAATGATCTCTTAAAATTTTAAAAATTACAGTGAAGTCTTGTGGGCATGTTTTTGTAATATTTTGTAAATGTGAAAAGACACAAATACGTCCATGTGTCTGTATTGACAAATTCAGGCATTGACAAATAAACATGTTTTGACAAGTCTATATGACTGCATTGACAAGTCTATAGATCTTCATGTGGCATTTGTATCTTTTCATACATGAAAAATATTACAATCCTACGAACTCCACCGCAATTTTGAGATTTAATTAAAATGACTGTTTTATCATTTCTTTTTTATCAGAGACCTATGTGCAATTTTTCCTTTATTTTTTTTTTTTTATCTATCTCAAAAGTGTTCACCTTAATTAAAAGGGAAATTTCGTTGAGGTCCCAAAGAATCAAGAAAACCTCAAAAAAGTTTTAAGAGAAATTCAAATGTCAGAAATGCCTCAAAAAATTATTTATTGACTTATGGAGTTATTAATTTTACAAATAAGAGTTGTTAATTCGACTGAAGTTGTTAATGTGAAATTTCTGGTGGCTGAATCTTCCTTGAGATTTTCTTACTCTTTTAAGACTACAACCACATTTTCCCTTAATTAAATGCAATGACTCCTCACTCTAACAGCATGCTATACTCTGCCTCTCACCCAGGGAAAAAAAAAACTACTCCATTTTATAAGAGCCTGTTATAATTTAAAATACAATATCAATCCATTTTATATCTCATGTCTATTACTTTTCCTAAACTAATTTATCTAACCTGGTAATATATAATCTATTCTTGAATATAAGTATTTTAGGGAGATTAAAGTACAATTGTTATAATTAATTAATTAATTTCATTTTTAATCCACCCAATAGTTTCTATATAGAGTGTGTTTAATCCATTTCACTTTAGTGGTTGGATGGATAGCGATCAATTTGACTTAATGAGGTCAGAATGTTGAATTATAAGAGGTTTTCTTTAATTGAATATTTATAAATGCGTGTTGACTAAAAAAACAAATATATAGATGCATGGTTTAGATTTTATAATAAACTAATTAAGTATTTTTTCTGTCCAAAATGTGAGTTCTTATATTTTAATAAAAATCTTGATCATTTTTAGTATTGAGAGACTAAAAGCTATAATTTAAATTATAGAGAACAAAATTAAAATGAAGGCAAATTATAAAGACAAAACATTATATTAACTCATTTATTAATGATTGTTAAAACGATCGTACTTACATCAAGTTTTTTATATGTATTATGTCAAGTTTTTCAATCACATAAAACTATATGTTATATTATTATTTTTTATGAGTTTACAATTAAATGGCAATGTTTTAAAAACAAGACACATGTTTACTTGTGGTTGAAGAATTGAACATAATCATGAGGAACTTGATATGATTATTTTTCTTTTCAAAAGTATACTTTTTTTTTCAGTTAAGTGTGAGTTGGTTATGGATTAATATTAAATGGAGAGTAACTCTAAAATTGATACCCTTTTTTTTTTTAAATTGAGTTGTTAACCATATTAATTTAATGAGGCTTATTAGTCTTTGTAATATGCTTTTGAAAAAAAAGCTCAATAAACATCTTACAATTTGAGAACGAAGGAATATACAATTCTCTCAAATGTTTAAGAAAATATCTTAAAATGCTAAAATATGAGATGCAGAAGCTTTTGAACGAAGTAAATTTTTTTTTAAAAAAAAAAGAAAAAAGGAAAAAGGAAACTGAACAGAAATGAAATAAGAGGAGATTGGTGGTTTGTTTGACAAGAACATAACATTGAGAAATGGCCATGTCAATGGCGTGGAGCAATCTTTTTGAACCTATCCTTAGTTCCAATCCTCGCTTTCCAACGAAATCTTAAAAGACCAACATCCTTCTAAAATGTCTCATTCTTCGAAAACCCACGAGCACCCCATCTCACTCCCTTATTTAATTAACATGTTTACTTTGCCCAATGCATACTTTAGATTGCTTGGTCCCTCACTTCCCCAACTATTCAATAAAATAACCATATTTACTTGATAACTCCTACTACTACTATTAACAAATGTAAGATAAAGTTTTTTCCAAAGAGAAATAGCGTTTCGAGGCAAGTGGAAAAAAATTTAAAACGATCCATCAATTAATACCCATCTGTCATACAATAGGACCCACTCACAATACTGAGCAATCATTACACAGCGAGCTCTCTATCTCTTTTTCTCTACCAATACCTGTCCCTTGATGGGTAGTAAGGCCTACTTAATCAATGACATGTAGCATTTGCGTATTCCTCTGTTTAAGTTTATGCTATGAAATGACATTTATCACTAATTAAATTAAATTTGGTTAAAAAGAAAGGGAACAAGAGCATGATGGCGAGTCATCTTTGTGTTATTTGGGTCACCAAATCAAAAAGGTGGTGGGGGAAATTAATTTAGTGAGAAGATTACGTTATGTGGCCTAAAAAGACTGACTGTGTGTGTTAGAAAATTACGAAGAACAAACACGAGTGAAAGCAACCGCATTGTTCCTGTTCGCCCTTTTGGAAGATTCAACACAAGAGTATAAATCTAGGAATGAACAAAACTGCAAATTTCTATATAAATTAGAGTGCAAGACCAAGAGCCAATTCAGAAGCTCGAGGAAGAAAATAAGGAGAGAAGAAGCCAATGACCACTCGAGTCAAGACGAGAAAATGGAGGCCCCAGAAAATCTCAGTCCCACATTGCACACATTTATTTATATACTCAACATCAAAACCCCAGCTTCTTCTACCTCATTTTATGGGTTCGTACTCTAATTCTATAATTAATTTAATCAACAGAAACCGTTTGAATGTTGTTTCTTAGTGTCAATTTTGAAATTGCACATATAAAAACAACAAGGACAAAATAGAGTTTCCATGTTGTTGTGTGTGTCTGACCCGGCGGTTTCCATATCCTAGGATGTATATTACTTGTATATCAATTAACCGTCTTGTTCCTTACGAATAATTATGTGTTTTCAACTAGAAATTCTTCGTTTTTTTTTTCCCTCTCACCCTTGACCTCTCTTCCTTTCTGCTAATTTAATTTTGAACAAAGAAAATGGCATATTACCAATCATCCTTTCCCCTCTATGGGAAACACCATCATTGCCCCAACAATCCTTTTCAACCTTAGAAACCTGTGCTTCTAAGATATTCCCTCCCTTCCATTCTTCCATTCTTTTTCACTTTTCTTGTTCTGCTTTCTTATGCCTCCCTCTCTCTCTCAATTTAAATATCTCCCATCTCCACAACCTTTTCTCCTCCTCTTCCTCTCCCATCTCTTCTCCTTCTCCTCCTTGCTTCTGTATACTTTTCTTTTTAACCCCTTTTCCTTCTTTTTCTTTTTTCCCTATTTAATTCACATAACTCTCTTAGACTTATAATGGATCCCTCTTCAACCAACTCTGTTAATGGCTTCTACTCCTTTCTCACCAGAGGACTTGACGATCTCGAACGAGTCTACCTCTCCAACAATTTCATGTCAATCCAATTCCTTCAAAGGGTGCTCTCACTTCTGCGATCCTTCCACACACAGTTGACCCTTCTCGTCCAGAAGCTCCATCTACCTGTGGGTGATAAGTGGCTCGACGAGTACATGGACGAAAGCTCCAAGCTCTGGGAAGCCTGCCATGTCCTCAAGTCTGGCATTTCTGGAATCGAAAATTACTACTCTGCTGGCTTCAACATCACTTCCTCCATTGATTCTCATCGTCACCTAACCCCACAACTCTCTCGCCAGGTCAGGTCGATCACAATTCTTTGTTTTCCCCCCGCATAGATAAAAACAGACAATCAAATAGCGTTGGAATAGAGTTTTCGTTTTGAATCATTGAGGTTTTTCGCCCTTCTGCTAACAGGTAATTAGAGCAATCTCAGGTTGTCGCAGAGAAGCAGTGGGACTGGAAGAAGAGAATCGAGCTTTAATGGAAACGAGAATTCAACCGCTCTCTCTGCGTTTCGACGAGAGGGTGGCGATCGAATCGAAGCTGAACGGATTCAATGGGTTCAGGGGAGTCCTGTACGCAATGAGAAACGTGAGCTCGCTGCTGCTCATGATTCTGCTATACGGCTCCGTGTACTGCTGGCCGGAATCATCAAATTTCGTACTGGGAGGATACGAAGGTTGCCTGTTCTTCGGATCGGCGTTCATGATCTCGACGGCCAGATTACAGCAGCGGGTAGCAGGGGAGATCGGCCAGATCGACGGTACGCCGGGAATTCTGTTATACGAGTTCAGGAGATCAAAGGCGGCCATGGAGGAGCTAAGAGGAGAGTTAGAGAGGAGAGTATCGCAGGGGATGGTGATCGAGTGGGAAACAGAGAGCGGAATCAGAGAGAGAGTGGAGAATTTGAGAGGCTATTTTGGGATTCTGAGATCTGGAGCAGAACACATTATTGGACAGCTAGACGATTTCTTTGATGAGATTGTCGAAGGCAGGAAGAAGCTTTTGGACTTTTGCAGTAATAGGTAAAGAAAGATGAGGGTGTGCTGGAGAAATAACTCAATTCTTAGGAACAAAAGAAAAAAACAGAGAAATGAAAAAAAAGGGGAAATAGAAGCCACCGCAAGCAGCAGAAAAACCAATTAGTTGAGACTGGGGTTGATGTACCCTAAACATTTTTAGTTTTTTAGTTTTTTTTTAATCTCTCTAGTCTCTTGTGGTCTGTTCTACCTCTTTTTTTTCTTTTTTCTTTTTCTATTTTGACGGTTACTGTAATCCAAACTTCGATGCCAAGTATCTCCTTCACAAGGCAACGAAGAAGATTCTCAAAATGAATGTCGGCTATAGGCTTCAGAAGAAAGTTGATGATAGATCAAATTATTTTGCAGGAGGGCTCATTTTTACGCGAACTTGGGATTTTCCTGCATTATAATTTGTTATTAGGGTCTGTCATGGGAAGGTAAGCAGTAAACAGGGTCGTGTCAGATAAATTTTAAAAAAGGGCAGTATTTTTTTTTTTTCTTGGGCAGTGATGATGTTTCTTCATCTTGGGGTCGTGGAGAGCAATAAAAGAGGGGCGATGAGTTGTTATAGTAAACTGTAAAAGGACTAATCATTTTAGTAGGAAAAAAATAATGCAAAAGGAGGGAGGGAGCACTGTGAGATTCCTGGAAGAACTGTGCTTTAACGTCAAAAGCGTCTTCTTTTGCTCTTAGGAAGCTTTTTGTCTGATTCGATTCGCTTTTGAAAGCAATGAAGATGATGATTACCATGATGATAATTTGTTCCTCTGCTTCCAAATTTTGGAGGAAGTCTTGTAACATTAATGTGCGTATCTAAGAAAATAAGTTTTTTTTTGGGTGTCACAGTCTCATTCCAACTGTAATCGGAGCCCATGCTTCTTGTCCCTTGCCGTAAACTAATAGGGTTCCATACAAGGGCTGCTTTCAATCCCAAAACAACAAAATAATACAGAATGAGCAAACAGGGAGAGGAATAAACATAGGGCTAAGTATATTGCCATCCAGAATGGCAACCTTGGGCATGGAGTCAGCATACCTTAAATAAGTGAAATGGCCATTCCACAGCGACTTGTCACTTCCTGTAAAGAACGCTAGATATTTTATGTGCATAGAAGACACTTTGCATAGATAGAGGTTTTGACTTCCCACATGGTTAAGTCTAAAAACTTCCCAAATGTTGTAGGTATGTCATATGTTTATATATTGATAGAGTTGTGTAGAGAATTCTAAAAACTAGGTAATGTCATAAATATTTAAATATTCAAAGAGAAAGCTCTGTAGAACCATTCTCAACCATATGATGTTTTAGATTATTACCTTTCATTAAGGAGGTAATTAGGGTATAAATAGGGGTGCCCTCCTTATTTGTAAAGCATCTAAGAGAATTCAAGCAATTCTTACTTAGGAGTCTCTCCCTCTAAAGTTCTCCTTCTTTCTCTAAAATTCTCTTAGTCTTTATTTTCCTTACCTAATCGTGAGAGTTCAACTGGATTAGCCAGTATTAGGAGGGATGATCCCGATATGGCTTTAGAAGGTCTAGTCCAAGACCGTGATGGATAACTCATTTTACACCCTTCCTCGATCATGCTAAATAACTTAGGCGGCGTTGGATTGTAACAGACCTAATAACCCTCCCCACAAAAGTGAAATTATAGGCTTTTTGTTTTAGAGAGTGGATTATAATTGGCATCCCACATTGTAAGCAATACGAGGGAGAGCACTGGATAATCAAGTTCAAGACTTTTCAAGTTTATGCCATAAGATTCACTATTCAGGACATTTTTCCATTTTCAAAGTAATAAAATAATTTCATATTCTTTAGTTCTAAGAAACATCCATGATCATACTCTTACAATAAACAAATTAGAATTACAAATAATCTAAAAATTGGCTGCCAAGCTTTCCTTTACCTTTTTTTCCCACCGTGGTGTAAATTTCCAGAAGATTCTTGCATGAACATGGCGCGACAAGTGCAATATTGCCACGACTCAACAGGCGGATAGTGAATTATGTGTGGGCGTGATTCGTGAGAGACCACAACATATTCTATGGAAGATTGGGGCTATAGGGGCTTACTTGTAAGAGTGAAGACACAGAGAAGCGAAGGAATCTCCGAGCAAAACGTGGCAAGCCAAGACGATACTTGGTGAACTTTCAGGTTCCAATCAAATGTCAAATCCTGGCGTTGCAAAACTAGGAGGGGGAGGCAAATGTTCCCTTGTCTTCACCCTATATCTTTATTTGTCAGAAGGCACCATAAACAGTCCATCAAACTGGACCTTGGAGGCTTTTGTAGCCTAGGTTGATGAGGTAACACGATTCCGCTGATAAAAAGAATACTTAATTGGCATATGCTCTTTAATCAGATGAATCGATTTTGCTAGGATATTGAACGAGGAAGAACAAAAGATGTTTATGAGTTGTTTGGGAGGGGTCAGACTGAAGTAGGCATTTGAAGAGACTATAATACCTTTGTTACTAAGCCAAGTCTTCTCGTCCTCTTCAATCATATTTACGAAGCTCCAAAATATATTCAAACACCCGTAATCTGATACTACTCCCTCCGGTTCTAATTATAAGATATAGTTGACATTTTTTAAGAGATTAAGAAAGCTAATTAAATTATTTTAGAATTTTTTTTTCAACTAAGTAGTTTAACTAATAAACTAATATATAATTTAAAGATACATAACATATGAAATAATTAAGTAACTTCCTTAATCTCTTCAAAGAAAATCAACTATGTCTTATAATTAGGACCGGAAGTAGTACTATTTTTCCAAAATCCATATGAAAGGAATATGTTGAATTAAATCATGTCTTCAGCATAATGAATAGTTTCAATGGTAACCCTGTTTCTTTGAGTCCCTTTTGTGTGTGTGTGTGTGTGTGTGTGTGGGGAGGGGTGGATAATTTGATAACAAGCCGAGTAGGTAACAGAGTATGGCTACGGAACCATTTTGGATCTGATTGGTTTCTGGCGATCTGGAATCCCAAAAGGATCCACATTGCCATTAGCACACCAATATTTCACGTGTTTAATTTTTTTCTAGTTTCAAAATCCTCAAAGTAATTGTTTTATGCATGGGTTAATTTCATACAGTCATACGTATTTTTTTATATTGAAACATTCGAGATATATAATCACCACTAAACGGTTTTAAAGGCAGCTGATTAGCCGCAGGTATCAACACCACACTGTCTACACCTATCCCTCAGTAGCAAAGCTTCTGGATTCCGGACATACTACAATACGACAAGAGTAATCAGCGTCCAGCCTGCCAGCACAAAAAGCACACTACATTATGCAAGAATTCATTGCACATGAAAAACTACTCTCATAGGGATGCTGCTATCTTAAACATTCAGACCAATTCAAACTAACCAGCAGCATTTGAGGTATAATAGGATAAAGTCACTTTCTGCGAAGAACTACATCTCGGCATTCTTATTTTAGTGGATATCATAGATGAATCACAGTATAAAACTTAATCAACGGCCAACCAGCAAAACAAAGCAATGTTATGTCCTATTTCAATTTCACACTTACCAGCAAACAGGTAGACGATGAACAACCAAAGTATTATAATCAAGACATACACAGTAATGCTCCCACTCCATTATGAAGCGCAAAATGCACCAGTTATGAACCTTTATGAGCATAGATCCTGTATAATGAGGTATGGGGAGCATTAAAAACAACTTTTTTTTTGTTAAAAAATAGGCTCTCCCCTGCATTTTTCTCCTATATAGTTCAAAGGAGAAGTTCAATATCAAGAATAAAATCCAATAATCGCAAAACTCATTGCTAAAGGGAAAAAAATCACCAAAAAGAAGAGAATCATAAACTAGTAAACGCTTAATGGGGTAACATAAATAAAAAATATCAATCCATTTGTAAGAATTTAACGGGATCAAAATTAATCTACAACTAAAATGAAACAACCCCTCCATGAATTGTTTTACACTCAAATAAATTTAAGATTGTTCAAAAAATGCCATAAAGTCACTTCTTCAGTAAAAAATTGGTTTCTGAGCCACAGTTTTAACATTTGAATCATTTCTAATTATGAATATGAATTTAATCCACTAAGAAATGAAAATACCTGACAGCTACGTATCTGCATGACAGAGACAGAACTATATACTAAACTAGTGATGCTTTTTGGCATTGAACATCAAGCCTGTTGACCAACTTTGAGTAAGTTGAATTATCCAGGGGCTTATTACCAGTACACTCAGATGCATTGGAAACCTCATTTCCAGTAGAGCCAGCAACATGCAAGCCACTTTCAACAGGTTGATAGATTTGAATTATCTTACCAAATAGCTGAAATGAACCAGCACCAAGTTTTGTTGAGTTGCAGCAATGGGTCCCAACAATCTCTCTGCCAATGGAGCGAACTCTACCGTGGCTATCAGGTGATAATTGACCAGATTGAGAACAGCTCAGGTGTAAATCTGTTGACACAGTTTTCAACTTTGGCACTGAATTGTTCACATAAGAACTAGCAGCACAAAGATGAGCATTATCATTTATAAAGTTTGAAAATCTCGAAACAAAAAATAGATCATGCCTGGCTCCCTGCATGCCAGCAGGAAAAGTATTGTCCTTCAACAATGAGTGATTCAAGTGTCCTGTTGTCGAGTTAATGAATCTCATCGTAGTCAATGAGGGGTCTTCCCCTCTATCAATTGGCAACCCCCCATACTTAGTGGCTTTAAACTTCTTCGCCGGGGGAAAAGCTGTATGAAGCAGAGCTGAGGGGGCAATATGTTCAACCTGCCAAGGGTTGACTCGCTTTGCTTTCTGCAACACTTCAGGATCATCCCACATAATCTTGTTCGCAGACATAAAAAATGGGAAGAAGCAGATATTAGTCCACTAGATAACCTTTAGAACAATTTCTCGCGTGAACTCTCTGTGTTTGAACACCCCCCCCCCCCAAAAAAAAAAAAATCCTGACATTATACTTTCTGACACAAAAAAAGACCAACAGATCTAAAAAGTGACAGAACATTTTGCTTTGTGTTTTTTGGGAGTTTTGATGTGACAAGCAAATAAAAAACTGAAGTAAGAAAACAGCATAGTGCTCTTCCAACATCGAAAGTCCAATTAAGGCTATTTATCTTTGGAGTTTTGAATAACCAAAAATATAAATTAATATCAAAATTAAGCATGATGATATCATTCATGAAAACAATGTGCATTTTATGTCCATAAAAATAAGAAAACAAGAACACAGAACATTTCCCAAGAGAATCAGCAATCTACCAACATTAGAGGCAGAGCTTCTAGCGTATGTCGCTTCATTAATTTAAAGAAAAAAACGTGAAAAAAATCAAAATAAGGCAATATGATATTGGTAAATAATAGATTTTCCTCCTTTTCTATCCTATTAAATATATTTAAATAAAGAGTCCGTCTCCATTCTCCCCCTTCCCTTTCCATTCCACTAATCAAGGGCATCCTGCCATTACACAACAATTTACATATTATAAAACGGCTGCAAAAATTGTTCCAAACTAGATATATATATCCAATTCTCTATCGGTATACCAATATACATATTAAAATTTATAGCAAGCTGTACCATGCATGGGAAAACATACATAGGCTTGGTTTGTATGGAGGTAAACGTGAGAGAAAAATAGAGGGGAAAGAATACCATGGGGGAAAACTTCCAAGATGGTAACAAATTTATTATTTTTGGGAGTTTTTTCTCCTATTATTTTTTACTCTATAATTCTCTTTCCATCCAAACTGAAGGGCTAGACGGCTAGTTATGAAACAGAAAAGTGATAGAAATAACAACATAATGTTAAAGGCCTTTGATAGTAATCATATTTACTATTGGCCATTTCTCGTCTATCAAATACTCTCAACTTTAGACCCAGAACTGTACAAGTACAGTGTTAGTGTACAGGCCTTAAATCTCTCGAAAAAAGCACAATATGAGCTCCATCAAAAAGAGGCGCCAATCCATCATAAATACAGAATAAAGAAATTTGTTTTCGCCAAAGATGATGTCCTATCTCATCCTAAATAATATGAGGACACAGGACAAAACAGAACAAATCCAAATGCGTGCAATCTAGAATTCAAAAAATTTCAAGGTTAGTTCGATTTCAGTAATTTCCCATTAATGTCATAGTTGGTATATGAGATTTTACCAATACTAAAAAGTGGGTCTTCAACGCCCCTTGCTTTCAGATAACCACCGAGCTCTAAGAAGTTGAATTAAAACCCATGCCCCGTGCAATCAACAGTCTTAAAAATATTTGGTGTAATATTTCAATTTCCATGTACAATTTTCATCTCCTCAATGTTCATCTGAATTTGAATCTGGCACATTACAAAGCTCTCGTATAGGTTATCAGTTGCGACATTTGCCAGACCAGTTAAATCCTCAGTTCAAGTAGGAAACTATCACCAAGCAAACAATATATTAAGAGGTGAAAAGAGGCCGCGAACACACCTGAAGCATGCGCCAAGGAGAATCTGGCCAATGTTCGAGACCAAGAGGAGCAGATACCGAATAGACCGTCCCGTGAAACCAGGTCATCCTGGACGAATCCTCTGCCTCCATAGCCATTTTGACTCTCATTCCAGAAGTCCATCTGACTTTTAGCGCTTCCTCCACAACCTCCGCCTTCAACACAAAGTCTGTCGACCCCGGTCTAGGATAATACACAATTATGAACGGCTTATTTTGTGCTGCCGATTCTGCGGCGTCCGCAACTGCCTTGGCAGACAACTTTCCCCTCCCATTCCTCGAAAATTCTCCGAAACCAGTGTGGTAATCTTCCCGCTGCTCCTCCTTAACCTTAGTTTTTACGCCACCAATGTCGGTGCAACTTCCGGCCCAATGGCCTCGATTTCCAGCACTGAATCGCAGAGCTCTACGAACCCCAATGGACATATCCCCCGCGGAATCCTTAATGAAAACCACGGAATCACCGGCGATCAACTTCTTGTGATTGACAAACTTATTCCATCCAGTAGTGAGCAAGTGCCGCCGAGGCGTCCCTCGATAAATGTGACGAAATTCCCAGACGATGCCGTGAACGTCAGTGATAGCCAATGTCTGATTCGGTCGATCAGACTGTAAATCCAATGGCGGGAAGATGGAGTCAGCACAGAACCTAGGAACTGAGAATCCACCACCATTGTTGGCGTCAGAAGGCGTGAGAACCTTGGTAAACGATCCCACATTGTCATCGCCCTGTACTTCTGCGCATTCGCCGACGGGATGAAAGTGGTCGTGGGTGGCTTCAAAATCACTGAGTGGTTGGAGGTCAAGCTTGGCAAAGACCTCGTCAGTAACAGGGTCAGCGAGGAATTCAACCCAGGAGACGCGGCATTGAATGAAGGGCTTGGACAGGAGAAGAGGGGAGAGGGATGGAGGAGCCGAGTAGGCTTGTTCCAAATGGCCTTGTGGGAAGTAATAAACCCTGGAATTCAGGGTAGGGATTTGAACGGAAGTGCCGGCGCATGCTCGCCAAATCTTAGGATGAAGACGGCAAGGCTGTGGCGGCGGTTTCCAAGACGGTGGCAAAGGCATGCTTCAGGTGTTCAAAGAATACACTAGAGGTAAGTGGATATGTTGTCTAAATTCGGTTTTAGAAGAAAGATTGAAAAATTGAAGGGTCGCTGTGTGTGATTGTGTGGGAATTTGAAAACCGGTCTGCCGATTGATTCGCGCGAAAGCTTGTGATAGAGAATAAACATTGATAGAGAGAATTCGCACCAACACGAAGCCAGGGTGGGATTTTCTTGGGGAAGGGTGGGAAATTAAATGAAACTCTCGGCGCGAATTTTATATATTAAGATTACATACGCACCAATTTTATACTCCCTGGTAGGAGAAAAATATTGGTGAGTTAATTTTCGTCCTAAGTTTTAATTTTTATCAATTTTTTTTAAAATATTTTTATTGATATTTTTTTAATAACAATTAAACATAACAATAATTTAATAATAAATTTATATATTTTATAAAATGAGTAATGTTTACAACTCATTAATACTACATATATATCAATTCTACTTTTTTTTTTATTTTTTAAATAAAATATTTTGGAGCAATTTTTGTTATATTTAATAATGATATTACTATTAAATTACACTTCCAACCTCCAAAAATATATTAGAAGTTTTTGAGGAAAATCAAGAATGTCAAACCGTGTGAGTTTGGAGAAGTCTTGTATGAAGAAATAGAGACCCGATAAAGAACAAAAAATCAAAGTAACTGTATGTCATTTTAAATTTTAAATAAAGACATTTTGAGAAAACAAATATAATTAACTAGTTTAACTATTATCCTTAATACCTCAAAAATTAGGTAAATACGTCCTATAATTAGTACTAACTACTCTTGTAACACCTCGGATTTCTAAAGTTCAAATAACATAAATATTCCAAATGTTTTCATAAATAATAATAGAAATCTAAAATAATCAATATCTGGAAGGTGTCACCGCCGCACTTGTATGGGACAAGTGCAAGGCTTCTTATTACAGAAAATAAGTCTAAACTTAAATAGAATGTTTAATTCGAAAAATAAAATAAAGGAAAATAAATGAAAAGAAAGTAAATAACGCAAATTTATTATCCGTCATCCTCACTTCCCACTGCTAGTCCCAGTTTTTGAAACTTGTTCACTGAAATTCTGCTCCCCTGAAGGATCATCGTAGCCCAAGAATACACACATCAGCAAACGCTGGTAATCCTAATTAATTAGGGATAAAATGAAATAAAATAAAACAAAAACAAGTAGATAGATAAATAAATTTGATATGAATTGAAATAAAATAAATTAATTATAAAATAAAATGAATTAATTATAGGATATAATAAATTAATTCCAAAATAAAATAATTATAAAATAAGGTAAATTAATTACAAAATTAAATAAATGTAAAATAAATTAATTCCAACATAAAATAAAATGATTATAAATAAAAATATATTAATTGCAAAATAAAATAAATAAAGACATAATATGTTTATATGTATAAACTAAAAAGGTGTCATTGGTTTTAGAGTTTTCTAGTGGGAAGAGAACCATGGTAGACCCGGATATCCTACCAGTTTACCTATGACCCGGAAACCTGCCAGTCACAAATCATCGTCAAATTGGTCATAGATCATTTTCTTCCTAGTGTGCACACCTCTTCCCAAAATTGCTACTAGTACCCCGGATATCCTGCCAGACACCACTTTAGGAAGAACGGATATATAGGTTCACATCAAATAATTTTCTTTTCGAAGGCATAAAGCCTTAAAAGTGTGTGTTCGTCACTTTAGGAGGTACCGTCCCAAAGTTATTCTCCCACTTGCTAATTTATTATAAAACTTGATACTCATATAATTTCCTAATTATACTTATATATATATATATATATATATATATATATATATATATTCTTTTCTTTTATGTGTGATTATATATTTATCATAATAATAATATTATCATCACCTACAGGAAAATATAGTTCATTGAATAACTCCATTCATCCCTTGCAATCAGGGGCGGAAACAGGATTGAAATTAAGGAGGGGCGAAAATTACAGAAAAGTACCTAGTTGTTCATAAAGTTATATTTTAATCCCATAAAAATTTCAAAATGTTCAGTTTAGTCCCTCTATATAACTTTATATAGAAGGACTAAACTGAAAATTATGAAATTTTTATAGGCTGAAACGTAATCTCCTAAAAACCTGGGTTATATTCTATAACTTTAGGAGGGGCGGGGGCCACCCCTAGCCCCTTCCTGATTCCGCCCTTGCTTGCAATTCATCTCACAGCCCCACCTTAAATTCATTATTTCAACCTTTCTTACTCACGCAGAGCACATGCAGGGAGATGAATCACAAAATATATATATATATATATATATATATATATATATATATATATATAATCCAACCCAACAAAAGAAAACAAAGAACGCATAGCATAACGAACAACAATTGAATGACATTAAACAAAGGTGAGTGGGTCCCGCGACAATCAAAATTTGGTTAGAGGTTTTGGATTGAAATCAAGACGTGGTCCCCCGCACAAACAAGAACCCTAAATTAATATCTATTAAGGAAGGCGGCTAGAGTAAGGAAAGTAACGAAGCACACCGAACCCAATTAAACAGAGCGATCATATCATAACCAATAGATGTGAATTAATTCATTCCATATCAGATCAGGCATGTAGTCAAACAGGAAAAATCTTTGGGGATTAGGATTACCTGGCCTCCGTGGTTGCAGAGCTCCTAGAAGAGAATTTCTGTCGCAAAAATTTTTAGAGAGGGAACTGATAGGTGATGGCTAGGGTTAGATGACTAGTCCTAAGTTTATAGTTGAAATTAGGGCTTCCTATGGGTTGGCCTCTATGGGTTGGGTTTTAACTATTACTAGTTTAATAAATAATGGCAAATCACCTATTAGATTCTAATTTAAATTTTTATCTTTACCTATCCATTTATCATTATTATTATGATATATATATATATACACACACACACATTACTTTATTATAAATTATAAATTTTAATATTAGTATTATTAGTATTTATTATCATTATTATTATTATTAAAAATAAAATAAAATAAAATCTAGGGTATTACAACTCTATATCAAAATCATTGAGAATATTTGGAAATTTAATGTAATTTTAGTACTACGTATAGTATAATATGTTAAGTAATTCTTATTACATGATTTTAGCAATATGATTTGAATTTGAACTCAAATTAGTCAACATATGTAAGTATAAATATCTATACCTTCTGTACATAGATTTATACCCTCTATTTTTAGCATTGATCATGTTAAAAAGGATATTTTATTTTTTATTTAATTCCTTATAAGTTTTTTATGTTATTTTGTAATCATTCTTTCATTACAATCCTTTCACCCAGCCCTATTTGTTACAGGAAAGTTAGCTTTAGGGAAAGGAAGATGACAATCTTCTACCCAAAAAAATCCGTTTGGTAGCAACATATTCCTTCGAGTAGCATTCCAATAAGGTCTGAAGTTCCCACGTCCGTACAAGAATTGGTTCCCTCCGAAATAGGCGGGAATTTGAAAAGTTGCCGAGAGGATGAAATTGTTGGACCAAAAAACCCCCTATCAACAATGGATTAAACGACTACGTGAGGGTACAATTGGGGAAGTAGAAGTTTAATCAGATTCGATCCTTCCTTCTCCATTTTCGTCGCCGGCGACTCTCACCTTCTTCATCATCATCACCGGCGACATTCCTTTCTTCCCTCAACCTCCACCACAGCTAGGACAGACCCGACGTCAGAAGCAAAACCAGAGCGCTGAGGAGAATAAAGAGCTTCAACTCTCTTCCATCATTGGACATTGCCAGATTTTGGTGGTCTAGTTTTTTATCTATAGGGTTTGTGAAATTGCTAACGTAAACCTCAAGCCACTGTCATGCGATTGGGTGCTTATTATGTTCGAATTTCCAAGAGGCGTTTTAGGAATCTCACCTCACATTTTCACTTAACCAACACCCAATTCTTCATAATAAACATCTTATTTTTCCTCAACTTAACTTCCATTCTCTAACATACCAAACGACTCACATTTTTTAAGTTATCTCTTGATCTTCCTTTTATTTCCTTCCTCAAATCTTCCCTGTAACAAATAAGGCCTAATGTGTGTTGTGATTAATGAAGTTTTTTTTTGATAGAATGTGATTAACGAAGTTTGTGGTCGTAGAATAGACTTCTATAAGCTCAGAGGAAACTACACATAAGGCAAGAAACAAAAGATGGCTGCAAACGCTCCCAACCTCGTTTCCACTGGTGCTGAAAATCTAGTGCTTCCTGCTTCAAGTGAGGAAGAGGACCTAATAACACGTAGCTCTAAAAAGATTAAAAATAGTGGGGAAAATTTGTATAATGAGCAATGGCTGAAGTTAGGAGGAAATTTTCAGGAGTCACACGTAGCATACAAGTGTCTTTTGCAGATAAGCTTAAAGGCGTTCGGCAGGAGGATGGGGTAGTTTGTGCTGAAGAGGTAAGTGGTGGAGATAAGGATGCTATGTCTGATGATACTATGTCAGAAGATTCTCAATCAGATATTGGCCAACTATGTTAAGTTATAGAGGATCCTGAACGAAATTTTCCAAGCTTTGTATTTTCTAAGAGAATGAAGCAGAAGATGTATAAAGCTTGGTCTAACTCAGTGATCATCAAACTATTGGGTCGTAGTATTGGCTATAAGGCCCTTGAAACCAGGATTCAGTCATTATGGGCAAAAAAGGGGATCATTAAATTGATTAATATAGGCCATGGCTTCTATGTAGTTAAGCTAACCAACAAAGAGGATTATGACAATGCTATTACCGATGGACCGTGGATGATTTATGATCACTACCTCACGGTCCGTCCCTGGTAGCCTATGTTCAATTCAGCTACTGCTTCGATTGATAAGGTGGCTGTATGGGTCAGATTGCCAAGAATATTCCTAGAATATTATGATAGAGAAGCTCTAGAGTTTATTGGAGATAGAATAGGGAAGACGGTAAAGGTTGATATCAACACTTCTTGTCAGCTGAGGGGACACTATGCACGTCTCTGTGTCTTAGTAGATCTAACAAAGCAACTTATGGCGGGATTCTCAGTTGATGGAGAGGATTATTATGTTGAGTATGAGGGTTTGCACTTACTTTGCTCAAGTTGTGGAATGTATGGGCATAAACATGAACAGTGTCCTCTGGGCAATAAGCGCAAACCAGAAGCAGAGCATCCAAATCTTGTGATAGGGCCAGGAGTTGGGGAAAGACCAGGAGTAGATGAGAAGGACTTAGATGCAAGAGATACATGGAAAGTGGTTCAAAAATCTCGACGACCTAGGAAAACGAAGGAGAAGCAAACAGAAGTTTTGCAGGGGAATAATTCAGGTTCTCGGTTCTCTTTGCTTGCCAGAGAAGACGAAGATGAACGACACCTACCTCGTGTACGGGTAAGTGAGAAACTACAAAAGGAGTCAGACGAGGTACCACGGTTTTCAACCTCGAGCACCAGGCAAGGGAGTGGCGGCAAGGGATCTAAAATGGGGAAAGGAAAACAATCAGGGTCTGTCAATCTGACAGGGAATGGGCGAATTGGGACTGACGAGGTTGAGCATATGTCAAAGAGTTATTTAAATGAGGCTATTCGTGTTGAGAAGAGAACTTGTGAGGATGTTAAGAAGAGAACTTGTGAGGATGTTAACAAGAGGACTCGTGAGGATGGAGAAGTTGGAAAGGGACAAGATAATGGGCTTGGGCCGTTGAGTCGCTCCGACGAAATCATGGGCGACAATGTGGGTAATGAGGTCTCGTTGAGAAAGGAGGTTATTTTGGTGAGTCCAGATCCAGTGGGTGTTGGAGCTGGGAATCCGGATGACCCAGGTCCAGTGGTTTTGTTTAATGAAGAGGCATTGGACAGCCTAATGGACTACGATAATCTAAGGGGCTTAGATGGCGACGGGACTTCGGTTCCTGAGACTCAGTTCTCTGTTTGATGTATGGTTTGGTACTCCTTTTTTTTTTAATATTTGTTTTATGGATAATTTATTCTATTGGAATACTAGGGGGCATGTGATAAAAGCCTCTTTAGAAATCTGAAACTTATGTGTGATGGGCCTAGACCCAGCATTATCATTCTCTCTGAAACAAAGTTAACGAACGACAGGAGGCTGAGAGTGCTTGAGAGATTGGGGTTTGATTCCTTCCGAATTGTGGCCAGCGAAGGTAGATCGGGAGGGCTGGCTCTTATCTGGAAATCTTCGTGTGTCTCGATAATAGTCTTGGAAGAAAATAGGCAATTTTTTCATTTAGATTGTCTATTTTCCCATGCTCCAGCTTTCCAATTGACGGCAATTTATGCGATCCCTCATTCCAATTTTCGTGCGGTGCTATGGACTAATATCCTGCGATTAGCCCACGGTATTACAGGCCCTTGGTGTGTTCTTGGTGACTTCAACGACATTTGTTTGGCAAATGAGCGAATTGGGGGCCGTCAACCTGATGGAAATCGTCTAAGGTGGTTCCAGGACAGGATTAATGAAGCAGGGCTCTCTGATTTGGGTGCTACTAGTCCAGCTATGACTTGGAAAGGTCCACGTTTGGAGGGAGGTCAGAGATTGTATCAAAGGTTGGATAGAGCTCTTGGGAATGTCCACTTTCTGCATCAGCTTCCTGAAGCCTATGTTAAGGTACTCCCAAGAACTGATTTCTCAGATCATAATCCTATACTGCTGTCTGTAGGAGATAGATTATCTAGTGGAAGTATTAGGAAGCCCTTTCGTTTTGAGGCCATGTGGTTAGACCATGACAACTTTCATAATTGTCTGGAAGGAAGTTGGTCAAATCAAAATAGTCTGGAGCTTAATTTGAATAATTTTCAAAAACATGTATCTGAATGGAATAAATATGTTTTTGGTATGGTTGAGAGGAAGAAATCTAAAATTTTAGCTAGGCTTAAGGGTATCCAAAACTCCAAAGCTTATCCATTTTCGAAGTTTTTGTGTAATCTGGAGGCTCAGTTACAGATGGATTTGAGGAACATTCTAAGAGCGAAGGAGATTAAATGATTCCAAAAATCTAGGACTGTGTGGGTGTCAAAGGGGGATAGAAATACTCATTATTACCATCTGAAGACTAAAATAAGAAGAAGGAGGAATAAGGTGCTGACTCTTAAGGATGGAAATGGGTGCTGGACTGATAATGAACAGGATGCTAAGCAGTTGGTTCAGGAATTTTTTCACAAGCTGTATCAGACAGAGGATCAAGTATCCATGGACTGGGTTTCTGTGTCCAGTTTTCCCCATATTGATAGTGAGGTTTTACGAGGATTAGGTTCCTCTCCTACAGATGAGGAAATTAAATCAGCCCTCTTTGCTATGGGCCCGTACAAGGCGCCGGGTGCAGATGGGTATTCACCTATTTTTTATCAAAAAAACTGGAGTATTGTAGGATCAAGTGTGAGCCAGTTTGTAAGGAAGGTGTTTGCTGCTGAAGTGTCTCTGAAGGATGGAAACAGAACCCTGATTGCCTTAATTCCCAAAAGACAACAGCCTTCATTGGTTAGCCACTTTCGTCCAATATCTCTTTGTTCAGTACATTACAAGTGTGTTACAAAGTTGTTGACCCAGAGATTAAAGAATGTCATTAATGAATTCATTTCACCATACCAAGCTAGCTTTATCAAGGGACGTCAGATTCAAGACAATATCATTCTTGGCCAAGAAATTATGCATTCTATGAAAAGAATGAAAGGGAGGAGGGGTTCTATGGCTATGAAAGTGGACTTAGAAAAAGCCTATGATCGTCTTTGTTGGAAATTTGTGAGGGAGGTATTGGTTGAAGTGGGGTTTGATGAGGTGGTGGTTAATCTAATTATGGAATGTATTACTTCCCTGGAGTACAATGTTTTGTGGAATGGGGAATTAACCAATTATTTCACTCCAGGAAGAGGACTCAGACAAGGGGATCCTCTTTCCCCTTATCTGTTTGTGCTTTGTTTGGATCAATTGTCACATCTTATTAATGATGCAGTGAACCAAGGAAGATGAATTCCTTTTAAAACATCCCCTACAGGACCTCGGGTGTCGCATTTACTGTTTGCGGATGACATTTTGTTTTTTGGTACGGCCTCTGTGGAGCAAGCTGATTGTTTTATGGAGTGTTTGGAGACTTTTTGTCAAGCTTCGGGGGACAGAGTCAGTCCTGAAAAGTCTTCTATATTTTTTTTCCCCTAAAGTTCCAGCTGAGGTAAGAAGAAGAATTTCCAACAGAACTCATATGAGGATTTCTCAAGATATTGGGAAATACTTAGGTTTCCCAATAGCTAGGAAGCGGAAGCCTACTGAAACCTTTGGTTATATTGTAGATAGAGTTAAGGAAAAATTGACGGCATGGAAGGCCAAATCTCTCTCATTAGCAGGGAGAATCACATTGGCCAAATCAGTCTTGAGTTCAGTTCCCTTGTATCCAATGCAGGTTACTCAGATTCCCAAGGCCATATGCAGGGAGGTCGAAAGGCTTCAGTGTAATTTCATATGGGGATCAGTTTCAGCTCATATCTATCACAATGTGAGTTGGACGAACTTAACCATGGCGAAAAAATATGGAGGCCTGGGAATTAAAAACCTAGCATCTATGAATAAGGCTTTTAGGTGCAAGTTGGCTTAGAATCTTGTACAAGGAGGGGCAGGTTTATGGAAGGAGGTTATGCTGCACAAGTACATGATTAGAGATGATATTGAGCTGTTTGATCATAGGCCAGGGGACTCATCTCTTTGGGGTTTTATCTGTAAACAGAAAAAGTTTATACAAGAAGGTTCTAGTTGGAGCGTCAGGAATGGTATGTTGGTTAATTTTTTCAGTGATGCCTGGTTGTTGCAGGGCAATATGATTAGTGATCTTTGCTTGAGACCACTAACTATAGAGGAGCAGAGTAGTAAAGTGGCAGATTGGGTATCCAATGGTCAATGGAAGCTGGATCAACTTTCTGCTATAGTTTCGCAGGAGGTCATTCGAAGGCTGGTAGCTATTCCTCTGCCAATTCATTATGCAAGGGCGGACGCTCTGTATTGGGGTGCAAGTGCTAATGGGGTGTTTTCAATTAAATCAGCTTATCATATGATTGAAAAGCCTCCCCAAAATTTGGCTCATCCATGTTTTAAGTTGATTTGGAGATGGAAAGGTATGGAAAGGATTAGAATTTTTCTATGGCTTGCTTTCCTCAATAGATTACCAACTAATGAATGGAGGAGCAAGTGGTCAAATACCTCCTCGATCTGTCCCGATTGTGGTTTATATCCAGAGACTCTTTTACATGTTTTGCGTGATTGTATGTATGCAAGAGCTTACTGGCTGAATGTGGTTCACCCCTATTTTTTGTCTGGTTTTTTTGCAGCCCCTTTGAGAGATTGGTTCGGTCTAAATCTCAAGAGGGAGTTGGGGAAATCTTTTATTACTAACTAGTCCTTATTGTTTGGTGTTAGCATATGGAAATTCTGGACATGGCGGAATCAGCTGATTTTTCAGGAGGATTTTACCAAGCCTGTGAACCCGTATGCTTCTATTTTAAATACTTGGAAGCTTTATGTTTTTGAGCAGGTTCTCTCTGAGGAAACTTCTCAGGCTATATGGAAGGTTCCAAGTGTTAACTGGATCAAGATTAATGTCGATGGTGCTGTGACAACATCAGGAAGCAAGGCTGGTGCTGGGGGCGTCATTCGAGACTCATCAGGGTCATGGATTGCTGGTTTCTCATCAGGCCTTGGCATATGTAGGCCCAGGGAGGCTGAGGAATGGGCTTTTCTTAAAGGCCTTCAACTAGGGTGGAACCTACACTATAAGCAAGTCATAATTGAATCTGATTCTAAGTTACTTATAGATAACCTGCAGCAAGGGGAGAACCCTCTAGATAGTCTAGTTGTTTTGCAGATTCGTGAACTTATGGCTAGGAGGTGGGAGGTTTCTTTTGAGTATATTCCTCATAGTATGAATGTTGTAGGTGACAAATTGGCTAAATCTGGTCTTTCTTTAGATCAGTATTATGATGAGTGTCCTAACTTTCTTAGAACTCTAGTCCTTCATGATTGTATGGGAATTCCTTCCCCTTCTAATTTTATTTAATACAAGGCGTAGCCTCCTTTCATATCAAAAAAAAAAAAAAAGTTTGTGGTCGTAGAAGTGGCATTTCAATTGTCGTTGGGCTTGGGTTCGAAGGTCTTACCCTAAACCAGGCCCATACACTTGCACGTGATCCACGAAGCCGCAGAAAAGCAGACAAAATCCTTCTATTTTGGTTCGCAGTGCATGATAAATACTCATTGGAGTCAAAAATATAAAGCCGAATTAAAAAAATTTTAAGAGAGGTTTAGAAAATTAAGTAAATTATTTAATTTATCATATATTCTATTTTTTAAAATTATATATAATTTTATTATTCAAACTAATTTTCTGAGCAAAAAAAAATTATTCAAACTAATTAATTTTTTAAAAAAGTATTTTAAAATAATTTAATTAACTTTTTTAATTTTTTATTAAAAATTAACTTTATTTATATTTAAGATGAAAGAAATTAATTCAGGAGCAAAACAAAAGGTTAGTTAAGTTAGCAGGGGATTCATATTATACGGTAATAAAGCGATATAAGGATTTTATTTGTGGGGATATGTACATATGTACTCACCTGAATTTTTTTTATAAAAAAAATGACAATGGTGGCAAAACAAATTGTTTTCATCAACGCCTAATGGGGGCATTTCACCAACCATCAACGAAAGCCGATACTATCCAAGCGAATTGCAAGACTCAGCGAGTCAGCGTAGCAATTTTCAGTGTTAACTCAGTTTCAAGTGCTCCTATCCGACGGTGGAGGCGGCGGAGAATGGAGAACGCCGATGTTTTCTTGGGCTTACATGATTTCCTGGAGCGCATGCGCCAACCATCTGCCGCCGATTTCGTCAAAGCAATTAAGAGGTTTTTACTTTACAGCTATTTAGATCAAAATTTCCATCTTTCTGTGTTTTCGACTCGACTCTTCCAAATTTTCCGTCTATGTTTATTACCGTCAAATTCTAATGTTATTGCGCTTGTTGATTTGTTTTCGCAAGTAAGATGTTTTAAAGTTTTTCTTCATTTGGGTGGACTTTAGTGGTATCTCTAGCCATTTGTTTGATTGCTATATCTATCCATCCCACACGTCAATGATTTATCCGAAATGCTTCGTGGATAAGATCTGGACTCTGATTTGATGGTTTCTCTGAGGTTAAAAAATTTATGTTGCATTGATCAACAGAATCATTAATCACCACTTATAGAACTCTCTCCGCAAAGTATATTCAGATAAGAAGTTGGACCTTGGAACCAATAAAAAGCTCTATCCTTTATGAGATCATGGGACTGTCAAGGAAAATCTTGTGAGTGGGACACTTTCTTTTGCAGCTTTATTGTATCATTCTCGAATAATGCACCAGATCCAGAGAGGGATAGTGCCGCTGTACAGCAATTCTTTACCAATATGGAAGCAGCTTTCAGGGCTCATCCACTTTGGGCTGGGTGCTCTGAAGAAGAGCTGGAGAGTGCTGGTGAAGTGAGTTTCAATTTAACTTTGCTTTCTTTCTGAATTTCTGTGAGTTATTAGGTGGCTTTGATTTGAGGCTTTCGCAGTAATAAGCATTTTTGCTGGCATATACTGCCGTGGCCAAATATTGATCCTTCCCTTTCCCTTTCACTTTCTTTTAGTCACTACGCTATGAAGAGTTTGTCATCCTATGCTCAAGAGAAAGGGAAAGAGCTTAAATGAAGAAAACAAAATATAGATTACTAACAAATAAGGCCTTTTTTTACACATTTTATCTGTTTCATTCTATATTGGTCAATGGTGTTAGGATGGGCCGGGCATTGAACTAATCAGGGCACTGGTTCACTAAACTATGGTTGAACCAGTCTCAGTTAAAATTATATTTTTGAAATAATACATTTAGAAAACAATTTAGACCATAGGTTTTGGTCCTTCAAGGGGCAAAATGGTCCAGGTTTATTAAAATATAGGGACGAACATTTTAGACCAAAAGAAACTTGAGAGACCAAAACTGAAATTAGGGTAAACTATAAGGATCAAACATTATATCGACCCTTTAAATTAATAAACTATGTCCATCCTTTTTCCCTGAATTTGTGGATGTGTTATATTTATATTGTAGTTGACAAGTGATTCAGATGCGAAGGAAGTTGGGGTCACGTATATCACTGTAATTTTCTGATAATTATCTTGTTTGCCTCCTTGTTAAGTTGTTATTGTACTTGCAATTTCTAAGAAGAAAGTAATTTCAAGAAGATTTGTTCCCTCTGATTCTGGTCAATTGTATCAGTTGTGCTGTTAAAATTAGTTTCTGGGTTCATGTGGCTTTTCTGGGCTGAGATGAATCCGTCAAGTAGAGAATTGAAACTTATCCACTTTTGCTCTGCCTCTGTAAACTTTATTCATTATGATTAGAAAGCAATACATATGGCTTCTCCTGGTAACTTGTTCTGATACTACTTGGCTTCATCTATTCTGTTATCTCTTTACCTTTGTGTTTCACTTGTATACAGGGGCTGGAGAAGTATGTCATGACGAAATTATTTACCCGTGTATTTGCTTCACTTCCAGATGACGTAAAACTTGATGAGCATCTTTCTGAAAAGATGGCTTTGATTCAACAGTTCATTCGACCAGAAAATTTGGATGTCAAGTCAAATTTTCAGTACGAAACATCATTGTTGGTGAGTGTATAACTAATCTTTATTTTCTACATAGACTTTGAATTTTGTTCTCATGTCAGCGTTTTGTAAAACTTCCACTAAATGCTGTATATATATTGGATTTGATTCTTAAGATTGTCAGCCATCATGACTCCATCATAGATTTCAAATGCAGATTGTCTTCCCACTTCTCTGATCTCATAATTCGGTTTGTTTTAAAAAAATTACTTTGTATGTAGTGAGCTTCTATATGCTGAGTTTGTTACAACAACACAAGCCCTGTTTTGAGTTTTTTAGTTGGAGAAAATATATTTTAACAAGAATTCCTTAATTGGGTTCTATCTCTGGCAACTGAATACATCACTTAACTTGTCATGGTTTTCCATGTCCCTGCACTTTGCTAATTCATGTTTTTTTCCAATAAAGTCCCTTTCAGACCTTACTGCTGCTGCCTTATTAATTATCATACTGTTTGCAGCTTGCTCAGAAGGAGCTACAGAAAATCAACATGTACAAGGCACCCAGAGACAAACTAGTGTGTATCCTTAATTGTTGCAAGGTTATCAACAACATACTGATTAATGCTTCTGTTGCTTCAAATGGAAATCCTCCAGGAGCTGATGAATTTCTTCCTGTGCTGATTTATGTTACCATAAGGGTAATCTCAACATTTTAGCGTTGAATGACTGCTAAAGATGGTGATTCAGCTTCACATAGCATGCTTTATAAATATTTACTAATATGTGTACCTGGAGCATTGATTTTTAATTTTGTCATGGTTTTTGGTTTTCCTCCATATGCACTGAACGTTGAAAAATATAGCTTGTAGCTTTGTAAAACTATGCGAGGTGTCCAGAACAAGTGCCAGAAACAATGCAAAGTAAGAAAAATACACAATAATTTTATTAAAATTCATTGGTAAAAGGGTGAACTTATGTTATAAATAATAGGCCTCTATAGTCTATATGGAATGGCTCAAACACCCAAGCCACCTAAAGACTCGAGAAATCCTAATTCCAGATTGGCAATAAACCATTTGCCCCCTGCCACACGCTCAAGAAAAAAGGGAAAAATAGGAAAGAACGTTGAAAGAAGCTACTAGTCTCATTATAAGATATCAAAGATCCAAACAACTAAGGCCCCATTTGGTAGCCTCAATGGAATGGGAATACTATTCTATTGAACGACAATCAAGAAATATCTATGATACCCTTGTTATCATTACTTAGTGGTGTTTTTTTAATTATTTTATTCATCCAGTGGTCTGAAAGACATTTCACATTTATGATTTTTTTTTTTCAATTCCATTCCATTTTGTGTATCAAGCTGAGCTTAGAGCTTAAATTCCAAAATACTAACGATAAATCCTGAATTAAAAAAACGTAGTTTTATTCTACCACAAGTTGCATAAAGAAGCCTTTGTAGTTTCTTGATAAGGTTTGATTTGGATTTTGACATATGTTGCATACATCTGTGAATTAGTAATGAGAATACAATTAATTATGGTATGGGTCATATTGTCCAAAATCTTTATATTATAATTCATTTTATGCTGATTGCACATTTTTCTGCCATAAAGAACTTGGTTGGAAGTTTGGACTCCTCATGGAGCCAGAGTTATTCTAATGGCCTTCCTTCTTGAGACGTTTACGAGAAGTTGGTTTTTGTGTAATTTAATCTGAATGGTTTATTTTCTCCTGCCAACTTACAAGTTAAAACTCTTAATTTGTATGGCACCATAGGGTGGCTAATGCATAAAAGCTATGCATCATAACCTAATCTCTCACAATTTTTTCCCTCCTGAGTGCCATTTAATGTGGACCTGATTGTTATTATGAAGCTGTATATCCTTTTCCTTCTCTCATTAATGTTACTCTGCAGGCAAACCCTCCACAACTTTACTCCAACCTACTGTACATACAAAGGTTTAGACGTCAATCACGATTGGTTGCAGAAGCAGCTTATTTTTTCACAAACATGCTTTCTGCTGAGTCCTTCATCAGAAACATTGATGCTAAAGCCATATCAATGGATGAAGCTGAGTTTGAGAGAAACATGGAATCTGCTCGTGCTGTTCTCTCTGGGCTGTCAACTGATTTGCAAGATCAGCCTAGATTACCCGATCAATATTCTGAAGCCAATTCAAGAGGAGAACCAGTCAAGGAGTTTGCATTACAAAGCACATCATCTGAATCGAAATCTGACAATAAGAAAGTAACTTTTGCAGATCAGTTACCAATAACAAAGATTCCATCCCTCTCAGATTTGGAGAATAAAGGAGCAAGTATGCTTTTGAAGGAGGACGGCGTGAATGAAGATTTCAGGGAATTTCGATATATGTTTGCTCGTGCTGGTGATCTAACAGTCAGTGATGTGGAAGACCTGCTAAATAATTACAAACTTCTTGTTATCAAGTACGTATGTCTTTCCAAGGGCTTAGGAGTTCCTCCTACATCTCATCCTCCATCTGACACACAAAACAATGTACAAAATGTCGTTGAAACCAAAATAGATTCTTCAGATAGCAGACCTCTAGATGCAGATGAAAAGACAGAAAAATCTCCGGATAGCGCAGAGGATATTTCTGATGGAGTGTCACCTTCTAAAGAGAAAAATCTTGAATGCGATCTGCCCCTGGATGAGGCAGTTGCACCTCAGGCTGGGGGCAGTTTAGAATCCTCTAACTGATAGTGATTTTTCTTAAAATATGTTTATTTTTATTCTTATTTTAGTTTTCATTCTTCATGTAATGTTATCTTTTGTTTCCCGTTCTGGGGTGGCTGCCTTTACTTTTCAGACGTGGTGGCAATACCACCATTGATATAAATGAACTCGTTTTCAGAATTTTGAACTCCAATGAGAAAGTTCCGAAGAACATCTGGGAGATTGACATTTATTTGTAATAGATCAAAAGAATGGTGTAAACGCGAAAATTAGTTTCTTTATCAAGTTTTTGTTACCGTTATTAAAAACTTGCTTAGTCTTGACTGATTGTGAAGCTTGATAGAGTTATAAGTAGTTACATAATTAAGTCTTTATAATTATGTAACTAATGGTTAGCAGGACCTAGTTAGCATGTGAAAAATTGTACATTTGTACCTACTGGTATCATTAATGAGATATCAGATCGTTCATTCTCTCATCCTTCCCCTTCCACAGGATACACCTCTCGCCCTTTTCCCCTTTCTCTCTCAACATCTTTACCCTTTTTTTAATAATATATGTAAGCTGTTGCTTGATAGAATAAGATAGGAACTAGATTATAAGACTTTAGCCTTTAATACTATAAATAGGAAATAAATTAAGAGTGGCAGGATTGTTGATCCTTCAATACCATTCAAGGTATCTTCAGGGAATTGTTGGAAGCATAATTATATTAGCACCAACAGCAACACTATGACCTTCTTTAGCTATATAATCAGCACATGAGATGTTTTCTTTTAGAGTATGATGTAGCTTCACGTCCCAGTCCTAGAACAGAAGATCTCTAGTCTCCCATGTCTCTAAGGGGATGATTTGTAAGACAGTTTCTCATAAGGATATTGATGACATTAAGAGAATCGAAGTAGAGAACAATTCTCTGTAAACCCATCTGAAGAACAATCTTCAAACTTATCATGATAATATAAATTTCAACTTCAATAAAAGTAAGTAGGCCAAAAGATATATAAAAACCCGTCAACCATTCTCCCTGAGCATTTCTTAACACAACGTCGCAAGTCGCTTGGTGGTGTTGTGGTACTGATCCATCCACTTCAATGCAGACCACATTTGCAAGAGGGGGTTCGAGATTTCTCCTCGATCTTGTCAAGATGGAAATTTTGTAATTTGGCCTTTGATTTGCACCATTTTCTATGAGAAGATAATTGCACTGGTGTGCCATCTCACTGCTATCTGTGCTCTCTCCTTGAAATAGAAATTTGCATAGTTGTCCAAAGAATCCATCACCCTAGGCTCAAAATTCTTGTCCATGAGAAGTTTCTGAAATCTTATTTTTTCAGACTTATAATTATAATTGGTATTCCAATTGAGTCAAACCTGCAAATTGCCAATGAAAATTTGAGAAAAATAGTTAGGCTTTAAAATTTGTTTCCACAAGTTTCTAGCTCGCTCACAATCTTGAATTATTTGAATCACACTTTCCTCATCATTACATTGAGAAAGACAAGTACTATCAGTGGTAAGACCCCTCCTGGCCCAAAGTAAGTTAGTGACAAGTCTTTTACGACCAACTTGCCACATAAAATATTTAAATTTCTCATGAAGTTACTATCTTCAGACCTGGGCCCAGAAGTTGTTAGTGTTTGCTTCTTCTTTGTCAGAAAAATATTCATAGGTTGATTTCACACAAAAAAAACCCCATCCTTTGTTGCTTTCCAAGTACTAACCATTTATACTTGCAAGTTTGAAAAGAGTCAACCCTACATGCATTTATGTTTGTTTGGGATCATTTTTGGATATTTTATAAATGTTTATTTACATAAATTGAAATAAAACTTTTTTCATATACTCCCTCAGGTCCTAAGGACCAAGTTTGTAATGCAAATTGTACTACAAACTTGGTCCTATAATTATTATCGCAAGTAATATTTATTTTTTATACTGTAAACCACGATCACAAAGTTATTTTTAAATGCTTCGATCGCTATTTCAAACAACCATATTAATTTTGTGAATTTCTGTTGTTGTGCTGTTCAGGTACTAGGAATAACTGTGGCTTGAGCGATTTGTTTCATTTCCTTGCATATAGAGTGCTTCATGAGCCTTGACCATTGTAACAGGAAGTAGATTCCACATTTTACAGATCAGATCCAACCAATGCACGATAGAGAAAGTGCATATAATAAATTGGAAATAGATATGCTCGAGAGTTGTTTCTTCCACATATTCAAACTCAACAAGAGCTTGATTGGGATAGATCTGTTAAATCATGCATATCATATCAAGAAATTATCTTGTGCTTTTTTGGAAAACGGTGGATAGCACCCCTCTGTTGTCTACTCGCTTTTGTATTCTTCTGATAAGTCTTATTCGCTTAATAATGCAAAAATCATTCTCGTAAATCTGCCTCCCCTCCAATTTGTTGAACCACATAAATTAACTGGTTTGCATAAATGGGGTCTTGGTTGGCTGTTAGTTTCAGGATCTGGCCCAACTGAATATTTGACTCGTCAATACAAGCAAGGCTGTGAGATGAAGAAGACTCTCAGGTAACTCTATCTTACACTGTGTTTGGTTTGAGGGAAGGGTGTGAGAGGGAGTAAGAGGAAAAGTTGAGAGAGAAATTTTTTCTCTCATCTTTATAAAATTACTCATAGTAAATTTAATATTCCTAAAATATATTCTTAATATAATAAAAAAAAATATTCTTTTTATTAATAACAATTTAGTCAATGCACTTCAAAAAAAAAAATTTCCTCCAACATCCTCCCTCAAACCAAACATAGTCTTTAAGCTCACACGATGGAGGAGATATCTTTAGAACAAAGTTAAATAATCCAAAGTACGTTCAACCTAGAGAGAAGCGTCACAGGCAGGCATGTCCTCTTGTTTGAAGACAATCTTTGGTGATAGCTATGTTTTTAGATGGTTCACTAACCAGATCTATGCCTATTTTATTTTATTTATTGTACTTCATCAATTACTGTTGGTCATCTTTATGAGCACTTTCCCTTGGACATGCCTCCTTTATATAAAACTTGTCACAGGGAAATCTTATGTTCTGTTGTTTTCCCCTAAAGTTTAGGTCTTCCTAATCCCTAAACCCTCAAGTAGATGGTTCGAGGAGCCCGATTTAATTTTTGAATTATGACCAAGTGCATGTGGATGTTGGAAAAAAAGTTGATTCCAGAAGAGAAATTTTTTTGCTTCTTTTTGACGTTATAGGACAACCATATGATTAAAGGAAACCGGGAAGGAGGAAACTGATATGAGCGGAAATGTCCAGATAATTAATGAAGTAGTTGAAAAGTGGGGAGGCCCTGATTTTATATGATTTATCGCCTAATTTTTTCATCATCTTTTGTAATCTTTAAACCATATCCATTGAATTAATTTAAAAGGTCGTAATACTTTTTAGATTTTTCTGTATTCTTTCTAATCAACAGCTGAAATGGACTCGTAAAAAAATGAATGAAGGGAGGATCTTATTTTTCATACTGCTTTCAATTACTAGGCGTGGGATATTGGATTCAGATTGGTACTGGTGGAATCGGATGCAAGGGAGCTGATTGAAATTCTCAACGATGGAAGATCACAATCCAGAGGAGATCTTGTTTCCTGGCAAATCTGGAGAATGAAGGTGAAGAATTGGGATGTGAGGTTCCAGTATATTCCAAGGGAGTGTAGTATGGTCGCAGATGCACTAGCGAAGCAAGGGATTTCTTCAACAATGTACTTAGATCGTTGTCCTGAATTTTTTCAGCAGATGATCACTCATGAGCGACTGGGTTTAATTTCCCCTATGTAACTTTCCTGTTTTGTTTTACTTAATTCACTTGTATAAAAATAATAATACCTCCAGGCTCTACATCTTGTATTCGACTCGGTTTGGTTAAATGTAAAAATCAGAAGTCTAAAGAACAATTCAATCACGTGCCTCTCACGTGAAGACAGTTGTGGCGTGTCGGCCGCCGCGTGTGGGCTTTGTATGCATATGGAAGTCACACATTTTATTTTCACCAGATTTGAGTTACTTTCTTGGACCAACTAAATTCCTCTATCCTACTCCTTCTTTCTTCCCCCACCCCCTCCTTTTCAGATTAATAACTGGCTTGGGGTATCAATTATTTCTATTGATGACAGACAAAAGAATGGAGGAAATACTTCTATGGAAATTTTCTGCGCAATTTTTTTTATTTCTTCTTAGAAACTTTAATGAGATGATGGAAGTTTTTTTTTTTTTGATAAAAAAAAGTTTAGTGGGGTTAGACATCGGTAACCCACTAGGGGCAGTGTATGCTTCCAGGCTTAAAGAGTACTTACAGAAGTATTTACAGATCACCTATCAATAAGACCCTTATATCGATCAGCAAGTATCGAACTTCCTCCTTTTTAAAGTGAAGGCCAACACCTTAACTAACTATGCCACTTGACGAGATGGTGGAAGTTTGAAAGGGAGTTTCGGGCTAAGTGTGAAAAAAACGGAATATTTGACGGGAGTATAACTTGACAACTTAATTAATTTTATTTTGACCCAATAATTAAAATACTGTTTTATCCTGACCAGTTTCAAACTTGTACTGAAACTTATATTTTCATATTTAGGGGCGAGCCAGCGTCGTCTAGATTAAGTTCAGGGAACACGTCACAAACTTCACAGCATTAAGAGGCAAGGATGCCAACTCTCTCTCAGTCCATCCATTTATCGCGAATTGACTTTTCTATTATTCTTCACTCTTTTTTCTTTTTAATTTCTGTGTCTCAAACTAGATATGAACAATTGAGCATTTCAATTTTTTTCATTTGGATTATTTTCAATAAAATTTCCCACTTAAAATTTGATTTTATTTTTACGTTTTTATGATTTAAAATAGAATATCAAGATTGAAAAAGTTATTTTGATTGTTTAAATTCTTTTTGCACAAAATGTTTAAAATAACTTTGTTGAAAAAATGGGGAAAAAACTAGTTTGAATTTGTAAGAGCAAAATAGATCCACCTAACCAGATTTGTCCCTGTACTGAAAATTTAATCAATTTCATGCAAACGTTTAAAATAAAAGTGGGGCTTTTTTTATATAACTGCACATGTTTTTTCCTATCTCTATGCATCAAATAAAAAGTTTGAGATGAATTTTTTTTAGTATTTATTACAAACAATAGTATAATATACCATCCGAATCGTAAGTGGCCGGTGTGATTCGGATGTGACTTGAGAGTAAAACGTGAGAAATTTCAAAATTGCACGTCAAAAATAAGATGTCCAAGCGTTACACTGTGAGACTAAAAATGGCGTAATGGTGATGTCAACAAGAGTTAAAAAAACATGTAAAAAAGAAAAAAAGAGGATACAGATTATCCACAAAAAGACAAGCACAGCACAGTAAAGTTGCTCCACTTCAAGAATTATGATAGCAGTTTACTTGAGAAACTATGAGTTATCATAATAACCTTCCCTGATTATTGGCTTCTGGGTGAACGTGGCTCCCCACTCTAATTTATGCTTCCCTTCTTCATTATGTATCCTCTCTCTTCTGACCCTTTGACCTTTTCATCTACAAATTTTCTCAACCTTTATATTAAATTAACGAAGTAAATCTTCCCATTGTAAGCTGCTCTGTAAAATAGCCTGCCACGTAACATAGTAAATGAGTATTATAAGTATCGTTGTTGGGTTAACCAACATTAAGGGGACAAAAATAAAGAGTACTTCCTCTCTGTGTTTTTTTTTTAAAAAAAAAGAGGGTAAAGGTGTAATTTTACACATAATTTTTACCCAGAGGAGCACCTAGTATCATAACCTTTTTTTGGGAGCAAAAGTACACATAACATTACGTTTTGGGAGTGTCCAGTACCACGGGCCATTAGTCAACCAAGTTGATCGTTAAGTCTGACAAAAATAAACAATAACTCCGCTAAAATTACAATTTTACCCCAAGTTTTAAGTTTAAAATAACTTTTTTTTTAAAAAAGACACTAAAATAACTCCTCCTCGCCGATGGGCCCCACCACTGGCGGCGGTTGCCCTCCCCACAATGCCGGCCGCCTCCGGCGACCGGCGCCTTTTTGTTTTGAAAAAAAAAGTATTTTTTTTCTTAAAACAAGTAAAATAACCCCTCCCCCGCCAGTGGGCCCCACCACCGGAGGTGGCTTCCGGTCGTCGGCGTTGGGGGGAGGGTGGCCCCGCGCAGGTGGTGGGGCCCACCGGTGAGGAGGGGTCATTTTACTTTTTTTAAAAAAAGAAGCCGCCGGAGGAGGTGGCCGGAAGTGGGGGGAGGGCGGCCGCCATCAGCAGTGTGGCCGATGGTAGGGCCCACCGGCGAGGAGGGGTCATTTTACTTTTTTCTTAAAAAAAATTACCTTAAAAAAAACAAAAAAGCCGTCGGAGGTCGCCGGCGGCGGCCGGCAGTGGGGGGAGGGCGGCCGTCGCCGGTGGTGGGGCCCACCGGTGAGGGAGGGGTCATTTTACTTTTTTTTTAAAAAAAAATACTTTGTTTTTTAAAAAAAAAAACCGCCGGAGGAGGTCGCCAGTGGGGGGAGGGCAGTCGCCGTTGGAGGTGTGCCCGGTGGTGGGGCCTACCGGCGGGGAGGAGTTATTTTAGTGTTTTTTTGAAAAAAAAAAATTATTTTAAACTAAGAGCAAAATGGTAATTTCAACTTAAAACTTGGGGCAAAATTGTAATTTTAGCGGAGTTACTATTCATTCCCGTCAGACTTAATAGTCAACGTTGGTTGACTAACAGCTCGTGGTACTAGACGCTCCCAAAACGTAACGTTATGTGTACTTTTGCTCCCAAAAAAAGGTTATGGTGCTGAGCGCTCCTCTGGATAAAGGTTATGTGTAAAATTGCATCTTTACCAAAAAAAAAAAATCCAACATTTAAATTATCTATCCCAATCTAACCATTTAATGATTTAATGATTTTTTTTCTATTTTTATCCCTCATTAATTATTATATATATTATATATTGTATTAATTAAAAGATTACATGTATTTATAATGTTTTCTCTTGCTTACTTGCCTCTCGTAAATAAGAGTATACTTAAAAAAAATTACTCCAAATTCACTTATTATTTTTAATTATTTTTAATCACTTTTTAAATTACGTAAATTGATTATTGGCAAAATACGACGGCAGAGAGTAGCATTAACCAAAGTTGAAAATTAAGTGGAGACAAGGGGTTGGTCAGCCTATGAGCGTGTGTGTTTTAACTTAATCATCCTGCTTGAGATCTAGATCTCAACACACACCCACACACAAGAAGCTTGTCTCGTTAGTCCTCTCCTCTCCAATTAAATTTTTGTATTGACCATCGGTTTCCTTTAATCACAAACACAACAGTGTCCTCCTCCAGCAAATACACACTCACTTTTATTTTTATTTTTATTTTTATTCTCAAAAACACACATTTTTATTCATCTGATATGTTTGTTATAGATCGAAAATTATCCGTTATTATCACTGGTTCTTCATTCTGAATTATAAATAGAATGGATATTAGTTATTAGCATAATGAGAAAAATATTATAATTACATTTAATCATGCCGACCTTTTTTCCTGTCTTTACCTTTTCCGGGATTAAGTAAAGGATCGCAGTAAGTACGCATCGGTTTCCACAATCAATCCCAACTCTCAAGCTCCAATCCCATCTTCCGTTTTGCCTTCCTTCACCAAACCATCTTCAACCCTCTCTCTCTCTCTCTGAGAGCTTTCCTCTGTTTCATAACTGAAATTGGGTCAACTACAAAAACCATGAGCAGTGAAAACCATCGCCACCATCACCATCACCATCGGTTTCAGCATCAGAAGCTGCATATCAAGGAAAGAACTACATTCCTTCCGATGCTCTGTTCGAGGCCTTCAATCAAAGATGTGAGTCTTCCACGGTGGAGAGACCCGCCGACGTCTGTCTCCGACGACCCTTTGTCCCCGAGGATCGGCTGCATGGGACAGGTCAAGAGGAGCAACAGGATGGTCGGCTTCCCTACTTCCCATAGACTCACCAACACATCATCCATTTCCCCTGCAGCTTTTGGCAAGTACTCCAAGCTTAAAAGGCTCTTCTCCGGAAAAGGTTTGAGCGCCAATCCAGCCACCGTCGCTGCTGCTTCTACTACCTGTGGAAGAAGGATTCGAGCGAGTAATACTGATAGGTTCAGGAACGAGAATGAAGCTTCTGTAGCTTTGAGCATTGAGGATATGGATCCGCCATTGCCGGTGATCAGACGAGCGCAAAGAAAGTCTGAAGAAGAAAGCCAGGCTGATAGTCTTTGGAAAAGAAGATCTGGTGGTGTTGCATTGAAAAGTCTGCAGCTTCAACAGATTCATCATCCAAGGCATCATCTTCAGCCTACTAGTGTTTGATCACAAAATCTCTGCACTCCAAGTGAAAGGGTAAGACAGATAATGAAAGCCTTTTTTTGTTTTTGGATTTTTCATAGCATAACATAATGTAAATGATCATGTATTGTTTGGTTTTCTGAGTACATAAGATGGTGGTGATCAATACTGTTGGGCTCCAGCAATTAAAGTAACCAGAAAACTGAATTACTCGTGGGTTAAAATCATCGAAGCAACCAGGCATGGGAAGGATCAGTGTTTCTTAAAAGACGGCCCCAATAGTGGGAACATCGTCCAAATTAGAAGCAATTTTAGTCGTAGATCTATGATCTATAATTCCTTTTCTTTTTTTCTGGGTTGTGGGGTAGCGCCAAGATCTGTGATTTTCTGGGAGAAACCATCAGGTCGGCAATTTCACATGGAGAAAGTGAGCTTCTAACTGTGAGTTTTGGCAAGTCCCACATCGGTGGGTTTTGGGTTTGAAGGGGGGAGGTTTTAGTATAAATAGAGTGCCTCCCCCTCCCTTATTCCTCACCCCACAATTGTCTCTCAAGGCATTTGTATATCTTCCTCTTTTGTAGTATTTCACTTGTAAATTATTTGGAGTGAATTTAGGATCTGATATTTCTCTTATATTTGTCCGATTTATTATTTATTAGTTGCATTTAAATATAGTAGTTGGTGCTTATTATATTATTAAATTACGTCTAGAAACTTTGTTTTCTAGTTGGGTAATTTTCTAATATAATCGGTTACACTCTATATTGCGCTTCTCAACAATTGGTATCAGAGGCGAGGTTCTGTCTGAGTATGCTCTGTGGTTGCAGCTTAGTCTGAGCTTCCACATCAGAAAAGAATTACTTTTGAGCTTTTGTTTTGGCAACTATTAAATAATTTTTTGGAGCAGAAATGGCGGACAAAAGGAGTGATGTGTCCACAGCAGATGTTAGCGGTTCGTCGTTCTCATCATCGTATTTGACCAGAATAGTGTCAAATGCGAAGTTTGCAGTTGAAATTTTTGACGGATCTGGGCATTTTGGCATGTGGCAAGGCGAGGTTCTGGATGTCCTTTTTCAACAAGGACTAGACTTTGCCCTTGAGGAGAAAAAACCAGATAAAATGGAGGAAGAAGAATGGAGGGTCGTGAATCGTGTTGCTTGTGGTACTATTAGATCGTACCTTTCAAGAGACCATAAGTATCCATACACAAAGGAAACTTCTGCATGTAGACTGTGGAAGGCACTGGAGGACAAGTTCTTGAAGAAAAACTGTCAGAATAAACTCTACATGAAGAAAAGGCTGTTTCGCTTCACTTACGTTCCTGGTACCACAATGAATGAGCATATCACTAGCTTCAACAAGTTGGTGACGGATTTGCAGAATTTGGACGTGACTTTTGAAGATGAAGATCTGGCCCTGATGTTGTTGGGATCACTTCCCGATGAGTACGAGCACCTGGAAACTACGCTACTTCACGGTAAGCAGAAAGTTTCTCTGGAAGAAGTTTGTTCTTCTTTGTACAGCCATGAACAAAGAAGGAAAGAGAAACAAAAAGGTGGAGAGGCAGAGGCTCTAGTGGTTAGAGGACGTACTGAGGAGAAGAAGAGATCAAAGAAAGGGAGATCCAAGTCAAGGTCTAGACCCAGCAAAGATGAGTGTGCCTTTTGTCGAGAAAAGGGACACTGGAAGAAGGACTGTCCGAAGCTGAAGAACAAAGCCAAACCTGGAGATGTGAAGGCCGATATGGACTCAAATGTAGCTGATTGTGATGATGAGAATTCAGATTTCTCACTGGCTACAACAACGTCATCAAAACCATCAGATGAATGGTTATTGGACTCAGCCTGCAGCCATCATATGTGTCCTAACAGAGACTGGTTCACTGATTTTGAAGAAGCAGAGTGTGGAATTGTTCACACAGCAGATAACTCTTCTCTTACCGCATATGGTATTGGTTCAATCAAATTAAGGAACCATGATGGATTGATCAGAACATTAACAGATGTTCGGTACGTACCAGACTTAAAAAAAAATCTCATTTCTGTGGGGACTCTAGACTCAAAAGGGTTCAAGATCACTGCAGAAAATGGAGTAATGAAGATATTCTCTGGTGCACTGGTGGTGATGAAGGGTATTCGGAAGAACAATAACACGTACCACTATCATGGGAGTACAGTTATTGGGACGGCAGCAGTAACATCCAGTAGTGAGAAGGATGCAGAAGCAACCAGGTTGTGGCATATGCGCTTGGGACATGCTGGAGGAAAATCCTTGAACACTTTAACAAGTCAAGGATTATTGAAAGGATTGAAACATTGCGTCATGGACTTTTGTGAGCATTGCGTAAAGGGGAAACACACAAGGGTTAAGTTCGGTACAGCTATTCACAATACTGAAGGTATTTTGGATTATGTACACTCTGATGTTTGGGGTCCTTCCAAAACAGCTTCATTGGGAGGTAAGCATTATTTTGTAACCTTTGTTGATGACTTTTCTCGAAGAGTTTGGGTGTATACGATGAAGACCAAAGATGAAGTTTTGGGAATTTTTCTCAAATGGAAGACGATGATAGAAGCACAAATAGGCAGGAAGATCAAATGTCTTCGCACAGACAATGGTGGAGAGTACAAGAATGATCCTTTCCAGAAGGTTTGTGAAGATAATGGCATCGTCAGACACTTCACCGTAAGAAATACACCACAGCAGAATGGGGTGGCAGAACGCATGAATCGGACTTTGCTGGAGAAGGTTCGGTGTATGTTGTCCAATGCTGGCTTGGGCAAAGAATTTTGGGCTGAGGCAGTGACGTATGCGAGCCATCTCATTAATCGTCTACCATCTGCTGCTATTGATGGTAAAACACCATTGGAACAATGGTATGGTAAGCCTGCTAATGATTATGATTCTTTACATGTGTTTGGCTCAACTGCATACTATCATGTGAAAGAATCAAAATTGGATCCTAGAGCAAAGAAAGCTATTTTCTTGGGGATCACTTCTGGAGTCAAAGGATATCGTTTATGGTGTCCAGAGACGGAGAAGGTTGTGTTTAGCAGGGATGTTACTTTTGATGAGACTACTATTATGAAGCCGGTAACATCTGGAGATACCACACAGACCGATGGTGCTTCGAAGCAGGTGGAGTTTGAAGGAGAGTTGATTTTCCCAGTTCAGAGAAAGGATAGGGAAATGAGAGAAGACTTTCCTGTAGAAGATGAGCCAGTTGAAAGGGAGGTTTCAACCCAGGAACCTCAACAACAACAAGAATCAATCGCAACCGGCAGGCCACGACGAATAGTAAGAAAACCTACTCGCTTTATGGATATGGTGGCTTGTGCAACTTCAATTGCAACTGATGGCATTCCTTCAACTTATAAATGGGCTGTCCGGAGCTTAGAAAAGGAAGAGTGGATGAATGCTATGAATGAAGAAATGCAGTCCCTTCATCAGAATGGAACGTGGAGATTGGCCAAACTCCCAAAGGGTAAGAAGGCAATTGGTTGCAAATGGGTGTATGCGAAGAAAGAAGGATTTCCTAACCAAGGTGATGTGCGTTACAAAGCAAGACTGGTAGCTAAAGGCTATGCTCAGAAGGAAGGAATTGATTACAATGAGGTATTTTCTCCAGTTGTAAAACATTCCTCCATTAGAATTCTGTTGGCTTTGGTAGCACAGTTGGATTTGGAACTAGTTCAGATGGATGTTAAAACTGCATTTCTAAATGGAGACTTGGAGGAGGAAATCTATATGACTCAGCCTGAAGGATTCAAAGTTGCTGGAAAGGAGAATATGGTATGTAAACTTGAAAAATCGTTATACGGATTGAAGCAGTCTTCGAGGCAATGGTATAAACGGTTTGACAAGTTTATGTTGCGGCACAAGTACAGGAGAAGCAAATACGATCATTGTGTGTATTTGCGGAAGCTTGAAGATGGATCTTTTATCTATCTCCTTTTGTATGTTGATGATATGTTGATTGCTTCAAGAAATCAAGCAGAGATTGAGAAGCTTAAGGATCAACTGAAGAAGGAGTTCGAGATGAAGGATTTAGGTGAGGCAAGGAAGATACTTGGCATGGAGATAACAAGAGATAGACAATCGAAGAAGCTCTTCTTATCTCAAAAGGAGTATTTGAAGAAGGTGCTACATCGTTTCGGTATGAATGAAGAAACCAGGACGGTTAGCATCCCACTTGCCCCACATTTTAAGCTTAATGCTGACATGTCGCCGAAGGATGAAGATGAACGAGCATATATGTCAAGGGTGCCATATGCGAATGCTGTTGGTAGCTTGATGTATGCTATGGTTTGTACGAGACCAGACATTTCACAGGCAGTTGGAGTGGTGAGTAGGTATATGCATGATCCCGGAATGGAGCATTGGCAAGCTGTGAAATGGATTCTACGGTATATTTGTAATACTGTAGATGTTGGATTGGTCTTTCAGCAGGGTGTTGATCAATGTCTAGTTGGGTACTGTGACTCAGATTTTGCAGGTGATTTGGACAAAAGAAGGTCAACTACTGGTTTTGTATTCACTCTCGCAGGTGCACCAGTTAGTTGGAAGTCAACTTTACAGTCAACGGTAGCTTTGTCTACAACAGAGGCAGAGTATATGGCGATTACAGAAGCTGTAAAGGAGGCGATTTGGCTTCAGGGGTTGCTTGGAGAGCTTGGTGTTGGTCAGGAAAGCATCACAGTATTATGTGATAGCCAGAGTGCTATTCAGTTAGCAAAGAACCAAGTCTACCATGCAAGAACGAAGCATATTGACGTCCGATATCATTTTGTAAGAGAAATTTTGGAAGAAGGTGGAGTCACAATACAGAAGATACGAACAGATGACAATCCTGCTGATATGTTGACAAAGGTGGTGACTTCTATTAAATTTCAACATTGTTTGGATTTGATCAACATTGTTGAACATGGTGTTTTGAATAGAAGTTACAATTAGAATTTGTAAATAGGAGAAATTGAGACTGTGAGATCTTGCCAAGGTGGAGATTTGTGAGTTTTGGCAAGTCCCACATCGGTGGGTTTTGGGTTTGAAGGGGGGAGGTTTTAGTATAAATAGAGTGCCTCCCCCTCCCTTATTCCTCACCCCACAATTGTCTCTCAAGGCATTTGTATATCTTCCTCTTTTGTAGTATTTCACTTGTAAATTATTTGGAGTGAATTTAGGATCTGATATTTCTCTTATATTTGTCCGATTTATTATTTATTAGTTGCATTTAAATATAGTAGTTGGTGCTTATTATATTATTAAATTACGTCTAGAAACTTTGTTTTCTAGTTGGGTAATTTTCTAATATAATCGGTTACACTCTATATTGCGCTTCTCAACACTAACTTCCTATTGGCAGTCATATGAGGTCCATTAATGAGGGAAGACGAGGACTCGGAGTTTGGGGCATAAGTCAAGAATAAGCTGGTCTTTAATAACGGCTGCAGAACCAGTATCATATATGCGTAAGCAATCGGGAATTAGATTTCGTAATTTTCATCTCCCGAGCATGTCAGAATATATAGGTTTTTATATTATTTTTTTACCAGAGGTTCACCGTTCCCGTTACAAGTTTAAACTTTAAACAAATGTTAAATAATCCGAAAGTTCCTGACTTCCTTCTCTCGGAAAAAAGAAAAGGATACGAAAGTCATTAACAAGTTCCAAGTCAATGTAGATTAAATTAAAGGACTAAAACGCTCTCATTAAAACTGAGTATAAGCCTGAATAAAAGACTATCAATTTGCACGATATTGTCCTCTGCAATTTCAGAGGTACATGACATGTGAAATAAATAGCAGACGTTGCTATAATATAATATATATATTATAAGAATTGAAGATGAAAATTTAAATTATTATTAAAAAAATTAGTGGGTGGCAGCTAAATGTAATAATGTAAGGCTAAAAAATAAATTGCCATGACATTGATTTTCATTTTTTAAAAAAAAAAAAAAAAGAGAACAAGAATATTCATGGGGCGAAAAACAAAGTGAGGAAGCTAAGAGTTTGAAACGGAGGAGAGAGAATACTTGAGACTACCCCATATTATCATGACCAGCAACTTCCTTCACCACCATCGCCGAATCGCGCCTTTATCATTAGGGATACCACAACTGCACCACCGTCTTCTCTTCTCTCCACTGTCATCGGCGTCATCTTCACCACCTTCGTTAGAATCACGCCTTCATTGTTAGAGGTACCACTAAAGTTAAGCGTAGAACCCGCAACTTGATAAGTATATCCATAATTCAATGTAATTAGGTCATTTTGAATCTATCCAACGTGATCTATAATGTGGTAGATTAGAATCCGTCTATTTAAGACTTAAATGGCCAGATTATAGACACACATTCATATTGGCATTGCTTATACTCACCCATTTAATATATTTATATATATATATATATATATTATTAATTATATAGATACTAGGAGAGTAATACGCCACGCTGCCATGACATACTCCTTCCTCCACTTAGAGTTTAAACATCAAAATTATGTTGTGATAATACTTGTCTAGATTTAAGTTCTTTTATGTAAATTATGATCATTGAACTTTGAAAATTCATATTTCAAAAGTTTAGAATGATGAATTTGGGTGGGTACTTAATGTTTATATACGTTTTTTTTGGGAAAAAATATACTTCTCAAATAAAAATGGATCACCCATAATCTAGTTAGCTTTCATTTATATGCTAGCTCATTTAACATAGGTTTAAATGGGTTGAGGTACACATACCTAGCCCATACTCATTTAAAATAAAATGGGCAGACTATGAGTTTATGTATGAGCCGCCTAACCTACTTATTGATCTGCTCTAGATATCACTACCATCACCATTTTCTCCTTCTCTCCACCATCATCGATGTCATTTTCACCAAGGAAGGATGTCAAGGTTTTGAGAAGCAAAGAGAGAACGTCCAACGCTCAGCATTTGAGCTTTCATGAAGAAGGAGAGAAGTTCAATGGGGAGAAGCTTCCTCAAACACTTCATACGTAAAGGTTTTTTCTACTGGGGTTTTATCCTACCCAAACGTTTTTTTTTTCCTACCGAACACTTATCCAAACACTCCCTAAGTTAGTAAATTATAAAATATATCATCTATCATTTAAGTATATTATGTTAAAAGTCCGATATATTAATTTAATATAAAAAAATAAATATAAATATTTTAAAATAATTTATTTAATTTTCTTCATTTTCTCAAAAAATAAAATCGATTATATCGGAGCAGGAGTCCCTTACTGCATCAGAGCTTCAGCTAGCACGCTCATTGCTGAATCGAGCAGAGTATTAAATTAACCGAGTACAGCACATCTTCATCATGGACGTGGCAGAGTTATGGGCGATCTTTGGGTCTGCCGTCGCGGGGGCCGTCTTCGGCTCCGGCTGGTGGATCTGGGTTGACGCCGTGGTCTGCAGCTCCGTCAAGGTTTCTTTCCTGTACTACCTTCCTGGTCTGTCCCCCATCCTTCTCTATTATCTCTTGTTTTGTTTGTAGTGTTTCTCCACAGCAGGGATTTAGGGTGTCAAAAATGCGTCTGATTATCATTTATTATTAAAGGAATTTTTGCGTCTTTGGCGGCCCTGATGTTCAATTGCGTTAGGAAAGAAGACATTGATTACTCTCCCTATGACGAAGGAGAGTGGAGGTATGTGTTTTTTGCGGAGCCATCATCTTATCTACTCTGACTGATTAGCTGTCTTGTATTATAGTTCGAAGGCTCATATTAGTTCAATTAACGAGGACAAACTCTTAACCCTAGCTGATTTTATCAACACTGCGTTTCTGCCCCTTCTAAATGTCTAGAATGCTTTTATTTATTGATATAATATATGCGCGCGCGCGCCGTGGGTGGATCCACCCCCCCCCCCCCCCCCCCCCCGGGGGGCCCGGTTTACTTTGAGCCATTCGCAAAACGTCGGCAACCAATCTATTGAACCTTTCACTCGTTAAGTTTCTGTCTGCTACCAATTAGTTTGGCTTGGTACTAATTGAATCATCTCCCAGGCTGAAGAATTCAAGTTCAAATTCCCTTCATAGAAGATGAACACTAAAGAAAAAGGTTCTCGTTTGATAATTGCTGGCCATTGGCCCCCCCTTAGTGACCTAGTATAACAATGTGTTGTCGTTTTTTAAGATATAGTTTTTGTGAGATAAGAAATTATTGTTGGAGATGCAAACTTGGAATCATCTAAAGCTCAATGGTTGGTGAATATTTTATCAGGTTTGATTGAGACCATTGTAATTGTGAACTTTTACTTACGCTCTAATTAGTAATTACTAATGCGTATGAATGTGAAATGCAAGGGAAAAGGTGAAGTTATATCTATAACATTGCTGCGTGTTGCCTCTTATATCCTCTCAACCAGAGTATGTCATGTGAGAATCTTCGAATATTTTATTCCCTTTTTTCAAGAACTGATCTGCTAATATTCGACTGATTATTTGACTTATAGTAGGTGATCAAATTTGCTCAGTCGATTTCTTTCTGTATAGCTGCATAGGACATGCTAGGACCTGAGCTAGGCCTAATTAAGCTTAACTCGTTCATGCAACAGTGCCTGGGCTGATGATGGTTTTTTAAATAGAAATTATGCATATTTGAATGTGTTTTTGTCAGCATTTGTTCCATCTTGTTATCACTGTGTGATGAACTTGCCTTATTTCCGTATAATGTTCTTGGTTGTTAGCCCAAAAGTGGCAAAAGAAGAACAATGCTACTCCTTGGTTGTCATGTGGACTAGTTTTAATTACTTCTCGTTAACAGATTGAAGCTGTGGCTCTTCTTCGCATATGTTGTATCTTTTGTTTCTTTAGCTGCATCAGTTGGTCTACTCATACAAGATTCAATTGATAAATCTGCCCCTTCAGTGTGGACGGGAGCTGCAGGTGTTTTGCAGTGTGTGCTTGTCTTAATCAGGTAAGTGGTGTTTAAAGCATTTCATGATTGATTTAAAATATATCACTCCTTGCTGCCTCAGAGAAATTCTTGCGTGCATGTTCACCCATCATTCTAGATTCCCTATACAGATCAAATCCTTAATGTTTTTCGCAACGAGAGATGCTGTTGCCCACCCCTATACAGATCATTTCTAGTTCGCGCGATTTGGTTTGATTTTGAATAGCCTTATTTAGAGACCTTCGTGGCCCATATCCTTAGCTGTTAACCTGTTGCTTGGACTTTTGGATGCAGTGGGCTAATCTATTGGACTTCTCATCCCGAATGAGGCAAACTGAGCCATTATTTGGAGTTATTCTTAAAACATGTCCGCCATGCCTCGTCCTCTTGAAATGGATGGGAGATACCGGCTCTTGTGGATCTGTATAAGTAAGTTGTGAATAGTCTTGACCCTTGACCCTTGGCTGCATCAGGGTGTGTTCACTTTGCTCGTTGCAAGGTTAATGAAAGATTCGACCAATTCCTATGAATTCAGTCGAGATGTTACTTTTGAGTTTTTAAAAAATAATTTGAATACGTGGCACGCTCGAGTTGCCAATTTTATCCTCCTTTTCAATCAAATTAGTAATTACGGGCGAATACTCTGTCGGTTGGAATACAGTTACTCTGTTTTAGAATCAATTTTTCTTTTGACTGAATTTTAGAATCAATTTATATTAGATTTAAGTTTAATTATACACCTTGACTATGACTATTAGTTTGATCTTGGCTTTTCAAGAAATAACACCACGCCTCCAGTCCAGCTCACTGACATTCTGTTAGCTAAGGAAAAAGCATTGATAAACCCTGATTCCTTTTTTTTTTCCTTTTTTTTTTTTGGAGTTAATGGGGAGGTGTTAGTGGCTTGAGGTAAGCGGAATCCAACCCGCATCCTCTAACTTATAAAGGATTATACATGCCACTTGGTTACAAAGTCATTGACCTTATTTCTTATTCTATTTATAATATGCAGAATAACACCCATGTTTCTTGTATCATTCTTGTTTTTAAATTTTTGGAAATTAATCCTAGATAAAATTCAAATAAAAGGCAGGCAGCATTGGAGAAAAATCCTCCAAAATTTTGCTAGTTATGAGGATCTAGATTAGAGTATTGGTACTGTGTGTACTAGTATTTTTTATGTATAGAAATTTATCAAGTCCTTTAGCCAATAAAATTTTTAGTAGGGAAATTTTCCTGGTGTATCTTATAAATATTTTTCTATATTCTACAATCATCATTCAATGCGTGCGAAGGAGATTAATATTGATCATACATGCAGGCATTTACACACACACACACACACACACTAAAGGCATATTTTATAACTCATTTTATGCATTTAAACTCAAAAAATACCATGCTCGTGGCGGGCTTTTAGATGGAGTGGAAAATATTTTGTTTCTAAATATAAGACTTTTTACTTAACTTATAAATTGATAAATAATTTAATCATGCATGATATATTATATGATTAATAACTTATTTGGCTTTCTTTTTCTATTTACAAGCATTCAGCTTTCTTAATCTCTTAGAAAGTCAATTAAGTCTTTTATTTATGATGAGAGGTAGTATATGGGTAGGCAACCTAATTCAATTTGAGCTGAAGTGAGATTATGATTTTCATTCGAGTTCAAAATCAATAAAAGAAAGAAAATTCTACTTTTATTTTTTCGCCACAAATTTTGTTAACCTTGATGATACAAGAACTTTGGGTGGAAATAAAATTTTGTTAAAACTATGTAATTAAATAATGTTCCCTTCCACTCATTCCACCCTGTAAATAGTCTATTGAGTTGCCACTGAAAGTATGTTCATGAAAGTTGAAGTAAAACTTATTTAACAAACTTACCTTGTATATCGTAAATTACAAATCATGTTAGAAAAGTAACTTCTACAACTAATTCAACCAAATGTGTATGGATTCACTAGCACATACTAAAAAGTACTCATTTTTGTTCATAAGAGATACATTCACTTCTTTTTTTAAAAAAAAAAATTGTCCTCAAATAAGTTCATGTATCATGGAACCGAAAGTTGGACTCATGTGAATTAGAAGTTTGGATGAATGCAGCACTTGGTGTATTGCCTAGTAACAAAATGAACTCCTTCGATAGAGATGGTGATGAGTTTGATCCCCCCCAGCCCACAGGCCAGTTTGGCCACCTTTCCATATAAGAAGTTTGAATGAAATAAGTATTATTAACTCGCTAAAGTTTCTCTCCAAAGTCCTAACTATGTCCTCAGTTCAAGGCATGAGAATGGAAAAAATAGTGTTAGGAGTTCTTTCCCCACAATCGTGGGTTTAACTCGGGGTGAATTGCGATTAGTTAGAATTAAAGGTTTCAGTAAATTGGGTACACAACAAAAAAGACTTAGTTAAAGTTGATACACATTTTATAGTTCAAAAGAGTACTTATAAAAACATTTATGAATTAACTATTAATAAAATCCTTACATTAGCAATGAAATTCAAGCTTGTGTCATTATATATTATAAATCACATCTTTATCAACAAAATCAATTAAGGTTGATTTATTCTAACTAAATAAAATGTGAATTAGATGCCAATAAAAATTATATTAGTTAATAAAAAGCTGGCTTATAAATCACAACGTCGTGTGTTCAACTCCCACTACCGATATAAGAGCCTTATTAGTAGGCAATTTGTAAATAGCTGTGTCCGAAGGCATGCCCTGATTTTGATGACCCAGAACCCAACTCACCTAATCTTTTTTGTACCAAAAAAAAAAGCCAATTAGGTGCTAATGCATTCGGGTAACTTATTATAACTACATAGCTCTCAAGAAGCCTCAAATTCTTTTTCCTTAGAGTTTAAGGTTTAGGATTTAGTTGTTTGAGAACACATTCCATCTATCTTCCATCTACGAAATTTGAGAAAAATTTAAATTCCTCTCCCTTAATATAGACTCATGCATATCGAAGAGGGAAGAGGGTCTTAAATCAAAATTGAAAAATAAAAATGTCGTACTAATTTTTATTGCAATGCTGCCCATCTTCCCGAAACAACAAAAAACGATGAGGCTAATTAATCCATCTCTAATTTATTTCATGAGACTTTTGAATGACTGTAAGACAATACGATGGAACCCGAAACAAGAACTGAAGAGGGATTAAACCCCAAAAAATTGCGGAGATCTTGAAGAATAACCAATATCAACATGATATAAACTTTAAGAGTAGCTTCAATTTCAATTTTTCCCCCGTAAAACTAAGCAAAACTCAAACTTTATCTCGTAGAATCAAACCCTCTTGAAAGAAAATGATTAAAATACCCTAGAAGATGCAATTTCCCCGCACCTTGCAGACAAAACAGTCCCTATCCTACACACTAGCCAACCAAACCTGTAACTTTTAACCAAAAAAAAGGAAGCCAAAAAATATCCCGTTAAGCAGGCAGGATCAAGGCACCTGTAACTTATTGCAATATTTGCAAAATGCAGGGTTCTAATCGAAACCCATCTCCTCTTAGCCCAATCATCAGCCTTCTTTCAAAACAAAAAGAACATACCTTTCCATCCGCCGCCAGAAATGAAAACTTGAACATATCAAAGATTAAACATTAATCAAGCTTGAGATCCGGAGTGAGAAGTGCTCAATTCAGCAGAAGCTCCACGCAAGTTGGTTGCATAGGAATCCAACAACTTGGAGAGATTGGGTTGAATGCCTCTCAGCTTGAATGTCTGGAAAATAGTAGCAACAAAGAATAAGAAAAGCAATCCAAATTGATCATTATTAAAAACTTCTACAATGTAATCCTGTACAAAATAAATTGAAAAACCAAAACATTGATCAAGTCAACGGTCGTAAATGCCCTGAATATGTAATTTGGTTTCGATCCCACAATTTGGTTGGCCAAGTAATTTGGCTATGAGACTCAACAACCTAAATCCTAGCTTAATCAATAATATTGTCATCCAAAAGCATAATAAAAGCTCAGCTATTCCTATTTATCATGAACTTGGCAAGGTGAATGTTGAAGTAGGGCATGAGATGCTCACCTCCTGATAGAAGGCATTGATCTCCTCTTCTGTGAGGCCTTCATCCTCACCAGAATTCTCCTCCCAACCAAGAGAACGTAGAAAAGCAGCCTCTTCCTCATCAGGATATATTGCCGAACTAGGAACTGAATCATTCTTTTCGCTATTGGGAAGGCTCTGAACATCTTCACAGACATCACCATTACTGACACCAGCACCATTTCCAAGAGCTTCAGGATTAGCAGGAGGACTAACTACTTCCCTAGTTATTGCATCAGATTTTTCCATGATGGAAGAATTACCCAATGTGTCAGAATCAGGAAGAACTGATGAAGAGTTCATCAGCGTTTTCTTCTTAATAAGATTGAAGAAATCATTCCTGCTCTGCACTTGAGACAATGAAGGTTTCTTTTCCAAAGTGGAACCTAATTTTAGGTCCATTGAAGCTAGCTTCCGATCTGTTGGAGATTTTACATTGTTGGGATTCCGTGACAGTCCAGGACCAACTGCTGAAGTAACAGCAAGTTGATTTCCAGGCTTGCCGTTAGAAATATTCGTTTGGTTTGAAACATCCTTGGAGGTAGGGGAAACACCATTTTCCCACATTACCGATTTGAGATCAGTAAACTTTCCAGAAGTCTTTGGGGTATCAGATTTAACATTTACACTACGAAGAGATAGATTAGTGGTGTGCAATGAAAGATGCTGTGGCCCACTCTTAGCAGCAACATTGATTTCTGCATTTCTAGCTGATGCTTTGGCCTTTAATTTCTCAGAAGAATTAAGAACCTGACAAAGAAAACAATCATAAGTATCACCAACAATTTAAGAGAAATCAAATGCAACATAGAAATATGAATGGCATTATGGCAATAAACAATGCGCAAATAAAATTTTAAAAACATTGTTCAATTTTACAAGACCAAATTTTCACCAAACTGAAAAAGCGGCGTATTTCGAAGACAAAGCAAGTAGGAACACCCACCAAACAAGTGAACAGTCATACAGCTTGTTTGGAATGACGATTGAAGCTTTTGAAAACAACTTTTTAATCGTGATTTATGGCGTATGAGATAAATCTGTGAGAAAAGTTTTATTTCTGATTGCATGAACATGCTTATGATAAGCATCTCCAATTCAGCACATAATATCTTTTCAAATCTTAAACCCATTCAGAGCAGTCCAGAATATGCATTATTCATGTATAATAGTTAGACCACTAACCAGCATATGATCATGCTAGTGGTGCAGCAGGCAGAGTAAAATTCAAATATAAGTATATAACCAATTGTCACTCACCACTTGTCAGAGATGGTGAGAATGGGAATATGGCACGAGAGTTAAATCGAATGCATGCTTAATAAGATGCAAGCAATTAACTTATAAGTGAGAGAAGCAAAAGTCTCAGTCGGGTATCAGGTATTATATAGCACCAAAATATAAATGAGATTTTACTTTTTTAATGTTTGCGAAAAATAAGGGCCTCTCCAGCCACTTAAACAAACTCCCAGTAAGTTAGCACAACAAGCTTTATCGTACTAAGCATGATTGGCTGCATGTATTGCACAATTTCATTGTGTTTTATAACATAGGCAAGTCATTCAAGTCCTGATTTATTACAATAGGAAGAAACCTAAGTCTCAATACCATAATATGTAATCAAGAAACCAAGAAACCTAGGAGCATGAAGGAAAGGAGGGGGGGGGGGGGGAACAATGCTAGGGGGTGGTAGTCTGCCGGCCCAGTAAAATCCTTTTCTTTTTGGTGGGGTGGGGTGGGGGGGAGAACCAAATAAATTAGTGGCAAAGTTTTCAACTTAAGTAGCCAACAACCGGTCAAGTAAGATTCCTGTACATGGAAGGCCAAGAATAAACACTAATAAAACTCAATCCAAAAAAGCCCAAAGCAATGAGAAAAAATAACGAAGCAAACGCTAACATTGAAAATCAGGCAACAATAATTTTAAAATTACACAAACGGTACCAAATAAGAGTGAAAAAGCATTAGTTCTTAACAAAGCACTACTTCACAACTTCCCAACCACCTTCTCATGAAGCAAGAATACCGACAAAGAAAACTAACTGGGTATCTCTCTCCCTCCACCAAAAATATAAATAAAACTGGTAAAATAAAAAAGTACCACAAAAGTGCATAAAATTTATAGCAAATATCTAAATAAACAAATAAAAAATGCAAGGACGTAACCATAACACGAGAAATCTAATTCTCAGGAAAAACTAAAACAGAAAAAAACCAGAAATATTTCTCACATACCGAAGCTTTGGGCAATGAAGGTGTCATTGGAATTAGCTGTCTTGACTGTTTGATAGCCAGTTCCTCAAGCCTTTGAGCATTCACTGACACCTATAATTGAGTAAGACCTCATTAAATTTCACAGCCAGAAATAAAATCATTATAATTATAAGAAAGAGGAAGCAAAAGATAGTAGCGCAGGCAATTGTCTCAACTACCTGGGGAGTAGAACGGGCACGGGATGGAGTCTGTGCCAATGCTTCAGCCATATTAAGACCAACTGTCGCACTAGGAGTAGCAGACACAAAATTTGAGGTAACAGTTTGTTGTGCTGTTAGAGATCCAATACTACTGCTTCCAATTATAGCAGGTACTTCGGCTAGTGCAGATGTCCAACCCTCTCCACCAATCAAAGCTGAACTACCAACAGTCAGACTTTGGTTAGTAGTAGTGCACAAAGTAGGAGATGAAACCCTCCCTATTTCAGGGACTCCCTGCTTATCTTCAGTTCCAAGGGATGGAAAATCCTTATCAAACACAGCTTTCTGAATGCTACTGCCAACAACACCCCCAGAAAGTACACCATTGCCATGGTTCTGGTAGCCACTGACACCAGATTTTGCATCCACTGCAACTCTCCGAGTCAAAAGCTCACTTTGCTTCCTAGAAACCATTGAATGAGAATGCCGCAATGTATCCCTCTCAATCCTCCCAGAGAAGATGTTGGTCAAAGGATCAGAAGAGTCACGATCCCAGGGGTCCCCAAAGCTTGACCTCTCTTTCTCTCTATCACGATCCTTGTCATGGTGATTCCTACTAAAACTACCATAGGCATGCTTTGCATAACCATTAATGGAACTCCTCCGAGAATTTGATGATGATGTGCGCTCAGAAAATGAAGGGCGAGGGCTATCAAAATCACTATTGCTCTTGGATGATTTATTTCTAGGCTGATGGGCGACAGAAGAAACATCTACACAAAAACGATGACATGGTTATATTATTATCGTTATTTTAGTGCAAGCAGCAACAGCAATATAGATAATTCACAACGAATCCCTAAAATCTGTATTTCTATACATCTGAATGCAATAAAAATCAATAAAATGCTAACCTAAATTTAGGGTATATCATAATAATTCTTGATATTATTATTAAATAAACCTGTGTTTGTAGACGAAGAAGCAGAATGGTGGGCTGAACTGCCAGCCCCAGCAACACTTCCAGCACTTCTCAACCATTCTGGAGCTAATGCAGGTTCACTTCTTTCCATAGCGAACACTGAACATGATCAGAATTATCACAAAAAGCTTGTGCGCTATCTTCACCGTCTCTGATCTTGCACGATAGTTCTTCGATACTAAACTGCTGGTTCCAATTATAAAACTTCACCTCCTATCTGACAATCAAGGATAACCTTCCTGACCCCAAATGTTTCAAGAAAAAAATAGATATACCGGCAAGACCGTATCCTCCCGCAGCTGATAAAAATCCCAAACCCGGATAACACACGAAGGAGATTTGTTTGCCTTCAATGCAAAAAGGACTTTAAAGCCACTTTCCTTCCCACCCAAACAACCGGTTACTTCACCAAATTATGAAAGATTTGAGCCTATAACTTCTCAGGAAAAAAAAAAACAAGGGCGTGTGTTGAATTTAATGAGTTCCTCAGGAAACGACAGTGAGATATTCCGTCGTCTATTCCTCAATCAAACAATTCAAGTCTTGTCACGGTTGTAAAAGCACGAGATAAATTCCTACCTTGAAATTCAAGCCAATGTTGTGAAGAAGAACTTCTCTACCCCTCCATCTTAAGAGAAAGATGGATTTGCAGACGACTAAAAGACATTCAAAAGGACCTAGTCTCGTGAGGGAAACACAGTCCACAATGAAAGAAGTCTAAAATCGCCAACACCCCAAGAACATCAAACTGTTCAGCCCTATAAAGAAAATTTTCCAGGAGCCACATTCAGGGTCAACCGAGATAAAATAGCCCCAAAAATATGAACGTGGAGATAATGTAAAACTTTCAGGACCAGAGAACTAGGGTTACAGGGCAGAGAAGAATAAAATAGGTGTAAATTAGGAAATTAAAAAGGAGCAGATGGGATTATAAAGAAGGCGGAAACTAACCCTAGACGCAGTGATTGAAGATGGTACGGAAAGGCTACCGGCTTTGAGCGTATAGAAGAATGCGGTGTCAGAAAGAAAGAGGGAGTTCGGGAGTGGGCAGAAGGAAGAGAGCGAAAATAAAAAAAATGGGGTTAGAAGGTGAGAACAGGGGAATAGGGTTTTGTTGTGTAGGCAGTGGTGCTTCGATGTGAGGGAGGCGATAGATAAAGAGAGTGCGGAAGAAGCCAGCCTCTGTTAGTTTTGGGATGCTGAGATTGAGATGAAAACGTATGAAGAAGAACCTCTTCTAATAAATCAGCTTTATTTCTATTTATTTATTATTTTATTTTATCATTTTATAAATCCAAAAAACAAATACCACTTCAGATTGAAAATTTTAAATCAATCTCGTTATTTACAAAGAATATTGGTATAGACTATAAGATTATAATCCTTCACAACTCATTTTACTAAAAACTTATTTATTTAAAATGTTAACATTTAATTAATAATTTTTTAAAAAAATCCAATTTATTCACACTTTCTTTGCCATGACTGATCGTCCAAGCCTGCTCGGCCTGGACTACTTCTCTATTTATAATTGTAATTTTTTCTTTATATTTTAAATTTCGTGTGCTCAGTCCTTCTTCCAAAGCCTTACATGGATGCCTAGATAGCAGGCGTAACAATGAAGATGGCTCCTTCTTAAGTAAGATTGTATGAGCAAATGTCTGAACCAAAATATGTTATTGCTATGGGAGCTTGTACAATTACAAGGGGGATGTTCAGTATCGATTCTTATAGTACTATTCGGGGTGTGGATAAGCTAATTGCTGTGGATGTCTATTTACCGGGTTGTCCACCTAAATTGGAGGCCATTATAGATGCTATAACAAAACTTTGTAGGAAAATTTCTCAAGAAATCTACAAAGATCGAATTCGGTCTCAACAAGAGAATATGTGTTTTACTACCACCCACCCACAAGTTTCATGTGGGGCGCAGTACTCATACCGGCAATTATGATCAAGGATTAATCTATCAACCATATCTACTTCAGAGATACCCTCTGAAACATTTTTCAAATACAAGAGTTCAGTATCCTCCCATGAAATGGTGAATAAGGCAGGATCCTTTTTTTTTGTACAAAATAAGAACAAGACCGTCTTCAAAAATTTCATCGTAATTGTAAATATTAAATACTTATATTTATACAAAACTTATACAAAAAAGAAAAATGTGGGAGAGATAAAAAAAAATGCAAGGCCGTTTGTCTTCTTGGCTAGTCAGACATGGGCTAGTTTATATATCCTTGGGTTTCAATTACTAAGGAATAGAGACTTTACAAATAAAGCCCGAGGATTGGCATTCGATTGTTGTTATTCTATATGTATATGGTTGTAATTATCTCTGTTTCCAATGTGCCTGTGATGTAGCACTAGGAAGACTGTTAGCCAGTGTATATCATCTTACGAGAATAGAATATGATATAGATCAACTATAAGAGGTATGCATAAAAGTATTTGTCTCAAGGAAAAATCCTAGAATTCCCTTTATTTTTTGGGTTTGGAAAAGTGCGGATTTTTAAGAAATGGAATCTTATGATATGTTAGAATCTCTTATGATAATCATCCACATCTGAAATGTATCTTAATGCCCGAAAGTTGGATAAGATGGCCCTTGCTTAGAGATTATATCACTCTCAATTTTTATAAAATACAAGATGCTCATTAAATATAAATGATAAAAATAAGAAACTAATCCTCACTACTTCTACAACACCAGATATTCCTTGAATAGCTGTACTTTATAGATCAGACAGAGTAATTGAAGTTAAATCAGACAAAATAATTGAGGTCCTATTCATATTATTATGGAGGGGTTAAATAAAAAATGTAGGGGTTAAAAAAATTCGAGTAGGGCTTCATTGATATTTTAAAGTTGTTAAGATACTTATTTTGGATGAGTCGAGCCAATAGGATGAACTAAAAAAGTTCTATATCATAAACTATGTATCAGGGACATCAACGTTAAAGGAAATGAATAAAATATGAAAGAAAATACAAAGAAATGAAATGAAAGAAGGGGTCAAATTCTAATTGTAATGTATTTGAGATTCATTTTTGCTAGTTCTACTCCAAAGTTTCTCTAGCCTGGACTTTTGGGTTTTGCAACCAAAACCAACTAATCTAACCTTTCGAATATTATTGAAGAAGTATTAACATTCTTTTATTAGTGCAGAAAAAATGAAAGAAAAAAAATGGAAGAATTCATTTTTTTTTACATACTTTATATATACATAGAACATACATATATTCTTTATTCATCTCATATAGAAGGAGTATATCTCTAGACACTTAGATAGAAAAGGGTGGGATTTATTTTCCTACATAGATTAGATAGACGGGGTATATAATAGACGACATTTTTTGCGTTTTTCTAATAATAATAATCAATTTAACAAGAAAACAGCATGCAAGTAACTGAAAACAACATCTTCTCTATAAGAACCCCTTGCTAGTTACTGGGAGACTCGTAGTGTGACCATTTGGGTTGAAAAATACTCAAACAAGAGATATGGGGCACGATTTGTGCACCCTGATGTGTGAGGAGTGGGACACGTTGGAAGGATGAATTGCAAGACCGTGAAGATTTTTCTTTTCAGCAGCGTGGCCATCTATGTAGCTATGGGAGAGAGAAATATGTGTTTGTTTGGATTAGCCGCATGTGATTTAAAGTATATGAAATAAGTTATAAGATGAGTTTTATCTCAACTTAAGTGAATGTGTTTTATTAACACCAATTCAACACAAGCAAGCCACTCCACATATTTCTATTTGCCCATTCAGCAACATCTCAATCTCATGTGATGGGATATCTAATAGTTTTTAGATGAACACGAAGATGAAAATACTGAAAAACTTATATTGCTAGTCCAAAAAGGTTTATCTTTTTTTATTGGCGGTAGAAACAACTTTTTCTACGCGATTTAGGATATATAAAGTAAGTAAATTATAAAAGTTTTGCATCAATTTGTGTGAATGTGATTTCTCAACCTTAACTCAAATAGGCTTGCTGCGTGATTTTTCATGCTGGGTGGTTGTGTGAAAGGTTTTTGATCCAACATTTTTATTTTAAAAATAGGACATTGTTAATTTTGGCTTGATGCCATTATTTTTTAATCCTGGTGTCCCATCACAAACATTCCGTTCCTCTCATATTGAGTCAGAATCTCAAATATCAAGTTTGATATTTAGACCCAAAACAAAGGTATTGGGGTTGAGTTTATCTCATTATTCTTTTCTCATTGTTCATTGTAATCTCTTAATCGTATCCATCAAATCAATACATTATTATTTTAATTTTTCTCTCACTTTTTCAACCAACGACTTAAATTAGACGGAAAGAGATAATGAGAAAGTGGGCCAATGCGAAGATTCCATTCCCAGATATTGAGCCTAAAAAGAGTGGAGTTGTTATCAAATAATTAAGATTTCATAGTTTTACTTGTCACAAGGCTAAAACACAGATACTTGTTTGAATTAGGCGAGTTCTGTCACAACTATGCTAATTTATACCTAATCCACAATATAATGCTCAGTAAAAAGTTACGATTGTGAATAGTAGGAGTGCAAAACTAAAGAAGTTCAAAGATTGAGTGATTGGAACCACAATAAACATGAATTAAAAATCAATCTACTCCAAGTCAGTTTTATTTTGTACTTAATATTTTTTTTTTAGGTTCGTAATCAAGTAAGGATGTTATTCACTAAATTGTTATCATAATGCAATATAATTAACTTGACTGGAATAGTAGTCTGGTTACTATACAACTAATTTAGAATGACAACATCAACTCTTATCGATGATTAAACAGATTAGAAGCCCTTGACTATAAAACTTGCTTTTCTTGGGAAATTTTTTTACCTATACCGCACAAAGATTTTAATCAATTATATTGTTAGATAAGCTTTAGAAACGGCTTGGTAAAACGGGGTTAATACATTGAGTTTATTGCAAGGCTTAAAATTGAATGTACGAAAGGAGATTAAAAACCATGCAACCAACAAACCCTTTATGGATCTGTAGTTTGAGTTGGCGGTAGAAGTGGTGGCTTAAAAGTTATCTGATTTAAAAAAACCTCAGTAAGAAAAAAGTTAGGTTATTGATAATGATATGTATTTGGATTGATAGTAGTAGAAGTGGCGGGGCCCATGTCAAAAAGCTGAAAGTTTTTTAGAAAAAGCTAAGAAGTGAAGTTTTTTCCTTAACGGACTTTTTGAGTTTTAAGTTAAGTAAATTTAAGCTCAACCTAAACAGATCCAAAATTAATTGTTAACGTTAACTGACTTCTTTTTTTCCCCCTCAAAATTATCATAAAAAAAGCTTGTAATCCAAACAGCCTATGTTGATAAGTTTTGTTTTTGTCCGTCAAGTAAATGTATTATACTTCTGGTTATTTTCCATTTTAGACAATTTTGTATGCTTATAAGCCTTATTCAGCACTGATTTATATTGTCTTCAGTCAATGAGTATGACATATTGACATCTACAAACAAATATAAATAATGAATAGTAAACTTGAATTAAAATTCTTTTATTAATATCTATTTTTGTCGCCAAAGTAGCGATTTTATCAATCACAGAAAAAAAAAAGTACGAACAGCCAAAAAAAACCCTTAGAAAACCCCATCAGACAACCTTACACGGGGGAAAAAAACTCACCAAAAAACATATACCTAGGAAACAAACAAAACAACAAACTTATCCATTATATGCACCACCAAATTCACCCCACCTAAACTTTTTTATACCCAAAAGAAAAAAAAAAATCAATATTAATTAGCCGACACCTTTCTTCCTGCAATACTTTGATCTCATGTCCGTAAAATCATCATCTAAAATGGCAAACATAGGAGATGGAGCCCTTACATGCCTCGACTGCTTTGTTTCTTTGATGTTCCACCAACAACAAAGATATATTCGAACATTTTTCCTTTACTTACAGCAAAGCCTGCCATGCCAGTCGCACTTACTAATATCCAAATCAGTCATTATATCAAACAGAGCACTACAATCTATCTCAAAATATATCTGAAAGGATGTAAGCTTCTTCCTTGTTCATTGGAGCATTTAATTAACAAATTAATATTTTGAGTATATTATGAATAATAAATACTGTCTCGTGCATTGCATGAAGAAGAATACATGATTTATATTAAATCTTTAAATTGGAAAGCAGAATGTTACACCATGAACTGCCCCCTTATAGGCTGTAAGTGTTTTTAAAAAGTGTGTAATTGAATATTACCAATAAAATAAGTATTTTTTTTAACAAATCAACACTAACTAATTATTAATTTTATGTGCATTAAAGTCATTACATATTTTTTACTTTTAAAGAAACACCTTGATCATGATCAGGTAGAATAATTTTAAACAATTCAATATACTTTTTAATAATTTGTTATTTTTTATTCCTAAAGCATACACGTGGAGGTAAAAAAACCCAGGCGGACAAGAAAAGCCACATGGGCAAACTGAATTACATTTGTCCACGTGGCGCCGCGTTTTCAGTCCTTTTTTTTGGGCGCTGGCGTTTACCGGTTGGGTCCTTCTTGAGCTCAATTATCCTTTTCACCGAAACCATTTCACCGCATCCCCGCGTCGGCGTTGGGGCTGTCTCTGGTGAGAGTTTCCCCCGCTCAGCCCCTCCCACTGAAGCCTCGACAACCACCGTTTTCTTAGCATCGAGAGAAGCACAAGTTCAGATTTCTTCAATTTGCTCAGAAGAAGAAATCATATGGTCAAACAAGTTTCAAGCTCTTTCTAGATTCTGACCACAACCCCTGATCAAAACCTATGTCATGCTCGTAGATGGACTTGGTTCTCTATGCATCACCTACCTCGTATTTTTGGTTACAGAAAGCAAAGCAAGGGCATGGACCCGAATAAAGGCCGAAGAAAATTCCGGCTCGATCGCCGCAATGCCGTCAAGGACGTTGAGTATGATGCTGGGTCGTCTTCGTCGTCTCTAGACAACTCGTGTGGATCCCTCTACACTCGATCAACGGAGTTCAGTGATCGAATTAGCTTCCGAATTTCCGGAGCTGAGGGCGAGGTTGACCGCATGTGCAGTGATTTGGGGTTTTCCGGACCTGAAGACTTCTCCATTCCGGCGGCGGCGTGGGAGGCTATGAAAAGTAGATCGTCTCCGGATATTACACCAAGTTCGAAGATGAACGAGTTAGAAGGTCAGGAGAACGAGAAATTACGTGAAGAGAGTCCAGGAGCGGGTGACTTGGGTAACAAATTCGAAGAAAGGGTTACCTTTAGATATTTAGCTGAGTCAACTCAAGATGAGCCTGCTGAGACTAGTGGCTGCTGCATTGCTGGCGATCGTGTTTGCGGAACCAGTGTCGGAGTAGGTATTAAAGGAATCCGTCCACCGATGCTAAAGCCGCCGCCTGGAGTTAGGCATCCGGTTATTGATAACACTTGCTCTACTTGGGACATTTTAAGGGATTTAACTCCTGCAAGACAAGCTTTAGGAAATTACGGGGAGTTGAACTCGTCCGATGATAACCAAGTAATACAAAGGGAAGCAGAGCAAGGAGAAGTAAATGAAGAGGATAAACAAGAACCGGTAGTTGAAGGCAAGGTAAGTCCGAGTGGACAAGAGGATGTTAATGCAACAAGGATTGCGGAGATCGTTGCTCAGCTTTCGGCATCGTGTTCGTTTACTACGTCAAACGAAGATGATTATTCTAGCACTTTCACGGATCCTCCATCGAATAATATATCTCCCAACGTAAGATTCAGGCGCAGAATTACGAACTGGGAAAAGGGTGAGCTTTTGGGACGTGGTTCGTTTGGGTCAGTCTATGAAGGAATTTCTGAGTAAGTTTTCAAAGCTTGTTCAGCTTCTCATTTTCCCATGCTCGTCCGTGTTTGTTATTACATGAACCGTTTCCTGAGGCATTTTCCCTCCGGATAAAAAATGGCTTTGTTATATATCGGTTCTTTTCGTTGACGTCTGTAACTTTGTCTCCCTGTTAATGAAGGTAACGGAGAATACAATTGAACTTGCAGTTTCTCTATGTGCCTTCAATCGAATCATAACACGTGGACAAAATCTTTGATTTTCACAAAAAACGTAGTAGGCGTCTATAATTTTTCTTCGCCATACTAGGCATCTATAATTTAACTAACTATTTGATAACAAACGCTTTAAGATATTACATTTAAGTTTTGTCCTTAATTAAGATCTGTTTCTAAATATCATTATTACTTGGTCATTATATAAAGAATGGGGTTGGGCTTGTTGAATGTGACAGGCTTTTGTCTTGCTAACTCTCTTTTGGACCAATGTTTTACTAGACTACTATTCTTCTCATTACTTGGACATTGTCTGTTTCGTGGATTCTCTTGTGAGTACATTTTTTAATCAGAAGTGTATGCATTTGTGTCATGTCTCATCGATTGTTGGAAGTTGATAACGCTAACTTCTAATGTCACAATGGCTTTTATTTTTTACAGTTTAAATCTTCCAGTTTCTGCATACTTCCAATGGCTATTTGCTTCCTAGTTTCCCTTACGTGCAGCCTGTTTATTGGAGCTTCAATAATTGTGATAGTGTTAGTTAAAATTCGGTTTAGTCTCTCAGAAGTGCTATTTAACTGATTGCTATATTGCAGATCATGATTCCTACATATAAGCATCATTACAGAAATCTTGTTTTCCCCTTTATTCTGTGCTGAAATTAAGGCTGTCCATTTTCTTACTTAAGTTGGGAACACAAATGAATTTTAAACAGTAAATGTGTTCGGATGGAAACTAGAAAAACAGGTGAATAAGCTATTTTGCATGGGCTTGGATCAATTAACTTCCATATAATGGCAAATTTTGTTGAAATTGAAGTTGTCTTGGATGCAATTTTTTTAGTTGGCATCCTTCTTCCTTGGTGATGTGGGACTTGGCTTAAATAATCATAAATATTTTTCAATCCAAATTACATCCATATTTTGTATTTGTTTCCATATAAAGTTCAAGAGCAAAGCTACAGATAAATAAAGTTTTACTGTGTCTGCGAGTGGTTTGTCTATCTGCCTGTAATTAGTAGTCAATTTCATTTCACTTTAAGGCTAACTGCAAATTCTTTTTTGGCATTGCCGGCCAAAAAAAATTTCTTTTTTTGGCATCTTTTGATTATAATTGTAGAGATGGATTCTTTTTTGCTGTAAAGGAAGTTTCACTACTTGATCAAGACGAACAGGGAAGGCAAAGTGTCTATTGCCTGGAGCAGGTTAGAGAAGGCTCAATTTTCTCAATTTTTTTATTAAGCACTGCATAAGTATCCTCTTGGAGGCAATCCTCTTTGAGGCATTTCGGGATAAGTTTCTTCAAATGAATTCTTCTTTTTTGAAATAAGATAAATTTTCTCACCTAAATAATTTGCTTTGTTGTAAGATAAACTCCATTTACTCTGTCATTGGTATTGCTCATGCAAATTCTTTCCTCTCATTTTCCTTTCGCCCCCCCCCCTCTCAGGAAATTGCTCTTTTGAGTCAGTTTGAACATGAGAATATAGTTCAATACTATGGCACAGAAATGGTAATTTCTTCCTTTTCTGTTCTTCCTTTCCTTTTTATGTTACACTAATTGATATTATTCTTGCTGTACACCATTGTTGTATTGCTTTTATAGATTGTGTTGATGTCATGGGTTGTTTGTTGTTTTGTGTATCTCAAACACTTGCTGGATTTTTATTTATTTTTTATTTATTGAGTCGAAGAAGTGGGTTGTGCTTTAGTGGCAGAAAGGAATCTATATTTTCAAATGTAAGATGATAGAACTTGAAGAATAAGATAAGGAAAGATTACTCTAGAGTCAAAATCTGCACTCTAGCCAAGACAAGGTATTACTGGAATAATATATTTCATAATCCTTCTAAAAACACAGTACAAATATATATATAGTCTTTTCTAGATAACTACCCACAATAACTTCCACAAGACAGATAAGAGACAATAACTATAAAACAGATAAGATACATTGACTTCCTCAACCCGAAAGTAACCACTCCTAACTTCTATTTCCTCCTAGAATAAACCAGGAGAGGTGGTTTAATCCTATCATAAGAGACCTTAGTGTATGACAAAATCTGTGTAGTTCTGCTGCATTTAGCTAAATTTATATGATGCTTCGTTTAACTTTGCTACATTTGAAGCCCTTTTATGCAACTACAATTAATGAGATGATGCGTAGCTGAATACAATACAATGTGACATTAAAAATATCATTTTGTTATGCTATCTTGTGAAGATAACATTAGTTTCCTGTTGAGATTTGCTTGTTACATTGCCAAGTACGGCACATGCTAATGGTCCCATCAATTAGTTTCAATTGTGCTGATGCATTAATCACTCTGGCCAGACTCAGATTTTATCCAGTATAAATGAGGGGCTAAATGCTTTACGATTCTCTGAATAGATGATTTGTGGCGTTATAAAGCATGTGGCTTGATAATGATCCTATCAACTAATTTTATCAGTCCTTCTGTGTCAATCAAATTTGTTTTCAGATTTTTCCCAGTTGTAAACAAGTGTTAACTGAAGGGTTTTTCTTTTTCTGTATCTGTCATCCTGTGTATGACTTGCAATTTTGTTCTATATGACTTCTTTTGGAGAACTGTGGTTTGTACTCTATATTCAGCTTCTTGCTTATTGCAGGATCAATCAAAACTGTATATTTTTCTGGAGCTTGTGACAAAAGGTTCCCTTGCAAATCTTTATTGGCGGTACAATCTTCGAGACTCACAAGTATCTGCCTACACTAGACAGATTCTGCATGGTTTGAAGTATCTTCATGATCGAAATGTGATTCACAGGTATTTAAAGAGTTGATTCTTTTGTAACATTGATGGGGCCTTCCAAAATGGATGGTTTATTTAACTACAAAGAAGCTGTAATTCCTATATCAAAATACACAAACAAGTAGGAATTGATAGATTCAAGTTAAAAGAGAACGTAGACAAAAATAAACTAACATGTGCATGTTTATCATGTATGTGATATTTTGAAATGCAGCTATTTTGTTTAGCTTAAACCTATGAATATGCATAACTTTGTTGTATGATATTTTATATAGAGTATGCAAACACTTGATTTGTTTATTAAGAATTATGTATAGATGTTTTAGTTAGCTATGAGTTAATTTGAAAACAATTCTGATATGAAATCATAATTAGTTCTGTTGGGCCTGATCTTTATTAATTGGGCCACATACTAGCCGTTAGGTAGGATTAGGCAGTTAGGAAGCTTAGGTGCTAAGGCATTAAGGGTCTCATGTCTATAAATAGGTTCCCCTGCCTCTTATTTCAAGCTGATCGGATTGTTGTGTGATTTCAGTATTGAGTAATAAAGATTTCAGAAGAATTGTTCTGTTTTTCTCTCTTCTCTATTCTGTTCTTCTCTCTTCTTCTTCTACTTTCATTCTTCTAAAAATATCATAACAAATGGCATCAGAGCCATTGGTTCTTGGCCTCCTACCCACACTTCTGCTTCATCTCTGTCATTCTACACGGCTCACACCAGAAAGCAAGAAATGGAAGACCGGCTACAGAATCTTGATGGCAATTTGGCGTCGATGGTTCAATTACCACAAGCTGTCACTGACCTTCAAGAACAAAACAGAGCCTTGCAAGATCAAGTTGGGGGAATCTCCATTCAGTTTCAAAATTTGTCAGCAGCAGTGAATGTGATAGAGTACCGAAGTAGTGGGAGATATGGAAGTTGCGGAAAGTTAGAAATTTTAGGAATTAATATTTAATTAATTGAGTCTGTTTTTATTATTTTATTATTATCTTTAGGAATTAGGAAATAAGAGGAATATCTTATTAGATATTATCTTTTATTATTATCTTTAGGAATTAGGAAATAAGATGAATATCTTATTAGTTGTTAGGATTTATGGTTGTTAGTTATCTAAATCTTAGATTTAGATATATTTCGTATTTATATTTTACAGAGTCTACCCTCTGTAAGTCATTATAAATAGGCCCAGTGCCTCATCAATAAAGTATCGACTATTCAGAGAGTAAATTAGTATGGGAGATTCTCCTTGAACTTTAATAGTCCGATGAGTTACAGATTCTGGTTCATCTACTATTAAGGATGTGGGTTGATTTAGAGAAGAGGTGAGATTCTTGCCTATTCTCTATCTCAGAGAGGCTGTTCTTAACGAGTTAGTGAGATCCTTGCTTCTCTTTAGAAACAGAGTAAATCTATTTTCCTTTTATTTCCCAAGTTTTTTCTTTTTATTTCCCAAGTTTTCTTTACATTCACATTTAACCTTCCCATAATCCGTACCCTATCAGAATGAGATAAGAGTGGCTGTTACTAAACCAGGCAACCCTTAAGAATCCCCCAAGAAATGGCCAGAACAACCACAACCATATGGTAACCTATCATAATCATGGGAATGGCAGACCAGACAATATCAACTTACCAAGATGGAATTCCCGAGATTTTCTCAGCAGGATGTTTCAGCTTAGGTCTTACAATGTAATCGTTTCTTTGAGCTAGATGGCACTCCAGAGGATCAGAAGGTTAAGATTGTGAGTCTGCACCTATATGATGATGCCCTTCCATGGGCACATGTTGCGTAAACAGCAATGGGAAACAACACACCTCCATAAGAAGATTATGTTGCTGAATTGAAGGACTGTTTTAGACCTTTCTGAGTCTCTGATGGGGAAATTACTCCAATCACAGCAGCCCGGCACGTTACTGGAATTTAATTCAAGATTCGATCATTGCTAAGTGAAACTCAATCTTTCGGAGGATCTCCTGGTTGATGCATACCTATCACTACTCAATGAAGTTATTGCCAGGCTAGTTTGTATGTTTTGGCCAAGAACGCTTAGAGATATGAAATCCTTGGTTGGCATGCAAGAAATATCGAACGAACGCCTTAAAGGGAAGAAGATATTTGAAAGCGGAGTAAAGGCATCGAGTTCTTCATTCACGTTGTTATCCTGTAATTCTCGCGCCACATCAAACTCATTGGAGGCTCCCTTTGAGTCGGATACCTCAGCATCATACAAAAATGCCTTGGTTGTGGATGGGTCCCTATGAAATAATAATTTCACTACTCTAGGGGCAAAGAATGTGTCTTTCGCCAATCATAACAATTCCAGGGTCTCGAAGGTGCTTTCAGCCAAGGAAGAGGCCAAACACACAGCTAAGAATCTGTGTTTCTTTTGCCATGGAAAATTTTTGAGAGACTATTGGTGCCCACAAAGGCAACGCATGCAGCCTCATCTCATTGAGCCAGATTCTGCCCAAGAAGAAAATACCAAGCCAGAAACAGAGCAAGTGGCTGAAGGAGATGATTCACCACCTGTTATCCCTTCATGCAATAAATGATGTAGCAATTTAAATTCCATGTTCAGTGGGTTGTAAGAGCATTCAAGTCCTCATTGGTAGTGGGAGTACCAAGGATTTTCTTGATCTTCGTTTAGCTAAAAGACTTGGTTGGCACAGTGATGGCACTGAATTTTCTTTTGTCCAGGTTGCAGGGGGCAGAAACCACCAGTTTACTCTCCTTATTTGTCTCGTTCTGCTATAGTAGACGCGGTTGATAGGAGCTTTGCAGCTAGGGAGCATATGCTAGCTGTCTTGAAACACCACCTTCATCGTTCAGCCATTACAATGAAGCATAGGGCCGATTTGAAGAAGTCTGACGTTCTTTTGAGATTGGGCAATGGGTTTTTCTGAAATTGCAACCATACAGATAGATTTCAGCTGCTACACGGAGCTCACACAAGCTTGCTCCTAGGTTCTTTGGTCCCTATAAGGTATTGGAGAAGATTGGACCGGTTGCATATAGTTTACAGCTTCCGGATGAGTCTAGAATTCATCCCACATTTCATGTTTCATTGCTGAAACTTTGTCCGGATCCTAGTGTGAAACAGCGGCATCCTCCTACTGAATGGCCAGCTGTTCCGCCTGCTCTATATCCTGAGAAAATTCTTCAGCCAAGAGTTGGAATAGAGAAACGAAGGATCATTACTGAGGTCTTAGTTCAATGGAGAGGTCTCTCGGATGAAGAAGAAGCTAAGTGGATTTCTCTTTATAGCTTACAAAAGGAATTTCCAGAGTTGGTGCCAGCTAACCCTTGAGGACAAGGGTGTCCTTGAGAGAGGGGCATTTATATGAAATCATGTTTAGTTTTGTTATAAGCCTTAGTCAGTTGTTAGTGGGCCTGGTCTTAGTTAATTGGGCCGCATACTAACCATTAGGTAGGATTAGGCAGTTAGGAGGTTTAGGCGCTAAGGCATCAAGGGTCTTATGTCTATAAATATGTTCCCCTGCCTCTTATTTCAAACTGATCAGATTGTTGTTTAATTTCAGTATTGAGTAATACAGATTTCAGAAGCATTGTTCTGTTTCTCTCTCTTCTGTATTCTGTTCTTCCCTCTTCTTCTACTTTCATTCATCTAAAAATAGCACAACAAATTCACTAGTTTTTGATTAATTAACAGGTGATTAAGTATTATTATTATTAAACTAAATTGGTTCTCAATAGAGTTGGATATTACATCTATGGCATCAACTTTGAGAGGCCGGAGATTCTCCACCAACAGCCAAATCTACCCTGCCTTACTCCTCACTTTACTCTTCACAGACCCCTCACAGTATCCCATCTAACAAACTTTGTCCATCTGTTGCTCAAACCCTCCCTACGAGGTACACATAATTAGATTATTTCTGTTCTTGGCTCTTCTAGACTAACCTCTGACCTCTGACCTCTGACCTCCTCCAATATGTACTCCCCTCATGCTCAAATCCCTTCTTCTATATTTCCTTTCTTCCGTCATAGGTTTTCAAAACCATGGGCCCAGTAATTTTGGGTCCATCATATATAAACAACTTTGAAATGAATAGAGTATGATCTCAAGTTCATCTCATGATTTCTCTGTCATTTTTCCTGCTTTTCTGTATTATTTATGCAAAATTCTTGCTGTTTTTGTAAAACTAATATACTTTTTCTTCCAAACATTTAAGGGATATTAAATGTGCAAATATATTGGTAGATGCAAATGGATCTGTCAAGCTTTCAGATTTTGGATTGGCAAAGGTTTTACCCGTCCTCTAACTGTTTCTACGCTCTTTTTCCTACTTTTATTTCAATTATAGATTATAGATTCCTATATATTCTTAATTTTTTATCTCCCATTTTATGATGTTGCTTACTATGAGTTGTGTTTCAGGCTACCAAACTGAATGATATTAAGTCTTGCAGGGGGACAGCATTCTGGATGGCACCTGAGGTCTGCTTTAATTCTTCTCTTCAGAACAGAATTATTGGAATAATATTGCTCTGACTTTATTAATATAGTTATTATAGTGCGCATGATTGTTATTTCAAAATGATTTTCTTGAACGGCCATCCTTATTCAGGATCTCTTATACATGGTTCTAGTTTAATCGATTTTATGATTGTCATACAACTACTTAAGTTGTATACACGTATCATGTTAATGGCCTAAGTGTTTACTTTGCTCTTTATTGGTAAGGAAAATTAATCTTGTGGTCCCTATACTTTATACTTTTATTCACTGTAACTCAATCCTTATAGTTTTAACTCGGCTGCACCTCAGTTCCTAAACTTTGACTTATTGCAACTTGGTCCCTATAGTTTTGACCATTTTATGACTTAGTAGTTAGTCCGTATACTTTGATTCGATACAATTCAGTTGCTATAGTTTTGACTTAACTGCAACTTAGTCCTTGAACTTTGGACCCACTGCAACTTGGTCCCTGTAGTTTTGACCATTTTATTATTATAGGGACGGAGTTGCAAATGTAGGGACTGAGTTACAAGTTGGTCAAAACTATAGGGACCAAAAGACTCATTTTCTCTTATTAGTTTATATGGAAACCATACTTGGGGTAAAGCCCTCTGCCCTTTGTTTTGTTTGGTTTTTTGGGAGGGGGGAGGGGAACAAAGGAAGGAGAGAAGAAATTGCGGGGGAAGCTGAGAAGTGAGAACTCAAATTCACTCTTTATTGAATTTATCCAAAAAGTTTGACAAATGAAAAATCCTAATTGTATCTATAGAGTTCTAACCTTAACCCTAATTAATCTATATAGGACAATGTTTTATTCAAATTAAAATAAACTAAATCCTAGATAAATAAAATAATCTAAATTAATCTAAATCCTAATCCACGTCAAATCTAAGAGAATTTTTAATAAACAAGAAGTCCTGTTTTTTGAAATAAAATAATCTAATTAATCCTATATTCCATTAGTATCATGGATATAAATTAATAAACTGCATACAAGCCCTGCATACTTCATACATTTTCTTGTACTTTTCAGTAGATTAGAAAATATAAATTCAAGAACCTCTGTGATGTTGCATGGGAATGCATTTGTAATTTAATGCAATATACCTTGAAGTTTGCTGAGGTTACTTAGTTAGCTTAATATGTTAGCCAAGGTGAATTTGATTACTCAATGACATGATCTGTTTCCTGATCAACCTTTACTATGCATTTCATTTTGACCTCTTCACCGAAATCCACTTTATTTTCCTGAAGATTTGATCAATGATATAAAATAATGAAACTTGTGTTGTAATGCTGCATTCTTTCTGGACTACATTGGTGCGGTGTGTTTTTATCAATAACTCACTGAGTTTTCATGAATCACAAGAAACATTCCTTTTCATACGAAACTGTAATCCTTGGCAGAAGTTCCTCCTTTTGGGACGTTAGGTTTTATTTTAAATTTTTTAGAGCATAGCTGTTATTTAATAAGATGCAATATGCAGGTTGTGAAAGGAAAGAATCAAGGTTATGGACTTTCGGCTGATATATGGAGTCTGGGGTGCACTGTGCTTGAGATGTTAACAGGCCAAATTCCATACTCTCATTTGGAATGTGTATGTCATTTTTTTGCCACTTTCATTTCCTTTACAATTAGCAACTCATACCTAGAATGTTTATAGAATCCCTGACCTTTTCATCATGTACTCATGTTTCCTGCGGATGTTCCTTTGGCTTCAAATGCTGTTCTGGTCGACAATTTTAATGAAGATTTTATTTTATTTTGGTGATAATGAAGATTTTAGTTAAATCTCAACTAACTATTGTTTAAGTTTTCCTTTGCGAAACTTCAATTTAACCCCAAAAAAAAGTTCACTTCTGCAAATTCAAGGTCAATTTGGTAGCTGATGTTACTCTTGTTTATTATATAAATTAACTTCCCTATTTCATTGATGTTTTGTAGCTTCACTTTCACATTTGGTAGAAATATAGGCTCATTACTAGTTTAGTGATAGGAATATCAGGGATAGTAATTGTCCTCTTCCTCTTCTGGTTTACTCTAGAAGAAAGAAGATGAAAATATAGGGTAAGTAAGATTAGTTATTATCAGTTTAGGGAAGTTATTGTGTGTTATCTGTTTAGTGGTAGTTTTTAGGCAGTTATGAAAGCAACACTCTTTATATACATGTATTCTGTTTTATGGAGATAGGAAGAATATATATTATCAGCAAGATTATTGTGTTGGCTAGAGTTCAGATCCTGGCTCTAGATTACCTTTTCCCTTCCTTTCTAATCTCAAGTTCTGCTAGTTCTATCATTTAGTGGTGCATAATCCCCAGTCCAGTGATTCTTTGTATTCAATGTACGCATTTACATCCATACTCATGTCCCTAAATATGTCACCACGTCTCCCCATGATGACTCTGACCATTCCAACTCCCTGCTATAACTGATACTGAAATCTCTATCACTAACTATTATAATTATATGGTAACGGCACTTTTTCTGTATAAGACCCCCTTGTCTTTGAAGATGTGGTACAATGGAAGTGTCAAAATCTGGAACTGTTGTTGAATAACAGCCCAGACTACACATGAGCTCATCATCAGAGGCTCATTTTCAGATTCCTTTTTATTTTTGTCTTTCTTTTAGAAGTTATTGGAGCAATTGATGATTGTCCACCCTTTTTATTCAATAGCATGAATACCATTATCTTACTGATTGAGGATAGCCTTATCACCATTATTCTTTGTCATTTCCAAATGTCCTATGTACCACTTCTGGAAACTACCCTGTGCCAGTTATCCAGTTATCTTCCCCACTTCTGCAGCACCCCTTGAACACACCTCTAGCCCTAAGATTCAGAAGCCTTGAATGCTCTGCGACTTTGGCTTCTAAAATCTGACGATATGATCGGAGGGATCTGGAGGCATAATGGGAAAGAAGTTTTGGATACTTTGTGATATAAACCAGCATTGATAATTCCATTTCCCTGTGAAGGCGTTCTCGAGTCTTGGTGATACTGCCTTCTGAATCAGTTGTGACTTGTGATGTGATAACAATTGGCGACCCCGATTTTCCTCAGTTGAGCTCATGCAGAACTAACTCGCAAGTCATGGCTACTGTTCAGGTGACAAGTTAGCCATTGTATTATAGCTGTTGAAGCCCTCAAACAGTGGTCAGTTTTAAGAACGTGATCAAATGTTCTTGAGGAATGGTAGCTTGTGCCTCATTCTCCAGCTCCAACCTCAATTTATGTATCTGTGTTGCTACTTCCTCTAGTTTCTCCTTTATGATGTTTGCACTCATGTCTGCGAACATTTCTTGCATGATCATTTTGAACTTTCTCCAGAAGCTCCATCTCATGGGACCACTCCTGCTCTAATAGCACTTGGTGAAAACTTCCCTTGTTGAACGGTTTCTTTTATTCAACAACAAAGTCTTATCCTGTTAGATGAGGCAAACCCACTTTTATGTTCATACATGGGTCCTTATATACTGCCAAGGCTTGCCATAATGACTGACTACCCCAACGCCCTACTATAAATGACACTGCTAATCTTATAGGTTCCAATGGGCCAAGAATACTTACAAAAGGAAGCAGAGGCAAAGTCAAACCAAAGACAATTGCTTTCTGATGGTTTAGGTGTTGACTCCCAACCCTTTACTATTTTTGTGTTTAAGCAGACCTAGCACACTTTATTTCCTAGGATAGACTTTAACCTTGTATGAGGTGGTTTTTGGGGTCCTGCGCTGATCAGCTTACTCTGTCTATTTAGTTTTTAGTTATGAGAGAAGGGGCGTCTTTTGAGTAGAGAGTAGATGGTGAAGAGAGTGCTAGCCTCTCGAATTGCTAGTTCAGATTGTGCTTGAGTTGTATTTCCTTTTGTGTAACTTCCTTCTCCCACTAAGTTGGAAGAGTTCTTCACTATCTATCAGATCCAGTATTATTCAGCACTTATTTGGGTTAATCTTTCTGGTTCCTATCATAATCTCTATTACTGACTGTGATATTTATTTCTTAACATATGGTTGCATCAATAAATAAATGTTTAATTCTTATTTTATCAATAACTGAAATATTGCCCGGTTTTGAACTAATGAATATTTTCTTCTGAGAACAGATGCAGGCTTTATATAGAATTGGAAAGGGTGAGCGCCCTCTTGTTCCTGACTCTCTTTCAAGAGATGCGCAAGATTTTATCATGCAGTGTCTTCAAGTCAATCCTGATGATCGTCCCACTGCTGCTCAGCTTTTAAACCATCAATTTGTCCAAAGGCCACTTTCCACGTTCTCTGGCTCTGCATCTCCTTATATACCTGCCAGAAGGGGTTGAATTTAACCGACCATCTTAAAGTACGAAACACTGGGGTAATAATTATTCCATATTAACTGACTTTGTTGCTCTCAGTTTCTTACACATAGCATCTGGATTTGCATTAAGAATGCCATGACTGATTGACATTTCTGGGCGAGAAAATATAGTCGGTGTGCCTGTAAGGTGAATTCTGAACTTCATTATATCCATGCGGTGCAGAAGTCTTGGGTAGGGTCTAAGTCCAGTATCATTCTTATTTGGTAGGGGGTTAATTATGCATACGGCAGACGAGATATAGGTAAATGGAAGAAATGAAGGTCATCTTTGGCAGGACGGAGTTTTTTTCTATTTAAGTAAATGGAAAGGGAGAGGGGCTTTGATGGAAATGTGATTTTTGGACTAAAAATGTGTTGGTCAAATAAGAAGAAATTAATTTTATTTATTTATATATTTTTCATAGAAAGTGTGATATGGAAAAAAAAATGAAGAGTCAATTTTACCAAATGACATCAATATCGCTAATGAAAGTACGCAAATTGAGTTGTAAAAATCATGAGCATTATTTCAATATAGAATAGAAGACTGGTATTTTTAAGAGAAATGATATTTAATATTTATATAAAATGATATTCTTTTTCAATATTTAAAAGGTAAAATATCTTATATCAAGTGGGGACAAAATAGTCGAAGTATTTATCAGTAAGGGCAAACATCAAGATAAGGAATCTCTTTCTTTCTCTTGAAATCATTTTCAGCCATATTGAACATGGCCAAAGTGTCTTTCTACTCAACGCATCTGTGGTGGATTTCTTAATTGGCAACTTGCCCTTTTATTTCTACTTGTGCATGTTATTGTACAAAGGGTTGCTCATATATCTTCCACCGGCTTATCGTATTTTGCTTTCTAACGACAGCTATGTTCATTGAATGTGGAGAATTATGGTATCCAATTTTCAATTTGCTGGAGTTGGTCTCTGATCCACTATCGCTGCAAATCTGCAATTGCTGCTCGTGCTGTGGAATTTAGAGTTTTCCCTGAAATGATCCGGAGCTCCCCAAAACCAACTAAACAAATTGGTTCTGATGAGCCTTTTCACTGAGGAGGATCGAGTAGCTTCTTTCCGAACCACTTGAATTAAGCTTTTGGTTTCTTGTTTGAGGGATGCTCCTTATGTATTTAATTATTCAATGATGGTAATTGATTTGTATGCTGTAGTAAGGCGGTGAATCAACTTCAAGCTTGGAAATGTTGTGCTTGAATTGGTTGAAGAGGTTAGGGTATTTGTGTATGGGTAGCCCGAGCTATTGTTGTATTGATGGTGTTGTTTGTACATATTACTTGTATTAGCATAATGCCATCGTTGGTGTATATTTACATCTCTCCAAAAAAGTTATTATTTGTCATTCTTATAATTAGATCGTGATCTATATTTTCTAGTGTAGTCTTGGGTAAGCAAAATTATTTATGATTTATAAACAGTGAGACTTCCTATAAAATTTATATCATTGTATATAGATATACACATTATTGCTTCTCTCTCTCTCTCTCTCTCTCTCTCTCTCTCTCTCTCTCTTTCTTTTCTTTTACAATGTTTTATTTTTGTTTATTCAATTAAGTGTCCGTCTACGAAGGGAAGTTTTAATTGGGGTCTCTAGTTTTACTTGGTTAGCAGGAGGTTTGCGGAATGATGTGTTTTTGTTATCTCTGCCTTTAGTTTAGAGGGGGTGAATCACGTGAGTTTGTATTTTTTCTATTAGATCAAGGGTTTTCCAATTTTTACCTTTTTTTAACAAGTGCATTTTAAGGATTTGAACTCGTGTTCTATGTTACAGGAATGAGGTCTTTTACTACCTTCATCAACAGTTTGATGATTGAAAGTGAATATTTTTCAATGCACATCAGTTTGTAAATTTGATTCTTATTGTTTTTAAATGAAGTATGCACTTCAAAGTTCTCATTAAAAACGAGAGTAAAAGACATCAACTCCATTTACTCTAAATTACAAAAATCTTCTTTTGATTTTGAAAATCTATATGGACCCCCTTACATTGCGTAAACCTCTTTTCTAATCCTCTTTTCTAATTTTAAGATTCAGTTTTCTTCCACACTAAACGTTAGTTGATCATTAAATCACAACATTAACTTATAATTTTGACTAAAATATCCCTCCTTCACATAAATATTACTTAACAATCATTTAATTACATATCTTTATCCAAAATTAAGAAATAAATTTAAGGGTTAAGGTGCATTTTTGCCCCTGAAGTACGCAGCTAGTAGCAATTTTGCCCCTTAAGTCTTTGTTGGAGCAATGTTGCCTCTAATGTTCATAATCGTAGCAATGTCGCCCCCATCTAATGGTTTGACCAACGTTGACTATCAAATTTGACGCCCGGTGACGACGACATGGGTGATTGAATGCGATGCAATGACCACCCTTGCAGGAACAACCCTGGTGGGATCTTTGCCTTTTGCCTTCAAGAGAAGCTTGGCAAGCTTGTTTCCTCCTCTTTCCCTGTCCCTATTTGTCCCTCTTCATCATCATCTTCTCCCCCATCTTTCCGATCCGACATGCCTCCTGCTTCTTTTGCCACTTCTGCTGCTCCTTCCTCTTCTTCACTCTCCTTCTCTGCTCGTCCTGTTTCTGCTATCAAAACTGGAACTTCTGATTCTCAATACCACCAGTACTGTGCCCGCCGGGCCCTCCTTCCTTTTCTGTTAGCCAAGAAGAAGATGAAAGCCTCATCCAACTCGTCGTCATCGGCGTCGGCTGCGCCGCCTTCAGCCTCTGATATCATATTCAAACGAAGCAAGTCCTCTGCTACGCCAAGAAGGGTGAGGTTCTTGAATGATGTAGAGGATGATGATATAGTCATTGAAAACTTAAGCCCCAGAAAAAGAAATGGGTTTTGGTCTTTCCTTTATCTTCCTTCTAAGTCCTCTGCTTCTACAAAGAAAACGGATGCCAAGGGCTGTAGAGACAGTCGTAACAGCCCGCGCATTTCAACTCACTCCAGCGATTGCAGGGTCGAGTTCTGTGAAGAAGAAGGACAAGTTCTTGGGTTCTAATTTAGGAAGGAAGATCGACATTGGCAGGGGAGAAGAAGACAATCCTAATAGCTTACTCACTGCCTCTGCTTCATCCTTTGAGCGCAAGGTCTCGAGATCCAGATCTGTTGGGTGCGGGAGTAGAAGCTTCTCCTGTGACTTCTTCGAGAGAATCTCTACAGGGTTTGGAGACTATACTCTCCGGAGGGTGGAATCACAATGCGAAGGTAAGTCTAAGGCCTTGGCGCCGGTGTCTGCGGTCAACCACCGCCACCAATGCATGAAGGAAAGAATGAGGTGTGTTGGCATATTCAGTGGGCTGGTGATGACTTCGTCTTCTTCTTCGTCGTCATCTTCCTCGTACTGGGTTTCATCCTCTGCGGATGATCACGTGAATAGGAAATCAGCAGCTGTGGCCATCTCGCACGGCCGAGCAAGGAGTTGGGGTTGGGCATTTGCGAGCCCCATGAGAGTTTTCAGCACCAAACCCAAAAGGGATATCATCAGAGATGCTTCTGATCATAATAGGAATGCTACGAAGCCAAAACCAAACTTGTCCGATATCCCTTCATTGCTGACCACCGGCGTTTGAAACGCAGGGGAGATCATACACGACACGCTGTCAATTTTGACAGTGAACATTGGTCGAACCGTTAGATGGGGCGATATTACTACGATTATAAATATTAGGGGCAACATTGCTCCAACAAAGACTCAAGGGGTAAAATTGCTCTTGGCTGCATACTTGGCTGCATACTTTAAAGGCAAAAATGCAACTTAACTTTAAATTTAATTAATAAGTTGATTATGGGAGAAAGTTAATTTTATAATTATAAATTCCAATTTTTCAATAAATCTAAATGTTTAACCTAGTTTATTTATTAAGACTTGTGATGTAATCTTTTAAATATTGGTTAACATGTTCTACAATATATATATATATATATATATATATATATATATATATATATATATAACTTTGAGACATTGATATCATCGCATTCATTATTGATTCATTGTAATACCCAGATTAATAATATTAAAATTAAATAGGTTATTGGACTTTGATCATTTAACCATAAGGTTTTAAATTTATATTTGTGTGAATGTACTATAAAACACTTTTGGAAAAAAAAAGGAAAAATAAAAAGATTGCTTTCATTAGATTATGGTATTACCACCGTAAATCATCCGGTATAGAGAGCTTGTTTCATTTGGTGATAAAATGCAGGAAAATAAATGTCATTATTAATTGTTTGATATTAATTATATTCCTTTGAAATTTGAAAATTATTTCATAGTTTTATATCAAAATTACTATTAAAGCGATAATTAAGAGTATAATATTTATTATATATATGTCTTTAAAATCCTATGTGTTGGTTTTATATAATTCACTAATTGTTATATATAGTGTTCCCACCTGGTTTATTATAGTAATCATTATAAATAAATTTATAAATAAAATTAATAAATTTAAATTAGAATTTAACAAGTGACTTATTATTTTTCTTCATTAGATTAGTAATAGTAAAAAAAACAAAACAAAAGAAAAACAAAAACAAAAAGGCCTAACCCACAAAGCCCAGCTCATAACTAAACTCTAAAAGCCTAATTATAAGTTAGGTTTAGCCGTCTAACTTTAGTCATCGTTCATTAACTCCCTTCTTGAAAAAAATCCTTTGCGGCAGAGCTTCTCTTCTAGGAGTTTAGCAACCACGGAAACCAGGTAATCCTAATCCCTAGAATAATAAAAATCTATTTCTACATGTCATAATTCTTTGGAAAACTCTCCCAATTGATTATTTCTCATTTCATTATCTTGTGTTTTCTCTTTAATATTGCATTTACGTTCAAGGTTTTTTTGAATATTGATTACCTAGGATACAGAAAAATATTGTTGTTTCAATTTCACAGCATGAGTAAGAATAATCAAACTTGCTCAAATAAAAAAAAAAAAAAAACAAACAAAAGAAATCTTCTATCGTGATGTGAGAACAAAATTGAATTGGGTTCTGCCGTTCGCGTCTTCTTTCCTTCGTTCGTCCAGACTCTCCTCTCCAAAAAAAAAAAAAGCGTCTCTGCCCCCTGATTGATTGCAGTCGTTCTCTGGGTCTTCAATTAATTGTCGCCCGCGTGTCTCTGCGTCTTCGTTTTTTTTCTTTTGGTCTTTTAATTGAATCATTTGATTTAATGTGGGCCCAACCATTAGAAGAAAGTATTATTCCCCTATATTCTCAAACGAGGTATTTGAAGGAAATAAGAACAAGTTAATTTTTCAGTGTTCCTAGCCTTATCTATTAGCAATCTTGGACCTTCCTTATTATAATCACAAAACTTAGAAACGCAGCAGCTGGTAGCCGAGATATTATTGTTTGTGTATTTGATGTTGTCTGCATAGATTATGTATTAAGTCATGAAATAGATGGACTTAGTCTACTCATTGTTTATACTCGCCCTTGACCTAACCACTTAATTATTTCTTTTGGATTCATCCATATTTGTTCTTCGTCTTGACATAACATACCATCAAAATATGTTTTGGATGAAACTTCAATCAGTATATAATTCCCGCCAAGTGTATTCTAAATATTGATCTTGTTTATATTTTGTTTCTTTTAAAAATGTGGAGACGTTAAGCAATAGTGATATATGAAAGTATGATGATTTTCCCTTAATGAAAACTTACAAAAGCCTTAATTTAGAATCAAAGCATAGTATGAAACTTATGCAAATGTCTGTTGGTGGCAATGCAACTTTGAACAGATTTATTTCAAGCCTCTACATGCCAGTGGTTGATTCTTACCTGGAAACTGATTGCTAAACCTTATGTTGTGCACTCTATCATGTCTACTGAAGACATTAAATTGTGGCATTCTAGGTTTATAGTTTAATTTGGAAAATCTTATGATAAAATAGAGACAACATTTTAATGTTATATTCGAAAAAACTCACGAGCTCTCATAAAAAGTTATAACAATTAATATTCACCCTTTCTTGTAGGAGTTAAGGATTTTCTTTTCCTATTATTATTATAAGTATCTGATGATTATTTAGGAATTTTATAATGAGTCTAAATTATTTAAAATAATTTAATAGTGGGAGGATAACTTTGGGATGATACTTCCTAAAGTGATGAACACAACTTTTAGGCTTTAAGCCTCCGATATGTTATTTGATGTAAACCGATATATCCGTTCTTTCTAAAGTGATACCTGGCAGGATATCTGGGACACTAGTAGCAACTTTGGGAAGAGGTATGTACTCTAGGAAGAAAACGATCTATGGCCAATTTGATGATGATTTGTGACTGGCAGGTTTCCGGGTCACAGGGTAGACTGACAGGATATCCGGGTCTACCATGGTTCTCTTCCCACTAAATAGACTGGGAATCACAGGGTAGACTGACAGGATATCCGGGTCTACCATGGTTCTCTTCCCACTAAATAGACTGGGAGGATTTCCGGGTCTAAACAAAATTTAAAATGATAATGATTAAAGTTTGATGCAAATATCAGATGATATATATATATACATTTGCTTTGATTAACAAATTTGTGCCAGACACCTTATGATTATACAAATATACGATATTTTATCTTGTAAATATTTTATTTTAATTTTATAATTGTTTTATTTTATTTCAATTTATTTTAAAATTATTTATTTATTTACTTAATTATTTTAGTTTATGTTATATTATCTGTTCTTAATTAGGATTACCAGCTGTTGCTGATGTCTGTGTTTCTGGGCTGCGATGATCCTTCGGGGAGCAGAATTTCGGTGAACAAGTTTCAAAGATTGGGGCTAGCAGTGAGAAGTGAAGATGACGGACAATAAACTCTAGTTACTTGCTTTCTTTTCTTTTCTTTTATTTTATATTTTTATGAACATTCTAATTAAGTATAGATTTATTTCCTGTAATAAGAAGCCTTGCACTTGTTCCATACAAGTGCGGCGGTGACACCTTCCCGAAGTAGTTTATTTTGGATTTTATTATTATTTATGAAAACTATTGACATTTTATGTTATTTTAATTCTAGAAATTCGGGGGTGTTACATTCATATTATCTCCTCGGGCAGGAAGTCTAAAAGCTCTTTTGCTAGCTTAGCGTAGAGGGTAGCCCCAAGAAAGGAAAAAGAAATGGGTTGATCAAAGGTTGAGTTTCTCTCATAATCATTTTCTCATTATCCCTCATAAACTCTAAATCATATTCATCCAATCAATCAAGATACTAATTTAACATTTCTCTCTCCTTCTCAATCAATGATCTAGATGGGCTAATAAGAGAAAATGAGAAAAATGATGATGAGAGGATCCTCTCCTTGATCAAAGTCGGCTGAAGGCAAAGAATGGGATACAAGGACGAAATCTCAAAGACCATTTGTTCAACTTCTCTACCAGAAGCGGAAGATGAACCCATGTGAATTTTAGTTCTAAACCACCTTATTGATATCATGGCGTAGATATAACACGATTATCATTCTTAGCGGAAAGATCCTTTATGTGGAACATGCATGGAGGTCCATGACTTTAATGATATTTCCCACGGGAATATCGCCTGATGCTTCTCGATGCTTGCTCTCCCGAATGTGGCTTCATTGAAAACGTCTCTATAAAGACATGCAATCTAAGTTAGATAAGGGTAACTTACGTATTGAACCGCACACTTCTTCGTGAGTGGCTCTTGCTTTGCTTGCGTGTGAAGAGTGGCTTTGTAAACCTCGTTTTTCTTACTTTTTGACTGTTGTGTCTCTTAGATTTACCGGCTTTTGTTTTCCGTCTAGCTGGAAGGTAAAGATAATTAGAAAAATATGGTCCTATGCTTCGTGCTTTTTGGTAAGGAAGTGGGCTCCGCCGTTTTCCTTTACTTTACTGAAAGAGGTGCTTCGCCAGGGAGATTGATGCTGTGCAGTGTCGTCTACAGTAAAAATAACATCTAAAAGCAGGTTTTAGTAAGTTCTAAATGCCTCCAGGCGATTCCCCTTAGCTTCTCGTGTCAGCTGAGTCAAGCTTTGAAACAGAATCGATTGCTTTTTGAACGGTTCAGAATCAAAAGAAGATTGAACTATCACGGGAATTTGATAATTTGATTCTTTATCTGTGTCTCCTTGCTGGAAGGCAGTTTATGAGCGGAAAGGGAGTAGAGGTAGAGGGTCTGAAGGAGAGAGTAGATCTCTGCTATTATCGGTAATCAGGTATGCCTCCATGTTAGAATGTATACCCTAGGCCAAGAGGTGCGATTCCCCGAGCAGCTCTTCATACTATAGGTCATATAATCCCCTTGACCTTTCGATCGAGGGTAATATGATCCAATAGTTCAAAATTTTAAAATATATTTTATTAAACATATGTTTTTATAAAAAAAGGGAAAATTACATGAAAATATTGTCAAAATATATAAAAGATAAATAAAGGAGTTGAATTTGAATAATTCCAATTTGACTAATTTGAAATTTTGACACATGTATGAAATTTCATAAGTACCCTTCATTTTTATTTTTTATTTTTAAATCTCTAAAACCCTTTACCAACAGGCAGTGGCAACACATCATCGAAGTTCCAATAAATTTATTGTTGTTTCATTTCTCAAGCAAAAATCATCAATTTGTATATTTAAGTTGTTAATAATGAAATTAAAGTAGAAAACATGGTACTTATTGGAAATTTCCTGATAACGACTTTGTTTTGTTATTAAGTACTCAAGTATACATATTGACTACTTTTGTTTCTTTATTTAAAGTCATTTAAAATAGTCAATATAGATTTTTGAATTATTAATATGTTGAACATTTCCTAATAACTACTTTTGTTTCACAATTATTTACTCAAATATACGACTTTTACTTCAATATCGACTACTTTTGCTGGCTATGTTAGACAGAAACAAAAGTAGTCCTAAATAATTAATAGTGAAACAAAAATAGTTATTAAGAAATATATATTTACTAATTCCTCTAATCATTATTATACGACACTAATTAACAAGTGTTCTTAGTCATTTTTATAAAGCATTTACAAGTTTACAAGAGGTATTTAATTTAGTTTTCCATGTTTGCCCATATATAATAAGGGTAGTGAAAGTAAGTACTAATTTATATGATATTTGAGTTTATGGAAATTAGTAATGATAATATTAAAAATAACTTGAATTTTAGGACAACTTTAATGCTTTTAACTAATTTTATTAGTTTGAGAGAATTAATAGTTGATACCTTATAATGCTAGATAGAGTACTTTAGTTTCGCTATTAACAACTCAAACATACATATTGATGAATTTTGCTTGAGAAATGCAGGGAAAAAAAAGAAGAAAAATGACTATTGGAGTTCCAACGGCTGCAAGGGGTTTTAGGATTTTTTTTTAAAAAAAAATATTAAGGGTAGTTATGTAATTTAAAATATTTATCAAAATTTCATATCATTCAACTTGAAATTATCAAAATTCAACACCCTTATTTATATTTTACATTTCTATCATTTTTTTTAAAATAAAAATTAGTCAAATTTTCAATGAGAGAGATTTTTTTTTTTTGATACAAGAGAAATTTTTTTTATACACACTAGAGAGATACTCCGGGAAAAGAAGGCCCAGCCTAATCCTAATGGGCTCAGGCCATTCTTTTCAAACTTCAATAAACAAAAACTTGATGGCATTTAAAAAAACCAAATCGTAGTGATGTAGGACCACTGGTTTAGGACCTGGAGCTGGGCGCTACAGATCGTCAATCGCGCTTATCATATTTGAAGAACGTCGTACCTCTTTAATCGGCCGCAGGTCGCAGGAGCAGTTGGGGGGATATTCTTTAGTTCCTCTCATTTGAAGAACGTGCGCGCCAGGATCGGGGCGCTCTCCTCCTTCGCATTCCCCTCCTAACCAAAGGTAACAGTCTCTCCCGATCTTTTATTTTATCCCTTAATATTCCTGATGGAACCAAGTTCTGGGTTCATTCCGCGGCTCTTACCCAGTTTTTGTTTTGATGATCCCTTATACTTATGATTTACTCATCCTATCATCATCAAAGATTCCAATCAATTTTGGGCCTATTTTTGTGATTTGTATTTGCATCAACTTTGAAATTTACATTTGTAATTGGGGGTTTTAATGAATCAGAGTAGTATGTTTCGATCACGGCTTTGTGAATTGTGGTGTTTAAAGTCCTTTTTTGCTAGGGACTTTGATTCGAAATGTTCTAGTGGGACTTGAGATGTAGGAGTCTGTCAGGAATATGAAAGATCTTTATAGATCATGCTCGCTACTCGATTTCCAGGAAGTAACAAAAATGTCACCTTTCGTATTAACAAGCGACGAAAATCTTTCGTTATGGATCATGGCCTTTGGATTCTTTGATTAGATGCTAATCACTCCCTGAGCGGATTATTTTGGTCCTTTTGATAGTTAGGGTAAGCGACCGTGTTAACTTTTGTCCGTGACGATTGAATTTATAAAATTGTCCCTTCCACCAGATAAATGTTGGGTTTATGGATCGGGAATGGTATTTCCCCCTCTGTAAATAGTCAATTTAATACTGTTTGTCATGTTGAGTTGAGTGTCATATTTAGCATGTTCTGTGTGGTTCAACATATGTTTTGGTCTGTAATGCTTTTAAATATTCCGTGTAGTTGCTGAAAATTTGTTCATTTGTCATGGGTGATATATTTTATGTCAATATATTTTGAACCAGTGCTGATATTTAACTGAGAAATGTTGATATTATTAATGACGCTTCCTCCTTTATTAATAGACAAAGGAAGTGATGGCCACTATCCATTTCCTGTCTTTACTTTTATTTTTTCTTCGCTTTTCCTGTTTTCCATTATATGGACTTTTATTCTTTTGCTTCTTGAATTTTCATCTATATCATCGATAATTTGCTTGGTGAAATACTTTGGTAAGCAATTTTTTGCCAATAAAGTAAATGGAAAAAAGGTGACAGATTACATTTGCAGTTGTTGTCTACTGTATTTACTTACGACAAAGTAAGTGCCTAATCGTAGAAGATAAATTATATGATAATCCACGACATAGGAAGTTCTACTACAGGCTTGCAATACACCTACTCCATGCTACCTTAGCATGCATCCTATGTGGCTTATTTATGATCTTTATTGGCATGGCTAGTAAGTTTGAATGATAAAAAAGCATGTGGTTGAAAAGAGTAGTGACAGTGGACCCTTCACGATTTGGCCTTCTTATATGATTTAGGCGCTTCAAAATTGAAGCTTGAGTCACTAACTTTTGACTTCTTCCTTTCTCATAATTGCTTCACAATATTTAATAACATGGTACTCATTTTTTATATTTAAAATTCTTACTTGTATGGTATACATCATTATTAAAACGAAAATGCATGAAGAGTCTCAAAAGAAAGAAAAGATGAAGTTATGTTGCTTCCTTTGATTACATTGTCTCTAAACTTTACAACTGCCATGATGTTGAAGTTAGTTGTTTACTTTTTTGTCTCTAACTTGTGTAATTTGTTGTTGTTGTGTGCTTAAATTGGGTTAGGAGCTTACACTATAGTTCCCTGGGGGTTAATGCCCTCTGTTGAATAGTTTAGATCTGAAATTTATGATCAATGCTCATAGCTAGGACCAGGGATAAGATATTGTTGCTTAGATGTTGCTGCAAAAGCTACATGAAAGAACTGAACTGCATTAATCTTCTATTTTTTGACTTGGGGGTAAAATATGGGTGCAGAAAAAGCATTGGTTGTTTTAATTAACATATGAAGTAGTGAAGTGCCACAGATTCATTTCATTAGTATTAAAGGAATGGATCTTAGACATTTAAATTATTCTCTGGGAACTTCCTTTTTTTTTTTTTATTTATGACAGAATTTCTCTTGTTTTATTTTATTTTCCCTCTCCCTTGCATAAGTCTCAGGTTCAGTTATCTGAATGGCTAAAGTAGGCAAGGTGCAAAGGAAATCCCACTCTCAATATCAGAGGGCAACTCCATATCCATTAACATCTCACTCCCAGAAGAAGGAGAAGAGCTTTTATGGAGCATCAGAGAAGCAAAACTGGGAAGATGCTACCTGCTCTGTCTGTATGGAGGCCCCCCACAATGCAGTCCTTCTGCTTTGTTCATCTTATAACAATGGTTGTCGCCCTTATATGTGTGCTACAAGTCATCGCTTTTCCAATTGTTTTGAGCAGTACCAAAAGGCCTATACTAAAGCAACTGTTCAAAGTCTGCCACTGGGAACAAACAATTCCAATATGAATGAAGGTGAAAGTAGTGATAATGCAGAGGTGCCAGAGCTCCTTTGCCCTCTTTGTCGTAGTCAGGTAAAGGGTTGGACTGTTTTTGATGCGGCACGGAAGTATTTGAATGGTAAGAAAAGAGGCTGCATGCAGGATGAGTGCCCTTTTGCGGGCACTTACAAGGAGCTTAGGAGGCATGTTAGGTCTAAGCATCCATGTGCACGACCACGAGATGTGGACCCAATACGAAAAGAAAAATGGAAGAGGCTAGAGTATGAGAGGGAACGAAATGATGTGATCAGCACAATTTTATCATCTACTCCTGGGGCTATGGTTTTAGGAGATTATGTTCTTGAACCAAATGACCGCACCTATAGTGATTCTGATTCTAGTTCTGGTTCTGATTGTGATTCTGATTCTGATTCTGACTCTGACTCTGATTCTGAATCTGAAGAGGAATATGTGGATGATTTCTTCTCCACAAGGTCAATTGGCTTTGGAAGAAATAGGTCGTTTCTGTCACGTATTGGGTATGGTCGGGGCTTTGAGTATGATTTATTTGATATGAATGATTTTGGGTTGAATCGCACTGCTCGTACAGGTTCTGCTGCTGCCTCCAGGCGTGGTTTTCGCCATATACTCTTAGGAGAAAGGTCAAGAAGAAGGCGAAGGCATAGGCTATCCAATGCAAGCAGGTGAGTTTAAAGATCAAACTATGAAAGAAAGTGCGGAAAGGGCTGTGCCTATGCTGTTCTGCTCTAGAAATTCGCCATGACCTTGGCAGTTGGCACAACTGAGTCCACATTCCTTCCTTTTCCTTACCTTCTTGTCTCATCCTTTTCTTTGAAAAGGAGTGAGAAAGTGATGTTTTTTTTTTTAAAGTGGATACATCAGTTGGGAAAAAAAAAAACATCACTTTCTCACTCCTTTTCAAAGAAAAGAATGAGACAAGGAGGTAAGGAAAAGGAGGGAATGTGGACTCTGGCACAACTTGTGTTGCTAGTATGCCAGGAGTGTTTGTTGATTTATTGGCAAGGTATAACAGCTGACCCCGCTTTGTGGATTTGAGTCATTGCATCTGTAGAATGTTGCAGTATCATCTGATTACCATCATTTAAAGTTTTTAAAACAGACTGAAGAAGGCAATTTTCAGGGTTCTTATTGCCTCTTGGTTAGGTGTTATAGGTTCAGGAGATCAGGTCATTGGACCTGTCATTTGATCATATGCATTGCTAAATTAAACAGGCAATTGGAGATAGTGGAGAAGATGTTCCTAATACTTGCCTTTTGAATTCTGCCCTCTAACCTTTTACTTCTTGTACAGCTTGGATCATTGTAAAAGTAATTAATTTATCGTTGCTAGTAAGTACTAATTGGTGTGAAAACATGGAATGGTTTTGAACCGACTATTTCTATTGGTTTAATGCTTGGCTTCGATGGTTTGTTTCATTGTGGTAAGCCATAATTGACATCTGAGGTCGCCGCTTCTCTATTCTGAAAGACAAATCCTCCTTAAGCGGTTTGACATGCATCGTGGCGAGGAGGATTTTTTATGTCCGAGTAAGTTGGAGGAAGTGCTCCTCAAATGTTTTCGCATTACCCTTTTTCTGCGTAGAGTTTATTTTTCTTTTTCGAAAAATAAGTTTTACTATTGTACAGATTTTCATTAAAATTCACTGTATGTGTTATTTCAATAATTTTGTAGTTTTACAAAGCTAAGTGTTGTCAGGACATTGTTAATTGAAAAGTAGTTACTAGTGACGTCGAATTTCAATCATAACGTGCATGGATGGTGGAATCTAAAAAACAAAAATATAATGAAAATACTACAATTCTAGTAGTTATTTTGCATGCATTTTTTTTTTTAATGATTATGGGTATTGTGTAAACTGTGACTGAGGTTTAATATATATTGAAAGAAAAAACCGTAATGGAGGAGAATTGGTTGATTCCATGGGAGTGAGGTCAGTCTAAAGTGACCATTAGGTCGCCATGGATCAGAATGCCGGTGACTGGGATGAGGATTATCTGCAGTCAAGGTGATTGGGCAACACTCTCAACCATTGAATTAAATCCCACGTTCTAAAACTGGATTCAAGCATTTGCATGGTCTCCAGTACAGGGGTTTTCGTATCATATGGGATTTAAACAAACTTTAAAAGGTGGAAAAATAGTGGACGCGTCATTATTTTGACGGATGGATTGCATGGGATGTATAGACATGATTGACTGCTTCTTGGGTAATCAACCGTACGGAGAATCCCTGATGTTAGAAAAAATGTACGTCATTTCACAAATAATTTTAATATTTTTCTTAGTTTACGAGCATGAGGTACAAAAGGCACAAAAACATTTCACAAACATGTAACAAATTATACATATATACAGTACCTTTTCCCTCTGCTCAAACCATAGATTCATTTATTTAAGGTTTTGCGTATGTTTCATCCTTTGCTCAAAATACCATCAACTTGTCTTATTATACCAGTGGCACAAAATTGAAATTGAAACCGCTAAGAAATAACCCGCCTCAGATTCCACGCTAATCCAACGACGACATCTGGTTGAACTCCCCTATCAAGATGTTTTTTTCTTCATGTTGCTTTTCTTCGAGCTATCCCAACGTTGTATTTTTATTTTTCCACTTTGATTCCCCTCCTCAACCGGGGGGAATTCTACAGAAAGTTAACATTGTAGCTCAGCACAAAAGTGTAACATGGTGACCCCAATTCCCCCCTTCCTTTTCTTTTTGAAATTTAGACGTGCAAGTTCAGTTCTGGGGGAAATATTGATGAATCAAGCTAATATAATATTACAAAATGGATCTTATTAATACGTGTGCTATTCTGCTAGACATGATCGATGAAACCGAATCTACGTCAGAACTTCTCTTGTTTAGGTCGACAAGTTTTGAGTGAAACCCGACGCCAGATGAAATGAAAGCATCGAACCCCATCACGATTCACCCAATGTTATAGCTTAATTTTTCTTTTGCATGACATCTCTCTCAACGCACCCTTTAATTTTCTCTGCAAAAAGCAAAATAAGAAATTAATATTTCAAACAAATTCCATCAACCAGAGACAATAATAGAAACAAAACAATGATCAAAGCGAAATCTCGCATTACCAGAAACGGAGGAGAACTGGTTTTTCCACCTGACTTTTTCTTCCTCGATTGTTTTAATTCTTCCTTTTCAACGAGCGGCACCCGATCATATGCCCGCTGGCTATTCGACGGCCGGAGCATTCGCGACGACAACAGCGGGCAGAATTGAAACCACGAGCAATTCTCCTTCTAACACAAGATATAGAATCCAAATTTGATTTGATGCCAAGAGTTTCTATCTAACTTAACGGAATTTCCAACGACACGAACGATCGAAAAACATACCTTGCTTTTATACCTCGATTTTTGTGTTCTGAGTACTTGAACATCTTTGGATTCCGATGTCGCATTTCTTAGCTGTCTCGAATAAGCAAGAAGCAGAGCCCGACGATCGTAGCCTTGTGATTGTGAAGTTTGCGGCCTTTCAATTTGTGTGTGTGAGTTTGATTTCTTCGCCGGATCCGATGGTTTTCGCGATCGGGTCGTTGATGATTCGACGTAGACTGTGATCATCACTCCGTTGGTTTGAGTGTTTCTATCGTTGCCATTCTTACTCTGCTTCTTCTCCCCCATTAGTTTGAGGATCTGCTGAGTCTGCAATTTCCGAACCCAAAAAAAGAAAATGCAGGAAGAAATGGAAATTCCCTCAAAGAATCATCCAAATATGTGCGTTTTAATGTGGTTTTCAGGGCAGATATGTGATTGCGAATCTCACGTACATGAATTGCTCCGAAAGCAATAATCATAAAAAAGCTGGATATTATGACTTTTGTAATTCAATTCAAGATGTTCTACCAAGGATTTCACTCCAAATTAATTATGGAGAACAGCAAGGTCACGTAATTTGTTTTGGCTGATCAGGCTCAAGCGACTTTGTAGGTGGTTTGGATTTAGTTGTCCTTATTAGATAAAAGAACATTTGTTTATTTTTTTAAATAAATTTGTACTTCTCGTCTTAATAATTAATATCATTGAATCACATTTTAACATTTTAAAGGAGGCTCAATTTATGAGACTCAAATCCTTCTTAAGGTTTGATATATTAAAAAAGAAAAGAAAAAGCCTCCTTAAAGGGCTGCATTTTTATTTTTTATTTTTTTGTAAAATTAAGGGGCTGCATTTCGTTGGTTGGGGAAAAGAAAGAGAAATGGGTAATCAGAATATAATGCCGGGCCCATATTGTGTGGAGATGTTTTGGATCATGGTCCTGCTTCACTGTATCTTCCTTAAGAAAATATAGGATGACGGGCGCATAATAAATGAGGGGATGGAAAATTAAAGAAGATAATTGAGATGTTTTAGAAAATATATGTTATATTCTCTCCTGTCCTTATTATAACATACCGATGAATAACTTTGTCGTCATCTTCCTTCGACAACATATGCAATTCAGCCTAGTGCAAACAATTTTTGTTCATTTGATTGAGATTACAATTTCCCTCTAGCATTTGGGCTTTTGGTTTAGATTTTGATTTTAAATATTGATTTCGATTCAGGAAAATTTTTGGTGCGATTTCCATTGCCAATCTGTTCTTGTTTGTTCTTTTGATCTTTGATTTCTTGTTTTGTTTCTAGTTTTTTGCTAAAAGACGTTTGACCGGTTGCATTTCCGGCGGTGACGATGGTCAAATGAAGGTGGGGATTGTGGTTAACGTCCACCGGAGGTGGGAAGACTTTTTCACTTAGAGGGCATTTTGGTGTTTTCATACTATAAATACATATTTTAATGAAAAGTTATATCTCACCTTCACCATTCTACCAAACGTGTCTATACATTTTCACTTCCATTTCTACTTCAAGTTCCAATCCCCCCCACCCCCCAAAAAAAAAAAAATTCCACTCTATCATAAACTCTTCCATGATACCAAACAGGTACTCCCTCTAATCGTTTTTATAAAGCGTCAATTATCATTTCTTGCATATTAAGGAATCAAAATTAAATCATTAAAATGATAAATATTTTCAACTTTACCCATATTTTAATGATATGAATTTAAAGAGCTAGTTAAAAATGAGGGTATAATGAGAAAATAATAATAAATGAGTTAGTTAAAGGTAGTTAGTGTCTTATAATAAAAACAAAAAAACTACTGGTGAGTAGTGTTTTATAATAAGAATTAAAAAAAGCACTCCCTCCGGTCCTAATTATAAGACATATTTAACCAATTTTGCGAAGATTAAGGAGGGGAGTTAAATTAGTTAATTTCACTCATTTTTCTAAAATACCCTTATATAAATTTTCAATGACATTAACATACCTCACTAACCTAGAATCTTCCTTTTTATGTTTTTTAATTGAAATGATGGTCTTACTATATATACATGTGTGTGTACACATATGTATGTACGTGTATGCACACACACATACATCTACTCCCCCCCCCAAAAAAAAAAACACATACACTCCCCATAAAGACACACACATATCAACATACAAATAGAAACCCCCACACCCCCCAACACACACAAGTGTATGAGTATGTATACACACATATATAGACACACATGTATATACGTAAACACACACACATATATTTATATTATGCATGTGTATGTCTATATGTGTATGTATACATATACATATATATATATATATATATATATATATATATATATATATATATATATATATATATATATATATTGGTATATTAACGTTAACTCATTGATAAACAAATTAAAATCTAACAATTTAAGAGTTTTATTAACTGGAAAATTCTATACACCTAAATGCATACACTTACCAAAAACTAAACACACTTGAGAGAATAAAATATGGGTGTTTTAGAAAAAAATTGACAAAAGGTTAAATTTTGTCCTATAATTAGGACAAAAACCAACTTCTAAATGTTGTCCTATAATTATAACCGAAGTATTAGGGATCGAGTATTAGAGTAGCCATTGACTTGTCATCTCCATATATTTAAAAGCATGGAGTTGATGATGCAGCAGAGAAGACATCCATCCCTCCATGGAAAGTCGTCGCGGGCAATCGATTGCCATATACATAAAGTTGAAAGTCGAAAGTCGAAAACATAAAATAACCCAAGTCGGTATTTGTTTAGTCCAGGAAAATAAGTAATTAGCGCCATAGTATCGCTTTAAGTCGGTTAATTTCATAAGTAACAAGTTGCTTGAAGCGACCCAAAAAAGAAAAGAAAAGATGTTTTCATCGTGCATATGTTGTGACTGGATTATATGGATATTAATTAGGAAAAATCTCATTCAGGTATTAAGGACTAAAAAATATTAAAAAAGTCTCAATATATATTCCTCTATAAAGAAAGTTCTAGTGTAGAATCCTTCATAAAAAATTTAAAAAAAAAATTAGGGGCCTCGGTAACATAACTATGTTTATCAATATATACTTTATGATTTGTCAATATAATCACATATATTTATCAATGAAAGCTGTTAAATTAACATAAATTACATTGTCAATAGTCACTTTATGACTTTCTGGTTTAGTTAACGTAGATAGGTTTTTTAATAATTATTCTATCATTTATCAATATAGTCACATACCCTTATCAACAGGAGTTGTTTTAACTAATATACATGAGTTGTCAATAGTTACTATATGACTTATTAATATATCACATACACTTACCAATAAGATAAATTTACATTGAGATTTTATCTCACTGATATCCCTAAAGAATTTTTAGATAGAGAATTTTACACTATGATTTTTTATTTTTTATAAAGGAATTTACGCTGAGACTTTTCTTATATACTTTCGGTTTTTTGAGAGTTGAGTGAGATTTTCCTTATTAATTAATTAACTAGCAATATATACCTTTGTGACAGGGTAGGCTACGTAGTAGTACGTACTGGTAATGATCTTTTTTTTTTTTTGGCTCAAAAGGAATGATTAATAAAGGGTTTATGTGTATACATGTTTTATTTTAAAGAGCGTCTAATACTAAGTGTTTTTTTAAGGTGTAAAAATGTACACCTAATTATAAATTAGGTGTAAAAATATCGTTTGACCGTTAAATTTAACTTTTTTTTTTCTAACTGTGCAATGATGTAACATTTCAAAGGTGTAAAATTACATATGTGTTTTGACAAAAAGAATGTTCAACACCAAGTTCTTTTTTTTTTATTTAATAATTTTATTTTAATTAAATAAAAATTATTATTTTTCTGGGTATAATTCCTAAAAGGCCAAATTTTTTATTTCTATAATTTATTTTCATTTTTTAAAATCCTTATTAAATTTTCTAATTAATAATTATAAATGAGTATTTATGGATTTGAAATTTTATATTATAAATACTATATTTAATTAAAAATAATTTTAATTTTTTGATTTAACAAAATGAATGAAAATAAATTAAGAAATGTTATAGACTTATAGTTATAAAGTTGACTTTTTCAAAGCAAATGAATTATTTTTTATATAATAAATGAATTATTTCTTTAATTATTTATTTTTCAAAAAATTATAATTATTTTTCAAGTAAATATATTATTTATAATATCAAATTTTAAACACATAAATACACATTTATCAATTATTAATTAAAAAAATTAATAAGGATTTTTTTACAAAAATAAATTATGGAAATAAAATTTTTGCCGTTTTTACCATTGAATAGATTCTCCTTCCCAAAATAATAAATCTAAAGAAAAAATTTGGCCTTCAAAAAATTATACCTAGAGAAATAATAAGTTTCTTTTAATTGAAATAAAATCATTAATTTTTTTTTAAAAAAAACTTGGTGTTAGACACTCTTTTTACCAAACCATATGTATATTTTTATACCTTTGAATTTACATGTCATCACACAGTCAATAAAAAAAGTCAAACTTAACGGTTAAACGGTATTTTTACACCTGATTTATAACCACATGTGCACTTTTACACCTAAAAAAAATATTTAGTGTAGGACGCTCGTTCATAAAGCACAGGTGCATTTTTTCACTTAACTTATGAAAATTGCAGCAGGATTCATATATAAATTATGATTAGCAGTGAAGCTTAATGATCGTAACGGCGTGACATATATGTGCGATAGAGACTTACACGAGGAATTTTTCTACTCTTATGATGCACCGTATATATATTTTTTTTTTGCTCAAGATATGATGCACCATATTTACTTCCACACGTTAAACATAATTTCAAATTTATTACCAACACATAAGTGTGTTGAGTATTAAAGCGTTACAAATTCAACACAAGCCTGAATGACTTCTTGTTTTTTTTCCTTTGATTTTTTATTCGTCCATCTGTCCCCGTGGGTTTTTCCCACATTCAAAAAGCATTTTATAGACTATTCAGAATCCCACATCTCCACAAAATAATGGAGGGAAACAAACTCTGACCAAGAATATTTCGAAAATATTGCTTCCAAAATTGAAAAAATATTCCTGGCTGGCAAGCTGCAACATGTTTTCACAATAGCAGCAACCTTTTAAATTATAACTCTCTCATATTCTAAATAGAAGATGGAATTTATAGTGTAAATTATATTATAAAATTTATATTATATTTATAATTAAATATAGTGGTACTTTCTGCTTGTAGTTCTTTTTGGTTTTTACTCTCTCGTCGAAGTATTTCTGACAATGCGTGCGTTTTATTTAAAAAATTGACCTCGGAGCTAAAAGTCTCTTTTTTGCCAAAGAGTCAAAGCTCATAGTCCATTTCACAAAGATGAGAGTTACAAACCTCGGACCCAAATGCCCCTGAAGAGATCAGAGTCTATGATCTGCTTCGCACTAATAATAAGCAATGTTAAAAAAGAAAAAATCAAGAATTATTAAGATTCTGATTTTCTTCTCCAGCGATTTTAATTGCTGAATTTGGTAGTTGAAAGGCACATTTATCAGTGGTCCCTTCATAGAGCAAATACTATTCCAAATTGTTACTTTAGGATATGCGCAAGTGTAGTTTTGCTGCTATATTCTTGATTTTGCTATATCTATATTTGAATCTTGAAGGCAGACAATCGGCTTCTCATGTGTACTGGGAACAATTGGATTCTTTTATTATTATTATTATGATTATTATTATTTTGAAACACTTTTAAAACAAGTTATTGATTCACACCTCCAGTCTTAAGAGTCTTACAAATTTTCATTTTTAAGATTGGGTATCTTACATAACCGGTCTTAAAAATATGTTATTTTTATATTTTATATTTTAGAAAATTGGTCTAACAAGTTTTTTTTAAGACCGTTAGGTAATCAGTTTTAAAAGTAACAGATTTTTTAAACCTTTTATATTCAGACCGATTCCATATCCAGCCTAAAAAGTGTTTTTTGTAGTAGTTTTTCTTTGTGTTATAAAATAATAATTATCCCAATTAGTTAAGACTGCAGTGAGTTTCTTTGGGGCGCCATATTGTTAAGTGAAGAGCGATGACTGATTTGTCTTCATACATCGAACGATAGAAAACTAACTTATGAAGTTTAAAGTTTATTACTGATAATCAGAATGAGAAGATTACTATGTTCTAACGCGACGACCTTTTCAATTCGATAAATTATATTCTGCGTATAACTGCATTTGAAGCAGGTTAAGCTGAACTTGGTCTTGGGTTGAACCAGTAGCTAGCTTACTTCACCAAATTTTTAACCCATTTATATAGACTTCGTCCAACATGTTCATCACTTTTTTATATTTAGTTTATCCGATCACATTTATTTTTTAAATTTTAATTACACTTTGTGGAATATATTTTTCCTGGAAAAATAATGGCTTTGGTCATCAAAGTGATTGATAAGTAGTGATTATCAGGTACTGGCTATAAATTATGGGTGTGTTTGGTTTTGATGACAGAGGAGAGAGAATAGCCTTCAACATTAGTCCCCCTTCCCTTCCCTTCCTCTTCCTCTTCCTCTTCCTCTTCCTCTAACCAAATACAAGGGTGTGTTTCGTTTAATGATTGGAGGGGAGAGCAGGAAATTGGAGGGAAATAATCTTTCAGGAGGAGGACATTAGCTAAATTGTTATTAATGAGAAAAATATTATTTTTCATTGAGGGTATATTTTAGGAATATTAAAAATCTTTTATAGGTTATTTTGTAAATATGAGAGAAAAATTTCTCTCTCAACTTTCCCTCCCTTCCCCTCCCCTCAAACCAAACATAATGTAAGGGTCATACCGGGGCCTTGTCCGATGCCCTAAGGCTGTGTAGCCAATCATCGGGGGGATAAATATCAAACATTCATGTCATCAACATATGTCATACTTTAGTATAACTTTAGTCCTATTTATAAGTTTTTTTAACTAAATTATATATATCAAGAAAAAATAGTTAACTCAATGATTATTCCATCATTTATGAATGAGTATTGTTCAACCTTTTTCTCTCTCTCTATTTTCATTGGTATAATTAATATAGGTAAAATTGTCATATTCTCATTTACTAATTTGAAAAGAGACTTATAAATAAGACCAAATGTTTTAGTCGAGATTGACTTATAAATAGAACTAGAGTGGTATGTTTGATATATATATATATATATATATATATATATATATATATATATTTCTGATAATGTATAAATGTTTTAATTTAATATATATCCACAACCATAGCGGTCAGATTTCCTTCAGTATTTTGGTTTTGTTGGATATTAATTTTGATAGTTTTGCTTTCTTTCTTTTTTCCCCCCATCCTTTAGTAGTTTCAGTTTTACTTAATATAAATATATAATGTAAATCAATAACGATATACTGTAAGATGCATATTTTTGTTATATATAATTTTTATTTTTATTTCAATATTTCATTTTGATATTTATTCATTATTAGTTTCAAATAAAATAATTATAAATTATATTTTTTAAGTTCTCATTTCTTGTGTGTATAGAGGGAGAGAGAGATAGAGTTTTACATTTCATATTTTTAAATATACCATATTTGAGTCACAAATTTCATCAAATATGTCGGTTTAGTTTGACTATTATTAGTTTATGCTTTATAACTACAAACAAAAAGCTAATTTTGTTAAATATCGTATTACTGATTGACTCCTTCCCTCCTCTTTTTGTCGTTATCTGTGGGCAATGTTTTTTTTTTTTTTATATTCATCTGTGGGCAATGTTGCAGCATTGAAAGCGGCCACAAAAGCATCATACTGTATTGCATAAAGAAGTAAGCCCATAACGAACTTGTGTGGCTTGATGGTCAAAGGATCCCCCCAAAAAAAAAAAATAGTAGGGAGTTGACTCATTCTCTTCCCTTTTTGTTAATTGATTCATTCCTCTTTAACACCCTCACAACAACATCCAATTGTGATAGTATAACGATACATCTGGCCTATACCAAAAAAAAAAAAGGCATGGTAGAAGAGGCTATAAGTTTAAGGTCCTCTTTGATTTCTTGTTTCAGAAACATTTTACAAAAATCTTGTTTGATAGTTAATTTTTAACCAAGTTTTTTGTAAAAAATTGAAAATATGTTTTTGAAAACTAAAATCTCAACCAATCATTACATGTCCTGTACTTTTTTTCCCCTGTTGGGTTATTTTTCCTAATTCCCCTTTCACTTGCGCCCGCGGTTCCTATCCCGTGGTTGCTCGCCACCATCTAGGCCATTTTTAGTTTTTGTCTGAGTTAGCTTTATAAAGCACATACATGTAATTCAAAACAAAATTCTCCTTACATACTTTTTTAATATACCGTAGATCAAGTAAGAAAAATAGTTTCTTCTGCTAATTAAGAAACTTTCCACTCTGGGCCTATTTAGCATAGTAACATCAAAACACCAATGTCATGGAGGCGAAACCCAATGGAAGATTAAAAAAAAAAGCTAATCTAGGCTGTTTATGATAGCTTCAAATGTTGATGGGTTTTTGAACAAAAAAAATAGTTACTTTTAATAGAAGTCACTTTTTCAACTTTTAACATCACATTTTTCAACTTTTAACAAAAATGTTAGAAATATGCGATCCAATAAATAATATACTATTAAATATACATTTCTTTGCATTCCAATTTATCCATTAAAATATATTTAATGAAGTATTTTAGACTTTTTTTTAATTTTTGATAATAATTAATTTTTTTTATGAAATTTAAATTTAAATTTTTATCTTCAATTATAACAATATGTGTGTATACATATACCCACACACATATATATGTAGTATTCAATATTAGAATTTATGTCATTTTCAGTCATTTTTCATCTCAAATAACTTTTCAAATGCTATTCTAAATAAAAGCCCATTTAAAAAAAAGTAACTTCTGTCAAAACTATCTCAAACACAAATTACACATCTACCATTTTATAACATATATGTAGTATATATTCAATATCTTCGGTTTGCAAGAGCTCATTTTTTTTTAAAAAAATCACTTTTACAACAGCTATCCCAATAAGGCCCTCCATCTCTTGCACTCTCTCAATTCTCAAAATTGATTTTGAAATCCATTATTCCAAACAAGTTTAATGTTTTTGGTCAAAAGAAATTTTCTGGAACAATCAACCAAGCAAGTATGGTTTTTTAATTTTTCTTCTTAAAACTTGTTTGAAAAATCTATTTTATAAAACTCAGGAAAAAAACAGAACAAAGCTTAGGTTTTTATAAATACAGAAACACATTTTTTTGGAGAGAATTACGTACGTTAAGATCTAATAATGTAGAAATATATAATCTTATTGAATATATACACTTATATATATATATATATATATATATATATATATATATATATATATATATAAAGTTGTGATAGAATTCTTCTTCCCATTTTAATTCGCCCTTTTGCCCCATCTTACCCATTTTTATATGCATACCATCAGTTCTCAATGTTATGATTTTATCTTTATCCCCATTTCCCAAATCCACACGTTTTTTTGTGATTTTAATTGGCCAGACCCAAACGTTTATTTCTTTACTTTTCGCAATATAGGGCCATGAACTTGAATACGGCTTCAATCTTAATCAAAAGAAAGCAACATAAAATGATAAAATATGGAAGGAACGAACGAACGATAAAACTTCCTGAAATGTGTAAAAAAGTGTGCAACTGGAAGAAAAAGACGTCACTCACTATATAATAATAGAATCCCTGGATAGTCGCGTCGGGTCGGGTCCTCTATTATGCCCGCAATATCCCCTTTAAATACTTGCCAGACCTTTCTTCTATCATCACACTCCCTTCTCTTCTCTCTCCTGCACTCCTGCAGGCACAGTATAGCTAGCTATTTTACCCCCTCCCTCACCATATTTTCCATGGCGGCGACCATTGGCAACCGTCACTATGGTGACCCTTTCAACGGAGTCGCTACTTCCTTCAACTTCTCCCCTGATTATAGCTTTACCCCCAAAGCCATGTCAAATGACATGGATGATTCCTCTAGCGAAGAGGAAAACGACGTCGTGGATTGGAAGGATGTTACAAGAAAGGCTAACTCAGAAGCGGAGAGCTGGATCGAACGCAATAATAATGCTTCACTTCTCCGTGTCCCCGGGAAACAGTACATCAACTGGGAACCACCCATCACCGGACTTCACAATTTCATCACCCCCATCCCCCTCCACTTTGTCCGTAACCACGGCCCCACCCCTGTTAACCGATGGCATGACTGGACCGTCGAGGTCAGTGGCCTCGTCAAACGCACCAAAAAATTCACCATGGACCAACTCGTCAACGACTTCCCCAACCGTGAGTTCCCGGTCACGTTGGTGTGTGCCGGCAACAGAAGGACGGAACACACCGTAGTTAAACAGAGCATCGGTTTTAACTGGCGTGTGGGTGCTGCTTCCACTTCGGTCTGGCGAGGTGTGCCGTTGAGGTGCTTGCTCAAGAGGTGTGGGATCTATAGCCGCACCAAAGGGGCTTTGTACGTGTGCTTTGAAGGAGATGAGGATCTGCCAGGTGGCGGTGGGTCCAAGTACGGGACAAGCATCAGGAGAGAGATCGCCATGGATCCTGCCCGCGACATCATCCTCGCTTATCAGCAAAACGGAGAGCGTTTGGCTCCGGAATTTGGCTTCCCGGTGAGGATGATCGTACCGGGTTTCATTGCGGGCCGTATGATCAAGTGGCTCAAGCGTATCATTGTAACTCCACAAGAATCGACCAACCACTATCATTACATGGACAACAAAGTATTTCCCTCCCACGTGGATGCCCAGCTTGCCAACGCTGAAGGTAATGCCCTTGGCTCTTGTGCTTGTTTGTTTTGTCAATTCGCCACTCATTCGTTTGTTTAAATAAATGAATCATTTGGTAATGTCAACTTACCTGTTCCTAATTATATTTTGAATGAGTGAAGGTTGGTGGTACAAGCCTGAGTATGTTATCACCGAGCTCAACGTAAACTCTGATAACCGCGCCGTGTCATGAGGAGATCTTGCCCACAAACTCCTCCACTACTCAACTGCCGTATGTCTTGAGAGGCTACGCATATTCAGGTCAAATTATTTTCGTTATCTTATAGGGGCAAAAAAAGAGGGACTTGCTTAAGATTCATGCTTTCTTCTCTTGGTAGAAGGATGAGAATAATTAATGTCTACTGTTTAGGGTTAGATGAGGGTGTGAGAGACAGACATGCTTAAGATATCCATGTTGTTGAGTGCAGGGGGCGGGAGAAAAGTGACACGTGTAGAGGTGACAATGGACAATGGAGAAACATGGTCACTAGCCTTGTTAGAACACACGGAGAAGCCTAACAAGTACGGCAAATACTGGTGCTGGTGTCTCTGGTCACTGGAGGTGGAGGTGCTCGACCTTTTAGGAGCCAAGGAAATCGCTGTTCGAGCATTGGACGAGGCCCTCAACACCCAACCCGACAAGCTTATTTGGAATGTCAAGGTACTTACAGATGTGTGCTTTAACTGTGTAAATACATATTATCGGCTGTAAATCGACTAGTTTAGTACTTTGGTGAGTTGGTCAATATTATATTCCAAACGATTTATAACTAGTTTTTATCTCTTACTTAGTCGTCTGTTTTATTTAAATATCAACGCTTCGGGTTGTGGTGATGAAGGGTATGATGAACAACTGTTGGTTCAGAGTGAAAGCGAAGGTGTGCATACTCCCTCAAGGGGAAACTGGAATTATGTTTGAGCACCCAACCATACCAACGAACACATCTAACAAGTTGTTGAGGCAGGAAACCCTTGAGCAGACATCTGAGTCCAACAAGATCCTCAAGAAGAGTGTCTCAACGCCCTTCGTGAACACCAACGCCTCCAATAGTAGGTACTCCATCTCTGAAGTCAAGAACCACACCTCCTCCGATTCTGCTTGGATCATCGTCCACGGCTATGTATACGACTGTACTCGCTTCCTCAAAGAACACCCAGGCGGCCCCGAAACCATCCTCCATAACGCAGGCATAGATTGCACTGAAGAGTTTGACGCCGTCCATTCTAACGAAGCCTTCAAAATGCTCGAGGAATACAGAATTGGCGAGCTCATGATTACTGGTAATGCCTCACCAGAATCATCGCCCAACCCCTCCGTGCAAGTCATGGGCGATTCCGGCCACTTAACCCCAATCAACGAGGCAACACAACCACGCAGCGTGGCCCTCAAAACACGAGAGAAAATCCCATGCAAGCTCGTGTCCAAGATTTCCATCTCCCATGACGTGAGACTTTTCCGTTTTGCCCTACCCTCCGCCGACCAGATAATGGGTCTCCCGGTAGGAAAGCACATATTCGTTTGCGCTACCATAGAGGACAAGTTATGCATGCGAGCTTACACTCCAACAAGCAGCGTCGATGAAGTGGGGTATTTTGATCTATTGATCAAGATTTACTTTAAAGGGGTACATCCCAAGTTCCCCAACGGTGGGCTCATGTCTCAACACCTAGAGTCGCTGCCTATCGGTTCTGTTGTGGAAGTGAAGGGTCCACTGGGCCACATAGAGTACCCTGGAAGAGGTCAATTTTCGGTTCATGCGAAGCCCAAGTTTGCCAAGAGGCTAGCCATGTTGGCCGGTGGGTCCGGGATCGCGCCCATTTATCAGGTGGCGCAAGCCATTCTGAAGGACCCGGAGGACCGAACTGAAATGCACGTTGTGTATGCGAACCGGACTGAGGATGATATTCTGCTGAGAGAAGAGCTGGATGAGTGGGCTGAGAAGGATGAACGGTTCAAGGTGTGGTACGTGGTGCAAGAAAGCAAGAGGGAAGGGTGGGAATATAGTGTGGGTTTCATCACGGAGGATATCCTGAGGGAGCATGCCCCCAGGGCATCAGATGACACGCTGGCATTGGTTTGTGGGCCACCGCCCATGATTCAGTTTGCTGTGAAGCCCAATTTGGAAAAATTGGGTTATGACATTAACAACAATCTGCTTGTGTTTTAGGGGCAAACCTTGGGCGGAGGAGTAAGTTGTATTGTTGTATATGTGTGTAGTGAGTAGTTGTGTGATGACTAGTAGTTCCGTTATTTATTGTATGTATTTGTGTCATTTTTGTGTTGCTCGATTTCGAGAAAAAATGGGATGTAACATGAACAATAGCTTGCTTCTGTTTATGAGAGGAGCATGGAGGGAGTAGGGTGCGGTATTGGTATTGTGTGTGTGATTTCTATGGAATAATATTATGTCTGTCCCAGATTTTTAATTTTTTATTTGAAATAAAAAAATGTTTTGTGCAAGTTTTTTTTTTTTTTTACATATAAAAAAGTTTAGGCAAGTTGGGTTTTAGTGGCTCACTATAAAATTAATATATGCTTTTGGACTCAGAGAATGTTTATAAATACACTCAAAGATGGCCGATCAGGCCTCTCTCACTAAGGAGTGGGATTTGAACTCACATTATTGTGGGTTATGAGTCAACTTTTTACCCGTTGGATTAATCTTTATTGGCTTTTGTGCACGTTTTAAACTAAGAAGGATTGGGAAAACGGAGAGGAAAAAGTAGACGCTGTGGTCAAGCCGTCATTGCTGTGACAAGGAGCTTCTTGGCGAATTTGAGCTTCCTCCTTCGTTAAATATGAAGTGGGCAAGGCCGGATGGAAGATGTGGGATTCGAAACTCAGAGGAAAAGGGAAGGAGGGAAAGGACAGCAAGGCAAGCCACGGGACCGTAATGATCAAATCCAATGGAATATAGAAGAGAGAGGGCAGCTTTGTTGATACTTTAATCGATGGTAGACACGCTCGCCAATCGCTACTTTCTCTCCGCCATAATTTTCTCTCTCTTAGATTAGTCCTTAATATAAATATATTTTTCTATCTCACAATTTAAATTTTTTTTACCCATATTATATATATATATATATATATATATATATATATATATATATATAAAGACACCACATTTTTTACATATTTATTGTTTTTTACTTCAGAAAATAAATGGGAGCCCTACTTGCCTTTCAGTATTCCTTTGATCTCATATATAGGGTAGAGAGTAGATAAAAAGAATTTGTCCAATTTATAAAAGATATCATTAAAGTTTTAATATGAATTTACCATTTAATTCTTTATTTATTATTATATTGATTTTATTTTCATTTCGCATTATATATATATATAGGGGTAGAATCGAGAAGTTGAATTTTATGATAAATTTAGTTATATTTAAGATTTTCCTTAGTTTATGTGAAAAATATTGGAAATATCTAATAAATAGGATTTTAGGATTAGTAGCATTTTGTCAAATTGTGAAAATTTCAATTTCAAGGTTGAAATTAAACCCCAATTGCATATGGATTTGTTGATAGGAGTCAAGTTTCCATGTTGAGATCGCATGATCTCCGGCTAGAAAAGTCCAATTTCCATGAAACACATTGGCCACCTCACCTGACCGGATATCTTTTTATTCTCCCTTTTCCAAATTAAACTTATTTCTCCCTACGCCAATTACCCGGTCCGTTCTTGTATATAAAATCATTTTAACTGAATTGTGATATTTTAAAAGATAGTTAAAATTAGTTAAAAGTAATAAATAAATATGAAATATAATGTTTTTTTTTAATAAAAAATGTCTTTATTTATTAATGAGTAAGAGCCTGACCCATTCAAATGATGTGAGAGAATGAGAGCAATATGATGATAAAAAGAAGAAAATGAATGTATGATAAATTAATTACGTGAGAGAATGAGAGCAAAATTAATTAAAGTGTATTTATATTATTCAAACAAAGTTAAATGAGATCTTATAAAAATAGACTGACCCATTCGAAAATGATACATTATATATAGAGACAGATGGAGCATCGTCTTAGTGTTTGGATATATATATATATATATATATATATATATATATATATATATATATATAAAATACGAGATGTCCTTTTAAATTTTAAACGTCAGTTTAAGATCGCTTTCTCTCTTATTTTTGACTATAATTCATTTTCTCTTGGGATATAAAACATGCGGTGTGGAGGATACAAGTGGGGTGAACATTGACGTGTCATCTTCATGGAAGCATCAATTAATGTGATCCACGCATAAGACAACCATTAATAGCCACAAGCGACACTGCCAAAAACACTGGCACGCAGTGTCCCAAAAAATAAAGTTGATTACATAACATAATCTAAGTTGGTAAGTGTTCAATCCAGGGACATCAAACAATTAGCGCCATAATATCTTGTGCATGTAGGCTAATTTGACAAGCAACAATTCGCTCAAAGCGACACGATGCTGAAAAATGAGGACACTCGCCAAACATCGTCATTGAATCATCAACATAGCTAATTAACTAGCTGTCCATCTTTTTGATGAGTACGCAACTACAGGGAGTGATATCAAACTATAAAACTTGAGAATTTGACTATATATATAACTTTATACCCGAAGTAAGAATTAAATATGCAATATTGTAGTTGAGAAGAGGCAAATATCTTCGTTGACGGCATGGGTTACAGTGGAAGTGTTTTAGCATACTTATTGGTTTTGAACTAAAAAAGATCAATGCCTAGTAAGAATAATTGTAGTAATTGCAGTGGAAGTGCTTTAGCACACTTATTGGTTTTCAAGCAAAAATGATTGCAGTAATGACAAAGTTTGACGTGTTTTGTGCATAAAATAGAAACAAACAAATGAATGTGAAGAGGACAACTTAGTTACTTTGGACGGAAGAGCTGCACTTAGGCACATCCAAAGAGAAGGAAGTTTAAAACGACTCGCTTATGCTGGTTGGTTGACATTTCACATTGTCCTCGTCAGAGGGGATCCAGGTTTTTGTTTATACAATTCTTATTACCAGAGATTGAATAAAACAAAACTAATGCCTATAGCCGCATGGTTTTATCCTCGGTTGCCAGAAATTCTGTGCGTTGGATTCACAAAAGCACACACACGGATATGTGTGTGTGTTTATGCACAGCTCATAGAATACCAAATTTTTATATTGCCTATAGATGACACAGAAGCTAGTTAACTTCCCACCAGTGATTTTTGTCTCGATGCTTTTGTTCTTCCTCGGAAGGACTTTTACGAACTTAATTAATTTATTTGCTCCAAGGCCTGCTTGTGTCACCACTTGCACTTTTGTAGGTCCCTTTTTTGTGTGGGCTGAACGAATTCTCCAGGGAAAGACAGAGGACCGTTTTTTTTTTTTAATTCTGGGGCCGAACTATCATTGTCAGATACAATAGAAAAATCAAAACATCCTTTGCAAGTAATACCCGAGAAGTTCTGTTAAGGTTCTGAAAGTTAATCTTTTCTGATTCAGAAAATAAAATCAGGCAGGGCTTCATGATTATATTGATATCGACTATTTCACTCTAATATTGGCCCACATAAATCTCCGTTTCCATGATTTGAATCATTCATATGCATTTCTGTTTTGGGGTCTGCTCTCTCTTGAGTAAACAAAAATGGCGAACCCACGTCACTAGCTAGGTTGGAACTTGGAATCACAAGCGAATATGTGGGTACGGAATGGATCCAAGGATGAAAAGTCCCCAAAAAAATCTCCCAGTCTTAAGAGCCTTAACCTTGCCTGTGTTTAAAAAACTAATTTTCGTAAGTGGAAACAAAACTCTTCTTATAACTTATCTCATAAATCATAAAAACTATTATCCAAAAGTCAAATCCAAACAAACTCTAACCTCAATTAGTATGGTTGTAAATTATGGGTATCATCTTGATAAAAAACTAGTATTATCGTAGTTCCAATTCCGTACCAGTGAATACTTGTCAATAATAATCGGAAATATTTGTATGTGCCAAATGGATTATAATAAGTCATAGGCTATGTATGACGTATGGTAATAGAAATTAGGATCTTATGATTTTAATTTGGTTGTTAGCACATAATGAAGCTTCCCGTCAAAGACAGCTGCGATGCAAAATCTATTGAATAGGAGTAGGGGCATTTATATATATGGCGAGTGAAGAAACGTAATCCGCGAAGCAAGACGTGAGGCAGGAAATATGTTTGATGAGAAGGCAAGAAATATCAAAGAGATGTACGTGGCTCAAGGAGGGAAGATTGAAAAGTTAAAGCAGGAGTAGAGTTTTTTTTTTAAAAATAATAATAAGGAAAAGAAATAATAAAAATAATAATAGGGAAGAGGTTCTGATTGTGAGGAGCAGATTTTTATGTTGTGTCGTGTTGTAGTTAGTATGAAAAAGGGACATAAATGTTATGAATATACTGATTATGTGGATGTCCATTGACTCCCGGTCTCCAAATATTACAAGATGACATGGGACCCACGCATAGTACCATTGCATAGTAGTTTACTATTTGGTGGGACCCACGCACAAAATTATACAACTCACGGGAATGCATTCCCGTGAGTATACAGTTATGTAATTATGGGAATATTGCATCAAATGACCCAAAGTGGAAATTACACTAAAGGCCCATTTTCCTTCTATAAATAGAGGCCTTCTGTAAACATTCAAATACACTGAAATGAGAACTTCTCTCTACTCTCTCTCTCTCTAAAATCTCTTGTTCTTGTATTTACTTTTCATCAGTTTTATATTACGTTATCAGCACGAAGACTCTACCAAGGTAAGATTTTATTACCATCTCCTTTACTATTTGTTTATTTTTTCTATCTGGGATAATCTTAACCATGATATGGAATTAAAGTTCTACTTTTACCGATTATTTTGAACATCGGGTTCCATGGTTAAGATTTGAGATTATTTACTATTTACTATTCACAGTAAATAGTAATTTTTACTATTCATGTTAATTTTACCTTTTTCAGTAATTTTATATTTCTATTCATTTTGACTCCTTTATGGAAGTCTAGATTTAATATTTCAGTAATTTTATTTTATTCACTATTCATTGTGAATAGTAACTTTACTATTCACGGTAAATTTATATTTTACTATTTACAGTAATTTATTTATGTTTATATATTCTTCCCACTCCCTATTTATTAATTCATGGTGGCAACATTAAGCTCCATTTGTAATTTAATTTTACTGTTTTATTTATTTAATTCATGGTGGCGATACTAAGCTCCATTTGTTTAATTTAAATTCTTTACTTACTGCTTTATTTATTTCATGGTGGCGATATTAAGCTCCATACTGATTTTATTAATATTTACATTATGCCACTAACATTTAAATTTATGTTACTAACATTTATTTATGCATTTATTTACCTTTTATGGTGGCAACACTAATGTTAGTGGGCTCCATTTATTTATGCATTTATTTACCTTTTATGGTGGCAACACTAATATTAGTGGGCTCCATTTATTTATGCATTTATTTACCTTTTATGGTGGTGGCACTAATAGGGCTCCATTTGTTTATCTTAATTCTTTACTGTTGTCTATATATTATATAATATATGCATCATCTTTCTTACCTTCGGATGAGATAGGTCTCGCTGTGAGTTTACTCCCATTCCTATCTCATCTTATTTTTATTTTCTTAGCATGTTTATTTACCGTTCTTTAAATTATGTTTTAATTTATAATAAGTTTTTATAATAAGATTCTAATTATTTTTATTATTTTTAGTTTGAATCATGTCTTCCAACCTTTCAAATCTTGAATTTAATGCTCTTGACATCACCGGGAAGAATTATCTATCATGGGTTTTAGATGCTGAAATCCATCTTCAAGCAAAGGACTTTGGAAAGGCTATATTGCCAGGAAATGATGCGTCCCCTCAAGTAAAGGCTAAAGCTATGATTTTTCTCCGACACCACATTCATGAAAGTTTGAAAACTGAATATTTAACGGTGAAAGATCCATTTGAATTGTGGACTAGTTTGAAAGATAGGTATGATCATCAGAAAACGGTGATTTTGCCTAGAGCTTGTTATGAATGGATTCATCTTAGGTTACAAGATTTTAAAACTGTAAGTGAGTATAACTCAGCTGTTTTCAAAATAAGTTCTCAGTTAAAATTATGTGGTGAAAAAATAACTGATGAGGACTTATTAGAGAAAACTTTTTCTACCTTTCATGCTTCGAATTTGCTTTTACAACAGCAATATCGTGAGAAAGGTTTTAAAAAATATTCTGAGTTAATCTCATGTTTACTAGTAGCCGAGCAAAATAACGAGTTATTATTGAAAAATCATGAAAATCGTCCCACTGGATCTTCTCCATTTCCTGAAGCGAATGTGAGTGTACGGAATGATCATGGTCGTGGCCATGGTCGCGGTAGTGGTCGTGGCCGTGGTCGTGGACGAGGACGTGGAAATCGTGGAGGTAGAAATAATCATGGTCCTTATCATGGTGGAAGAGGTTATTATAGTCCTTATACCCACTAGAAAAAGATGAACAATGAAGGACAAAAGAATGATAAAGAAGGTCCTTCAAAAGTTGTTGAACATAAATGTTATCGGTGTGGTATGAAGGGACACTGGGTACGTAATTGTCGTACACCAGAACATTTAGCGAAACTTTACCAAGCCTCTATAAAAAAGAGTGTTAATAATGTGGAATGTGATGATAAGGCTCATAAAGATAATGATGTCAATGAGCCAAATGATGATGTTATGTCTCTCTTGGAGGTGGAAGATTTTTATGATTAAATAAGTTTGGAGGTGGAAGATTTTTATGATTAAATAAATTTTGCAAAAATTGTAATAATTATTTTGTTTCGTTCTGACTTGTTGCCAGTTATGTATAATAAATATGTTTTTAATGCATCTTCTATATTGAATATGTTTTGATGCATTTCTTTTCTTTTAATGAAGCTCATGGACATTTCAAATATTGCACACAAGAATGAAGATATATGTCTCATTGATAGTGCAACGACACATACAATTCTTAAAGATAAGAAATATTTTTCACATCTAACAAATTGTAGTACAAGCATCAATACCATAGTGGGTAATACAAGATTGATTGAAGGCTCTGGAAGAGCAATAATAATATTATCCAATGGTACGAAATTTGTTATTAATGATGCTTTGTATTCCTCTAAGTCTCATAGAAATTTGTTGAGTTTTAAAGATATCCGTCGAAATGGATATCATATTGAGACTATAAATGAGGACAATAAAGAATATCTACAAATTGTTACTGTTAGATATGGTGAAAAATATGTTCTGGAGAAATTATCTATGTTATCTTCTGGTTTGTACTATTCAAGTATTAGTACAATTGAAATAAATGTTATGGAAAACCAGAAGCATGTTGATAAAGACATATTTATTGTTTGGCATGACCGGTTAGGCCATCCCGGGTCAATTATGATGCGACGTATAATAGAGAATTCATGTGGACATAACTTGAAACAGAAACAAATACCAAAATCCCATGATTTCTCATGTGATGCATGTTCCAAGGGAAAATTAATTATTCGGCCATCACCAACCAAAGTAGAAAGTGAGTCTCTCACATTTCTAGAACGGATACAGGGAGATATTTGTGGGCCAATACACCCACCATGCGGACCATTTAGGTATTATATGGTTTTAATTGATGCATCAACTAAATGGTCGCATGTGTGCTTATTATCTTCTCGAAACCTGGCGTTTGCGAGATTACTTGCTCAATTGACAAGATTAAGAGCACATTACCCGGATTATCCTATCAAGAAAATACGTCTTGATAATGCTGGTGAATTTACTTCACAGACTTTTAATGAATATTGTATGTCCCTTGGAATTGATGTTGAACATCCTGTAGCACATGTTCATACGCAAAATGGACTTGCAGAATCATTGGTAAAACGATTGCAACTTATTGCAAGACCTTTACTTTTGAAATCTAATTTACCAATTTCTGCTTGGGGCCATGCCATTTTGCATGCAGCAATGTTAATTCGCATCAGGCCAACTAGTTATTTAAAATTTTCCCCCTTACAAATGGTTTTTGGTGAAGAACCTAATATTTCTCATATACGGACCTTTGGATGTGCAGTATATGTGCCTATAGCACCTCCACAACGTACTAAAATGGGTCCTCAAAGAAGAATGGGAATTTATGTTGGGTATAAATCTCCTTCAATTATAAAATATTTAGAACCATCTACAGGAGATTTATTTACTGCACGATTTGAAGATTGTCATTTTAATGAATCAGTTTACCCAACATTAGGGGGAGAAAATAAGCAGTTGAATAAAGAGATTAGCTGGAATGAATTATCATTGGCTCATTTTGATCCTCGTACAAAACAATGTGAACTAGAAGTTCAAAAGATAATTCATTTACAGAATTCAGCTAATCGAATGCCAGAAGCATTCACTGACCCAAAGAAAGTGACAAAGTCACATATTCCAGCTGCTAATGCTCCAATTCGAATTGATGTCCCTGTAGGACAACCGATTACAAATGAATCAAAAGCACGCCTTAAGCGTGGTAGGCCTATCGGTTCCAAAGATAAAAATCCTCGAAAAAGAAAAGAAGCTAAAATTATAGATGGCCAAGTCGAGGATAATCAAGAAAAAAGCGTAGCTCTGGATGAGCCACTTCATAAAGTGAAATTATCTCCAGAGGAGAATATTGAGGCCCCAGAAGAGATCCAGGTATCTGAAATGTATGAAAATAATGAGATCTCAATAAATTATGTCACAAATAATATCAAATGGAACCGTAATGAAGTCAACATTGACGACATTTTTGCTAATCATATGGCATATGATGTAATGAATGAAGAAGAGGATCATGAGCCAAAATCCATTAGAGAGTGCCAACAACGAAAAGATTGGCTCCTATGGAAAGATGCCATTAATGCAGAATTAAAATCATTAGCAATACGAAAAGTATTTGGACCTATAGTCCATACACCTAAAGATGTAAAGCCAGTTGGATATAAATGGGTTTTTGTACGGAAAAGAAATGAAAAGGGTGAAATTACAAGGTATAAAGCACGCCTTGTAGCCCAAGGCTTTACACAAAGACCTGGCATAGATTTTGAAGAAACATATTCACCAGTAGTGGATGCAACTACTTTTCGTTATTTAATTAGCCTAGCAGCAAATGAAAGGCTTGATTTGCATCTAATGGATGTTGTGACTGCCTATTTATATGGCTCACTTGATAGTGATATCTATATGAAAGTTCCTGAAGGACTCAAGATGCCTGAAGCATTTAATTCAAATTCACGAGAACAATACTCGATCAAATTAAATAAGTCCCTGTATGGCTTGAAACAATCAGGGCGCATGTGGTATAATTGCCTTAAAGAATATTTGTTGAAAGAAGGGTATAAAAATGACCCGATATGCCCATGCAGTTTTATAAAAAGATCGAGAAATGAATTTGCTATAATTGTTGTTTATGTTGATGATATCAACATTATTGGAACTTCTGAAGAGATTACAAAAGCAATTCATTGTTTGAAGAAAGAATTTGAAATGAAAGATTTAGGTAGGACAAAATTTTGTCTTGGATTACAAATTGAGTACCTGAAGGACGGGATCTTTGTACATCAAGAAACTTATACAAAGAAGGTCTTAAAACGATTTTATATGGATAAGTCACATCCATTTTGTACTCCAATGGTTGTAAGGTCTTTGATAAAAGAAAAAGATCCATTCCAACCCCAAGTAATTAACGAAAAAGGTGTAGAACAATTACTTGGTCCAGAAGTACCATATCTTAGTGCTATTGGGGCACTAATGTATCTTGCTAATCACACAAGACCTGATATAACATTTGCTATTAATTTATTAGCAAGATATAGTTCTGCACCAACACAAAGGCATTGGAATGGTGTAAAGCGTATTTTTCGTTACCTCAGAGGTACTATTGATATGGGGTTATATTATTCAAATGTATCTAAACATGAACTGATTGGTTATTCAGATGCTGGATTTATGTCTGATCCACATGATGGAAAATCACAAACAGGTTATGTATTTACATGTGGAGGTACAGCAATTTCATGGCGATCTATGAAACAAACTATATCAGCCACTTCATCTAATAATGCAGAAATCCTAGCAATGCATGAAACAAGTCGAGAATGTGTGTGGTTGAGGTCAGTAATTCATCATATACGAACTACTTGTCATTTATCTTCTGGTAAAATGGTTCAAACAGTTCTATATGAGGATAATACTGCATGTATTGCCCAACTTAAAGAAGGATACATCAAGGGCGATAGAACGAAGCATATTTCACCAAAATTTTTCTTTACTCGTGATCTTCAACAGAATGGTGAAATAGATATCCAGCAAATCAGTTCAAGTGAAAATTTGGCAGATTTATTTACCAAGTCACTTCCAGAAGCAATCTTTGAGAAGCTTGTCTATGGTATTGGTCTTCGAAGACTCAAAGATCTCAACTAATGTTGTCAATAGGGGGAGTTGATACACGCTGTACTCTTTTTCCCTTATCTAGGTTTTGTCCCACTGGGTTTTTCCTAGAAAGGTTTTTAATGAGGCAGCACTGGATAGTGTATCAATGAGTGATGTACTCTTTTCTTTGGCTAGGTTTTTACCCCACTGGGTTTTTCCTAGTTAAAGTTTTTAATGAGGCACATTCATAAATGGACATCCAAGGGGGAGTGTTATGAATATACTGATTATGTGGATGTCCATTGACTCCCGGTCTCCAAATATTACAAGATGACATGGGACCCACGCATAGTACCATTGCATAGTAGTTTACTATTTGGTGGGACCCACGCACAAAATTATACAACTCACGGGAATGCATTCCCGTGAGTATACAGTTATGTAATTATGGGAATATTGCATCAAATGACCCAAAGTGGAAATTACACTAAAGGCCCATTTTCCTTCTATAAATAGAGGCCTTCTGTAAACATTCAAATACACTGAAATGAGAACTTCTCTCTACTCTCTCTCTCTCTAAAATCTCTTGTTCTTGTATTTACTTTTCATCAGTTTTATATTAATAAATATATTATTATCCAGCAGGTTAAAGTGGTGGGAGCTTAATATATTATATTGAAATATTTAAATAATGTTGGGGGAGGATTTTTATGTGGCGGAGGAAAATAAGAGAGAGAAGAGTGTAAGTGGGGGAGGCATTACTGCGGCTCACAGCACAGGAAGGTGACTCTATGAAGCCTCCAGGGGCCAAGCTGCTAACGCCGCCGTCTTCCCGACCCTAGTTGGAGACTTGGGTGGGTGACCCCTAGCTTCATGCCCTGCCAAACTTCTTTAAAAACATCACTTCTATTGCATAAATAGAAGGGATGTTTTTAAAGTGATTAAGGAAGATTATTACTTATTTAATCATAGCATATATTGCATATCATTAGTCAAAAAAATAAATTTAAATAATTTAATTTAAATTAAATTAATGAAATTTTTTAAATCTCTAAAAAATAAATTGAGTATTATATAAAAAATAATAAAAATAAAAGAAAGTAACCCCCGTGACACTTCAAAAAGTATGCAAATATTATGAATTAAAGAAAAAGAAATTGAATGATAGAAAAATGATTTTTGAAATGTGAGTTGTGAATTTCAGGCCACAATAAAAGTGATAAAAGGATGGCATTGTGTTTGTAGTAGTAGGATTGTGGAGGAGGAAAATCTGTACTGAGGAGAGGTTGGCTATTGGGGTGTCCGATGCGCCACTTCACAAGAACGCCACAGCAAGAAAATTGGCCCTCACCCTCCCACTACCCCCAAAGGAGTCTTTTACTATTTGACCCTACTTCCCATTCGCCACACCCGTTCCATTTCTAACCCCTCCCCACTTTTTAATTTCCCGATTTGACCCCTCTTTTTATATCATTATTCCCCATCTAACCACCAATTCTATATCTTCATCTTTCTTAAGTCACTCACCTTCCTTCGTCCCGCGCTTTTAATTTTCTCCTTTCTTCTTTTCTTAAATACAAGTTGGAAAATGCACGTGGAATTCCGCAGCTGGTATTATTATTCCAACGTACCTTCCCTATTCGTGTAGTTGAAGCAATGAAGACCAAGAACGCCTGCTTTTACAATTTGATCTTCTCAAGACGGACAACGATGTCTGCATTATATTGCATCGCCTCATTATTTCCTAATAACGCGTATTCCACTCCAAGTCGGCCACACAAAATACCATTCAATTTTGACTCCACTTTGTGGATATATTAATATTCACCTTTTCTTTTTAAATTGCCTTGTCAAATTACTTTCCATATTCTAATTAATGAAGCACGATCCTGTTTGTTTGCTTTCGGGCGCGCACTTTTTCATATATATAAGGTCATGCAGGGGAGGTTTTATTATCTTTGGCACTTAGTATTACAGAATAATTTAACGCGTCAATTAAACGCCACAACCAACCCAAAACTTTCCTGAACTTTCCAGTTATACTATCCCAAAAAATAAGGCTACAAACATATATATAACTTTGACCCTCCATCACCATTCATATATTAGAAATCATGTTTTAAAACTGCTTTTCAAAGCCTCTTTAATTAACCACTCTGAATAAGTCATTAGTATGAGTGAAGATGGATCTTTAATTTCATCATACATCGGGCAATATATACTAACTCGTGAAGTTTCAGATTTTAATTTCACCTAGATTTATTTACTTAAAATAGACTCATGTTATACATTATATTTCGTTTCTTTATGTAGACAATACTTACATCAAGTTAATAATATTCATCATATTAAATTTTCAAATTTCACAAGGTCATGCATTTTATTTTTAAAATATCATCATTTAATTACAAACCATCATTAAAAACAAAAAAAGGACACGCGACTATGTGTTATTTAAAAACTTTTGAAAAGGAACTAGGCATAAGTATTATAAAACACACACACACACACTCTCTTTGTAAAATATGTTTTTCTTACAAAATAATGCTTTTGGTTATAAAATTTGTTGATAAGTAATTACTTTAAGGTAATAGCATAGTCTTTTACTTTTCATATATAGTTGAGCCGCGTATAATTGTATTTAATGTTATGCCACTCAGGAAATATTAAAAAGCATATTATATATATATTGAAGCCACCAATAACAAAAATAATAATAATAATAATAATAATAACAACTTAAGCGTACAACCTAACTATGAAAACAAAAAATTGAAGAAACCTACATTTCGAGTCATAAGCTAAGTCAACCCGTGGATGCTGCTTCTTCCACCTCACCCTTCACAAGCAAGGCATTCCACGTAATCTCTTCTTCCCTCGGCATCCGACCCCACCTATATATGTTCCGAGGCATATTGGTGAGATTGTCTCCACCCACCCTCGTCCAACACTTAAAACCTACGACGGAGAATATGCAACATTAATAAGGTGAATCCTGAACATATATTGGTGAGACGATTCACCCTCTATAGCTTGGGATATATTTCATTAATTACGTTTTAGCCAGACGTGGTTTTTTGACGTATTATAGTCTAAAACAGTACAAGTGGCTATCAAAGGCAACAGATTCGCGTCCCGAAACAATCAATGATATATACATGCATCTAGTTCCCGTCACGAGGTGACCTTTCATTGGAAATATAAATCACCATTGACGACCATGCCTCCGATCGTCCAATCAGTAGAGATATATATAATAATGCATCCCAACGCACTCCTCATAAAACAAATATAGTCAAATCCGAATAACTCAAGTTTGGACGATACTTTTCGCGATAAGCTTTTCATTTTCAGCTACACAGGAGACTGCAGTAATTATTAACTCGGGTTGGGGGTGGAGCTCTCATTATCTATTTTCTTATGAGTTTATTTGAATCATTGATTGAGAGAATTGTAAGAAAGATCTGAGGAGTATAATTTAATAATATGATATGTTATATTAATATTAATTTTTTAATAAGAAAATGAATGATAAAAAAAAAACTAAGCCATTCTTGAACATGGAAAATTTTCCTCAAATTTTTCTTTCTGACCAATTAAATCTCTCATGTCTCAAAACATCCACGCTTGATCAGATATGTTCTTATTTTTTTTTTTTTTGTAAAAAATATTGATGTTTTGAGCTGTGAGTAATTTTATAATTATAATTGAACAATTTTTTTTTTTAAAAAAAAATTGCAAACAGAGTGGAATGTGAGGGTGGAATCAGTCGGAAGAGGCCAGAAGTCGAATTTGGCCAGACATCCATTTTTGTTGTCCAACGCCTTCTCGTGCCTTTCCACTGGCCCCTCTCTATCACTCTCATCTGATCTCCCCTTTTTTTTTTGGTTTTCCGTCCGACTCTCTCTCTCTTAACTCAGGCAAAGGAAATAATAAACCAAAGACGACAGTAACTAAATAATAGGATCCCCAGATCGTTGCGTTGGGTGGGGTCGGTTCCTCTTTGGGCACCCGATAGTAGTCCTCACCTTGGTTACGTCTCTCTCCCTCGGCTCATGATGCCCCTATAAATGCATAATACACCCCTTCCCCTCCCTTCACTCCATCTTCTCCACCAAGTCAATCTGTCGGAACTCTCTCGGTCTCTCCACTCATGTGGGCGCAGTAAACCTCCACCACAAAAGCTCTTTTACCTTCTCTCTCTCAAGATCTATCGTCCATATTTTCCATGGCGGCTTCCATCGACAACCGTCAATACGGCGTCACCCGTTCCTTCAACGTCTCACCTCATTTCAACCTCCCTCCCAATCTCAAGAGACCCGAACCCTTGTCAATGGACTTTGATTCCTCCAGCGAGGATGAGAACGACGTCGATGAGTTTAAAGCGTTAATGCGAAAGGCTAATTCGGAAGTCGAAGCCTCCATCTTTGATCCTCGCGATGACGGAACCACCGACTCCTGGATTGAACGCAACGCTTCCATGGTCCGCCTCACAGGGAAACACCCCTTCAACTCGGAGCCACCCCTCACGCGCCTCATGCACCACGGCTTCATCACCCCTGTCCCTCTCCACTACGTCCGCAACCACGGTGCGGTCCCCAAAGCCAGCTGGGATGACTGGGCAGTTGAGGTGTGCGGCCTTGTGAAACGCCCCGCCAAATTCACCATGGACCAACTGGTCAACGAGTTCCACAGCCGAGAGATGCCGGTGACGCTGGTGTGCGCCGGAAATAGAAGGAAAGAACAGAACATGGTGAAACAGAGCATCGGTTTTAACTGGGGTGCGGCTGCCATTTCCACTTCCGTCTGGAAAGGGGTTCCGTTAAGGTATTTGCTAAAGAGGTGTGGGATCTATAGCCGCACGAAAGGGGCATTACACGTATGCTTCGAGGGAGCTGAGGATCTGCCAGGTGGCGGCGGCTCTAAGTACGGTACAAGCATCAAGAGAGAGTTTGCCATGGATCCGGCCCGCGACATCATCATAGCTTATATGCAGAACGGAGAACTGTTGGCTCCGGATCACGGGTTTCCGGTGAGGATGATCATACCGGGTTTCATTGGCGGCCGCATGGTCAAGTGGCTTAAGCGCATCATTGTAACTCCACAAGAATCGGACAACTATTACCACTACAAGGACAACAGAGTACTTCCCTCCCACGTGGACGCTGAGCTCGCGAACGCTGATGGTAATTGGCTGGGCGTTTAGTTCTACTTATTTTTTTCGACAACGTATAGTTTCTGTCTCAAGTTTTTAATTATATTTGAATGGGTTCAGCTTGGTGGTACAAGCCTGAGTACATAATCACGGAGCTTAACATAAACTCTGTGATAACCACGCCGTGTCACGAGGAGATATTGCCCATTAACTCCTGGACTACTCAGAGGCCGTACGTGTTGAGGGGCTACGCATATTCCGGTTAGTATTTTTTTCTTTTTAAAGGTTCAGAGTATATATGGGTTAAGGTGATGGGGAGGTGTGTTCGAATAGTAATTATATGCTGGAGGAAGGGGTGGTAAAGATAATATGCACGTGGTACTGTGCAGGGGGTGGCAGAAAAGTGACCCGTGTGGAGGTGACAATGAATGGCGGGGAAACATGGTTAGTGGCGACGTTGGAGCACACTGAGAAGCCGAACAAGTACGGCAAATACTGGTGCTGGTGTTTCTGGTCGCTGGAGGTGGAGGTGCTGGACCTTCTGGGAGCCAAGGAAATAGCCGTCCGAGCATGGGACGAGGCCCTCAACACCCAACCCGAGAAGCTCATCTGGAATGTCATGGTACGTCCTTAACCCGTATCATTCCCTGAACCCAACGGATTTTCATTTCTAAATTACCACATAATAAAAAATTAAAAAAAATAGATGAAAAGTCACATTAAAACTCTTTCTACAGAAGAATCTAATATATTTTTATACGCATAAGATAACGAAACTTTGCATGATTTTAAATACAGAGACATAAGTGTTTGAATAAAAAAATTTAAAAGTGAATTTTCACCATTCTGTAACTCATTCGCTGTATCATCCCCTATCACTTTCATGAGTCTAGTTGGTGGGCCTGGTTGTCACAGATGCGTATGATTATTCACAAAATGACCGGCATTAAATAAAAGTTAAAATTGTGGACATTAATTGAGTGTGAATATATCCTCTGATCTGATTTTTTTTTATGTATAACCATAATTAATAAGAATAATGGGTGACAGTACATAATATAAGAGTTATTTGTTTTCAAGGAGTATTAATTTTTTTTTTAATGTATGCATGTAATTATTAAAGATAATGAGTGAAAGTAATAATTAAATTGATATTAGAGTAAACTGTAATTAGTATAGGTAATATTAAAAAATTAATTATATTTTAAGTCCACTATAATAATTTTAACTGAATTTTATTAGTTGTGAAAATTATAAGTTGGTAGCTTTACTTATACATGAGGTATCAGTGACTGGAAATCTTCATCAGTTCTATAGTCAATGTTCCCAGTGACCATGATATATCTTGTCAAATACTAAGACTAATTTTTATCTCTAAGTCGTCTTTTTTATTCAAACCCGTGTGCATTGGGCTTTGGTGGTACAGGGCATGATGAACAATTGCTGGTTCAAAGTGAAAACCAACGTGTGCAGGCCCCACAAAGGGGAGATTGGAATAGTGTTTGAGCACCCAACCTTACCAGGGAACAAATCCGGTGGATGGATGTCTAAGGAAAGACACCTAGAGCAGACAACGGAGTCCAACCAGAGCCTCAAGAAGAGTGTCTCGACGCCCTTCATGAACACAGCCTCAAATATGTACTCCATGTCTGAAGTCCAAAAGCACTCTTCCCCTGATTCTGCGTGGATCATCGTTCACGGCCATGTCTATGATTGCACTCGCTTCCTCAAAGATCACCCCGGCGGCACTGATAGCATCCTCATCAACGCCGGCACCGACTGCACAGAAGAGTTCGAAGCCATCCATTCCGACAAGGCAAAGAAAATGCTCGAAGAATACCGAATTGGTGAGCTCATCACTTCCGGTTCCACCTCCCAAAACTCGTCGCCCAATAACTCCGTGCACGGCAACGGCAATACCATCAGACACTTGACCCCAATCACGGAAGCCCCAACACCATCACGCAGCGTGGCCCTCAAACCACGTGAAAAAATCCCATGCAAGCTCGTCTCCAAAACGTCCATCTCGCATGACGTGAGACTTTTCCGTTTTGCCCTGCCCTCCGACGACCAAATCATGGGCCTCCCGGTCGGAAAGCACATATTCGTATGTGCTACCATTGAGGATAAGCTATGCATGCGAGGTTACACTCCAACCAGCAGCGTCGATGTAGTGGGGTACTTTGATCTAGTGGTCAAGATTTACTTCAGAGGGGTCCACCCCAAGTTCCCCAACGGTGGGCTCATGTCTCAACATTTAGACTCACTTCCTATCGGTTCTGTTGTGGAAGTGAAGGGCCCACTGGGCCACATAGAGTACACTGGAAGAGGTCAATTCTTGGTTAATGGGAAGCCCAAGTTCGCAAAGAGGCTAGCCATGTTGGCCGGTGGGACCGGCATCACACCCATTTATCAGGTGGCGCAAGCCATCCTGAAGGACCCTGAGGACCGAACCGAGATGTACGTTGCGTATGCGAACCGGACGGAGGATGATATTCTGCTGAGAGAAGAGCTGGATGAGTGGGCTAAGAAGGATGAGCGGTTCAAGGTGTGGTACGTGGTCCAGGAAAGCAAGGAAGGGTGGGAATACAGTGTGGGTTTCGTCACAGAGGATATCCTGAGGGAGCATGCCCCTACAGCATCAGATGACACGCTGGCATTGGCTTGTGGGCCACCACCCATGATTCAGTTTGCGGTGCAACCCAATTTGGAGAAAATGGGGTATGATATCAAGAACAATTTGCTTGTGTTTTAGAGATCGAGGACCCACGAATGGCGTAGGGTTTATTGTGCATATCTGAGTAATTGTATCGAATAATACCTTTTTTTTTTGTCCTAGATTTTTTTCTCATTTGAGAGCAAATGTTGAAAAAGTCTTATTTGGAAACATTTGATGACTTTGTTATCTCCTTGTAGGTAGATATATATTATATTATCTATACGTCATTCATGTGTTTATATCAATGGTAATGCCAATTAGTTTTGGCCTGTTGGGTTCTATATAGCAATTATTTATTTCCTGTAGTTTAAAATCTTGCGCACATTAATTGTCAGGCTTGCATTATTTTAACTGTGCGATTGTGACATGTACATTATTAATGGAGGCGTTCAAATATCGTCTGGGCATGTTCCCAATCCTACATCGTTAAGTCAGCTTAATGTGCTGGTTTGAAAGTCGTTCCTGTAGCCAAAATTCATTATTTCACTACTGAGATTGCGCGCGAGCGTGACAGCTGACTTTGTGCATCAATTCAACTCTATGTAATGCTTCACAATTCCTTGATTCCTTCTCATCTCTCTGTGCCATTTTCGTATTAATCTGTACGAAATTAATTTTATATACATACATAAAGGATGCGTTCTTTTGATAAATAACTTAATTATTTTTAATTTATATTAAACGATGGATAATACACCGCACAATTTTTTTTAGATAATTAAACTAAAACGATGGAGAGGTGTGTTTGTGCGTGTGTTTCTTAAGAAAATGTCGATAAAAATGGCCTGATCTAACATGTTAAACGATGCAAGTGTCGGCAAAAAGGGGGAAAAAAAAGAAAGAAAGAAAGAAACAATGCAAATGTAAAGTTTAACTGTGATGACCTTATTATGATACATTGAAACCAAGCATGCAATAAACTACATTTGAATGATTTCTTCGCAGTAAAGAACCTCCAGTTGTTATATATGTGCTCTCTCTGTTGGGGAATGTTAGCGACATCTAGCAATGTTTCAAGAACATATAGCAATTAATGTTTCAAGAATGGGCAGAATCTCATCTTATTGGCTATGTGTGTTTGGTCAAGTGGTGGGAGACATATTGAACCCAAAAAAGTACTTGTAAATCATGTTTGTCTCGTTTAAGTAATTTTTAAAAAATCTCAATTAATCCTAATGAATCATGATTTCACTCTCCGAAACCACACATTGAGTAAACAACTTTATTTAAGAAATAAACTTAATTCTATAATTTAGTGCAATCCTAACAAAATAATTAGCTATCATATTTATCAATTTATTTTTTTGTTTAAATATTAAACAATGATAGATCATGTCATATGCTTTTTGAAATATACTCCAACATTTATAATTTTTGTTTTAATTGTATATGCCTCTTGTCATAAAGTTTTATGCTATTTTTACTTTCAATTTCATTTATTTTTTTCGTTGAATATAACTTTATAGAACTCATACCCTTTTGGTAATTATACATTCATAAGTTCTTGAAAAAATTAAATCCAAATATAATCACAATTCTTAAAGTAACTTATAAAATAAGAAATATCTAAACAGAAATCATGGTTGACCAACGACACTTTTAACTAATATTAATTATGTAAATCATGATATGATCATGATTATCCACCATTAATCTAAACGAGCACACACACATCTAAACAGAAATCATGGTTGACCAACGACACTTTTAACCAATATTAATGATGTAAATCATGATATGATCATGATTATCCACCATTAATCTAAACGAGCGCCTCTCTCTCTCTCTCTCTCTCTCTCTCTCTCTCTCTCTCTCTCTCTCTCTCTCTCTCTCTCTCTCTCTCTCTCTCATATTTTAGGCATTCCATACTTGTAATAAATATGCATCCATCCACATAGTTTTGCATTCCATACTTGTAATAAATATGCATCCATCCATATAGTTTTGCATCATTCTATAACACTCTCATTTTAGGCATTCCATACTTGTAATAAATATGCATCCATCCATATAGTTTTGCATCATTCTATATTATATTGCTTCAAAATTTGATAATATAATAGTAGAATAATGAGATTCGATAGAGTAATAATGTGATAGTTTATTGTTATTGAATTCAATCATGCTTCTTGTGTGAAGATTAAAAGACACATAGGTTTTAATTATAAGCTACCACAGACATTTTATGGATCTAAGTAGTCTGTTTAATTTTTAGCGTGTATGTGTTAGTATGTCTGTGAATCCATATTGGACATGGCGTGTCCAACATATACTAGGGTGACTATGCTTTTGTACATATATAGTGTGTAGGTAGCCAATAAACGAAGAAGAGAAAATAATAGAAAAATAACAAGAATCAATAAGAAAATGATAAGACTTGAGAAGCAGTTCGCACTTCATTTTAGGAAGAATACTTGATTTGAGATTTTGTAATAAGATAATTTATTTTTCTGTCAAATTTCCAAAGAATAAAGCAAGGCAGATCAGGACTTGAAAATTATTGAGGAGGGATCCGTATCATATATACCAACATGTGGGGCAATCTCGTGGATGTGCAAAGCTTCATTGATATATATATCTGTGTTTGCGCGTGGATGGGAAACATGTAATCGTTATTAGTTAAAATGTTTGAATTTGGAGCTGGAGGATAATTATAATTAATTTAGAAGACGTGGCAGGGGCGAGGCAATTAAGGAGCGAGGGGGCGGCATGAGACATGTAAATGATCGAATAATAAGAATATCAGTACATACGTGCTTTCAAAAAACAAACCGATTCAACTTAACAGAACGGGAACCCAACGCAGATGCAAAACTTGAACCATGGGAGAAGAATATGAAGAAGAGGAAGGTGGAGGAAAAGAGGGCTAGGAGAAGGAAAATGGGAAGAGAAAAAAGGATTTATGATGGAATAACAACTACTATCTTCACTTCTAAATATAAAATTCAGTTAATTTTTTTTTTTAAAAAAAGAAGTTATTTTAAAATATTTATAGTTGTGGTTTTCCCCCCTAAATAGTTGTAAACTAATATATAACCTAATAATATATTAAGTAATATACTTGATTTCTTAAAGACATAAGTCAACAGAATTTTATATTCAGAGCTGAATTATATATAGAGCAATACATTGGAAAAGGATGTGAGAAGATGTGCGGATAGATGGAGAGCCACTGTGTGGTATGTGACAGGAAAGAAGGAAAAAGGGAAGAAACATATATAGGCGAATGAATATGTTGAATAATATAATTGCTCCAATTAAACCTTTTGAAATTTGGAAACTTAGTCAACTAGTCCTCTCCCGTTGCACGTGATGCTCATAGGGAATGACGAGTGATTCCCTCGCTCGTTCCCACCCAACTCTCAATCCCAATTCTCATTCTTAATTAATTAATTAATTAATTATGCATATCCTCTCCACTGTTTATATGCATGATTTCTTCTAAATTTATGATTGCTTCCACATTACATCTTTATTTGTCCATTTCAAACCTTTTATCAAGTGCTAATTTTATTAGTTGATTATTCCAAAAACACATCTCACTGTTTTGCCTTTTATAATAGAGAATAGAGAGGAGGTTGATGACCTTAGGGGTCGAGAGCAGGTCAAGAGTTGGTATTACTATTATTTCATGCTCCCAAAGGTCACCTTCCAAGTTTCCACACCTCCTTTAATCTGTCTTTACTGTCAAAACACGCCTACCTCATCCCCACCATGTCTTTGTTACTACTACTATCATGTGAGGTCAAAAATTGAATTATGTGATTTAAGAAAATAGTTAAATTTAATTAAAAATAATAAGTGTGTCTGAAATAAACTTTATTTTTTAAGTATGTCTTTATTTTATTTATGAGGGTCAACTAAAAGAGAGAGAGAGAGAGATAAAATAAATATAAATATCACCTACTTTTTACTTCATGTAATATACATAATTAATGAGGAGTAAAAATAAGAAAATGTTTATTAAATGTTTAGACAATTTTTATCGAGTTCTTTTAAAAAAGACAAAGACAATTTAAATTTTGAACTCTTATAAAAAGAATATAAGTGACTCCATTGTTTTTTTTTTCTTTCTCATAAAGAAATCAGCATGCATGCCCTAGCTAATTAAGCCATTATATATATACATGGTCTTAACTAACGTTGTTCCATTGAAGTAGCTATCACCCCTCACTTCTTCTTCTCATGCATTCATCAGATTTCTCCAAGAGGGATGAATCCCCCGCCATATCTGAGCCTCTTAATCTTTTCATCCAAGCTGAGCATCACTACTCTGTGAAAAACAAGAAGAGATGATCCAAACAATATCTATTCCCTCAGTTCATTGTATAAACAACTTTCTTTTTATTGAATTTGATTTTTAATATAAACAAATTTTTTATTGTGTATTAAAATTTAAACTACTTTTTTTTTTTTTACCCTTATTAGATACATATATTAATTATCCCCCTCTCACCACAAACCCTCTTTCATCTAATCGTTCCTTACTCATTCTCTATGCTGTTTTCATAAATAGTGACATATTTAAAAGAAATGTTACATTTTTTACATATTTATTTTTTTAAACTAGTTTTAACCGTCAATTTGTTTTACGTAATAAAAAGAAGTTGATTATAGAAATGACAAAGGGAGTTTTTGTTTGTTTGTCGTCACTCCATGTTTCCATACAACCTTATATATTTTTTGTTTCAAACCAATTTTAGTCTTAAATGCTCAGAAGAAATGGGCATTTGCATATGCATTACGTGCCCTCCAAAAAAAGACAACCTTTTCTTTAAGATTTCGTTCAATATGATCAAACAAACTCGATTTAAAATAGCCAGTCAGTGACTTATGCGGCCCGGGTCTTTTAATTTACACATCAGAATGATATAAGATCTTTGAACTTTTTTTTACAGACATGTCAGAATTAACAGTCAAGGGTTAAATATTGAAGAATATATATATATATATATATATAGAGCAGGGGAGGGGCTTGAGTGACCCAGTTAATCTGCATAGCCCGCTAAATTAAAATGAAGTAAATGAGTTAACTCGTCGAGCTTACAATTAGTCAAGAGTTGGCACATTAAGCCCACTTAACCCATTTCCAGAGCTTATTTAGTACCTAGCTAGTGTTTCCTGGCTTTAATCAACTTGTTGGGCCCGTTTTCTCATTAACACACAAGTTGACGGTTATTTTTCAATACGCAAGTTGCCCCTGAGAATGATTCCATTAAATATATTTGGGCAGGCTAGCTGCTTCTCCTAGGATAAACAAATATCTCATAATTGGTTCCAAACGAGTGGGAAATGAACGCCCAGGATGTTGGGAAGATATAGTAAATAAAAAATAAAGGGCAAGTGGACATTTGTAGGCTTTTTTAGCTGTAAAGCACAAACCATCGGATTTAATTTTAAAATGCCGTCGCCATCGCCCATCAAAGAAATATATAAAGAGTTTGTTCATTAATTTATTCATCCTTTGTTTAGGTGCAGTTGTTTTGAATTTATTCCTATATTATATTGTTATATACATATATATTGCTTTTCATATGCATGGTTGTTGGATACTCCGAATCATACACGAGATTTTTCCCTGCGTGAAGAGAAATATGGGAATCTTCTCAATGAGCCGACAAAGATAAGGAAATAACAAGTCAAAATAATTTTTAACAGTTTCATATGTTTACAAATATATATTGACATGGACATGAACAAAAAATTAAACATTGAGGAATGATGGAGGGGATTTTTCAGAAAAATACAATTAAACATGAAAAAAGAAAAATTGGAGCAACAAATTTATTAAATCGTAGGTTAGAACTGAAGTAGGAATAAAATATAAGATTTTAAATTTTGACAAAATATCTAAATCGCATTGAGTTAAGTTGTGAAACATAAAAATGTAATTTTAAAATCTGATATTGTTAATATAAATACAAATGTTGTTATTAACTTCTGAAACCTGTGCCTTCAAAATTATCCTAGGCTGTTATAAATTGATATATAATTTAAGAATATACAACATACAATATAATTAAATAATTTAGTTAATTTCTTAACAAAAAATCAACTTTCCCTTTTGTTTAAGATTCAGGGGAGTATGTTTGGTGCACCAAAGAGTAGTGGAAGTAATAATCAATCATTTATTTATACTATGTTTGGTTTGAGAGAAGGGTGTGAGAAAGAAAATTTTTTTTGGAAGTACATTGATCAAATTGTCATTAATGAAAAGAATATTCTTTTTTATTAAAAATATATTTTAGAAATATTGAAAATTTGCTATGGACAATTTTGTAAAGATAAGAGAAAAAAAATTTCTTTCAACTTTTCCTCCTACTCCCTTTCCCCAAACCAAACACAGTGTTAGTTTTTCCGGCGGCCTTACTGGTATCAGAGGGTAATTTGAATTGACTTGGTTGTGTTTACATTAGAGTTAAGCCATATTATATTGTGTTCAATGACAATACACACTAACCCAGACAACAACACATCGCTTGTCATGTCTCACAAATATAAAAATATTTGTTATTTTGACCTTCTTTTTTTATCCGTTTCTGGTCGCTGGGTTCTTCTCCTGGGCTAAGACCCCATAGATCCTCTCAAACAAAGTTATTAGGGCTTGTGGTTTAAACCCATCGTAACAAACAGTGGACTCAGCCACACAACAGAAGCTTAATTCGTTAACTAGTTAGGAATTGGACATGGGTGACTTGTGGGCTTTTCTCATTATTCTATAATTTAATGTTCTCAAGAATATAGCATATACATAAAGAAATCTTTAATTAATTTAAACTTTCACAATACATATATCAAAATACCCTCATCTAAGAGAAAAATAGAAATAAAATTAGAGGTAAAGTGATAAAAATTGGGTAACGGCCAAATTTAACAACAGACTATAGGTAAAGGAAACCTAACATTGTGGAACTCAATTTCCAGTAAATTGACGAAATCTGAAGGTGACTTTAATGGAATGGCGTCAGGTGCCCCTCATCTAACCCTTTATGTGTAATTTTGCCATTTAAAAAATTTTCTGGTATTAAGTGCCTCTTATCTATAACTTTCTTGTTAAATTTGTTTTTTGAATGAAGGAGTAAAAATACATATGTGCTTTATCTTCGAAAGCTCTCAGCACCATATGCTTTTTTTGGGAGCAAAAATAGACACGTGGTTACCATTTTAGAGCAAAAGTCACATCTCACTGTTATGTTACTGTTCACATCATCTCTTCCTCTCTCATCACGGTGAACAGTAACATAATTGTGGGATATGAATTTTGTTAAAAAATGGTAACCACGTGTGTATTTTTTCTCCCAAAAAAAGCATATGGTACTGGCACTCCCGGAATAAAGTACATGTATATTTTTGTTCCTTTACTCTTATTTTTTTATCCTAATTTTTTTTGTACGTTGTTCTTTTAAGCTGTAAGAATATTTTAAAAAAAATGAGAACAGTTCTAGAAAAAAATATAATTATTTAAGTTTTAATATGTATTTCAGGTACTAATTGGTATTAAAAAGATACTTCAGGATACTGACTGAGGATACTGGTTGGTACTAAAAAAAATACTTCATTTGAAAAAATACTTCATGGTCTTGAATTTCAAGATCCTAAAAATATTTTTTCAAGATCATAAAATATTTTAGTGCCAGCTAGTATCCTCCGTAAGTATTTTTTTAGTACCTGTCTGTACCCTAAAATATTTTTTCAAGATCATAAAATATGAGTAAATATTTTTTCAGTACTGTTCAGTATCCTAAAATATATTTTTAATACCTATCGTACATGAAATATGTGTATATTAAAAAAAACAGAGAGAGAGAGCATCAGGGTGTGTTTGGTTTGAGGGAGGGGGAGGGAGAGAGAAAACTTTTACACTCTTCTTTACAAAAAAGCCCATGAAAACTTTTTAATATTCCTAAAATATACTCTCAATAAAAAAAAATATTCCTTTCATTAATGGTAATTTAGTTAATTCCCTTTTTTTCTCACCATCGGACCAAACCCACTATAAAAAAGAAGAGAATGGCAGTGGATGGGAGAAAGCTGAGAACTGAAGATGAATCCGAAACAAGAGGACTACGGAGTATTCCAAACATCCCTTACGTACTCATACAGACGGGAGAGAGAAATCAGAGAAGCAAGTGGTGTACAATAAACAGTGAAATTGATGAATTGCCACTGACAAAAAAAAAGTAAGTGAAATATTTTTTTTAGGCCCAAGTATCCATCTGGGTGAGTAGGAGTTTTAATGCTGGTTATGAGACTCTATATCCCTGGCTAAATATTTAAGAAACCCAACTATGTCAATTATGCTAAGACTCACGTGCTAACTCACTTAGGCCTCATGGTTAAGAATTGAAATCTTGAATGAACTGAGTGAAGTGAAGGATTTTTCCCCCGAAAAATAAACACAAAATCAGGCATAAAACTTTTTTGAAAAAACCAAGAGTAAAAATTAGTGAGAACCAGACAAGGCAAAACCTCACCCTTTTACTTAATCTATTTGAGGAGTTTAAAATAATATAATATAGTTTGTGTGTTAAGTAAGAATATTTGATGGAAGCGGTGCTGTTAGTTTCTTGTGAGTTGTGAAGGAGTACAAACGCACATCTCCTTGGGTTTTTGATCATGATCTACACCTGCCACCCTTCTCTGTGGTGATTGGAAATATTGAAAATCCCTCGCTCAGTCAGCTATTGTCCACAGATAAGCAACCAAATCATACGTAAGGGTGGCAAGAGTGTTTGTTTCAAATTGAAAGTCCCTCGCTTCAGTCAGCTGTTGTCCACTGTTTAATCTGCCTATTTACTGTTGAAAGAGTGTTTGTTTCAATTTATTGCGATTAAATATTTGAGTTGGCATTAAAAGAAACACTTTCACACTCCTCTCAATACCGTCTTTTAAGTTTCAATTCCATCTTATTTGTGAGATTAGCTGATAGTGGCTGGAGGTTGACTTGATGTGAGGAGTGAGGAGAGTGTCACATCATTCGTTGTCTCCATCAAAGGTCAATGCGACGGAAATCTTCTGATCTCTCGCCCCTAATCCCCTCATTCACACGTTACGCTTGTTACCTAACACACGATCCGACTTTCTAACACTGAAATTTGATTCCTCAAATGCCTTTCAACTTTTATGGGAAGGGAAATTCCACAACCTCAGAGTAGAGGGGCACACATACATTTATAAGTTTATTCTACAACATACCAAGTAAGCAAGCTAAGTACGAAGTTACAAACACGGGCATTTTTGTCCGAGAGAAAAACATGTTTCCAATTCGCCCAGGATTCTGTCATTTTCACCAGTTTCAATGCCAGGGTGATAATGGAAACATGGGAGGGGCTCTGGACAAAGAGTGAACAAGGGCTACACCGTACGAGAGATCCCAAAAGATCATCATCGTCACAGCTTCTAGTCTGATACCAAACAGTTCAGAAGGTCAGCTACGGGCCCATCACCAACACCTCGATACACTAAACTACTATAGGGGATGGTTAAGCAAACATCTCGAAAATTTTAGAACGTTCAGACAACGACGACGACGACGACTTGACAAGCTTCCATTCAGCGTTTAAGGCGCGCCCTGGGCTTCGTTGCATCAGGCAACCCCTTTTCGAACTTGCCCACACTGATTTCGTTGATTCCATGATTTGCACCGTCACGGGCAGGTGTGTATTCAACAGGTCGGAAACTTGGATGCCCGCATCTAAACACTTTCTCCTTAAACTTCCTCAACAGCGCCTCTTTTCCCTGTGCAAAAACCCTCTTATGACATCAATTCAACAGATAAAATTCCTTCAAAATATTCAACCAAGGCAATCCAAACGCAGAAAGACAACCAACCTGAATCTGCGCTTTAGTAACTTCACAAACCTTCCAGCTCTCGTTACCTGCCCATTTCTGTCCATTGAATTTCTGAAAAAACCGAAACGCGGCTATCGCTGACGTGAAGTTCACAAAGGCGTAGCCTAGATTTGATTGTCTGTTGTCTCGTGCATATTTCCTGAGAAAGCAAACATGCAGCAGTCATGCATGAGCCATTAATATGTGCAAGATATAAAAGTAACTCTCAGATACGAAGGTATTGGGTCGCACTTACATGTAATCCATTGGCAGATAGACGAAATCATACATGGAAAGCGGGGAAACCCGCAGTGAACTTGGATTCTGCTGGGAGCAGTGCTCGTCCAAGATCGTTAGCAGGTCTTTACACCTGACAATCCCCGTGACACAGAATAGTTTAGTCATTACAACGCCTAAACAGAAAGTGGAAGTAATAACAAAAAGAGGGAGAGGGAGAGGGAGAGTTACTGAAAGTGATAGGGAATGTTCTTGATCATAACAGTAGTGGTCGCAGAGCGGTTGCATTCCTCCATGGTTGTGGGGAATGGAATAATAGAGTGACCATCCCTTAACACCTTGCTCCCTACTTTCAACTTGTTTCCATGTTCTCTCCTCGCATTTATAATAGGCCGGTTCGTCTTCTGAGGTATGCATCTGTATGATCTGGGGGGCCTCTTATTAGGGTTACCTATCATTCTCTCACCCATAAGTACTTGTTTCGTGCACTCAGGAAGAGGAGCAGCAACCTCCGTTTGGCACATATTTGGACTAAAGAATCCAAAACAATGAGGATGATATGTATCGACAGGACGATGAAGCATCATGGGCGACGGTGGGAATTGGTATAGAGCAGGACTCCATGGAACCCCCAGTTGGGGAAGCCATGTCTTAGGCCTTGTGTAAACGAATTCCTTCGCTTTAGGGTTTAACGGGGAAGCGGAATTTCTTGATGTTTGCTGAGCTAACTGAAGAGAAGCCATGGGTGAAGGTGGGTTTCAAGCTTTTGCTGCAAGCTACACAACTATTTATTGCTGGTGCGGGTATGACATACAATTTGACAGGGTGAGGGAGGCGAGTATTTGAAGAGACGTGAGTGAGGAAGAGGACGAACCAGAAAAGCCGAGACAAGGAAGATCGGGTTAATTCCTTTTGCCAGAGATAGGAGGTTGTCTATGCCATTTCATGATATCCACAATCTTCCTTAGAGGATAAAAATTGAAAAAGGACTAGAGAAAAATGGGAACTCATCAATCATCATGACTTGCATTTAATGCTGGAGGCTTGTCACAACTTACGAGAATATGGAGTTAACATTCGCTCTGGCGGCGTCTTATGCCTCCAACGCGACAAGTTAAGCTATTTTTTTCGAAAAGAAAAAGAAAACTCCCTTTTTAAGATATTTAATCATTTAATTAATACTTATTAATGTGAGTAATTTAAGGGATAGTTTGGCTTTTCGTAAGAGAGAGCTTTTTTTCAATTTACAAAACAAAATTCTTTTCATATGCTCTCATTTTAATTTCAAACGGAAGAGTCACTTAACTAGTTTTAAAAAGTAAAAAAAATTATTTAATTATAGCATATATTATATATCATTTATAGATCAATTTATAAGTTATACAAATTAATTTAGAAAAAAACTATAATTATAAATATTTTAAAGAAGTATATTTTACTTTTTAACCACTACAAAAAAAGCCAATTAACTCTTATCCTAAAGACCACTATGTTCCCTATAATAAATCTATATCAATCAATTCTCTCTCTTTTTATGGATATATCAATAAATTCTTACGGTAAAGGTATACTCTCTTCAATCATTATTATAAGATACTAACTAATTAATGTATCCGATCTTTTTTATAGAATACTTACTTGTTTTCAAGGAACATTAAATATTTTTTTTTCTATATATGATCATAAGTGTTTATGAGTTTTTTCTCAAAATTTTTGTTTGGGTGAAAAAAGTTGGCAAAAGAGCTTATGGCTAAATAAGTGCTTATTTCAAAAGCTTCAATTCATAACTTATAATAGCTTATGGATAAGAGCTTATGATAACCTCTTATAATAATTTCTTAGTTATTTATGTAATATTTCTGTTTGGTCAAATTATGTATTTTAGTATTGCCAAAATTTGTAATTTAACATTTTTCATATTTTTGGTAATTTTGATTTTAATTTTTTTTATAATTATCTCAAAAGTCATTTATCCATAAGTCATTCCGAACAAATTTCACCCAATCAAACTTTTCTATAAGCTGCTTATGCAACCACCCATTCAAACATTAATCACGTCTCACAATCGAACTTTTATCCAATCAGACTTTTTCATAAGTCTGATTACCCACCACTATCCTAAACAAGCTCATAATAAATTACTTCAATTTTATAACAAATTTAATGACTTTAACTATTTTTATTAGTTTCTAAAAATTATTAAGAATAAAAGAGAGTAGAATCATTAAATATCTTAGATTGACAAAATTTTCTAGATTTCCCTTTAAAATATCTCTTTACATCTTAAAAAAAACGCTCACATCTCTCTCCTCATTTTCTCCTTTCCGTGAGAATCAGATAATGGAAAAATAAAAAAATTGTCACTAATAACCGCCTAAAAAAAAGTTCTGGCACAATTAATTATAATAAAGACGAGAGTATTGTTAACTCCTTATAACTTGAAATCACTTTAAATAAACTTCAATGAAGCAACAATGGAATGAAGTTCAATAGATTAAAATGTTTGGTTTAATTGATTTTAAGTCATTTTTTGCTCTCTCTCCCTCTATATATATATATATATATATATATATATATATATATGAAATATTGTCATGAGGAACACAAATGTGCATGTTGTATGGGATTCTTAAAAGTTCTTATTAATATAAATCGAGATAAAACTCTCTTTATATGATAGTTACCTCGTATATTGTAAATTACCGTTGAAAAGTTGTTTTTTTAAAACTCTAATGTTATTCCAAACAAACACAATGAAAGTTACTATAAGTAAGCCAAACAACCTTCTAACATGATTTACAATGCAATAAGATTTATTTTCTTAGACATCTACTGAAATTAAAGTGAGATGCACTATAATTTGTTATTTATAAATTATAAATAATTACTGTGGACATGTAAAACTTGAAAACCCGTGAAAAACATGTCTTCAATACATCACGTTCATGGATACATATAATATTCATTTAAGTGGGATAAAAGCAAAAACCTGAAAAGCCGCGACGACATAAGCTGGGACAGAACCAAGGAGGCAGCAAGCCTTTTGAATGTAAGAGGGGATGTGAGAAGAACAGGTAATAAACCTTTACCTACCTCATGAAACAGAAGCCAAACAAACGTACGACACAAACATGCCTTGTTGAGCACATCACCCCTGTTGCAATTGCAAATATTCAGAATGTTTCGCTTTTTACGTGGGGAAAATCACAGTCAAGATCCAAAGACCAGAAAAAAGTCCCGCAACATATTCCCGCCTAAAAAGCTCTCTAAACACTTCATTGATGTTAATTTTGAGTGTAAAATTATCTTATTGTCCTTAGTAAAATGACAAGTGTGTGTATTTAATATGAAAAACTTATTTGTTTACTTTGATAAATTTATGTACCTATTTAGACAAATCATAGAGTAATGTTGGACAAACTCATTTATATCAAGTAAAGTAATATCCGTTAGCAGTGCAATTACATGTGCCTATTTTAGCAAGACAAAAAGCAACAATCAACAAGTAACTGCAATCATACAACTCAACATCATATCATATTCAATTATTAAATCCTAAAAGTAAGAAAGCAGTTTTACATTGAGAATTAATATCAATGAAGTGCTTAGTGATCTTTTTTATGGAAACATCTTCCATGGTTTTTTTTTGATTTTGTTTTGTCCTTGGGACCTGAAATGTGAATTTCTCTTTTTCTTATGGTCTGAAGCTTCTCTTTGTCCACAATCGCGCAATAAACAACAAACAATGGTATTAGGCTTCTAGCCTTATGCCCTGTGCCCTGCTCCTCGGTTGACCATTCTTCTTTCTATGGGGGCGTTGACCTTCCTCTTTGAGCTTTCTTTCGTCTTTCCATGAGGAAAGCTGAAAACTCATTCCTTTCACTTTTTTTCGTTTGCTCTTTCTTCTTTCCCACCTGCCTCCATCTTTTCTCCTCCCATTGCCTCCCCTCACTGTTTCATGTCCTATTCTACGTCACGCCTATTCTGGTCTCCTATTACTCGTATCAGATGTCCTATTCTACGTCACGCCTATTCTGGTCTCCTATTACTCGTATCAGCCAATGCATATTTCTTCTTCTTCTTGTTTTCTGAAGTTTAGAATAGTTCGGGAAAATATTTTTTTTTTAAAGATACATTTGGAAATTAGAAAAACAAATCAACAGACTAATAACAATTATTCTCTAAACGTACCTCTCTATGTAGACCCAAAAAACAAGGATTTACATTTCATGTCGGGTGCTGCACATGTTGCTCTCGTAACTAGATCAGACATGCATATGTGCCTGATGTTGTTTTAAAAATGATCTTATAATGCATGAGGTAAGTATGTAAAATAAGTTTTATTTTGAGTTGTAGAAAAACTTTTGAAATTATGATTTGAGGGATTCTAGTTTAAAATATCTAACCTCAAATGGCTAATTACTAAATAAATCAATGTTTTAGTAACTATGGAGATGTTAGTGAGGGTTAGATCAGGCTATACTATCACAATATGTTGACAAATGTTTAAATCTTTATTGAAAAAAAGTGCCCAATTTAATATTTGATAGTACCATCAAACAAAATTTATCCATGGTAGGAGAATATCTTCGCTTTTAAAAAATAAAGGTGAAGATCCTTTACGATTCGAGGAAATCCCAGTATACTCCTCGTATATGGCAAACATTAGAAAAAGGAAGATCTTTTGAAGAAAAAAAAGTATGTTTTGGATTAGCCATCGGATGATAGCTTTTACCGATTATACGGAAAGTATATGATAAGAATTTTGTCTCAAAAAATAGATTTTTGTTCAAGAATGAAATCTTATTAGAATTGTCCAATCCATCCTTCAAAACCATATCACATCTTGGATCTGATGAAATAGAATGAATTGAGACGGTATTTTGTAAATACATAATCATCTTGAATATATTAATTATTTTTTTATTTTCTGATCGCCTGGAAAGAAGTTGTAAAAAAAAAAACTTTTAAAATTACAGTGGATTCAGTACTAGCCAAACACTCATTAAGGCTCCAGTGACACCTATGCGTATAATTGGTTTTCCAAGATAAGAGTCCATAGGATAGGATACGGCAATGACAAATTTTTGGCGGCCCGATAACAAGTGTATGGGGACATCTTAAAAAGGCTCGGATATTTCGGGTAATTTAATCGAATAGGGCTTTACAATCCAACAAAATCAATAACGACTTAAAAACTAGAACAGCCCAAAAGGAAGATTAAAAAAAATGGCCCATTGGCTAATACAGGCCCATTGTCCATAAATTAAAGGCTTCGGTTCCATTTCATGTAGCCCAGAAATGGAAGTTGGCAATTTTTTTTTTTTATATATAAAAAGGTTTTGAAAGAGTTCGACACCAGTTCCCTACCAAGGTCAGGGCACGGCCCCGGGCTCTATGAGTACTTACTAAAGACTTACGAAATCGCCTAATAAAGGAGTTTCAATGACGGCAGAGGGGATCGAACCCATAAAAGTTGACAATTCCATGGCCATAACCTGCCCCCTTGCCCACTGAGGTGTCTGTTTCCACTAAAAACCATACCTGTCACGCTTTCTTTCATTTTTCTATAAAAATAAGGAAACATCTTTGTTTGGGGATCTGGATTTCAAGATAACCAGGTGTAACCCAACTTCCCACCACAATCATGGAGCATTCCCATATTAAACCAAAAAAAAAAAAAGACAGGTGATTTATACATAAAAATGATAACAATATGTGAATTGAAGGAAATAGAGGACGAAAATCATGAAAAGTGGTCAGAGTTTGGTGGAAATTTCCCGAACAGAAAAGGGAGCTGAACGTACAACTACATGATGGTATGGCCTTCCTGTTGCTGGAAACTGAAAGCAACAGATTGGTTCTCCAATCAAATCCCAGATAACACTTATATTATGAGAACTTTTTAATGATAAGAGAAAATTGGATCACCTATATATCTAAAACTCTCAAATAAACTTTATACAGTACTGTTTAGGATAAGAGTAGGCTTTTTCTGCCAACAGTTAGGCATCCATATTTGTCAAATACTCCTGCTTAGAAGTCACTGATGAAGCAGCTAGCGTGATTATGGGCATTATACTTTCTTTAGAATAAATACTGGTAGTGCATGATTATAGGACCTAGTGTTCTAGACAATAGCCTTTTTAATAGTCCGGACAGGATGATTAAGCCTTTTCAGTTTTCAATTATTTGCTCAGGGTTCCTTCAATAAGTTTATATAATTAACTATCAGAATGGACCATATTGTTGGGGGAGTGTTCCCCCATTTGAAACCTCATGTTGGGATTTTCATTTATATCTCTCTGCTAACACAGTGGAATGAAGAATCAGATGGAACGTCTTTCAACATAACGAGTTCAATGTGTCCCCTAATCACGTCGTCCATTTTTGACCAATCAGCCTGAACCTGTTATGGAACGCAAGTTTTGTTCAAACCACTGCTTGGAATTTTTTATTGGATATCGTTTTGAATTCAATGTGAATGTGAGGCATACAAATGAGAAACAGCAGAACGATCCATATAGGACCATCTCATTGAATGACAAGTACTGATCGAAGATGAAGAAAAACAATTAGGAGAGGATTAGATTTATCATAGAGCCAGACAACTTCATCGAAGGACAGGACTTAATTGAGCTTCTCATTTTTATCCTTAAAAACATTATACATGTCGAAGAAATATCGCAGCTAACTTGAAATATCACAGCTAACTTTTCTAACTGTGTACCATATTTTACTAGCCACATGCATTTCCTGTATGTCTAGTCAATCTATGAATATATATATATATAATTCACGTGATTCATAATCGCCCTGTTAATTCACAGTTAATTACAGAGACGCAGGAAAAAGGCCAAATTCCAAATGAACAAGGAATAAATGAAGTAAACTTTATGCTGTGTATGATTCTAGCAAGAAATTAACCACTACTTTACCAGAAATGAATTTATCTGCGTCCTGGCAACTCATAAAAATAAACTTATAAACCGGATGCATGGGGAATATGTGGAGAAATGTAGTATATGCTAAAACTACAACAGTAGTAAAATAGGAGGAGGAAAAGTGACTCTCTCTCTCTCTCTCTCACACACATATATATATTCTCTTATATTTATAATATACCCCTAACTAGTTGGAGAGTGATTAATGCTTATTTATCAATTTTACTCCTATAATTAATGTTTAAACATGACTCACTATATTTTTCTCTCTCATTTAAAACCTTATTGGTAATGTTAGAAATTTCTCTTAATTTAAGATAAATTTAATGATTTAGTTGAACTGGGAAGAGAGAGGGTGTGAACGATTGTTAGGTGAGGGAAGAATAATGGGGATAGAAAAAGTGATAAATGATGAAACAGAAATGTCTCCCTGCAGGCAAGCCTAATGTTGGCCATGGTTCGAGCTTTTTCCCGACATGTGGCGGCCATTCATTTAATCAACTTTGTCCTCCAACACAATGCCTCTCTCTCCAGCCTCACCATGACGTCGACCCTTTGCTGCATCGCTAGCTTTCTAATAACTCATCCCCCGTATTACTACTCACTAATCAACACTTATTAATGTCAAATCTCTGACTCTAAAAAAGGAAATTTATAATGTGGACGCATCATGCCCATCAGGAGATTGATAAATAAACAGGAAAGTACCCAGCTAGCGATCGAGAGGGTTGCTTTCTAGGCATTATTAGTTGGTCGTTGCACTTTAAAACCTTGTAGCTGTTTTCTGGCTTGTGTGGATATTATAGTCTCAGTTGTCAAGTGTTGATTATGACCCCCGCGTGCCAGGTGTGATTGCTTTAATTTGTTGGGTTAAAGTAACCCCTCCATCGTTTTCATCATTTGATCCTTAGGCTCAACCGATTCTTTTATTTTTCCTGACGTAGTTGAGTTTCTCTTCTGTAAAACACTTTCGTAAATAACAATATCATTAGATTGGATTGATCCATCAGCCTAGCTGGATGTTTTCTCATATTATTAGTGAAAATAACAATGGAACAATTCATCCGGCATAAGAGGATACATAAAGATCCAATGGAAACACACGAAGTATGAGAATTCAACCTACTGGGTACTCCCTCATAACTCGAAAATATACAAGAAAAGTACGTGTGACGCTCTCATGATCTCAGCAGGTTGGCTATGGATTTATGTGATCCAAAAATAACAAGGGACAACGCCTATCTATATATATACACAAAAGTGAAAGGTGGGGGGTTATCACACAATAATATATATGAGTACATGAATCTATTAAGCAACGACAAGTCTATGGAGATAGTGCGTATGGCAATTGACAATGTGCTCAGGGGACCAAATAGGATTGTGCCTGTCAGGGTTTATACCAGATGTGTGGTTTTTGTTGATGACAGGGAAATCCACACTCAATGTGCTTTGGGTGTATGGAAAATGATTCTCCCTCCCTCTTATGATCAGCATGCCTTTCATATAGCCATCGGGGCACACTTCCACGTATAATGTGGTCACGTGCAAGATTTTGTAATGAAGATCCATAGATTCTGCAACTGTCAAATTGCGTTTAATGGTCCAATGCGTGCGATCTTTCATATGGGATGAACGCCAATAATGACCTACAGTAAATCTTGTTGGGAGCAAGAGTAACTAGATTTCCGTTACATAAACCGAAAACGACAGGAAATGATTCAGGATAGTCAAAATGAAAAGAAGTCTCAGGTCTGAAAGTTTTTTGAACACAGATAGTACAAGAGGAGAGGAGGGTTAAATGATTTTGGCCATCAACAAGGCACCATGCTCACCTCTTTTCAGGCCACAATAATGATGCAGAGGCTAGAAGCTTGGCTAAATGTAGTAATGATAGTAGAAAACAAGAAGAAAGATGATTATGTTAGAGTTGAGGAGTAAATGTTTTTGGTGGATGACGAGCAAAATAACCGGTGGCATTCACAACAACAATGAAAGGGTTGGAGGATGTCTGTCCGAGTTCCAAAGCAGTAGAATGATAGTGTGGGTGACCAATGGAAGTGTACGAACGACCCAGACTTTATTCATGTGAGGGACGGAGAAATAAATACTCCCTCCGGTCCTAATTATAAGACATATTTAACTGATTTTGTAAAAATTAAGGAGAGAAGTTAAATTAGTTAATTTTACTCATTTTCTTAAAATGTCCTTATATACATTTAAAATGACATAAGTAAAAGTTAATCAACAATTTTATCACATATCTCTCCAACCAATTTTCTTTTCCATATGCTTTCTAATTGAAATAATGGTCTTACTAGATATACATATATGTGTGTCTATATATATATATAGATCTATCATGCATATACACACACACACAACCATGTATCTACACAAAGATATATATATTGACACAAACACATATATATATACACACAAACATATATATAACCACACACACATATACACACACACAACACAAACACATATATATAGACACATACATACATACATGTATGTATGTATGTTAGTTATATATGTTAGACTTCTTTGACACACACGCACATATATATAGATACACACATACAAACACATATATATAGACACAAACACACATATATGTATATATGTGTGAAAGAAGTCTGACATATATAACCACACACACTAATGTACACATACATATATATATATACACAAACACACATATATAGACACACACACATATGTACACACACACACACACACACAAACACATATATATAGACACACACATATATATACATACAATTATATGTTTATAGACATACACATGTGTGTGTTGCAACCCATATACATATATACTTATAAAAAACCAAACACACTTTAAGATAATAAAATAAAGGTATTTTAGAAAAAAATTGGTAAAAACTAAGAAGTTGTCCTATAATTAGGACCAAAACCAATCCACAAATGTTGTCTTATAATTAGGATCGGAGGGAGTAGTTGGTTTTGAAGAGAAAAGTTGTGACAAGGAGAAAAGTAACGCAGGAAGAAGCCAAAGGAAAAATCATGACAGAGAAAAGAAAAAGCTTGTGAAGCGGCAATAGTTAGGCTTTGGTTGGGAGTTTTATTTTGGAGGGAAAAGGAAGGAAATGAAGGGTTTTAGTAATCCCTTTTTTTATTTGGGAGTTTTAAAAATAAGAGGGGAGAGAATCAAGGATTTTTACAAATCCCTCAAAACCCTCTTTCTTCAAAAAAATAAAGTTCTCCAAATATGAGGGGTTTTAAAAGGGAGAATAGATTAATTATTTTTTTACTCTCTTTCAAATAAAACACTCTCGTTATTTCTGATTTATTTTCCATCGTTAGAATGCACATGAAAATATTTTTTAGAAAAAAATATTTTTAGAGAGAGAAAATACTTTTTAAATTTATTTATAAAGTATAATAATTATATTAACTTTTTAAAAAAAAATGGTAAAAATAACTCATTAATCCTTCATCTTCCTCCCTTAATATTTTTTTAACTCCCAAATAAGAGGAGAAATTATTTTTCATTTCCTTTCCTTCTCCTCCCCTCCAAACTCCCTGTATCTCTTTCCTTCCCTTCTTCTTCAAACTCCCAGACAAAACCTTAGGGTCTGTTTGGAATAGCTTTGATAGAAATGACTTTTATTTTTGATAGACTTTTCTTAATGGACTTATTTTTTAATAGAATTTTTCTGATGTGATTGGTGTTTGAGATAGTAGTGGCGGAAATGAGTTTTGTTTCTAATGAGTACTTGTTTGATATAGCTTTTAAAAAGATAGATAAGATTAAAAAATGACAGAAAAGGGCATAATCAAATTCACACACACAAATATGTTGTATAAAATGTGATAATTTAGGATAAAAAATTAAAATAAATATAAATTTACTAAATAAAATAGTAATATTAACATAAAAAATTACAATACAATGAAGTGATTTTAATGGGATAATAAGCTAGGAAATGTGACTTTATGGGACAAGCAACTTCAAAGTCTGAAGTTTATTAGGATATAAAGTCATATCAAACACTAAATATTCTGACTTCTCTTTTTCATAGATTTTTTTTGTTTTTAAAACCATACCAAACAGGGTCTTAATCAGGCAAATCAGATAGAGATGCTAGACATTAAATAATGTTGTGTAGAGGGGCTAATGAAAAATATAGTGGCCTGGAGGGAGGGCATCGCCCACCTACATCTACATGTAGCAGAGTAGCAACAGTGTCTCCTCTGATATAGTAGGCACACACTCCTCTTTTCTCTTGCTTTTCATTAAATGGTTCTTTCTTTATTTTGGAGGGCTTCGAAGCTCGTGCAAGCCCCTCTTCTCTGCTACTTTTCTTTGTTTTGGTGTGTGTTTGGATTTGTGCAGACCGAATCATGAACCATCTGTTTGGCATCTGCTATCTGCGCTCTGCCTCCTTTCATTTACAGACATTTGTTTGTTGCCTCAGCGCTTACGAAGTAAGCCTACGCCTTGCTTAGCTGCCCTCGTCTTTGACCCTACTCTCACCCCCATGGTACGGACCCATCCCTGCTCTCGTTTGTGTGTTTTTTTTATCAGTATATTATATTCAAGTTAGGCGGAGATCCTTTTACAATTTACTGATTATTAACTATAAGTAAACAGATATGGCAAAAAAAGAAAACAATAAATAAACATAAATTGATTGACTGACATTCCAAAACCCTATTCGTTCGCCCTTGAATCAAAAGTAAAACAGGGCAAGAGTTAATGAGTTATAGCCCATGCTACGTCCATCTTCTGAGCCACCTTGTTTCCGTACAAGAAAGACAACAGCATTGGATGTAATGAATCAAACTGACAAAGTTTACACCCGACGTAACGTTAGGCTTTACCTTGCCTAAAAGAAAACACGACATTTCCATTCATATCAAAACCAGATCTAAGTATGAGTAAGTTCTAATTTGTTGTGATTGGTTTCCACACGTCGAAAGAGGAGGCCATGAACAACATCAATTGTGGGTCGTGCACGGGGGTCAAAAACGGAGGCTCTTTTCCTCAAGCAGTGCCGTGGCCTTCCAAACTGTGGTACGAATACAATTAAAAGTTACGGCCACGTGGAGAATGGCTGACACCTGTTGCCTGCTGCTTCGACTTGACTCTCATTTTAAACCCACTTTTCTTGGGAATTTACAAAAACAAAAAAGAACAACCCACAGAAAAGCAAGTCAAAATTCATAGAAAGAAAGAGGGTGGTGGAGAATGGAGGGTGCAGGGTAGAAACAGTGAAAAGAAGAGAGAAAAAGGGCCGCGCATAGCTTTCTCTGCTTTTGATGAAAAATGAGATGAAATATATGAATGCCCTCCTTCCCAGTCCCACCCATCTCCCCTCTTCTCCGCATAAAGCGATTCCTTCTTTTGAAGCCGTCCCTCTCTTCCAACGCCCACACAATATATAATGTACATGAACCCGCAAATTTACATTTTTGACATCCAAACTCGTATCTTTACTCTACCAGCCAACAAGAATTTAAGGGGTTGTTTGGAAACCTTCCAAAACCTAGATTTTACGTAATACGAGGTAAGTATGTGAGAGGAGTTTTGTCTCGACTTACGCAAAATCTAGATTTTGGGTGTTTTCCAAACACCCTCTAAATCTCATTGGATATCAATTGAATTCTTTGCAAGCTATTGCCGAGCTGTACAATTCCTTTATTCCTCTCCCCCCAAAAAAAACTACCTTCACCAACTATTCTTGGGAAACGTCGTCTTCTGTTTCCACCACTAATACTAACCTCTACCTTTTCACTCTTTGCAAAATAATTAATCAAAAAAATCAATTTCCCTCCACCTTCACTGTACAATATATCCTCGCCAACCCCTCATCATGCCTTCACAGAGCTGCATATTCATTAAAGATACAGCAAAATCTAAATCGACCCCCGAGATCTGGCTCTGCCCTACGGCAATCTCATGTGTCTCGGCATTGAAGCCAAAACGGTCAACTCCAGGTCCAGCCTCGGTTCAAGGTTTCATAGGGGAGGCTAATTTCCTCCATTTTGTCGAGGTCAAATCAGTTTGTCACTTGAACCCCTTGATGAGAGATTTTTCTTTGGATGTAGCCACTACCTGTCTTCGATGAATATTCTCCCCACGAAATCACGGAATCTCTTTGAGTAAAGCTTTGGATCCACGGCCGAGATTGACGACGGCTTGGCTTGCAGCGACTTGTAGGCGTGCTCTAACTTCTTGCTGATATCATAATCCTGCAAAATATCTATGATCCCAAAATATAAGACCGCGTCGCACGTCTCCCCACACCGACTTGGGATCAAATGGTTGTTTCCGTCCAACAAGTATTGATCAAAATCACTCCTCCTTGCCATCGGCTCCACCCTTGCCGGCATATTGGCTCCTAATCTAATCAAAGATTTCCTGAAAGCAAACAAATAAAAAAACCCATTGCTTATTTCAACATCAGGAGGAAATTCTCAAATACCAATCAAACAAACAATTGCCACAAGTTGTAGTTCCGAAATTTTTAATTTAAAAATGAAAACATCTTCAGAATCCATTCCTTCCACAGCTTTTTTGCCCACAAGGGGTGTTCATTGCACAGCAATACTTTGCATATAGGGGAAATAAATCAAGAATAGTTAGGATGCAGAAACAAAATTCTGGAGCACAGTCGCCCCTCGGTTCACATTTATTATTGATTCCGATGAATGATGAACCTATTGATGAGCCACGAGAAATTGAACATCCTCATGCTGTCTAACCAATTAGAACCCACAGCTGGCATGTGCCCCACTAACTGTTGTCATGCTCACGAGATCATTCAAACCACTCTCAATTACCCCCCAATCCAATAAAATAATACATCTTTCCTGCCATTATAAATTAAAAATTAAAGTTGAACCAGAACATGTTTCTTCATTAGGGGCACCAGAGATACTTTAACAAGCCAATCAAGATTGGAAAAGGTCATACCGGCCAGATTTAACTCGATCCCGATCTTGTAGTTCTGCTTCAAGGAAACGACAACCACGCATGAACTTCTCACTCTGATATGAATCCCGCCTGCCTACAAGAGCAAAGACACTCGCAACTAAATTTCTAATGCAACTTAATCCTCATTTAAAAAGGAATCAGGATGCACAGAGAAAATCAAATACCAGTTCGCAAAACAAATGGGGACAACCCCATTTTGTCATATCTGTTATCTTCACGTAGGTGGAGGCCTACCAAAAGACTGTAATCCATGATTCCTTCTGCTTCCAAGAACTTACAATCCTGCTCAATTTGTCTGGTAGCCATGAAGTGCATATTAGCACAATAGTATGTCATTTAACTTAAAATTAGCTCAATGGCAGCGTTCTCTATCACAGACGAAACAGAACTTACTTGATTAGCTTCTGGAACCAACATTGTTGTAGGCGAAATACAAAATTGAGATCAAGGTCTTTGAGGGTTGTAGTTTCATCAATCTCCTCTTCCCGCTTATCTATCGTACGGCCATGAGATGATCCCTTCAGGTCAAACCGTCTATGGATTGGATATTCAGAGCAGAAAAGATTGCCCATTACAATAAACCGGGTCTGGTTTCCAATAATAACAAGACAGTCAGGTACCGTGATGCAAAAATCAACTTAAAAAAAAACTAAAATATGCCCACCAAGCAAAAGCCAAACCTTTGGGCCTCCAATTGGTTTGACACAATGCAATCCATAAAACTTGGTCAAAAGTGAGTTTTCATATTGAGAAACATGTTGGTAATAACCTCGAAGCATTCGGAGAAGCACCTGGAAATTAATTATAACAATTAATAGTTAGTTAAGTGTTCCAGGCAACCAAAGATTTATTATTGCACATATACATACAAGTGTAGAACAAGGAGACGATTGCAAGACAATGATGGTTAAAAGTCAAACTTGGTTCTACCCAAAAAATTAAACTACCGGGTACCATAATGAAAAGGGGTAGCATATGTATTCGGCCATGGCATGTTGTCAAATGAAGCAAGCAATACAACTTATCCTCATCACCATATAACCTAATGCAGATGAAGGTTTAAAATATAAAAAAGACAAATTTACGAGGTCAAGACGTGGATTTCCAACCTTGACTTCCGATTTCTTCACTGTTTTTATCATAAATCTGTCGTCTTGGGTCAAGTAGAAGAGGCTTCCACTCTTCCCCGGAGATGAAAGCTCCCGAAGACCATCATTCCCGCATATAGCTAACGTGTAATCAACAGGATCCACCTGGAATAGCTTCCTCAATTGTCTGTAATTCAAATAAGGATTCGATCAACAACGCAGCAGAAGGCAGTGAATATCAAGTCAGACCGCAGGAAATGAAGTGACCATATTTAACCCACCTATGGTTGAGCATCATGCCAGCTATAAACATGTAAATATGCAATTAGCAATAAAATATAATGTTTACAAAAATCCAAGAACCCATACCTAAAGACCCTGGGGCAGTAATCTTTCCAGCGGAACTCGGCGGACTGATGTGGTGGAGTTATCTTGGAACCTTCAGGCGGAAACCTCGTCCAAAACTTCTCCTTTGGATCAAAATCACTATGTTTAAGTTCACGCAATATTGAAGATTCCTTCCCAACAGAGTACCTACAGGACGCAGAGACAGAATCAACACAACAGAAAACCAGTGAGAAAAAAAAAAAAAACCCTTAATCGGGAAATAGCAGATGGCAAAAGGTTTTCAGACGCATTTCCACAGCTTTACCTTATACCCAATTGTAGATTAATCATTAACTCATAATTCTTATGCCCTTTGCATATTGTTTGTCCTGGTCGTTTCGCCTCATTTGAGAAGCGGAGAGAGTTGCGCTGAAACTGCTTAATCTCAGGTCGGTCAAATCCAGTTGCGTGCTTATAGAAAATGGATGCTTCCACAGTATCGATGATATCACAAGTAATATCACCAGCCTCTCCATCGGATTCCCATATGCATATCCTTGGAAAACTCTTCTCACTCACGCTTCCTCTGGCATCATCTACGGAAGACGTCTTGCTCATTGTTATCGTAAAATTATCAGTCTTGAACGGCCCGTTGCCCTTGAAATGGTGCTCTTTCCCATTGCCAGGGTAAAAAGTTCCATTCAGTTGCTGTATTTTCAAATCCTTGTTCCAGATGCCAATATAGCAACTCCCATCGGGCCATGTGAAAATCCCCTGTCCTTTCGGAACCCCGTTCTCCCATTGTCCTTCGTAGCGATTCCCATTCGCCCAGAGCAACGCGCCCCTCCCAGACATCACACCGTTCTTCCACTCGCCCACATACTCGTTCCCATTATTCCACACATACCTTCCCTGCCCATCCTGCAGGTTCCGCTTCCACGACCCTTCATAGAAATCGCCGTTGGCATAGCGTTTCTGGCCGTATCCGTGTTTTCGGTCGCCGATCCAGGAGCCACGGTAAGTGTCGCTGTCAGATCCAACAAAGGTCCCGAATCCCTCCATCCGACCCGATTTGAATTCGCCTTCATAGGTAGCCCCGGAAGGCCAGGAGAATTTGCCTTTCCCAGCTGCCTTGCCTCTCTTCCACTCCCCCTCGTACATGCACCCGTCCGTCCACAGGTACTTGCCGGATCCGTGCGGAACGTTCCCAGAGAAGGTACCCACAAAAAAATCACCGTTCGGCAGAAGGTTCTCAACAATGGAGTTCGCAACAGCAGCCCCCAGGGGTATTCCGGTGGGTGTGACCCTCCGGTTGCCGGGCTGAGAGCGATTCCGGCCAACCAAAAGAAGAGGCGAAGAGGGCGTATGGGCCTCCTTGTCTAGCTTGTCGGCGTCAGATTTCTTGATTGTAAGGGCGGAAGTGAGGTCAGTGGAATCATGAGGCAGATGCGGCTGGCGCATTTTCTGGTCATGTATAAACATCCAACAATTAATGCTTACGGAGGCAATGGGGGTATGTACGTTGGTGGCGAGTATCTCAACTGCCCTGCACAAGCGTCGCCGGAGAAGTAGAGGAGGGCGAGTCGTGTGTCGTTATCTTTTCTCGCTTTCCCTTTATTGTGGGTGGGAGAAATGGGTAGGAATCCTCGAAGCCCGAAGGATATCAAAAGAGAGGGAGGGACGGAGTACTGTACTACTGTATTGTGTGAACAGTGAGTGTAATGTGCTGGGAAGGGTATTCCTAGAGGGACGTAAAGAGGGCAAAGGAAGAGGAGTTAAATGTGTCAAATATTTACTCAAGGGAGGCCGCTTTTGCCTTTGGGATCTTGTTTGTTTGTTACTACGAGATCCTATTTCACTCCAGGGCCTCATAAATACATACGCCTATATTTACACATATGCGATCAGTATCGCACGGCACTGGTATTAATTATATTACGAATATACCCTCGCCTCTTTCCCTGGGAGCTCTCTGTATCGGTATAACTAGGTAATACCGTACCCGTTTCTCTCTTTCCTCTTGGGTTTGATGGTGACGCGATGGAATCGTAAATGATGTCACAAGTCACGGCAAAGGCTTGGGAGGGTGTCTAGTTCCGAATGACTGAAACGCCCCTAGGTCTCCAAGTTTTGAGGGTTGTTGAGAGAAATGGAGTCATAGTGAATCCAAAGTTAAGAAGGGGAGCTTAAGGACGACGGTCGGCAGGGTTTGGGGGATGGTGGTGGGGGCAATGTTTGGAATTTGGACCCCTCTGGGCTTTAATGGGCCAGTTTTGGCATTGCATACCCTGTAGATAGGAAAATCGCTCTACATTATCCGTGTTCCTTAACTTTTTATTCTGTAACTAAAATTCTAGGCCTTTTTTTTTTACTCAAAAAAATTCTAGGCATATTTCAAGCGTGCCTAAACTAAACATAGGACAAAATGTCGTCGCCAACCATGTTGTAAGGGGATGTGAATATAATATAATGGTTGTGTCCCCGATATATACAATGCTTGTTGCATGAGAAAACTTGTGGTAGTAGTTCATGGTCAGTTAAGGCCACGTGAATAAACAAAGGGGGGCTCCATTGCCTGCTTAGCAGCCCAAGCTGGTGTGCACCACGTTGAAGAAGCACGAGAGGTGAATAAGAATAGTACCAGTTCAGCTTGTGAGATTGTAGTTTTAATATTGTCAGTTTCTCTCATTTACCCCTGTCAATGATCTATTGTTAATAGTCAATAAATAGAGTGATGAGAGAAATAAGAAAAATGATTATGGTATTTTAGAAAACATGTCATATTAACTAATTTAAGTATCTTTCTTAATCTAATTAAATTTATATTAAGATCAATGTAAACGGTGCGTGGGTGGTGCATGAGCAGGCGAACTTATGAATTAATCAATTCAACCATCACCTCCATCTCATGAATTACACATTAATTGCCCAGCCTTGCCCTCTCCTTTCTTTCTTCCTTTATAAATGTGTTGACTCCTATTTCGGAGTCTTCCATTTCCATCATTATCATCTTAATTACTTATTGTCCTAAGTCCTAACCCACCTCGATCGTGTGCCCTCTTTACCTTCCTTCACTACTTTTAACCATCCAAAGTTCTCTCCTGCTCGATCTTTTCCTATATTTCTTCATTGCCTGGTACTATTTGATACATGTACGTATTCTATTTTAATTGGTGTATATATGCCCATGTATATGTATGACTGCGACTGGAATAGAGGATAATCCAATAACCTGAAGACATGCATATATATTATATTGGATAAGCCGTGATTGAGGTGGACATGATTAATAGGATGATTTAGTTGCCTTGTTTTACTGTAAGCTAGCATGATGAATGGGATGAATTAATTGCATGGTTTTACTGCTGATGACAAGTTAGAATTACGTATATAAGATTATAAGGGCTTTGGGTGGAATTTCAGTTGAAATGTGTATGAGTCGGACGTATGCAGCTAGCAGCAGTATCATTCATGATGATGGTGGCTTTGTGTTGGGTAGTGTAGTGGGATGGATTGAATCCAGAGAGAGTGGGATTATAGCGTGCTATGTCGGGATGACCCCTTGTGAGTTTGAGGGGGAAGGGGCCCACCTAACATGGGCATGGAGCCGCATCAATATCATCCTCCTTTTACCAATATTCACAGAGGATCGAGCGGTAAAGTACTCGTTCTTCTTTAAACAGGGCAGGTCATTAGCTTGAGGTTATAAATGAAATAAGTGTTATTGGTAGCCCTTCACTTTTACAAAGGAAACTGACCTAGGGCAAATCCAGATATATTAGTCTAACTCTGGTAAATCCTCCGAATTAAAAAAAAATAGGCCATAATGCCGGATGCCTATGCAATAACAAAATTTATCATCCTCCCTTTCCCTTTTGTTTTGTGTTTTCTAAATTAAACTGATAGGCATTAATGACGTGCGTTACAAGTGAGATAAATTAAATCCCTTGGCCTTCATTTACTATTATTTCCATTCCCATCATTCCCTTTATTATATCCAAATATTATCAGCTAGCTTAGGCTCTTTATCCTATTTATTTCTGCTGTTAACTTTTTTAGTTGTTTATCCTATCCAAATCACTTGATATCATCAGCATGTTACCCCCTGCCCAATGCTCATCACCCACGTTCTAAATATATGCGAGCATATCAGAATATTGTACACAAAAATATTGCATTTAAAAGAAGATTATGGATCAGGATCATTCATGAAAACAACCTGGATGATGTTAGTGATAGCTTGCGTTTTGTTTTCACGTTGAAATACCTCTACGGATTCCAAACAGAAGACCCACAGCTTCATAACTTGATACCGAAATATCTCAACATCATCATCACCTGCAGCATTATTATTATCACGTAATTGGTACTGTAGCTTGTTACTTAGTTTTACCATGAGGGATGACTCACTAGCCGGTTCATTTGAATACAACAATGTCTGTCTATTCCTTTTGACATCTGGTATAGTTACTTATATTTTCGGCTTATATGGCGCAGTTAGACAGATAAATCCAAAGTAGGCGCTCTGAGTTTAAAAACATATCTCTAACCCTTTCATTATTGAAAAAACAAAAAGAGACAAATCAAACACTACACCTGATCGTTCATGTCTACGATTACATATAACAGAATTAGGAGTATCGTTTTGATGACTTTTGAACAACATATACGCAATATATAAGATTTTTGAACAAAACCGGTAGCAATTCAGGTTCAATGGTACTGGATAATAAGTTATTGAGCGAGAAAATATATACGAGTTAATGTTGCGAGATAGGCGCCTTGCAAACACAACAGCACAGTATTGCGTCCAAAATCTAAATATACAAAAACTGACCGCAGAGATGTATATCCAATATCCATACACGTACGTACGTCCAACACAATCCTGAATCGTGTTTGATGATAACGTTGCCCCTTCTGACACGCATATATACATAATTACATATATACGGCACTTACCATAAACGGCTTTTGTTTTGAATTGAATAATCCTGCCGTCCCTTTCTTCTCCCGGCCTGAAAATGCTCTTTTGTTTGCTTCTCCCGAAAGTGCCATCACAGCCAAATTTCGGATGGCCACGTGGATTTGTTTCCTCTTGAAACTCCATTAATATTTTCTGCACACATAATATCACTATACATTATCCTGAAAGGAAATAAAATCATGATTTTCAGTCAAGGGCAACCCACATTGTTCTGGTATCTGATTCTTAGTTACAACAATACAAAATATCCATCCAGACCAATGCAGAAATATCAAGTCCATGTCAAATCACGGCTCACGCTATTCCCGCGTCATTGATGACACGACCAACTTTAAATTTATAAAATACACATGAAAACAAGTTTAATTAAAAATGATTATTATGGATATTATTATAACACAAAATTCCCCAGCGTCTCGTTTATGTCTAGGACTCGTTATCCTGAACTCTGGTAGGAGGTAGAAATAAAAGTATAATCGTATAAATTAAATCTGTGATGATCATATATATATATAATAGACACACACAGGCAATATCAAGGACAAGACACACAGATGGAGTGGGCTTATTAACAAGTGGGAAGCAGAATCAGAAATTAATATTATATGAATTCCAGAAGCAAATATTTGTAGCAGGTGAGATTTTATCTCTACCTGTAAAGTGGTATGGTGTAATAATATGTCGAAACATGGAGAGGCTAAATACGAAGGAAAAGGACAATTAAGTAATCCCAGATCAAACATATGGATGACATAGTGCTCAAGACTTGGAATGATGGAAAGTATATACTCACTAATTCCGATTCTAGATATAAGATAAAATTAACTTTTTTAAAAAGATTGAAAAGTTAATTAAATTATTTTAAAATATTTATATTCGTCATTTTTTCTTTAAACTATTTTACCAAACTTATAAAATGATATAGTAATAATCTAATCATATACAACATATAATATGATTAAATAATTTATTTAACTTCATTAATTTATTCAAAAAAAATTAATTATGTCTTAGGAATGGAGAGAGTATATTTTAATGTGCAGCAAGCAAGGCAACAACAAAGTCGAGTTATTGGGCAACTCAGGACTCTCTGAGTCTCTGGGAGGTCACACTGTCGAGTCAAAGTACCCTCTCATGTCTAGCATTAAAAATACAATACCCACGTTGTCACACATACATACGAGGTGAATATATTCTCTGCCACCCACACTTCCCCCATCAATATTGCCATGTACTGGTTCACATTTACTAGACATGCTTTGCAGTTATTGTATACAAATAATACTAGCAACAACAATATCACACGAACAAATATGAACTTGCATGAATATATCGTACTTATTTATCTATTTATAATGTATCTAATATTTTCAATTCAATTTACCCCATTTTAATGCAATATTTTTTATTTGAAATAATTAATATAAATGCGCTAATTACATTTCTTAAACCTAATTTTAAAGCACTTAATCAACATTGACATGCATGCACATTGAGTTAATTAACTTCTTCGGCTAAAAAATTATTTACAAATATTAGTTCGGCTGTCCACCGACCAGCCCTAGAGTTCTTTTAACTTCATTTACCAGTCCTATCTTATTCAAACGGATGATGACCAGTGGCTCAATAATTTTAACACTACTCGTATTATTTATACCTTTTCTTATTCGTTTTTCACCTAAAACTTCTATACAGAACTAGAAATTAATAATTCCAGCCTGGCTAATACTAAAAGTTAGACGCACGCATCTGTACTATTGGTTTCATGGTTATATATTAAATATTAAATTTTTTAAAGCATCTTCTGATAACTAATCGCGCAGCAACTTGATCCAAAGATTCCTTTCAATTTGTATCTTACCTTCCAAAAAGTGGTGGAAAATACATATAATAATTGAGAGCACAGAAAGCAACGTAGTCAGTGGTCATATATACGGTGCCGACTTTTCTTTTGGTGATTCCACCGTGGACCTAATTAAAACACAGACCACAGAATAATAATCTACCACATATAGTTATATGCACAGGTAGGCTTAAAAGCTGCGGATTATTAGTTAGCAACTAGCTAGCAGCTTGATTTATATTGAATTCAATAGGCAGTCTCATAGTAAAATCCCTGTAAGTCAAGTTGAAGGTGGCAAACTCTGATTAATTGGATATATTCCTCGGACGATGTCAAATAAATACACATGAAATATTATTAAGTTCATGAAGTGGCGATACGTTCCTAGACCAGGGGTTGAACTGTAGAATAATGGTTTCTGAACTTTTTGACCAGAGATGAACTAATCTTCCATCATAAAAAACGAGCTTCGTTTGTTTTGTTTTCTTTGGCTTCTCCAAGTTGTCTTGGCCTAATCAACTCTCACGCTGATTGGCACCTTTAATTTCATACCTACATTCGCTACCTCTAATATTTCACCCTCTCCACCAATGTCTAATTGGTAATTAAATTTGAAAATATAATAATACTAACTTTTATGTTTGTGGTTATGAGTTTCTCTCTCTAAATAATCAACTTTATTTTCCTTTGCGCAATATTTGGAGCTTAGTTGGAGTCCAGTTCATACTTCATGGATGAATTCTTCCTACTGTTAGTTGGTACCATTTAAATAAGTTGGGTTAACTTGATTGGATTAAGTTTCACATATACGTAACAAGTCGGTCCTTCATTCTTAATGAAAACCTTGACCACTGATACCCTTCCAATGAAACATCAAATTGTATTTCTTTTTCCCCTGAACTTTTTACCTAACAGTAGATTTACAAATCCATGCAAGAAAACAAAATGGAACCGAACAAAATACGCGGTCCCTGAGTGGGTTTTGTTGAGATACTATGTATGTATCTTAATTATTAGATAAGACAGGAATAGCTGGATATAAAATTATTCCTCTTTTTTTGAATCCCAAAAGCGAACCTGAATCAACTGTTTTCATATGGAGGAGATATGGTCAAACTACTTATATTAGGCACACTCATACTTTATCTTCACAAATTCATTCGCTTTCTGATTGATATATATTGAAAGCTAAAATATGCATGTTTGACTGATGGAGAGATCAACAGTACAATAATTCTATTTGTTAAAATATATGCGATTATTAAGGGAGTTTGGTTTAATAGTGAATTAACTAGATTACAAAGTAAGCGAATTGAGTTCAAATCAAGTTTCTTCAAAAAGACACTTGGGAAGAGCGATCCTGATCCGGATTAGCCGGTTGCTCGAGTATCTAATATTATAATTAAAAAAAAAAACTTTGGATATATACTTGACAAGCCAAAGGTTATAATAAATATATGCGGCTATTATTATCATTATAATTGTGTTAGTGTGATTTAGGATATTTAATACTCTCTCCAGTCCTATTTTTAAGAGTTAAATAACTAAATTATGTAGTTTAAAAAAGTAGTTAAAGTTAGTTAAAAATAATAAATATGTCTAAAATAAACTTTATTTTTCAAGTATACCTTTTTTTATGAGGAGAAAAAAGAGAGAAATGAGATAAATATAAGTGCAGTCAACCTTTTAATTAATGTTTGGCAAAAAAAAAAACCCTTTAATTAATGCAATACATATAATTAATGGGGGATTTAAATAGAAAAAACCTATAACATGATCATACAAGCAAAGAGTTGTCGACCTCTTTTAAAAAGTACCGAGATAATTCAAATTCTGAGTTTTTATAAAAATAATCGAAAGGAGTGATTATTAAGGCTTTTCCAAAATATTTAACGTAATTAAAAAGCATGAGGTCAAAGCAAAAGTAAAAAAGTTAACGTTGTAGTTAATTATAATTAACTCCAGATCATAATATTTTCATTCTTACAGTTAAGCTTAATTAAAAATTGCTGATTCAGACCTAGACCCTTGTTACTGTGAAATGGGTCATCCCTAAACACATACGTACAAATACAAGAGCTCGGTCATGTCAGGCGTGTTGCTGGGGCAGCAAAATAATTCAGCAGCTTAACTATACTGTTAAACAGGGTAACTAAACTTGAACAAAGTGTGTTCTACACAGAAAAAAACATTAATTTATGATGTCGCTTGTCCAGAGACAACAATCGAACTGCTATATTTTCCATATTTCTGCCTGGTATAATATGTGGCCTACACCTACACATTATTTAAAAACTGCATGTAACAATATCCACATCCAATCACAGACGAAAGGAACACGCCGCACAGCGACTAGTCCCCCAACAGATATGCAGCCACATCGTATTTCAATATATAAATATAGATGAGCCCGTCCAGATGGAAGGGAACGAAGGTAAGATAATATATAATATATCATCATATTAGTATTACCTAACAAAAATTAATTGTGAATTGACCTGCAATATGTGTGCTGAACTATTATTGGCCACAAAATATAATTAAGTTGTCCCACAAACTCATTTCTAAGCTGTTCAATGGCATATTCGCATAACCAACCTATCCGGTTAAATTTAATTATTAATTATAAATTTGATACGAAGTAGTAATTCAGGTAGAAAAAAAAAATACAAAGTAGTAATTCATACTATTAACAAGTTATAAACAATGCGTTTTGTTTTATGATTTAAAGCGACATTTTTTATTAATTTAGTTTTTCTCCGCTCATTTTATTGGCTTTCATACAATTTTGTTTTTGTATCTTTAATATTTCTTCACTTTTTAAGATTCAAATAGTAGAAAAATGATTATTTTCTGTGAATACAATTTTGTGTTTTCTTTCTCATATGTCGAAGAAAAAAATATCTAAATTGAACTTAAATGAATAGCTCCTACGTTTTTTTTAAATCTGGAGAATTTCATTTTTAAAAAAACACTTCTATAACCGACCCAAAAGGAAGTGCATTCTTCAAGGAGCATGGGCCTCGAAGGAGATCATTCAATAAGGTTGTATTTGAGCCTGTTTGGAGAAGGCATTTGACAGGAGGAAAGCTCGGTGCGGTGGAAGAAAAGCTCGATGAAGTTATATCAGAAAAAAAGCTCGATGAAGCTCACATGTGATTTTTTGGGTAAAGCTCGCACGTCCACTGGGCTTCTTGGTTCAAAGCTTGGTTTTGCGGAAGCTGGCCATGGAGTGTTGGCGAGCGTTGGGAACTGAGGCTAAGGAGAGAGATTGGTTTGGGAGAGACAAGCATGTTGGTTTGGAAGCATAAAATGTTGGACAACAAAGATTAGTCAGAGAGAGAGAGGTGGTTGAGTAAAAAATACGAGTAGAGAAGAAGAGGATTTTTTTTTTTTTTTGCTCAAGAGAAGAAGAGGAATAGTGGTTCAAGAGACAGAGAAGTTTTTGGATTTTTTTTTTTAAAGTTAAGAATAAAAAACAGAAAAATTTCAACTTCAGAAATGATGAATAAAAAATACTCCTATTTTTTTTTTAAAAAAATAGGAGTAGAAAATAAGAATAATATTCATGCTTTTATCAATCATTTTATATTTTAACGAACTATTCAGATACTAATTCAAACACGTCTCTTTTTTATAAAAAAAAATCACTTCTACCATCATTAATTTAAACATAAATCACATTTATATTATGATTTTTTTTTTCCTATCTTACTTTTGTAAATATGAAGTAAAACATAAATCACTTTTCATATCGCTAACTCAAACAGACTTTCATCTCTAGCTTGTATCTGCTGTGCTTGGTTATGTGGAGTACGAAATTGACTAATGAGAATCAAGTTCCTAAACAAATTTACTTAAAAAAATAAGTAGCAAATATTGACTTCGACAATTGTAAACAAAAATATCATTTGCAAATTGAGAATTATATAATTTGAAACTTAATACATTATGTTGCATCTGAGACTTTGAAGTTTGTAAAAATATTGATATTTGCAGTTCATTTTTTTTCAAAAAAATTTATCTCCAATATAATTCTTATCAATTCAATCTTTTAAAAACTTCCCCCTTGTCATTATCACCATGAAAGGTCCTTACCATATTCAAGACATACATAGAGTTTTAATAAGAACGTGAGAAATGTTGATTTATATAGTCAAGTGATATAAATAACAGAAGACTTTGGCCAAAAATAAGAATTAATAGAAGACGGGGGAACAAGGAACTGGATCATCTTGGTATTGTGAATCCATAGGAGTAATTCATAAACTCATAAACTCAAACTCGTATACTGACACATCATGGTATTAAAAATCGAAAACAAAATTAAACCATATTGTAGAATTATTGAATTCTGAAACATTTTTAAGATTCTTATGTTGGACAAACTCCAAACTTTTAAACCTAATTGGCTTCAAGTGAAGGCTTTATGAAGGGTGGAGCAAAACTTTACCACCAAATATTTACAATTTCTTATTAGACCTATCTCGCTTTAGTTGAAGGATTTATTAATCTAGACTACTCTTGTTCGGTTAGGAAGAACCACATAGGGCAATATTGTTCTACCATCAAGTAATTTTATTTTTTTCATTTAAAATGCTTGGTACTAGATATCCATTAAGTAATTTTATTTATTTTTCATTTAAAATACTTGGTATTAAAACTTTGCTATCATCTATGTCTCGTTTAGTTCAAGGAATTAAGGAAATGTAATGTAATTATGATTACATAAATTTGTTTAGTTAGTCGTTCAAAAGAGATGATGCATGTACATAAAAATGTTTTGTTTCATTATATTGACTATGAGAATATATGGGAACAATATGGTAAAAGATAAAATTGTCCTTGTCTACACATTTATGTATAATATACATGTTGTCTTCGTAATAATTTTTTCATTTTGTTCTATGTACACGTTGGGTTTACAATAAGTTTTTAGTATTTAATAGTTGAAATATTATGCAGTGTATGTATCTTCAGTTAATGGTAACTTTTAAATATTTAATGGTGAAAATATTATTTAATGAGATATTTAATAGTGGTAATTATTTAATATTTAACAACATTTATAGGATGATACTTTGGTAAATTACAAAAATTATAATTGTAATAATGTTTTTTTCAGTTGACTATAAAATATTTGCATCCCCATTTATTAGTACTAGCCATGAATCATCTTTACAACACATGAATGCAACTAAACGTTATAATCAATTTATTACATAAGGATAACATGTAGTGTCATCTTTTAGAATTGTACTGCCTCCGGTATTAAATATAGGATAAAGTTTATAATACAAATTATACTACAAACTTTTTCCTATATTTAAGATTAGAAGTAGTACTAAATGAGCTAGGCTTGTCTTAATTTAATCTACATCTTGGTAAATTTCAATGTTAACGTCGGTAGGCCTAAGAAATTAATCTGGGCCATTGACTCTGAAAAAAAAAAATCTTAGAATATCTATAAGCGCTAATTTATTTTTAATAGCATGATGATACGCCACACTAATTGCTTTTGAATTAATTTGGATGCACAATATTAAGACCCGCCAAGAGAATTGGTTTCGCGTAAGATAATTAAAATCAAGACTTTACGTAAAATTAGAAGAAAAATAAAAAATCGTAGAATGTAAAAAAATCGTAAAAACATAAAAACGTTTAGAAAATTTATAAAATCGTTTTAATAAAAAAAAAATCGTAAAAACATGAGATTTTAACTACCATGGTTACGTGGATTAGAGTAAGTCTCAACTCCGACTTCCTTCCCCCACTTTGAGCACCATTTTTAAGGATTAAAAGAATTCTGCTTCCTCAATAAGAATTAATTTTATTTTCTAAACAAGTGATGTGAGGATAAACTTGAAGTTGGAAGTGAAAGAATCACAAGACTAAATATTGGCGACATTTTTATTCGGTTGGTTACAGGAATATCACTGGGGATTATAACTGCCAAGGAGCAGTGATTCACAAGGGAAAGAATTGGAGGGAAAAAGTCAGTCAGAGAGATGATCGGAGGGGATTTGGCCAAAAATATCAGGGCAGGAGTGCCAGCTTCCTCCTTCCCTGGCCCCCCAATACCCTCCCAAGTAGCGGTACGCACCACTCGCTTTATCTACGGCGAACCACCGCGGTTTCCATCCCCTTTCTTGCATCTTTCGTGCCTACAATGAACCATTCAAATCAATTTACTTCAAACATGATTGCATGACAAGAACTTCATTCGGGTGATTTACTTCCTCTTCTACAGAGTACTAACCTACCAGTAATTAAAACGAATAAACAACATGAAATGCCGTGGATACCTGCCGTTGCCGCTGTTCTAGACGTAACTTCTCAGAATTCGCCATTTCATACTCCCCATTTTCCAAATATCTTTGGTCTGGTCTTAACCTGGAATCCGTAGGTGGCAACTTCTCCTGTGTATTCGAGTAAACTTGAGCATCAATTACACGTAAATTTTAACCATAAAAAAAAACAATAATATACACACTACAATGCAAATAACTTTTCTCCCCTTCATTAATTTCAAGACCTATTGTTTCATTTATAATGAACATCCATACTAACTCAGAACACTTCAAATGGTCCTACTAAGAGCCTAGATTAACTCCTCTTCCAGCAAGCATTTATGGTGAACAAGAACTCAGCAAAAGCTACACCAGTACCTTTTTTGGCCAGTATATATGGTTAATTTAAAGAAAAAGATAAACGAATAGATTGGGAACGCTAATCATAGTTAATTAATCAAAGCAAACCTTCAATCCAGGGGTAAGTTCATTTAATGTGATGGCAAAGCGTGTAAAGTTATATCTAGTCTGAAATTTGGGAGGTTTGCTTCGTTTCCATAGTAGATGGGCTTCTGATGAAGAGTCGTAACCTTTCCCCTTCCCAACGCAATCTCCTTTGACATAATACATGCTCTCATCCCACTTTCCAAATAAAGTCGCCACTGTCTTCCCTTTCCTATCCTGAACAATACCCTGCACCTGGTGAGGATTTCGATCTATTATAGATTGTTCCTTGAATTTCAGTTTACATGAATATTCTTGGTTTCCCTGTATACGCATTGTCCCATAGTGATCACAGTACAGCTTTCCCAATATGAGATTGTATATTGATGTTGTAACCTGGCAGCGCAAGTTAATTTCAAATTAGAACTTAACCAGTACATAGCGCAATTGAAGTAGCTCAGATGTACCTTACTCCACTGAAAAACTTCCCCATCATCGAATTCCAAAGTCAAGATACCAACTGGGTCAAGCTGTATTGATCGTCCCCAAAATTTGCTTTTTAAGTTGCTATCCCCCCAAAATTTCCACCCTGTACCCTCACAGTGACATGCAACTATCATGGGATGATGACTGACCTGTGAGAATGCACAAATGACGGTTGGATCAGAGCAATATTTCACGTGGTCTCTGAACATGAGGTTGGCTTTCCAGCAAATCACATTAAATTTCTTCATTCTTCACTTGCACTATGTTACTTCTCTAGATACCAAATAGAAAACGACAAGGGCAGAAACATGAACTACTCAAGAGAAAGATAATATTACATGAAAGACATCATTCTATAGTTAGTTCAGACCTTCTCTGAGAAGAATCGGAGGCCTTTATCTGGATAATCAGCCTCATACGTTTCACCTAATAATGGATTAAATGGTTTGCAAATCCTCCCTTCAGTTGAAGCATAGCCAGAAACAGCAAAGGCAGCTACATATAGAATCCTCAAAAGGCTATTTCCCTGCATGAAATCTTACATAATTAAATGCAGGAACAAGCCAATCAATAAATACTTGGAATAACTAACAACAAAGCCCCAACAATATGGTAACATTTTTCTCATGCCAAATGCAACTATTACCACTTTTATGCTTTTTCCCTGATCAGCTTATTAAAAACTTTAAGCTGACACAGAAATGGCTGATATGACAACGTATATTCAACATGTAAGTCACAACCGTTGAACTTCTAGCAAAAGTAAAAGAACAATAGCATGTTATTCTCCAAACTTACTCTTCTTCCCCATTCATATGCACAATCCAGAAGATATGAGTACTCCATTTCTTCAAAACATTTTTGGAGAGATGATATAGGCTCATTGAAGTAGACAGGCAGGCATACTTTTGTTAAATCCTTGCCAATGTTATCCTTAATCATAGACCAAAGACTGACACCTTTTTCTTTTTCAATAGGATCGGGCAACTTCTTACGTCGCTTGATATAAGGATAGTTCAGTGCAATGGATCTAATCAAAGGATCTAACTCATCCTCTGATTCAACTGTGTATAACCCATCATCTCCTGAAGAGAAAGATGATAGCCTAAAATCAGACCCATTACTTTTAAAAGAGCTGGATGATAAAAAGTCACGAGTGTCAAAAAATGCATGGTCATCATCATCTGTTTCTTCTTCTGCAGCATCATTTCTATCATTTTCATCATCAGATTCACTTGCAGTTCCTTCTACATTAAAAAATAAGAGAATGATGAAAAAGAGAAGGAAAAGCAAGAAAATACTTCAAGCAATGGACATTCTTACGCAACAGATGGAAGAAATTCCAGCTGATACCAAAGAAAAAACATACCACTGAACTTTTCCTGCCTTGCTCTAGAGGACTTCTCTTGATCATTCAACTGTCTTTGGCTCTCATCAACAACTGTATTCTCCAAATCAACCTTTTCTGTCTACAAAAATGCAGTATAAATAGAAGTTCCTTCCCACAGAAGGGAAATAGAAAGTAAATTTAAATCCTCTCATTAAAACTGTCAGGATAAGGGGAACTAGCGACACAGGGTTAGATCAATCTCTTTCTTTCTTTCTTCTATTGCCAAAAGAAGATTTAGATAGATCTACCTGAAGAGATGGAGAATTAAAAAGAAACCATCCTGCTCTTCACCAATTCTATCATGTTAAAATATTAGATCATTCCTAAGTTTCCAGATAGTCTACCAGGACAAGGGAAACTACATATTTCACATTGAAAAGAACATTTACAAAACAAGAATTTAGCAAGAATGTTAAAAGTATTATCCAAAATCTAAATAATCATTTTCCTAATCATGATCTATTATTAACAATGTAACGACTTAAAAAGGATAGTAACAATGCTCAATCAGATATACTCTCTACAATCCTAAATATAAAGAGAGTTGACTATTTTAGAGAAGTTAAATAAGTTATTTAATCATATCATATATTGTATATTGTGTATCTTTAAATTATATATTAGTTTATAAGTTACTTAATGATATAATAAGTTATAATTTAGGCACCAATTCTATCCTTAAAATAGTTTGGAGAAAAAATAACCAATATAACTAAGTTATAATTTAGGACCGAAGGGTAGTATTTAGGACTATGTCTCTAAAAAAGTCAACTATGTCTTATATTTAGGACTGAAGGGAATAATATTTTTGGCATTATTCTATCCCTACTTCCAATTGATATAGAGTACAGCAAGTTAAATGGCAGTTCTTATTCAGCTTACACAAATTTCTCTCTGCAGATCATTCCAATATAACTAAGTTATAATTTCAAAAATTTTGAAAGGACTCAGCTACAGCTGCAAGGTTCAGGTCAGGAATGATCAAAAGAACCGGTATGAGGCAGTAAATTGGCAGAACACAGATGCTCGCAAAGTGAATCTTATTAAAAAAGCCAAAAAAATTATGACTTTAGTTGTAAGGATACAAATGAATGCCCCAAAGGAACTGGAGAAATTTACATATCTACAAGCTAATAAATAATTGATAATCAGAATTCCCCGCCTCTTTCTAAACTTAAAAAGGAGAGTTGGTGAACCCTCCATTTTACTGATAAATAGAGGATATTAAGCATGACCAAAATCCTACATGGTAGTAGAAATCGAACAAGAACGCCCAATTTGATTGGCACGATATTTTGCAGTTTCCATTACCTCCAATTGTCGCATTGTATCAATCAGAACCCATTGTTTCTGCTTAATCAACACAAGCTGGGTTTGGAGTGCAACAAACTCGTTTCTCATAATCTGCTCGCTATCCTGAATAGCTGCCTCACTCACACCTTCTTCCAGTAGTCTCTGTCTAAGTTTATCGGTTGAAATGGTTACATTATCTACGGGAGCCATCAGCTCGCTGTTGGACATCCGGGGGAACATATCCTTTACTGCCTGCAGGGCCTCCATCCATGCCACTCGATCTTCACGAGTCTCCGCCCTCAAGTGAAGCCTTTTTGTTCCAGTAAAAATAGAAAAGCGCTTGTCATCGGATTTGCTTTCACGGATAGTAGAAACCTACAAAAGAAGCCGTCATCTAGTATAAACCACAATCAGAGATAATGTGAAAAACACGATTCTCGAGGTAATTCGACACAAAAAATCCCCATTCCCAAAACCATGCGATGTTACACGTCAAAGAATCTTATTATTGAAGTCCAACGATAAATAAATCCGGTAACCACCAAGGAATAAAATCCTACACGATACTCATCCAGCATTCTGGGTTCATGATCGAATAGCCCGAAATTGATTATCTAACCATGATTAACGAGTATTTAGTTTCGTAACTAACATTATTTTTGCAGCCGACAATCCAATTGTTGGTATTAGATAGAAAAGAAAAATAGAAAGGGAAACTGAGATCAAATAACAACTAAGAAAGAAAATAATAGAACTGCGAACCCAAAGCAAGCAAATTTTTTTTTTTAAAAAAAAATAAGTGGAATATTATAATCGATAAGGAACCTTGAGATGGATTTCTCCAAAGGGCTTGCGTCGATGGTTGAAGCGCTGATGATAGGAAGTGGAGTTCTGGTTGTGGGAGATCCTCCGCATGGATTCATCGCCAATAACCTTGGACCACTTCTCGGTTTCATGATTGACTATGATCTTATCGGGCCCGTGAATCTTATAGTACGAAAGAACACCGTCCTGAAGGACGAACCATCGAGGCCTCCAACCTTTGCCGTAATTCACCCACTTTTGAAGTATCCCCGAGACTCCGTTCCCAACCAAGTCGTTAATCTTCACGTCCACCCCAGGCTGTTGCTGCTCCCGCTGACCAATCCGTCCAAAGTCACTGTGGCTGTAAGTACTCTGACCGTGATTGGTGGTGCGGGTAGTAGAATCGGATCTAATGGCAGCGGAGGTGGGGAGCGGAGGGGCCATAATGAAATCGGGGAATACTAGTCGAGATTAACGAAGATGCAGAAGGAAGGATGCATACGGAATTAACGGGAGAGAAGATTGACTAACACGGAGACAGTTGAACCAAACGGGGCCGAACAAACGGCGGCGGAGATTAGAATGTAAACGTTAATGGAGACTAGAAACCAATAGAAAGGGATTGTAACAGAGAAGGAAAAAACAAATCGGCTGTTACATCTTAGAAGCAGTAAAAAACAGAGAATGAAATTGTTGTGTTCCAGGGAGACGAGGAAGCGGGAAGACGGAAACAAAAAGGAAAACAGCAGAGATTCAATTATGGTGGGAGCAAAGAAGTGTTAAATGTGAAGCGGTTGGTTCCGAATTAGGATGATTCTGATATCTGAATCTCCCTATTTTCCGTGAGATGGCGTTGTGATTTGTCTGCGGGAAGTTAAGGTAGCGGAGAGCCGTAGCAGGACACGTGGAGGAAACAGAGGAATTTACTCATTATTGGGACATTGAAAGTGATCTATTCTTACATTTAAAGAGGCTACTGGTACTGTGGGAGTATGGTACCCCGTTAATCCTATTGGTATAAATTAATAAGTATATTTTGTCATTTCTTATAAGGTATTTATTTATTTCTATACTTATAATTAATAAAGATAGTGGATAAAAATAATAATTAATATGATATTAGAGTTTAGTGTAATTGGTAGAAGTAATATTAAAAATTACTTCAATTTTAAGGTAAATTTAAGGGTTAAATACCATTTTTGTCATAGAAGTTTACTTTAAGGAGTATTGGTCACCCAAAAGTTTAATAACAAAGCAAATATATCTTGAAAGTTTTTTTAAGAAACAAATTTTCCCGGAGTTTTTTCTATAAACAATTTTTCCACTGAAAATTTACAAATAATAACAACAATTTAAGGATTAAAATCAATGGATAGACAAGATTACTACGTTTTTAAATTTCTAAGATAAAAATGAGATAAAAAAACTTTTAGGTGATCAACGCTCTTCCATTAAAAAAAAAGATATTTAACCTTAAATTTAATAAATTTAATTATTTGTATTGATTAATGAAAATTATTAATTAATATTTTATTATGAACATCGGCGAGTACAAGCAGTGAAGAATGAAATATCATAAATACTTGACATATCATCCTAAACTCAGATGGGACAGTCATAAAGGATCAATGTCACCATAGCCCTGAAATTTGGATACAGATTCGAAGATTGAAAATTAGGAAGTGGAAAATAGTACCACTTTAAGTGAAAAATTATTTTTTTGTGTATTAAAAAATTTTGTTAACTCAATAAACATATATTAAATTTATAAATTTTCTATCTTTTATTTATAAATTAGTTTTTTCACTTTTAACACTCTCAGATAGTAGACTTACATGAGGGAAGTACTGAATATAAAATATAATTGATTTTTTTTTTTGTAAAATTAAACAAGTTATTTGATTTTTTTATTATATTATATGTTACGTATTTTCAAGTTATATATCAGTTTATAAATTAAAAAATAAGTTTTAAATAAAAATAAAAATATGTTAATTAATTTTTAAAAAAATTAATTATTTTTTATATTTAAAATTCATGATGGAGTGACTAGGACGGAAGTGAGGAGGACAAGGATGGGCAAGAATAAAAACAAAAGGATGAAAAGAGTGAGGAAGTGTTCCGTGGTGAAGCAGGCTTTAGAGGCGTAGCCCGCTTACCACGAAGTAGCTAGCCTCCACGCCCCGTGGAAAAACCTCTCCACGTGCTCGCATTTATGCGGTCCACGTGTCCCTTTCTTTTTCACCCACATCACCTTCGTCCTGGTTTCCAAATTTTAAAAAGGAAAATACAATTTGGGAGTCCCAATTATCCATTTTTTATTCATAGAACGCAAAAAGGAAATTATATAAAAACTACCCAAACTAACATAATTTAATCTGAATCAGTTGAATTTTAATATGAATCTGGTTCTTTGCTTAACAGATAAAAAATTCATTGCTTTAGAATCCAATTTCATATTTATTATATGTTCAATTAATTACGAAATAAAATTTATTAATATTAACTTGATACAATATTTAATTTACGATTGAGCTTTGTTGGAAAAAATGGTTAAATTTCAGTGAAGTGATAGTTATAAAGGCTGAATTGCCTCTCATCAATCTAAGTTTTCGGATATAAATTTATAATCGAGTCAGAGGTATACAAACGAAACGGGTTAGATTTAAGATTGTTTGAGAAATTTTTTTATTAGATGGATCTTGAGTAGTCCTTAATTGATCTTAAATATATGATATAATTTATAATATATTTTACACTATAAATTATATCTTATATTTAAAATAAAAGGTGGTATAAGTATTTCGGGTTGGGATTCTCTCATAATTATTTTCTTATTATCCCTCATAATCTATAAATCATATCCGTCCAATAAATCACAATATTACTTTAATATTTCTCTCACCTTTCTAATCAACGATCTAGATTGGATGATGAAAGAACGTGATTCCTCTCCCAAGTATCTCGGATTTAGACTAGGAAAAATGTTTTTTCGGATCATCCGTTCGGTATATTCCGCGCGTCCTTATCTATGGGCTCGCTCATTACACGCAGTTTCGATATTGCACGTCTGTTATTGGTTTTTAAAAGAAAAAAAAATATGTTTATAATTTTATACAACCAGCGCGTGTACAGATTGAAGTCCTCTCATTTTCATTCCTAGCTAATATAATGTGTAATCCCCTCTTATCTATAATATAAGTACTTTTTTCCTAACTTGGTCAGGTATAAAACATAAATCTAGTTTGTTAATAAATACCAAAACTGTTTAATATCTAATTTTATATTCAGTCATTATGTGCGATTGAACTTTATAGGTGGATATGGAAAAAAATCTGGATAGAAAGTATTTTGATTAGAGAATTTAAAATTTTTTCTTAGAAATAAAATATATTTTGGGGGTTCAATCAATTCCGTTTATTATTTTACGCCTCATCAAGAAATAAACCCATCAAGTAAAGGAAAAAAAAAACACCTTTTCATTGGATAGTAATGAATGTAAAAATACTAGATCTGTTTAATATTGATACAATATTAACTTTTTGTGAAGGATATTTATCAAGTTTTACATACCTATTTAATGCTATAAATACCCTTTGTTGTAATGTTCTTTGGGCTATAACACTCTGTCGTACCAAAACAGAATCATCTTATTTGATTCATTTAAAATCACAACCTAAAAAGTTAAGACCTACACATTATCATACATATAATCATAGAAAAAATAAACTTGTTCAACAATGATCATCTTAGTCATTTTTTCAACCTAGAGCATTCTCAAGTCATTTTAGAATTGAGCTTAATCGTTGCAGATATAAGAGCATGAATGTTAAAGCCCTCCAAATAATAAGTATGCTTCTCGAAATTTAGACTTGCATTTTTTTTGCTACAAGATGAGACCAAATTCATATTAGGTGTACTTCTCTTATGTGCTTATTCCTCTAAAAGAAGGATGAACACTTTTATATATATATATATTTTACTTATTTAGATTAAACTATGTGTTACATAATGAAATATCTTTTCACCTAATATATCAAATTAATTAATTTACAATCCCACATTTAGAATTTTTTTTTTGTAACACTAATATTCTAGAAATTAATTAATTTGAGATACTGGATGCAAAAAAACATTTGAGGATGCATTATATAATTTAATATAAATAAATAAAATGTATAAAATTAAAAAAAAATTGTTCATCCCTCTATTAGAGGGATAAACACATAAGATACTGTAAGGTACATGCACCTAGTGTGAACCCAGGTGAGACCACACACACTTTATTTCAGATTTTGTAGGTTCATTGTAGTTCATATTGAGTGTTTTTTTTTCTTTGGTCAGGTTTTCTCCTTCAAGACTTAAAATGCAAATGATCTTTATATCTTTTAACAAGTGTGTTCATGAGATTTGAATTTGTATTCTTTTTCTTTTGAAGATAGAGCCTCTTACAACCTCAATTAACAGTTTGTTAGTTATCAAATTTACTCTCTATAATTCTGCCTTCCAATTAAAAAAATTCTAATATATTTTTTCAAAACAAAAAAATTACAATTTTCCTAAAAATAAATGACTAATCAAGAAAATATATACATATATGTTTGTGTTATTTTTTTGATAAGAAAAGTAAATATTAACTTCCCAATAAATTATATTTTTTGAGGAGTTAACTTCTAGATAAGGAGTTAACGGGGGAGGCCTTAACGTGGAGGCATTGTTGGACTGCTTGGAGGAGGAAGAATGAGAGGTTGAGTCGCCTCAACTGGAGAATTGCAAAAGATGATGATTTTGTGGGTCTCTCTTTAGGGAGGACCCAAGCTTAGCCGATGAGTCGGTTTCACTGGCTCTCGGCTCTCAAGTCTCAACAATTTCAAAAATATCTTCTGTCTGGGTCAACAGTTGCTCTACCCTTTGTCTTCGGTTTAATTGGTAAAAGAGTCAAGACACACTTATTTCTAGAGAAGAATGCAATTCTGAAGTTAGTCATAGCATTAGGGGAAACATATTAACTTCTTGGTGTCTAAATAAACGTTTGAGGATAATAGACGCTCACTCTATCTAACATTAATATCACTTAAGAAGAAAAGAGATTCCAACAGCTGAGCCCCTTTTTTTAAAATTCATTTATGTATTAAAAAAAAAAAACCGCCCTGAAGCCTCAAGGGTCAATGCTGAACTCAATTCAAGAGATCCGGATTGTATCGGTTGACGTGTCAACTAGTTAACTTGCACCCCCAATACACAGGATCCTGACAAACAGTTTCATTTTTCCACCGGGTACGTATGCTTTTGGCGCATTTTGACCAAGGATCCAGTCAATGTCTTTTTCCTCCCACATGGATCACACGTGCTGATTATTCATCTCTCTCTTATGTTTCTCTCGTGGATACCACATACATATGTAGCTGAAAATTGAAAATCTGATACTTTATAAATATTCTACTAAAATATAAAACTAATAATAAATAGCACTATTTAGTAATCAGCAATGCCAGTAATATACAATTTCTCAGGTGTTGAAGACTATATATATAGAACAATAATAATGCTAGGATAGGATATTTAAAGATTTTTTTTTTTTCATTTTCTGAATAGTCAAATAATTATTAACCATTCAATTGACTAAGCACAGTAGGCCTTCTTGAATTACAAGCACATCAGATCTGAAGTATCAAGCTTCCAAACTCATCTAATCTGATTTGTTTTGTTTGCCCTGTTTTTTAAACTAGGCGTCTCGGTCTGCATATGCGCTAATGGGCGCGCATTAGCCTCCATGGAACCATAATTTCCGAGGAAGGTAGAGCATATGGAGGAGCGACGTGGGTCCATCTCAACCACGAAAGAGATCAATGCAAGAAAACGCGCCACGTAGATTTTGTAACTTTTCAACCCATATAAGGCAACGAGTATTTGATAACTTGAAGAAAATAATCTTTACCGTGCGTCCAAGGAATATCCATGTGGACTCCCTTCTTTTTCATTAACCTGGCTTCCATACATGTAGATCCGGGAAATCAGCAGGCCAGTTTGTAATGTAAGCTTTAATCCTTTAAGGGCCGAGTTTAAAAATTAAAAAAGTTAAATGAAATAAACCCAGAGACAACCTTATAGGGCATCAGACTTAAAATGGCCGATTTTTTTAATGAATGTGTTCATGATGTGAAATAAGAAATTTATGATATTCTTACTCATAAAGTAGAGTTTACTACTATTGTTTAATGATATATTTCTTATATTTTATGTGAATTATTTATGGACAATATATAGTTTGCTTTTGATTATAAATTAGTGAATGTATTTATTTGTTGGATGATTCGTATTGTTTTGATATTAATGTTGATAACATTTATTTGATAAATTAGAACTTTAGTTGTTATAATTTATTAATTATATTTCTTTAGAAAAAAACGGAGAAAAAATATTTAAAATTTGAAATAATAAATTATAGACTCTATAGGGCTGGCTCTAACCCTGATGCTATTAGGCTAGACTTTAAAAAATAAATATTTTTCTTACTTTGAGACATGTATAAGTGGTTCTGATTTCCAGCTCTATACACGTAGCAACCTTTTCATTTTTGGCAGCTTGGATTCCATATTTCCAGGCAATTAATGGCTATAAATGTTAAAGTATGAGGTAAATTGAATAGTTACATGCATGCATGAATGAAGGAAATGGAAGGTGGAGAAGTAGCCACGAGATGATATATATATAGAGAGAGGGTGGTTAATTGGCTCCTTCTCTGTTGTGGGTGCATGTACCACTGCACACACAAGCATCAAAACAGTAGTTACATGTGACGAAAAGATCCAAAACAGCCACAGGGATTGTCGTCATGTAACTGATGCCGACCAAATAGCATGTTCACATCGAAAGAGCACGACAGGATAGCGAAGTAGAGTACTTTCGTTCTTTTGTCTCTAGCGCTCCACATTGTGTGACTGTGAGCACACGCGCCTTTGGTTCTGCCTCCTATTTCACTTCTTTAATAATTGAGCTAGTCATACATAGTACGTAGACTCTAGTGTGGAAGGCCTCAATTTCCGTTGTGGATCATGTCAAAAATAGAAAGTACATCATCACTTAAAAAGACGAGCTACATGAATCCACAACCATGTACTCTCTGATTAATCGCTAACGCCGAACAACACTGGCCCACTGAGCCTGCTTCTTTCCATGTGATAATCCAAAGAGATCTCTTCTCTTTTTCAGCGATAAGACCATTTGGGGTTATGATTTATGACATGTGAATCTTGATTGCCCCAGATGCTATATATCCTCCGATCCTCGTCCCGTGCCTTTCTGTTGGTAACTTGACGAGAAAGATGCTTCTCAAGTTTACTTTATAACTTTATCGATCTTGTCATTCGCAGTCACTTCAATATCTTGCGTTGTTTAGTTTGCGCTCGCACAAGAACTTAGAGAGGGCATATTTTCATGTAAGGATCCACCAAAGAGTGTGTGTATATATTAGGGCATGTTTAGGAAAACAGTAAACTCAGGAAAAACCACTTTTCTACTTGAAAAAAAGAAAAACTTGCTTTTGGTTTATTTTTTGTTTCATGTGTTTGGGGTTACGGCAAAACATCATGTGCTCTTGTCCCTCAAAAGCTTATTTATCAATAAGCCATAATTTCTTACTTCTAAGTCATGTTGTAGCACAGTGGAAAATGTAGATGTGTTGCTCTGGGTTCGGCCACAGATTTCATCTTGTCAATTCCTCTCAACCCCTTTGCCTTTTTCTTCTTTGTGGCTCAATTTTCGTTTGATAATTGACACTCTCAATATAGCCATCCTTTTTCATTCTTAATTAAGTGAATAATTCTCATTTTCAAATCTATCTATTAATATATTTTTATCTATTAAAAAGTTAACTAACACACACACACACTATTTAATAAAGGATGTATCTTACATTTTTTTAATGATAATTTAAATTTTTTGTTTTAACAAATTTAAATTTTTCTCTTCGATTATCATAATATATATAAATAATATATATGCATTTAATATTAAATAAAATTCATACATTTTTCAGTTATTTTCTTTCTCAATATGCTTTTCAAATAATAATCTAACAAAGTTTAAGTTTTAAAAAAATCATTTTGTTATATTAATTCAAACACAAATCACATTTATAATATGACCTTTTTTTCTTAAAAGGTTATAGTGCAAAAATGTACATGTGCTTTAACCCGAAGAGCATCTGACACCAAGTGTTTTTTAAGGTGTAAAATTACACACATGGTTACAAATTAGGTGCAAAAATACCCGTTAAATTTGACTTTTTTTACTTTCAAAAATGAAAAAATACACATGTGATTTGACAAAAAGAGCGCTTAACACCAAGTTTTTTTTTTAATTTAATAATATTATTTCAATTAAAGAAAAATTATTATTTTTCTTAATATAATTCCTAGAAGGCCAAATTTTTTATTTGCATAATTTATTTTATTTTTTTTAAATTCTTATTGGTGCAAACATTTATATTGCATAATTAGAAAATGAAATAAAAATTAAATAATATTGATTGAAAAATTATTTAAATAATTTTTGGTTCAATTTGTTTATCAGAAAATTAAAATTATTTTTAATTAAATATATGATTCATAATATTAAATTGTAAATGCATAACTACTCATTTATTACTTATTAATTAGAAAATTTAATTAGGGTTTAAAAAAAGAAAATAAATTATGGAAATAAAAATTTTGGCCTTCCAGAAATTATACCTAGAAAAATAATGATTTTCCTTTCATTGAAAAAATTTATTAAATTAAAAAAAGTACTTGGTGTTGTGTGCTCTTTTTACCAAACCACATGTGTATTTTTGCACCTTTAAAAGTAAAAAAAGTTAAACTTAACGGTCAAATTCAAATTTAATAGTCAAATGTTATTTTTACACTTAATTTATATTAACGTATGTACTTTTATACCTAACAAAAACACTTGCTGTTGGTTGTTTTTCAGAGTAAAACACATGTATATTTTTACACCATAACTCTTTTTTAAATTTTAAGATTGTAAAAATCAGATTAAAAAATATATATATATTTATGGCACTGTGGAACCAGACAGGCACTTGCTTGTCACGACATCGCATCATGATGGCACGCCCCATCTCAATCGCCATCATCCCAACAAATGTGGAGCAGACGTATTATGTGACTACAACACCGCATTGTACCCGGAGTTAATTAAGGGAGGAGGGTCATAAACTTATTTAAAGTGATCTTGTGTGGTAAAGAATTTGATTCGAACAAGAGGCTTGAAGCAATTTGCCATTATCTTGTTACTGAAAAACCTTCAAAGCGGACCTTTTTTTTCTTCGGCTGCAAGAGTGTCAAGAAATTAGTTCAATATTTATAATTTTAAAATCACTTGCATCCTAACCACAATAAATTAATGAAATAAATAATTAGCTATCGTTTTTATGGATTGAATTATGGCAGGCAGACGACTTCACATTAGCCACTAAAAGATCCATGATGAGAAGAGTGACAGCGAAATCGAGATCCCCTACAACACTGCCTCTGCCCGGAAAGAAAGAAAAGGACTTTGTTCTTGTATCATTCATGGTTCACTTTGTTCTTGAATTAGTCATGGTTGGAGAGGCCGAGCAGAATGATGACGTATAGGGTATAGAGATGAGTGAGTTACCGTGTAATATGGAGTGTGACGGAGACGGCAACCTAACAGCAATAACGTCCCTTAAATGAGGGACGAAAAGCAGGAGAAGTGTTGAGAATGGGCCAATAGGTATGAGAGTGAGAGCAAAAGTTCATGGATTGGCCGCTCCCACCTAATACTCCTTCTTATCTTTTTTTTTTTTTTTTTTTCAAAGGATACACATACACACACATACTGCAAACCTATACAATACTTGAAAACAAATACAAACAAAGCCAAATTAAATACAACAAAGTAGACCCAATACAAAAAACAGGCAAGCATACATTATAGATTTAAGAGTAGAAGAAGAATTATGGACAATGGCGGCATTTTCGAAATATAAGTTTAGAAGTGATGATAAAGAAAGTGTTGGTTGTAAAATCCACCTTAAAAGGCACACTTCCTTATAAGTACTAGCTGCAATTAGAACAGCTGTACAGGTACCCTATCTTGGGGTAAAGAACCTAGAAAACCTGACCTTAGAAGGAATAAGACCCATGATGTCTTGAAGAAAACTTTTGCTCCTCCGATCAAGTAAATCTGGTAACCTTGACTACAGACCTAACAACACCTCTTTAAATCCCCCCAAGAACGCAGATCTAAACTATCAAGAGATAATTGGATCTAACAATGTCCAAACAACTATCCAACCAAGAGGATTTGAACACAGATCTTAAAGATCTGTTTATTTCCGTTTTTTTTATATAAAAAAGTTTTGGAAAGATTCGACACCAGTCCCCTACCAAGGCTAGGGCATTACCCCGGGCTCTATGAGCACTTATTGGGGACTTACGAGATCGCCTACCAAAGGAGTCCCAGCGACGGCAGAGGGAATTGAACCCACGACCCAAGGGCCTAGTCCTGGATCCCTTACCATCTGTGTCAACTCTCATTAGTAGATTTGTTTATTTCTTGAGACAAAAACACTACTACAAAACCCAGTACAAAAAAAAAAAGAAAACAAAACAAAACAAAAAAATCTCACCTCCATAAGTCAAATATGGAGAAGGAGAGGAAATGACTCGCCACAAAGACGAGATAAGGCTACAACTGACAGAACTCAAAGTAAGAAAATCGCAGATGAAAAATTTGAACTTCAAACTACAACTTTGACTCATCTGTAACACGAAAATGAGGCTTGCTGGCGACTTGTGATGGAAACACAAGCCGCTGGCGAGATGTGTTGAAGATGAGAGCGTGGGATATAGAGAGAAAAGAGAGATGGTGTCAGCTAGACCTAAAGAGAAAGACGTTAATACTTCTTATCAGGAAGGGGAAATCTCTCCCTCCCAGTGCTACTTCTTGGAAATGACATGCAGCTCTCATCTCCAGCACCTTGCCTTACTTGCATTGGGTGCCACACAAACAAACACACATCTCGTTGTTTGATTTATTTTATATATTTTCCCCATAAATCTAATATTGAGGATAAAAAAATAATCTTTCTACAAAATTCATTCATATATTTTTTACTTTGTAAATAATAAAATAAAGATTTGGTTAATTCGACCGAACCAAACTGAAATATTTCAGTTAATTCAATTTCGGTTAATATGGTTAATCAATTTCGGTTCAGGTTCAATATTGATTTTATTCTGTTTTTTGGTTTTTTTCAGTTTTACCGAAAGACTAACAGAAAAAATGAATGCCCACCTGTCTGAACCACAAAGAAAGCTTTGGGCCTATTTGGTGGATCTTCCTTTTTTGCGTTTATGTTTTTTGTCGAACATAATGGGCCTAAGTCTATTTTGATGAGAATTTTTTGTGTGGATTTTCAGCGTTACAAACTCACAAAAATGGAGCTCGGCAGCAATAAAATTAAGGAGATTGGGTCTAGTAGAAGGACTACTACTTCAGACAGTACGATATGGATAACGAAAGTTTGAATCCTGCCGTGCCCGAGAATGGCTCGAATATGATTGGGAAAAAAAAAAAAAATTCAAGTACTGTCGATGACCAGAGAATTCGCTATTACTCTGTGTCTGGAAAAACACCTAGAGCTCAACAAAAGTGAATGCGAGAGACAGCAGCGATGGAGGATTTGCAGGCTGCTCTAAAGGGTCGTAATTTAACGGTTTCCACCGTGGAAGATAAGGGTCGTTGTCTCTTAGCCACGAGAGATTTTTACCCTGGTTTCTCCTTCTCTGTCTTTCTCAAACTACTTTAAAAGATCAATACCTTACTATGAACCATTGTATGGAAAACGATGTTATGGGTGGTGAGACTGTCAACTGTCAAGTTTTTGTAAAAATAGAACTTTGCTATTGCAGGAGACGTAATTATAAGCCAAGAGCCTTATGTCTGTGTGCCAAATAATTCTTCAGCCCAAACAAGGTGTGATGGGTGTTTCGCAACAAGTAAACTTAAAAAGTGCTCTGCTTGTCAAGTTGTATGGTATTGTGGAAGTACATGCCAGGTATGGTCTGGTTTGTAGCTGATTCCATTTTTCTCGTTACAGTTGAATCAGCCCAAGTATTTGAACTTCACTTCGAGTTGTGCTGCATAATTCCTGATGACCAATGATATCATTGTGGCCTTTTGGTGGACTTAATTTTGTGTCAATGATATTTTGGGCAGAGGTGTCAGAATACTTCTCAGTGTTTCGGTTTCTTCTTCTTGTTTTCTTGTTTAACCTGAATTTGATATTCATATGGCATTGATTATAGAAGTAGCTTATCAGCCCGTTGAGGATATTTTATTTGTGTTCACTAGAGGGAAGAGTGGAAGTTGCATCGTCTTGAATGTGAAGTCCTCTCAAGGCTGGAAAAGAACAAGAGAACATCTGTCACACCATCCATTCGCCTGATGGTAAAACTTTATATTCGAAGGAAGTTGCAAAGTGAAAAGGTAAAAAAGAATTCCGGAGCTCTCTATATGAAGAAAGTTAAAGAATTGGTGTCGTATGTGGGACTTCAATTAATTTACAACATAAAAAGATCCTTGAGTTTTGGCTTTATGTACATGCACATCTTTTATTGTAATAATATGATCTACCACATTGCACATCTTACCATCTTCAGCAGTTTGCAATAGGGATATCGGGATAATAGATAAATAAGACAATACAGATTATCGAATATCTGGAACCATTTGAATTGACATTGAGCAGCCATTAGATGATATTACAAGCTGTTTCATTTCCAGGTTATCCCTAGCACCGCTACAGACAACTATAACTTGGTGGAGGCATTAGTGGCACGTATCCTTTTATCACTTTGTCCTTAAGTCTAGTGCACTTAACATATATTTTCTCACATGTCAATGATGATTGTTCTTTTTAACACTCACTTCCATCTAGACATGTCTGACATAAATGAGGAACAGCTGGTTCTGTATGCACAGATGGCTAATCTTGTAAGCTTAATATTGCAGTGGCCTGAAATCAACATAAAAGAGATCACTGAAAATTTTTCCAAGGTACCATGCCTTAACAATTATGTTATCGTAAATAATTATTAGAAATTGCTTGCATTTGAAATCATGCATGTGTTGAGATATTGTGGACTGAGATTGTGTTGTCCATTGGTGCAAAGTGCTTCTAGATTTCTGCAGAGTTACTGTGTGAATTCATTAGTTCAGCTATAAGAATTAGTTAACCCCTTCCACAAGCTATTTCTAAGTTGTTTGATGTAATCTTGATGGGTATTTAAGTAGGATGGGGAACCCTCCTCCAAAAGCTGGCTATTGAGGTCAGAGAACCAACATGTTTAAATTTCCCATAAACTATGTCATACTATTCAATGCGAGACTTACTCATCGCATACTGTTGTTATCTCCATCCAATCCCAATAGGTATATATATAGTACTGTACGTTTTGAAGCTTGAGGGTGCCTTGTATCATTTAAATAATTAATTTATTCTGGACCTGATAGTGGAAAAAAATTGTCCAAGCATGTGTAGTAACCAGCTTAGGTCCATTTTCATGGCAATTACAATTCGTTGTGATCGTCACTTTTTAGTGTGGTTAAAGTCATGCTTTTCTGAATATGACTTTCTGCGAGTCCTTCTAAGGTTAAAACCTCCTAATCCTGCAGTTTGCATGCAATGCACATACCATTTGTGACAGTGAACTGAGACCGTTGGGGACAGGATTGTATCCTGTAATTTCCATAATCAACCACAGGTAACACTTGATGTATTTAAATATATGCTATCATCTTGTTCCTTGTTAGTCTTCTAATTTTGGCTGTATCATCATATAGTTGCTTGCCCAATTCAGTTTTGGTTTTTGAGGGAAGGTCAGCCGTAGTACGTGCTGTACAACATATACCCAAAGGTTCAGAAGTAAGTATTTCTTTTGCAACTTTGTGTTAGAATAGGAAGCTTTTGGCATCCAGATCTCTGGGTTACAAAGCTAGAAGTGGCATTTGAAAGGTTCCTGTGCTAACTAGTTAAAGCTTGGGGTGAGAAGATATGTTATGAGCTTTTCTTTTCACATTAGCCACATAGCGTTTGAGCATTTAGGTGTTTCTTGGGCTAATAGAAGCATCTGATTCCACCATAATCATTTTTGTAATGGACTTAATGGGCAAAAGAAGCTACTTTGTTGGCACATTATTGAAAAGATTCTGAAAACGTCTCATGTCCAATAGGTCATTAGAGGCTTTAGAGCGTTCCCTAGAACTCTTCATTATAAATTAAAATTACTTTTAGAGGATGATGCATTTTTTTTTCCTTTTCCGCTTCAAGTTCACTACTTACTTTTAGCTGCCTATTGCAAGGTTCTGATAAGTTATATAGAGACTGCTGGGAGCACTATGACCCGGCAGAAGGCTCTCAAAGAGCAGTACCTATTCACTTGCTCCTGCCCCCGCTGTGTTAAAGCGGTACTTGCTTGATTTCTTATACTGATATATCTTGTTGGCTGCATAGCGTTATATATTTAAGTAAAATGGTCATTGTGCCATTGGCTAATTGGGTTAAGTTAGTTTTTAAGGGCCAATCCGATGATATTCAAGAAAGTGCAATTTTGGAAGGATACAGATGCAAGAATGAAAAATGCTGTGGTTTCTTGATTCGTACTAATGGTAAGTGGTTTGATGGTAAATTCCCCCCTTTTTAGCAGGGTAGAGGTTGAGTTCAGTGATTGGAAACATGCCAGTTGTTATTGTGTGACTATTATCAATATGTCTAATTTCTTTATCTGTCTAAATGTGAAGATGGAAAAGGATTCCAATGCCAAGAATGTGGACTAGTCAGGGACATGGAAGAGATAAAGTTGATTGCAACGGAAGTAAAATCACTGTCTGAAGACAAAGCTTCTAAACTTCATACAACTGGCAGTATCCTTTTATATTTCTGCTAATAACATGTAACTGCAATAGCTATAAACTGAATTGTTCCCCGTTGCAATACAATCTTATCACTTTTTGAGTGTTTGCTTGATAAACTTCATTTATAAGCTACAAAATTGATATGAAGTTCATGGCCACTGTGTCAAATCCTTGATTAATAGTAGATTATCAGGAAGCTGTTGCTGTATACAAAATAATTGAGAAATTCCAATCAAAATTGTGCCATCCCTTTTCAATCATCTTGATGCAAACTCGAGAAAAGCTTTTGAAGGTATGCTCCCCTTTCTGGCTTTCTTTACTCTGTTATTTCTCCTTATTAATATATTTAACTCGATAATTGTAAACTCTGTCTTACCGATGTTTTGCTTAGTCTGATGTCTTTGCATGCTTGTTCACCACATTATAGATATTTTTTGGATTTTTTAGGTGTAAGCTAATGCGTTTTTTGAAGTTAGCTATGAATGAATGTCTTGCCAAATATAGGTAATTTTTTAAAGAATGCCTAGCAATCATCATGAGAAATTAGCACATGGATTGTGTACAATTTATTGAAGTAATGTTCTGCTTTAGATGCCTGCAGAAGAAACATTACAAATTTTACTTGCAAGGAGTTTCCTGGCCTTTAGATGTCATTACTTTGTATGGCTAACCTGATTTCTTCTCTTTTTCCCCTCTTGGTAGACCAAAAAATCATTTATCAAGTCAAAACTGGACTTTTCTTTTTCACTCATAATTGCTTCAACATGGCGACTTCTTCCTTTTTTAGCACCACAAGAATGATGTAGAAAATGATATTTTTCTGCGATTATTGTTTATATTCTGAAGGTATACAAAGAAAGATAACGTTCATGTCCTTTCCAGTTATTGATGGAGTTGGAACATTGGAGAGAAGCTCTGGTATACTGCAAATTGACCCTACCAGTTTATCAGAGTATGTCATTCTGCAACATGAATTCTCAGAAAATGGCATAAATATTAAGCTTCCTCACCATTCATTGTATTGGAAAATTCAATTATTGACTGATTTGATGATTTGACTGTTGTGATATTAAGTTCAACTTGCTTTCATATGTGTTGCATTAAGTTATATCAATTGGTTTGTCATAATGTACTCAGTGAGTGAGTATTCCATATTCCTCTAGTTGGATGCAACTGATTAAAGAATTATAGAGGGAAAGCAAATGTAAAATTCAAGGAACCTACTCTTGGAATAAGTTCTTTTCACGATGACAGTTTATGTACAATAATTGAAAAATGAAAACATTTTGGTTTCCAGGGGAATCTATGATACACTGCAAAATGTCTAAAACTGACGCAGAAATGAGAAATACAATAATTTTACTTCGGATTTGCAATCTTGGGCTGGCTATGATCCTTTGGCTCTTAGAGTTAGACATGTCAATACTTAAAGGAGTTACAATAACATATCTTTGGCTTATATTCTAGGAGAATTGTGGATAGTTCAAAACTACCTGGAATTATAAATCAGGTATTCTAGTGTTGAAGGGTCTAAGAGTAATCACTAGTAGTTTGATAGAGGGGAAAATGAATTATTGAAAGTATAAGACAACGATATGGGAGTTCCTAAAGCTTAGAAGACTTCTAAAAATCCTTATAATAAGTTCAATTTCCTGACTCGCTGCTCTTATTCAATTTGAGCTGCAAAATCCACACATGCTGCTGATGTCTAGTCTTGGACTTTCTACTCTATTGCAGGAGTTTATCCAGCAGTTCATCCGTTGCTTGGTTTGCAATATTATACTTGTGGAAAGCTTGAATGGTAAGAATCTTCCAACTGAAGTTTCAGTATATTTTAGTCTTGAAATGGACAAAGTTGATTGTTAGATTCATTTTCTTCTTACAGAAGCTTTTCCATTAGGTTAAAAGGAAAAAAAAAAAGGAATCTCATTCTCTTGAAGATAATGATTTCTATATGCATAACACGTGAAATATCACATATTGACCTAAAATATGGAAGAAACTGATGATTGTTCTAGAATTCTAGTAGTTTCTGGTCTCCAATGGGTTTGAAATGATAGTGTTGATGATACAGGTATCTGGGGGACACGGAGGGTGCTGTTAAATCGCTGACTAGGGCAGTGGATATACTAAGAATCACTCACGGCACAAATACACCTTTCATGAAGGAACTATTGATGAAGTTGGAAGAAGCCGTTGCAGAAGCCTCTTACCAACAGTCCTCCAAAGACAAGTAGCACGATATACACTTCCCTCTCTCTTGCTGTGTGTGTGTGATTTTCAAGGATGAATGCTGGCAAGTTGGGAACAGCATGTTATGTGCCCATGGCTACTTTTCGTGATTATTAATTTATTATAAGGATTGGGGGTTGCTTTTGGAGAACACTAAACTTAAGCCAAGGGTAGGGTGGGCTTGGACTACTACTTCTCGATTCCTCACTGTAGGAGTGTAGGGGTCCCAGGGGAGGTTTTGCTGGTGAATAAAATGATTTGAATTGAGCACATGTTTTTTTTTTTGTTGGTGGGGGGGGGGGGGGGGGGGGGCGGGGTTCGAGGAGAGGAGGGGAACAATTCTTATTTTTATAATTTGAGTTGACACCATTTAGTTCTCTTTTCATATCATCATTTACTTGTGATTGATTTTTTTTTTTTGTCCAAGATGTTTTTATTTTCTTCATCTTTATAAAAACTTGCAAATTTAGTAATTTCATGAAAGTCCATTTCCCCGTTTCCATGTCATAATTCTCTTAATTGGTTACTCAAGTTGGGAAATAGGACATATAATTTGAAGTTTTTTCAGATAAACGATCTGTCAGTTGTGTCATTCAGAAATTATTATTATTATTTTACTCACTTAGGACATGACAGTTGATTAATCTAAAAGCATTTGTATTCAATTTTAACCCTAAATAAAATGAAGCCCTTAAAAATCAAAGATAAACTGGATTAATGTTGGAGAATTGACATAATAATATACCAATCTCGGACCCTTTTATTTTTATTCCATTTTGTTTATTCTAACCTAAATGATTAGCTGCCATTTTTTCATTGTTAGGAGAGAATTTAAACCCTTCCGCATCCAACCTTACTCTTATCAACTGAATTTTACAGTAAAGAAGAATAAAAAAATAAACAGGCTGCTAGTACAGTCTCACTTTACAAAATTTGTACATTGTCAATCGATTTGATTGCTGCACACATTAATAACTACTAAATACTCAGGCACCACATCAAACATTAGAGTCAAGAAAAATGCATCCAATGCAATCCCAAGCAACTGTGACTCTTGACAAAATAAAAAACCTCAAAAAGTTGAAGAGCCTCTCGATGAATCTAACTTGCTTCTCTATCCGAACTTTTTAGTCGCTCATGCAGCTGGAGGCAAAGTTCTGACAATTGGGACAATAGTTTACACTGTTGATCTCGTGAGCTAAGAGAGTGGGGAGTTATTAACTTGAGGGGATCGCCAACCACCTGCTGGAGCTGACAACAGAGCTTTGAAGCTTCTGGGTCATCTGTACAAGTTTCAGCAATAAATTGTAGCAATTTAAAGCTTTGGTCTTGGGACCGGGAAGGCAGTGGCGGAGTTGGTGGAACAAGAAACGGATGTTGGAGAAGTTGAGGAATTCTCCATCTTTCATTACGGTCCCATGCTAGACACCTCTTCATGAGATCCAGAAGCCATGGGTTTGCAACCGTTTCATACGTAATTTCATGGTTTGGATCTGTTATCACTTTGAATTTGGCCCAGAACGTCTTGTACTCTGAGAATGGCGTCCTGCCGTATACCATTTGATAGAGAATGCAGCCCAGAGACCAAATATCCGATGGTCGGCCACACTTTATGATGTTTCCATTTGCATCACTCTCATTGCACAAAAATGCCTCTGGAGACATGTAACTCAGAGTACCCACCTATAGCATTGAGATTTAACTGAATCACTCGCATCAATACCACTGAATCGTAAATATAGCTTATGACTTATGCATCACATATAACCATGCAAGGACAGTTCCGGTTAAGCATTGCAGCACTTTCCAGAACATAAAATAAAATACCATTGGTCACTCGAGGATAAGTAGCAACAGGGGCATTCCTCCAGAATGGCATAATGTAAGGGATGCAACACAACTATGACATGATTTTAAGTAAATGAAATGGAGGGAAGAGAGGTTTCTATAAGCGCTACCTGTGAATCCCGTTGGATATTTGTTGTGTCGCTCATTATTGCTTTGGCTATGCCAAAATCAATCAGTTTTAGGGATCCCTTGACAAGAAGGAAGTTAGCCGGCTTTAGGTCAGAATGCACTATACGTTCCTCGTGTATTGTATTGACAGCTTGAAGTATTTGCTACAAAAAGTATCAGCGAAAGACTCAGCTAAACTGAAGTTGACGTTCTTTTCCATTCAGAAAAGGAAAGAGGAAGATACATTCATCATGGTCATATAATGGAGAAAGCAAGCACCAACGATGTGATATAAAATATGGTGTGAAAGGATAATCGATTCAGGCGATGGTGCCACAGAGACTAACAAAGCTGCTTGTCTAATTTCCAGAGGAGGATAGTTAAACATTCAGAAAATGATATGATCAACGTGAAAATAGGCCCACAACTACTTTTACATCTTTCTGAAAATTTTAGATACAAAATTCATATAATTAAATAGAGAAAGCAACCGCAGATTCAGATAAATGGAAAACTATTATTTTGTAATGTTGTAGATTTAATACCTGCCAGTAAAATCGAAGCCAATTCTCATCTATGGTCTGGTTGTATCCATCCAGTTCCTTCCACTTCTGAGACAGCATATGAGCCAAATCAATTTCTCCATATTCAAGCACCATGTATATATATCCATCATCCTTGACTCGGGTGTCTTTACTACTCAAGGAGCCCCTCAAGACTTCATCAAGCAAAGTCTTGTCAGTCACCTGGGTACGTAATAGGGGTGAAGAAGCATTATGCCACCACATAAGAGTGTAATATTTGCAGATTTGAAACCATAACGGATGTACAATCATAAGAATCATCGATTCACTTTTCTTCCTAATACCTTTTGTCACTTAAACATTCCTTAACAAAATTGGCACCATTTGCATGTGCACACAACATATAGAAAAAGAAAAGGGACGTCAGGGGCAATCAAAATATAATGAAGAGAAGTAAAACATTTGAAACAAGGGCGAAAAGGGACAGAGAAACAGGTAAGTGTATGTTGAGAAGTTATAGCTCGAGGGACAGAAAAGTGAACAATAAAACCGACACAGGGAGTTATCTTGTATGTAACAGCCTAACAGATATCTTCTGTGGTTACTCTAAGACAAAAAATTCTTAAGAATCAGTTCACAGTGAAAGACAGATCAGCGGATATCTAAACTCATGAAAATAGGGAAACCAAACGGGAACCATAATTTGGTTGGGCAAGTTCACAGATCTGACCCTCCTAACCCCATTCACTCTAGAATAAGGCTGTCCATATCGTGTTCTCAAGTCCTGGACTTCCAGTACTGTTTTGAGAAATCAAACATTTGGATGGCATTATAAATTATTCAACTACCGCTCCAAGAAATCATAAATTCATATAAATCCATGCAACCTGAAACTAAATTTCATACCTCCCAGTCGCAGCATGCAACCTTGTTGAAACAAAGAATAGAGACGCAAAGCAAAAATATCATATAGAACTGCCTCTAAGAGAGTAGAGAAAATACCTCATAGTCAATCAGCTGTATAATATTATTCTTTCCCTTCAGCCTATTTAGATACTCTATCTCTTGACAGAACCCATATGCAGTGGCATAATCACGACCCTTTAACTTGATCTTTTTAAGGGCATAGATTGTACAGTCTGATGATATTACTTTGTGTACTTCACTACTTCCTCCACTACCTATCTTGCCAAGCCTTTGATACAGCTTGCCGTTTACTTTGAAAAACAAATCAGGGTCATAAGCCCTTTTCCGAGTAGTTGATGTGCCTTTACTACTTACTGCCTTCTCTTGTTTTCCTGACTTGGATGAGTCCAACTTAACATCTGAAAATGAAGTTCTAGACATTGGAGCCTGAGATTGTATGTTGGTAACATCTGCAGATCCCTTCACCTTAGATGGCTTATCATCACAAGTACTTTTACAAATGTTACTTTCCTTTAGCAAGCTGCCTTGCTGCTCCTTGCATAGGTCAACATCCTTAAATGGTATCCCTGCATTAGTGGCAGAACTGGGTACAACAGATGCTTGATCCACTGACATTTTATTGGTCTCTTTTAAAGTGCAGGATGACTTCACAACTTGAGTTATCAGTTGACTATTAACATTATCTTCTCTCAAAGGTTCTGCTGCCACATTTGAACCTATATCAACATGTGACTGATAACAATGGGTTGTTGAATTTAGCATGGGAGCTGAAGATGAATGGACAGATGTTGTGGTAGCACATGAAGGTCCCGCTACTGAAGATTGAGTAGCTGGCTGATTTAAAAAGCTTCTGAATTGCTGCAGATGATCCAGAATAGCTGTTGTTCTTTTTGCCAAATGCGAATTTAATCCTCCATCAGATCTCAAAGTTAATTCAGATTCTGCCTGCAAGAGACTTTGGTGCTTTGGATCTTGATTGAATAAATTAAATTCTTCCGGCTGGGTGCTTGCAGCCCATTCCATTTCTGTTAATGCAAGTGAACCCATATGAGATGATAAGTTCTCCAACTCAGTGGCCTTTCCATCATCGGCCCCTGCATGTTGAAAGGAAAGAGAAGAAATATATTGCAGGGGGATCATGACACATTTGGGGCATGCCTAACACAGCAATTTTTTTAGGGGAAAAAGGGTCTCACATTGTAAAGGAAAAACATGTCAAAACAACAGGTTTTACATGCTAAGTGTCAAAAATCTAAAGTAGAGGTTCCACTGAAAATATATAACAAGTTACCCTGGGCAGTAGTGTCGTTTCCTACTGAGAACTGGACCTTCTTCTGACCATCTACATTTTGAGATTCCACTGGCAAGGAATGCATGACAACCTTGTCTTTACAATTAGTCATTACATTTAAATGACAATCTTGTGCATTCAATGGATTGCATCCTCTGTCAAGTGCATTGTAGCAACTGCCAGAAACAGAAGGAGGTGTGATTGATTCGTCCTCTTGACCTTCTCTAATCATTGAAGTTGTGCTATTTCTATGTGCACATGACTCCATCTCCGACTGAATCTTACTTGAAGATATGTCCTGGGACTTCTTATCATCTAGATTTGGACCAACTATCTGCGTAGAATTTCTTGACACCTCACGTTGAGGAACCATCATGCGCCTCGGTCTTATATTTGATTGCACTGTACCTGAGAAAGTCTCACAAGAATAAATAAATGAATGAATGACATGAATATAGCATTCATCTCAAGCCATATTTACTGAGGAATTAAACTAGTGATTGATTAAAGACGGGGAAGAAAGACACCAATTAACATGAGCAACCAACAATTTTGACCCTCGTCCTGTAAATGGTAGTGTCTAAATTTATAGCGATTTAGCAAAGACAAACTACTTCAATTGCGATTTGTGATCTGCTGACTCCAGAGTCTACCCAAAGAAGCTGATTCATTGAAGTAAATTCTAATATTTTGCATTCCAAAATTTGCCAAGGACAAACGCCAGACATTTCGCACGTTTATAGAGAACGCAACGAGCTGAAAATTTACTGTCAAGGTCAATAATCCCAGACGAACGCAACATTCCTCCCTTCAACCTTCACCACCACCCCCAAACCAAAAAAAAAAAAAACACGAAAAATAAAAAAGACAAAGAAAGAAAGAAAACCATGCCTCAACCGAGGGAGTTTAATCAAACAAGAATATATCTAGCCAGTCTTCCGACTCTTTGCCCGCCACTTGCATTGGAACCAATAATACGAGAAAGAGACTGACGAGTACGAATTGTTAAGTTAAAACCCTAAATTATTAGTATCAAAGTTAATAAGGCTTCTGCTATGTTAAATAAAAGGCATATATTTTCAGATTCACTACACATCTTAACTCACAAACAATAAGCCAATTCGAATAATAGATGCAGTATAAAAGATGGAGTTCGTTACCGAGAGGACGATGACGCTTGAAGGCGGCTTGAACATGCCGGAGGAAGTCCGGCGGTGAGGAAGAAGAGAGGGATGATGAGGAAGACGATGCAGTATCGGGATTGATTGGACGGATCAGGTTCTTGGAAGTTGGAGGTGAGACCGGAAGGTTAGCCTTCCCATCCATGGAGTAATCTCCACGGCATTTCTGTCAGAGAAAAAGCCCCAAGTAAGAAGTACAGAGAGCAACCACTCAGCTAGAAGACGTTCTATTGAGATTATCCATTGAAAATTTGAAGAATCCCATTACCGGGAAATTGTCCAGTGCCTGCTCCTGGCCGAAGACGGACAGAGACAGCTTTTGAAATGGCCGGTTTGGCGGTATGACAGGGGTAGTGGATTCAAACGGGCTTCATTTCTAAGATTGCACTTTTTCAGTCCTTAGGCCTGCGGCCCATGATTTGAATTTCACTTCGTATGATCGCCCAAAAGATAGCAGGGCCTGATCCCTGTCACAGCTTGGCGGGAGACATGGCTGGGGAGAAATTATTCAATGCCATTTTCTCTTCTAAGCCCATGTGAGCACACTCCTCCTATGGAATCCAAATCCAACTTTGTTCTTGTCGTTTGTTTGTTTGTTTTGTTTTGTTTTTTTGGTGAGTGTCTTCATCTTCTTTTTCTTATGTATAAATTTTAGAAAAAAGAGTTAGCCTCAATCAAAATTTAAAAAGTAAGGCGAAATCTCCATTCTTTCTAGGTAATATTAATATTAAGCAGTGTGAGCTGTCTTTTACCTTCAGATATCTAAGAGTTAGGATGCCTTCAACACCTTAACTAACTCCATAATTAAACATTCTTCCTTTGGTGAGGATGTTCAACCCTTTTATTAATTAGATCAAAGGACTAGGGGTTGAGTGTCATCTTGTTATCAGCCGAACCTAACAATTAGAATACAACTAGTATTTTCTTTGGACCGGTGTTGAAGGGTACCTAACAATTAGAAATTTAGAATACAGCTAGTATTTTCTTTGAACCTGTGTTGAAGAGTGTCTTTCTCCTTATGTCTGATTATTTGGGCTATGTTGATTAAAAAAAAAAAACGATTATTTGGGCCATGCAACATTGATCAATTATGTAACCTGATCAATTATTTTTAAAATATATTAGTATATATCTGGCCAATTAATTAAAAATAAAAATATCATTATATTATATTATATACCCATATTAGCCTGACGTTGGGATGAAGCTGAATTTTTATAAATTATGTAATTTAAATTAAGATAAAAATTTAATTTATATAACAAGAATTAAAAAAAATATAAACTAATGTTTAAGGATAGAATGGTAAATTAGTTATTACTTCCTCATCTTCCTCATGAAGGAATTATTAGTTGTATTATATCATATGAATTTATGTGGAATTATGAGATTGGAAATATTTTATTAATAATTTATGAATTGTATAAGAGGGAATGGTGGATGTGGATTTGACGGGAAATTACTCAAAAAGAAAGTACGGGGGTGAAATTTTGTACAAAAAAAGAGTGAACTTCTAGGTGTACACTAGTTAGTCATTTGGCCTATTTGTCTTTAATAGGGCCTTGACACCCCACTAGTACATTAGAGGAGGAACCAATGGTCCGATCCTGCACTCTGTGGATTTTAGATGGTCCATCTCACTTGATCGATGAACTTGTTGGGTTGAACTACCAGTCACATGGGTGAGTACTAGCCTATGGGTTTAGTTAAAGGAAATAAGAAAGGATCAAGAAAGGAAATAAGGAAAGATTGTGAATAAATTCTTGTAAATTGATTTGTGTACTGTTCTGCTAAATCTGAAAAATGAAATATTCATATAGTGCATTGATATATATCCATATGTGTTGCCATGTGAAATCATTAATATCACTATAATTTTATAATACATCACTAGACACCTCACAAACAATTACTTGTATGCCCGATGAAATAAATTGATGGTTACTATTTTTTAGATGATATTTCTCGTACGAGTCCATCAAAGAAAGCTCCGGAAGCTTAAGAAACTTTTATTAATAGTAGTATTTCTACCTTTTTATTTTATCTTGGATTATTATATATTGTCATGTTATGACTTGTTTTGTATATTTTAGTTTATTTAATTTTAAACATTTGATAAATAATGTTTGATTTGATCAAACCCTTAATTAGTTATTATTATTTTATAATTATGAAAAAAATAGAGGACGTTACACATGTGAAAAAGGTTTTATCTCAATCTGAGGAAAAAAATTTATGAAACCATGGTTTTATAGTTTCTTTGACAACAAAAATGATTATGTGCATGTTTAGATTAACTTTTAAATAATAACTTTCATAATTTACATAGTATAAGTATATAAAATAAGTTTTTTCTCGGTTAAGAGAAAATAACTTCTAAAACTATATTTTATTCTTACCATTTACCAAACTTGTACTTATAACATAAGCGAATTATGTCTGAAGTAACACACACACACACATCCTGGTCAGACTGAAATAACGCAGGCCTAGGTTCATACCCGAGACCTCGTCACCGAATAAGATTACATGATCGATCGAAGTCTTGATCATAAATGCCCGTGTTGGATCTGTCTTCCCCACGTTTGTAAAATTTTCACACCAGCAATTTCCCACCCTCCTGCCACCTAATTTTTTGTGATATGACTGAGCCGTTAAAATGGGTCAGGTCCATCGAGTCGGCCTATTTAAATCTAGCTTTTTAAGGGTCGGGTTTGAAAAATAGAAGAGATATTTGAAATTAGCCTTAGAGGGCTGGCCCTGAGAGTTTCGGGCCAGCCCTGCAGGCCCTTTTCACTGTAGTTTTTTCTTTTTTAAAAAGAAAAATTTATTAATTTATATATATTTTGTATTTGTTATAAAGTTATTTATCCATTTAACTACAAATACATAATAACTATACTCTAATTTTATTATTTGATTTATTATTTATTGCAAATAAAGATTATAGACGTGTTCATGATGCGGGAGAAGAATTTCATAATATTCTTACTCATGAGCTAGAGGCTACTACTTAAAATGAAAAACAATGAAATGTCATTAAAATTGATGATAATGACGAAAATGATGACAATAATAGTCATCGTACTAATGTCACTTAGTGATATACTTTTTATGTCGTATGTGAGTTATTTGTAAACATAGTTTGCTTTTGATTATAAATTAGTGACTATCCTTATTTATCAGATGATTCGTGTTGTAATTTACCAATTATACTTTTTTAAAAAAAAAGTGGAGAAAAAATAGTTAAAATTTGAAATAGTAATTTTCGGACCCTGCGGGCTGACCCTAGCCATGGTGCTCTAGGGCCAGACTTTAAAAAATAGGTGTTTTTCTTAATCCAAACCCTGGAGGGCTGACCCTATTAGGCCCTGTCCCTTTCACGGGCCAACCTGATTAACGGCTTTAAATATGACTACCGTCCGTGGCCCAATTTGAATTCATAAATTCACAAATTGGAGTATAAAATACTTGTGCCAAACCCCGTGCATCACCTGGCGGTGAAATCTATCTCTGTTTATGATTGGCGGTTTCACAAGTTAACAGGCCCGTTTACGTGCGCTGCTGTCTTCCCAGCTTTGCCATATGCCACTTGTTACTGTGTTACTTTGTCTTTACTGGGAACAGGAACAATCACTTTACTTCTCCTCCCAGTACGTCCGTCGTTTAATAAGGTTCTTATATTTGTCCTACGCATTAATTGTTCTCTCTTTTTCTATCTTTTAACATCTTCCAAGGTTTCGGCTTAACTGACTTGCAGGCTAAACTTTCACTCATGTCCATTATATTGCCGGCATGTATATATCTAAGTATCTTAATTGATATCACCAAACAGGGTAGTAGTTGCCCAAAGAACAACAATAACAAACTATATAACACGGAAATTTTAAAGATGGAGATCTTCTTATTCTCATAACTGTCCCACTAAAAGAAGTGAACATAAAAGGATGGCAAAACCGGCAGCTTTATGTAAGGAGTTAAGATAAAGGTGGGAATCACAGGTTCATTGAGCAATAAGCAACAACTAAAGCATTGCCCGATGCCATCAGTCAGCCAAAAAAAGTATTCTCAGTTCAAAACAGAGGCTCTTTACATTTTCACCCAACGGCCAAAATCTCTGTACCATACCCATCTACCACTCAAAATATCTTTGATCAACAACGGCTATTTCTCATGATTTTCCCGTTCAGCGCCTTTGTGCACATTCGCAAACGAAATGTAGCTTGAGTATGGGATTAAGAGGAGGTTAATTAGCGGTAAGCAAGAATTTCAAACCACTGGAGGGAACTGGATGACTCCCATTTATTTACTGCTATCTATGTCTATTAAAGGACCAAACTTTATTCGGAAGCATATGGGGTGGCATGATTTTGAGGCAAAAGGAATCAAAGTAAGCACCTTTTCTGTCATTGCAGGCACCATTATGGGGTAATTAGTGGAGTACCTTGCAAATGGTGAAAATTCTCTTAGCCCCAGAAAAGCTCACCTTGGTCCTCGAATAACGACAACTTTAATTAATGGTCTGACTTCCACCACCATAAATTGATGTGAGCCGGGCGAAATGAACTACTTAATTAATTATCGATCCGCATTTCTTAAATGTCTAAGAATATTAAAAATTAAATTTTTTTAATACTATGAACAAACACTTTCAAAAACTCTAACGTGATATAAAACCAGCACACATTCTACTATAAGGGAGAACATGATTAATGACTCTCGCTGGCTTTTATTAGTTTATTAATCTTCTAGATCTGTCAAGATATCCCCCACGTAAGCAATTTTGTCATTCTGATGGAAGTGATTATTTTATAAGTTAAACACTATCAGTCTAGTTAGGTGGCATCTAATTTTTATGCCTCCCATTAAATCCAAAAAACGCATACTCGTACAGACTTTAAATTAGATTCCAACGTTGTATATGACGTGATTTCATCGTTGAATCAAACACGGCGTACTTGATGCAGCCATGATGTCTGTTTCTAAGAAGCGTCCTCAAGTATAATGGATGGCTTCAATTTCCAAAAGAAGAAGAATAAGAATACTTCTCTTTCTCTTTTTTTTTTGCTCAGAAAAAAGAAGAAGAATAAGAATACGAAGCTAACAAATTCCTCATGATTATTATTCAGCTTGCCAGATGTTCCATCAGGCAATTTGTTCAGGATTTTATTACACACTAATGATAGAGACATTATTTCTGACACCATGATTTCCCCCCATTTCTGTTTTTGTTCTGGGCATTATGTCGTGGAAATTACTGTTAGCAGACAACAAATAGAAGTTCTAGAGGGCGTTGCCTGCTGGACGGGATTACTGATAAGTCCATAGGACTTCTTTTTCATAGTCAAAATTCGAGCACAAAGCCACTAGCACGATCCCTTTATGAAAACATGCATCATGCCCGGACCCTGGTGGATATCCCTGAAGAGGATTCGAAGTATGCGGCTTTAAGGTTTTCTTTTTGTTACCATCTCCTTCTACTGTGACATTGACAAGTATCCAACTCAGAACCTAAAGTGTATATGTGTACATCAACCCAACACGTGTGTCATTTTCAATCAGAATAACTAATTAGTGGTCATGAGAAGTGGGAATCTTATGAGATCAACCACCCATAATCTTTAAATTATGTTTGTCAAATCGATTTAAAAAGTCACAATATTATTATTTTTTTCCTTTAGTTAACCGATGAATGAATCAAATAGACTGATAGACGATGAAGGATAAGAAGAGGATCTGCTTCCAAGGATGGATTGGGCTTCCAATGGTATTTACAGAAATATATATGGAAAACATTTTATTATCTTGTAGGAAAACCATTTTCTCATGTCACACATACATGAAATGGTGGGACCCATATATATATATATATATATTGATTCATATATATGTGTGTGGGGAGGGTCCCACCTTTTCATATGTGTGTAGAATTTTTTTTTCCTTATGTAACATGAGAAAACCAAAACCCAATATATATATATATATGTGTGTATGTGTATATATATATATATATTGTGTATGTTTGTGTGACGCTACTAATAAGGCCACGGCCTGAAAAGGCGGGACTTGTAGGCCATATCTCATTACTTCCCTACAAATTAAAAATAAGACCCTTTCCCCATCGCATCTAGATAAATCAACGGTGAGATTCCGATCATAGCCCACATTCCTCATCTCAGCAAGAACTGCTGTGAGTTTCTGAAAGTTTATAGGTATGAATTCACTATCACATTCTGCCACTAGAGTGAGCTCTGCTTCCTGCAAGCTGCATCCATGTTCTCTATGAGTTTTCTGATATAAACCCTTCCACCAGCTATTCTTGTTTGGCTCAGCCAACTTTCATCTTTATTGAAATGAGCAAACCCAGAATCCATAGGAAATCCACCAAGCAAGCCACTGCAAAGAACCAAAAACCGCAGAAATCAGAGAAACAACCCTCTTGGTTAGTGGTAAGAGGCCTATTGACATGTAGAAATGTTCAAACCCAGCCGCAGCAGAAGCAGCCGCAACAAATTCCTGAAGGGAAACAACAACCAAAGAAGAAACAAGAACAGCGAAAGTTGCAGGAGGAAAGAGTCCCAGAAGATCAGAACAGCAAGAAATGCAAGAAGATGAAATGTTCAGGCTCACTTTGTAATAACACAAATATCATGGCAAAGCCTGAAACTGGATGCCCGGATTCGCACAACAAAAAGGCCTCATTGTCTGCATGTAGCAGCAGCAACAATGATTCTTCAAGCAGATCCATGAAAGCTCCTCCACGAGAACCCAACGCAGCCGTCTTGGCATCTTCTTCATTATTAGCATCTTCTAGTTCTTCTGTTAGCGGGTCTTTCAAGGGAATGCCCTTCAGGAGACTCTCTGGCTGTTATGAGTGCCGAATGGTGGTTGACCCTGTTCTGGGTTTCACCAGAGACCCTTCTCTTCGAAGCAGCATTTGTCCATGCCCAGACTGTGGTGAGATCTTCACAAAAGCTGAAAGCTTGGAGCTTCATCAGGCTGTTAAACATGCAGGTAAATTTCAATTCAAACACCAATTATCATTCACAATAAATTGTTGATTTTTATCTTTGCACATGTAACAAATTATTTGTCTGGTTAAAAATTTCAGTATCGGAACTGGGTCCTGAAGATACAAGCAAGAATATAGTAGAAATCATATTCCATTCAAGCTGGCTAAAGAAACAGTCCCCAGTCTGCAAAATAGACCGCATCCTCAAAGTCCAAAACACCCAGAAGACGATATCCAAATTCGAAGAATACAGAGATTCCATTAAAGCTAAAGCAACAAACCTCCCCAAGAAACACCCACGTTGCATAGCAGATGGCAACGAGCTTCTCAGGTTTCACGCCACCACTTTCGTGTGCTCTCTGGGCCTAAACGGTTCGTCCAACCTCTGCAACTCAATACCACAGTGCAACGTTTGCAACATAATCAAGAATGGCTTTAAGGTGGCGGCAGAAACGACGAACGGAGAAAACGACGGGAAGGGAATATTGACGACGGCGACGAGTGGGAAGGCACACGACAGAGCGGTGGTTTCCGGGGACGAGAAAAATGATGTCAGGGCGATGCTGGTTTGTCGTGTAATAGCTGGCAGGGTGAAGAAGAACATGGAAGGAAGTATGGAAGAGCATGATTCGATTGGATGTGGTGTCGGGGCGTATTCTAATTTGGACGAGTTGTATGTGTTCAATCCAAGAGCTATATTGCCTTGTTTTGTTGTGATCTACAGAGGTTTTTGATGCGCCTTGTCGGGTTAGGCGTCTCTTAAGTTTTTCTAGGTATGAATTATTAGTGTTTATTTCTGCATCCAGCTTGTTAAATCGCTCATCAATGGCAATATGGCTATTATTTGTCATGGGGGAAGGATTAGATGATAGATCTCCTTCATTTTTGTATTCTTCCCAATCAATGGTAAATTTGGCCCCAGAATTGAATTGTATGATAGTGTGTTTGCCTCCTTAATTTCGTCCTGCGCATACGGGTCTCTTTTGCAATAGTCAAAGTCGTTTTGGCTAAGGTATCATCTTTCAGAGACAGTACAATATATAAATCATTGAGTTTTATAAAAATAAATATCTTCTCTTCCCCACCTGAAGTCCTGAACTCTTGTCAAGTTCGAACGAATCAATGGCCACCGACACTCATTTGTCGAATTCAACCACTAATTATCTTCCACACACGCACACAACACACAAATTCTCAACGCCCGGGGGGAAAAAATCAGCGTGGGGCACCAAGCTCTGGAAAACATTCAGAAGCACTGAAGCAGAGTTGTAAAAGTGGCGAATGTAAATAAAGGGTGGCCCTGCAGCCCCTGCTCAGTGACTATAGTATATGGTAGATCGGCCCCTTGACCTTTTTTTTTTTTATCCTCTACAGCGAAATATGGCGCCAAACGAATAGGCAAAAGGAATTATGGCGTGAAATTTTTGGTGTAGCTTTTGCAGTGTATTGGTTATTGAAAACTGTGAAGGAATCAGAAGTGGACAAGGCATGCTTGAAGGCAGAGTAGAAACAAAAAGAAAAGGCCGTAGCAAGTCAGTATGAAGACTTGTTGGGGGAGACCAAAACTCAATGGACGTAATGATTGAGAAGGAAACGAAAGCACCAGAAAGAGTTCTTGTATGGATGAGGATGACACAGCAAAGAGCCTGCCTTATGTTGGCAAATTTAACAGGCTACAGTGATAATCAGGAAATGGGGTTCACCTTTGTAAAATTAAAACACATGCACATGACAAATTTGATAAAAAAAAAAAAGATGAACAAAAAAAAAATATGAATGACGTATAATATAAATCCTATATTTAGTTATATTACTTCATATCAATTTCTCTTTTTCATGCACGAGTACATGAGTAGAAATGCAACAGATTCACTTTACTGCTCTTTCTTCTAGCGGAATCAACATGTGTTCTTATTTTATTCTTTCGTAGTGTTTTGCTCATCAGTACTAATAATGGGTGAGACGTGACTAAAACAAGCTTTAATTGTTAAGGACCATTTTACGTCTTCTGCACATCTGGTATGGAAAGATTATACAAGGAACGGGTACTTTTGCTTCGATCGACTGGAGAAACTAATCAAACACAATTTAATTTCCAAAAGGCACGCTTACTGTTTATCTTTGGAATTGGTTTCCCCCAGCACAGGCTCGTAGTGATAGAAAAAGTTAAAACCACGGCGTCTTTAACTGGCATCCTTTCCAACAATCCTAGTGCATTGTCTGTATCACCCTGTTCTGCGTATAGATCCGTAAGAATGCTTCCAACAACAGTCTAACTCATAGCCAAAGTTATTACCAAACCATGCCATTGAGACGTCAGTCTCGAATTCTTGAAGTAGATTCTGATTTTTAAATCGATGCTAAAAGCATAGGCATTAAACTGTGCACCAGGCCAGAATTATAAATACGTACGATCAGATTTTTAAATCAACAATGATACCTATTCCAGGATACAAGACCGGGTTCTGCATTCGGCTGAACAAATACGAAGGTTCGTCCTTGATTCTTTCTTTAGTATTTGAGAATAATCCGGAAGCATCTGAGTCTGAGACCTGATTTGATCAAATAATCTTGGAAAGCAGCAAAAAAATTATCTTGAAGTCTATGAGAGAATCAAAATATTTAAAACACATATACTGTTACAATATATACAGTGACATAGGTAAGGAAAAATGGGTCAATAAATATCCACTGGCGCTGATGCACCCAGTAACGTCTCACAAGCATCATCGCATGAAATCAGATTCAGACGTACAAATGCAATTAACACCCATGTCATGTAAGAAGCCTTCGTTTGAAGGGAAAAAAACCATATTGATCATAATGTGCCAAAATCCTCCAGTACATTCTCATAACATCAGTGTGCCCTTGAATTACAGAGAGTAGGAAAAATAAGTCACATATGAGTACGGTGGTCTATTAAAACTCTTTCATTATTGGGGTGTACAAGTTTGTTTTTGCTCCAGTCATAAATGTTTTGATGGTAAACAGATCCAAGTTCGTAGCAGGGCCCAGTTAAAGCCTTTACCTCTTTACGTTATTATTAGAATCTGATTCTTTTGTTGGGCTAGATAGCTGGGCTTCAGCTTTGACGAGTTGGTCCATATTTATTTACACAAGGACTCAGCCCATTTAAGGGACGAATTTCTGTAGCCATTCCCTTTCTTTTTTTGGGAACTGAGTTGCTATAGCCCTTCAGAACTTTTGGTTCCAGAATTCCACAGGCCTGTGTTCTTTTCTTTTCCATTTTAATTTGGATTTAATGTTTCTATTTTGTATAAACAATAATTGCTGAAACTTTCTTTTTCTTTGGACCTGAGTTGCTAGAGCCCTTCACAACTTTGCATATCTATTAGTTATTTAATTGTATATTGTATATCATTAGATTACATATCAGTTTATAAATGAGATAAATTAATTTAAAGAAAAATTATACATATAAATATTTTAATATAGTTTATTTAACGTTCTTAATTTTTAAAAGGAAAAAAATCAAGTGACTTTCTGATAGTATAATTGAAAAATACATTTGTACAAAAATTCCAAACACAGCCTAATGAAGTGAACAGTTAGTACTGTTAACAAATTTGTTCTCATGCATGTACATTTCCTATTTTATTCTGGCATTAAAACATTACTAATTAGTAATTATTGGGTAATTGGGACACATGTTCCTTCTTTTTGCTTATCATTGAATTCCTAACATCTCACATTCATGGCCTTCTTTAAGGGGCAGATCAAGATATAGAATGTGATTAACGATCACAGAAACAGAAGAGGTGAAAAAGTTGACGTGTGGCCACCTGACACCAAAGTCAAAGTGGGGCACTGCTCAGCTTCTAAACACGTTTCCTCTCCATGATTAGTCCTTCTGTTCTGTGACTCAAACCCAGAGACGAGCCGGTGAGAGTCCCACGTTTACATGTCCATATGCATTGTGGGGTAACACCCACTTGCTCGAAAGCCACGGTTAGGCCGAGAATGTCATCTCGATGTCACGACCATGCTTCTTTCAACGAACGTGACCCTTCAGTTCATTCTTCATCTCTTCCTTCATAAAGTGATCCTTCATTTGTAACTAAGTACTTGTGATTATCCACTCTCTCTGATAGAGATGCTTCATCTGGCTCTCATAAACCCCACTAACTCTGCAACCATGGAGTTCACACAGATCAGCATTCTATCATTTTGAAGATATATAAAGTTCAGATGCCTAATCGTTACTAGTTTATCTAGAATAATTTCAACCAGTTGAAATGGAGACTTTTAATCAGGATCAGTATCATATCATCATTTCATTGCTATACTAGCTAGTTGCATCAATTATATTTATATTTCCCCTGTGATGTGACTAAGGGTATTTTTTCCTTTTTTGCTGGACAAATAATACAATCCTATATAAGATATTGAGATGAAGCTGATTAATACACTGTCACTGAATAATTATTGATCAAGTAAGTTGTATATACTTACTTGAACATGAGAGCGGGGAATTAAAAAGAATTCATTTTTAGGTTGATTAGATGAGCTTACATTATTTTTCTGGCCCTGTGCCTGATGAGTTGGCTGATATTGGCAATACCCAGCCAATTCCATGCACATCTCATCTGATCAGAGACCACTCACAAGCTTTATTTCTTTTCAACGTGTTATCATTTCTCTTTTTGACTGGAAGTAGGCAAATGTCTCATAACGATCAAGCCTACAATATCTAAAATTATATATATGATTTTTCCCCCTTTGGGAATTACAACCTGGGCGTCAAAGCTAAGACTAGATCGTCATTCATCATCATCGGATCATAGTTTATATATATAATAGTCTTCGTTATCATGTATTCAAATCAACATATTCAATAATTACCTTACTTTTTTTCCTTTTTCTTTTTGTGAATATAATTACCTTAATAAATGAAATAAGGTGCTCAATTGCCCCCCAAAAAAATGCCACCCACCTTGTAACTTTATGGGGCTTCAGGCATCATTATTAGCACAGGCAACAATGATCGGCATAAAGTAATCAAATTATATATCTGCAAGATTTAGCAATGAAAGAGCTAAAAGAGATTATCTTATATATTAAGATTTTTTTGTTAAACCCAGTTGGATTACGTGGAGCACTAATCATGATTAGCTAACGAGTCCCCCCTCAAAACCAATCAGTCACCCACATCCTGCGTCTAGTTTGGTTTCCCCCACGCTGACTCAGACCCAACACTTGTAAATTGTAATCCCTCATTCTCGCTTTTTCTCTATCTAATCCACGTTCATGATCAGTCAGTATGAATGGGCTCTTCCTGCTTAAAGAACCTAATGGGCCCAAGGCGGGCCACCCGCTCGTGCAATGTTGCTATCCCGGGCTAGTTGAAGCCCACAACCCTGTGCATATCCAAATATCTAAAAGGAGACACCTAAAGACTAACGTTTTTTTCACCAAAAAAAAATAAAGACTAACGTTTCATATAAATCTCCTTAATGTGTAAACCGTAAAGGAAGTTAAGAAAGGTTCCCCACAGACCACACGGGGTATTTAATCAAATGAATTGCTCAAAAGAAGTTATAGTAGGGAAGTAGAGTGGTGAATTGAGAAGCAATTTCTTCTGTCTATATTTCCATTGTTTTCATCCACCCACAGTGCCTGAACTTGCAAGTTATAACAATGGCTTCCGAGAAGGTTGAGACTGTGGTTGCTGGAAACTACCTAGAAATGGAGGAAGAAGATGGTGATTCCAAGTCAGCTAGGAGCAAATTATCTAAGCTATTTTGGCATGGGGGTTCTGTGTATGATGCATGGTTCAGCTGTGCCTCCAATCAGGTACTACTTAAATAAGTAACATCACTTTTTTTTAATTATCTTTTTCTTTGGAAAAAATAATAGTATTGTTTTTGTGGATGCTCTCTAAATGGGTGACGGAATGAAATGTAGGTTGCACAAGTGCTGTTGACACTGCCATATTCCTTTTCACAACTGGGGATGTTATCTGGGATCATTTTTCAGCTGTTTTATGGACTTATGGGAAGCTGGACGGCTTACCTTATCACTGTTCTTTATGTTGAGTACAGAACCAGAAAGGAGAGAGAGAGAGTTGATTTCAGGAACCATGTAATTCAGGTATTCCCGTTTGATGGCTTCTTGTATGCCCCGAATGTATTCTTACCCTTATGTGACTGTTATACCCTGTATTTTAGGCTCTCTCTTTTTTAAGCTAAACCTTAATAAGGTTAATAGCTTCATGAGTTTTATCATATTTATCTTTGAATCCTGTTTGTTTCTTCTTCTTCTTCTTCTTTTGGCAGTGGTTTGAAGTTCTTGATGGACTACTAGGAAGATATTGGAGGAATGTAGGCCTTTTTTTCAACTGTACTTTCCTTCTGTTTGGTTCGGTGATTCAACTTATTGCTTGTGCAAGGTAGGTATTTGATGATAATCTTGAATATATAACATTTAAATACTACTGTTAATTATTATTTTTCCCATCTTTCTTGATACAATGAATGAATCTTTTCAGTAACATATACTACATAAACGACAATCTTGACAAAAGAACTTGGACTTACATATTTGGCGCCTGCTGTGCGACCACAGTGTTCATCCCTTCTTTCCACAATTATAGAATTTGGTCCTTCCTGGGCCTCATGATGACAACTTACACTGCTTGGTATCTGACCATAGCCTCCCTTATCCACGGACAGGTAAAGGACTTTTCTCATCCCATCAACTAGACAAGTAAATCATGTACTATGATTTTTTTCATAAACCGTGTCAACATATCTATGTCGCTTAGTTATGCCCCTTAATTTGACTGTGAAGGTTGAGGGGGTGAAACACTCAGGCCCAACTAAACTGGTTCTCTACTTTACCGGGGCTACCAACATTCTCTACACTTTTGGTGGACATGCAGTTACAGTGTGAGAACTCAAAAACTTACTAAAAAGTTTATTTTCAGTGTAAAAGACTAATTAATTCAATTGTGATGAACACTACTGTTCTCCAGAACTCATGGGGAACTTTGTGCATATACTTCATGAGATTTACAGATGACTTTAGTTAAGCTCATCATAGGGCAGAAAAAGTTGATGCATATATAGGAGCAACTTGAAATTGAGAGAAATGAATTGAATGGGATGTTGTAGGGAAATTATGCACGCAATGTGGAAGCCACAAAAGTTCAAGCTGATATATCTGATGGCAACACTATATGTGCTGACCCTAACTCTGCCATCAGCAGCTGCGGTGTATTGGGCATTTGGGGACATGCTCCTCACCCATTCCAACGCCCTCTCTTTACTCCCAAGAACTGGATTCAGGGACACAGCTGTCATTCTCATGCTCATCCACCAGGTCTATTTTAATTTTGTCTGATAAATCCTTCATGCAACCGGCCTGTTATATATGTATTGACACTGTCTATATGTTACAGTTCATAACGTTTGGATTTGCCTGTACTCCCCTGTATTTTGTGTGGGAGAAGTTCATTGGAGTACACGAAACCAAGAGTTTGGTGAAGAGGGCGATGACTAGAGTTCCGGTTGTGATTCCAATATGGTTCCTGGCAATCGTTTTCCCTTTCTTTGGGCCTATCAACTCAACTGTTGGATCTCTCCTGGTCAGCTTCACCGTCTACATAATCCCAGCCTTAGCACACATGGTCACCTTTGCTTCAGCATCGGCCAGGGAGGTTAGCATTGTTTCATTGATAAGTTATTCTTATATAGTTAGAGATTGTGGTAATGATATATATGTATGTATGGTTATGGTGTGGACAGAATGCAGTAGAAAGGGTTCCATCGTATTTGGGAGGATGGGTGGGAGTGTACTCCATGAACGTTTTTGTGGTGGTGTGGGTGTTGCTGGTAGGCTTTGGGTTGGGAGGGTGGGCAAGTATGGTGAATTTCGTACGCCAAGTTGACACCTTCGGCCTCTTCGCCAAGTGCTATCAGTGTCCCCCTCACAAGCCTTGATTAATTGTTTGCCTGCTTTATTCATTCTTCTCAAATACTTCAATATACATGTGTGTGTAAAGGGATATTTGCATTTTTCTCCTTTTCTTTCTATTCTACTTACTGTTTTGTTTTTCTTGTTATAAGTCAAGAGCTGGCTACTGTTTCTTGTTGTAGTAAAAGTGTGAGGAAATCAACACTCACATACACGCTTAAATGGAGTGCTGATTATTTGATTCTCTTTGTATATGGAACTACTTTGGTTTTTTACAGGACTTTACACACACACACACATGCCTCTTAATACTTTTCCAATCTTTACGACGTAAAATTTGTGGCCAATGATCTAAATGGAACTTGCCGGGTAAAGTATTAGTAAAATGATATATTTAAATGGAGCAATTTTCACTTTCACTACCATTTTATTCAGACAAACGAAATAGCTAATTTAAAACTCAGTAGCATCAAAAAGTAGATAAGGACCATGTAATGGATAGTCAATTAGCCCAAGATGCAATGTTTATATGTATATATATTAGCTTACAATCATGAAAAGTTATAATAAGCTCAGAAAATTACAATGAACATGGAAGAAATACATCAACTAAGAAATAGCATAAAAATAGATCATAGAAAGAGGGAATCTGTCAGAGAAGAGAGAGATATGCTAAATTCATTCCTTCATTCCTATAATTAACTTTATTTTTATGTGCTTACTCTTCTTCCATTTCCCTCAGCTTCTAAGGCTTTCTTTTCACTTGTAGACTGTATCTCAATTGAGTTGTTATCATATTTGAGCTGTTCTTTTCGTGCACTAAGCCCACAGTGTTCTAGTTCATTATAGACCATCCATATCTTTGATGTATTCAGAATCAAAATATTTAAAGGTAGCCTTGTCCTAATTTAATGTTTCTTCTTGGCATATCATCATCAAACCAGCCAAGCTCAGTGAGCAGAAGTATTGTTCCAAAATCATCCATACCCTCACTCTGATAAGAAAGAAAAGAAAGGGGGAATTATGGTGATGTAGGTTTAAAGATGACTAATTATATGGCAATGGGAACAAGAAAATTACTTTCCTTCGTATAAACTAGTGATGTCAATGAATCGTGTTTTTTTTTTTTTTTTGTTTGGTACAGATGTCAATGGATCTAATCGAAATGGAAAAAAGTGAGAGCATGAATAAAAATGGCCTGTGCAGGAGAACGGGCCAAATGTTTGGCAGGCCTGGCATGAGACCAACTCGTCCTAGGGATCGTGGCTAAAAAGTTGCCTAAGAACCTAAAAAGCAACCAGTTTTAAGAACGTGCAAGCAAAATAACTCGTAATAGTACCTTCCCCTTTTAATATATGAAAATCCAAAGCAAGGAAAATGGGGTCAATAATATGAAAAACGTCCAAAGTCGAGATGAGAATAATTGATAATTGAGAGTGAAATGACTGAATGAAATATGTGGCAAATATGGCGGTGGTCCTGTTTGTTCCTAAATCCTGAAGACCCACGGGTTGTTGTTTTGTAAAGAGTCGTTCAACTCCAGGTTGTCAAATGAGATATGTTTTGTTTGACGCCATTCAAATTACCATGTGTGCTAGTTGCCCCTCACCAAAAAAAGAATTCATATTCCTTTTTATTTTTTGGCATAAAAATTTTAGGAAAGGGTTGGACTCACTCAGGATCCAAAGGTAGGACAAAATCTCTTTTCCTCCTAAATGATACCAATAGTGGATAGGGTGGGTTGTCTATTACCTTCTGGTGTTTACTTAGTGCTTGTTTGAATCCTCTTATTTTCAGTTTATCTTCTCCTTATAAGCAGAAGCTAGGCCAAACATGTTTTTATAAAAGCTCTTATAATAAAAAGATTTTTTTTAATAAAAAAGAAAAAAAACCAAAAGCCAAAAGCTCCTAGGAGGAGCTTTTTTTTTTTTTCTTTTAAAGCTCTTATTCCAAAATGGTTTACTATCATCTCTCCCGGCGAAAAGCAAAACAACATAGAATAACAAATATAATTTTGAATCAACAGATCTAGCCATGATTTTGAATCAATAGAACATAATTTTGAATCAAAAGAAAGCTCCAAGCATGGGAGTATAAAATCAAAAATAAAAAAAACTACAAATCGAATAAACCTAGAAAACTAAAAATTGAACAAACTTAAATCTGGTCAATTGTTCACATATCACCTCATTGTCTCTATTTCTAAGCAATCGCTTCAAAGTCGAAGCCTTAACCCTTAAAAATAATAAAATTATCTTAAACTATTTTTTAATACCTAACAAGGGACATGAGCGTATGGCTCTAGGTCTCAATGAGTATATTGATTTATTTATAGATAAATTTTGAATTATAGAGAGACTGTATCTAATAATTTCTTTCTTTTTGGAAAAATCCCAAAGAAGTTTAAAAATAGAAAAAAAGATTAAATAATGTTTTGAATATTGATAATAAATAAGATTTTTTTACATTTTTTTATTCCCTTCTGATAAGAATTTTATAATTTCACATAAGGTTTTAATAAGTTCAAATAAAGTTTTCAAAAATCTTAAAGTGTTTATAACAAATCTCAAAGTGTTAATAAATTCACATAAGGTTTTATAATATATCTTGTATGATAATTTTTATTAGAAAGTACATTTATGACAAAAATTTTGCCAAATAGTTTAAATTTAAATTTAAACTTTTAAGCTAAACAATTTATATAACTATCAAACAGCTTTTAACTTTTTCTTAAAAGCTCTTTTTTTAGCTTTAGCTTGAAAAAAAAAAAAAAAAAAAAAAGAGGATCCAAACAGGCTCCTAGGCACCTAGGAGCTAAAATGCCTCCCCCAACGTTTTGACCAACTTTGGACTCGAATCCCCTCCCTTTAATAAGAGTGTTTAACTCCTTTGTCAGTTGAACGCAATAATAATGAGAGGGTAATTCTTGTTCCTTTTAAAGAAAAGACTGATGGTTTTATCAAAGGTTATCACTTCTCAGAATCAGACCCGCTGCACGGGCTTCATCAACTGCTTCACATTATGTATTGGGCCTAAAAAGAAATAAGACTCTTTTGGGCCTATGGGAATAAGAAAAATGTAAAAGGAAAATGGTTTGCGTCTTGTTATTTTCGGCCTGAGATGCATTTTGGAATATTAAAACTTAGAAGTACTAATAACCATTGGCCACTTTTTCTTGTTACTCACCCTATCCTTAATAGAAGGCCCAATGACTTTATGTTTCAGAAATTAAGAAAATTAAATTAGTAATTTAATCATACTATATTATTAAATTATATATTATTTTATAAGTTAAACAAATTAGTTTGATATAAAAATGATAAATATAAATACTTTAAAGTAATTTATTTAGTTTCATTAATTTATTTAATCTATTAAATCTTGTATTAAAAATCGGGTAATAATATCCAACATCTTGTTATCTTCCTGCAATGAATATAATAATTGAAAAAAAAAAAAAGACATTTCATGATCACTACCACTTATTATAGGTGGAGCAGCTTTATCATATCCACATTTAAACCTGTGTGTGCCCCCAGACGATCAGACTTCTTTATTTTTTGGACTAATAGACGATAACAAGGTTAATTAAAACATAAATACTTTAAAAGGATCCCCATAAAAACCAAAAATAAAATAAAAATAATGGTGTACATCATATTGCATCACATATATACCTTTTTAAGCATAATGTGTACAAGGGGTGTTTGCAAGATTAACCTCGAGATTCATTGCAACTAAACAATATGCACTGACGGGAAACCTCATTGCGTCTTGTACGTGACTTAATACAGAGTTTATTGACTAGTCCCTGATACACAGGCAATGAGATTCAGATGAACGAGACTATCAAAAGGTCACCATATATTATGAAAAGACGATAAACAGTGAGAATATAGAAGTCTATCGTAAACATGCAAGTTATTGAACGAGATCAACAGTTCAACGCTTGAAACCGAGTCATAGAAAAGCTAACCAATAAGGAACATCCAGAACATTTATAATATAGAGAACAAAAATGAGAACACATTCTATCCACACAAAAAATTAGGGAACCGAATGGACTAAAATCTCGTATCTTGCGACGAGAGGACCACCTTGCACATGCCAATAGAATCGTAGTCCTTAATCCAGGATAAGATTTACGGGTTCTGAAGTCCGCATGAATCGAGGGAAAGTATCAATTATCCTCAAACAAAAATTCTAGACTCTTGGATCTCGACAGTACAGATAAAAATAAAACATACACGTCGGGATGTCCAATTTCGCACCAAAAAGATAGCGTCAACAAGATTCAAAGGCGAGATCAGTAAATCACAGGCGACACCATATTATATCCACGTATGAAGCTAGAGAACTGTGTAGTCTAAAATCGCTTCAGAGTCAGGGATGATTCTGAAGACAGTGGGAAAGGTAAGAATTCAATGAAATATTTGATCAATGAATGTTCTCATTGATTCACATTATACAAGTTGTACGATCATCGTTGAGAGAAGAGAACGCCAACGATGAGTCGACAAAAACTGTAAATGATAGAGTGATTAACAATTAGCGAATCCTAAAAAACAAGTTTCAGCAACATGGCAATAGCTAAAAGTAACTGCTGAGAAGAGAATACACCTGACCCATCTTCTTCTTCTGCAATGAGCTTCACCTTATACAAAATGAAAATGCAACAATCGCTCGGAACTTGATGATACGTAGTAAACTAAAAATATACCCACAATACAGCAGGAGAAAATACCCAAGATTATCATTTATCGATAGTGGGACAATCCCTCACAAAATGCCCTTCCTCCCCGCAATGAAAGCACACTCCGCCTCCGCCGCCACTATTACCACCACGTCTGCGAGTGCCTCCACCAGCACCATGATAACAGTCTCTTGCCAAATGACCAACGCGGCCACAATTGTAACAATCGAGGCCCTCGCTGTATCTTCCACCACCACCGTATCCTTCACCTCTCCGACCATACCGGTAAGGACCACCGCGAGTGTTTCCGTCAGCGTAGCGTCCACCATATCCACCGCCTCTGCCTCTTCCTCCATAAAACCCTCTTCCGCCGCCGTCAGAAGGACGAGATCTCAGGAGAGCGGTGACGTCAACAGCTTTGGTTCGTCCGTCTTGTGCGTAATCGAGAAGGAACTCCACGTGCTGACCCTCGGACAGGTTGCGATAACCGTGGGATCGGATGGAAGTGTGGTGGACAAAGAGATCATCGCCACCGTCATCAGGGGCAATGAATCCGAATCCCTTGTAGGCATTGAACCACTTCACAGTGCCGGTGGATCTGGGGGCGTTAGACATTTGGGGGGGGGGGGGGGGAAGCGACCGGAGAGAAGGTTGAACTTGGGGGGATGACAGGGAGGGACAAAGGAGTGAGGGAGGGAGGGGGTGCTGATGTGTAAGTTTAGAGGGGTTGGTGGGGCCTACGGGTCCTGGGGGCGTTATCCAATATCCTACGAGTCGTGTACAATATTACTCATGCAATCAATTAAACAGGTTTTTAGTTTCTTCACTGTACATCAATGATGACTAGATATGATACCATGAGTAGTTATCAATTTTTTTTATTAAACAGAAGTTCAAAAAAAAAAACAAGAAAAAAGAGAAGGGAAAATCCCTTAACAAGAAGTTCAAAAATATGAAAGACAATTTAGTATAATGAATATGCATATTCTTAAATAGCTGTTAATAATTGATGGGTCCTTTTGAAAATTAAAATGAAATTATAAAATTGTCCTTTATTTATAGACCCTTTACCCCTTCCCTTTCTACCTCACTCTGCACATCCATGTCTCTACCTCAATCTCCCACCAAGTCATTGTTTCTTACTTTCTATTCTCCTTCCTCATTCTGCTTTCCCATTTTTATCCTTTATTTGCTTCCCTCCTCCTCTACTTACAAGCTACCACAACCACATCAACTTGCTCGTGTCGACGGCTAACAACGTCGTCATCTCCATTCATAAAAAAGAGCCTTAGAACACCATATTCCTGCTGCCTTTGAAGACTCCTAAACATCACTGAAATGGGTAGCTAGCCATTCTAACGGAATGGATCTGATGACCTACTCAACTATCAAGCCAATTTTGAGAAAGTATTCCTCACTAGAGAAAGCACCAAACGACCATTGCCGATAATTTGGCAATTTGGGTTGGCACTCATGCTGACCACAGGTAACCAACCTTTCGACGTTAGAGCCAACAACATCATCTGGGTTATTCAAACTTGTGAGACTTCTGTGAAAACACTTATTAAATTTTGTGAATTTTGACTTGTAACTTGTGAAATTCTTTTAAAATCTTTGTGAAAACTTTATTTGAATTTGTAAAACCTTTATTAGAATTTGTGAAATTATTTTGAGAACTTATAAAAACCTTATCAAAACTTGTGAATTTTCCATTAGAACTTGTAAAACCTTATTAAATCTTGTAAAAATTTGCAACTTGTGAGATCACAAGTTGAAATAATCATCTTCTTGAAAATGCAGATCTTCCTCAAAGATTGTGTCAAACTTAGCAGTACCAAAAGACCTCCAAGGAAACTCCAAAAGTGAAAGTACCACCTCCACCCAACTCTTCATGCCCCCCCTTTCTTTTTCGTTGCTAAACGAGGCCGCCATTGCCTTTCATCATTACTAAAGGAGGTCGAGGTTGCCATCGCCATTGTTGGAGGAGGTTGTCTCAGGCATTGTTGCTAGATCCTCTCGGCATGGAACTTGAAGAAAAAGATAGAGATAGATCAGGATAAAAGAAAATAAAGATGAGATTTAATAAGGACATTTATATCATTTCTTTTGAATTTGAAAAAAAGATAAATAAGGTATTAACATTTCTCTAGGATCATGAATATTTTATTTTTTAGGATTTATAAAGTAAGTTCTTTATTAAGAATTTTTCTAAAAGAGAAACTTGTTGAGCCAGTCTTGAACTTGTTCTCAGAGTTCAAGCGCTTCAAATTGATTATTTTATCTTTTTACTTTATTCTTCCCTATTAAGTAAAATTAGTCCCATTCTTGTCCCCCCCCCCCCCAAAAAAAATGTCCCATTCAAGAGGATTATAGTCCGCAGCTGTTTATTAGAGATCATGAAATGATTAGCACAATTTACAATCAAGTAGTTTATGTGCCATATTATCTCCATTCAATCGGGACATTCAAATTCTACTCTTACTGGTCGTACTTCTAAGAGATCGGATATTTAAAGATAGATTTTGAATTTAAACGTAGGGATCCAATTCAATTTGGATGGGTCAATTGTTAAATCAACAACAACAATAATTTATTTATTTTTTTGGGTGACAAGCGAGGGCAGCTACCCCTTTGTATTAAAATTAGACTAAGAGGAGATTAAATCCCATACAAACATTTTGAAGCAGAATCCGTAAATGAGTTGGACAAACATCTAAAGATGAAAAGGATAAACCCAAACCTTGAATTTGGTATGACTTATTCAAGCTTAAATTGAGGGTTTGCATCTGGTAATTGGACTTCTAGCTTATTTAACATGTTTAGTATAAAATTTATGTAATTGTACTTTTAAGTTAAAAGTGACTTATCCAATAAGCTGATTTTTAGAGCTTTTAGTTGTCAAAAAGTGGCTTATATAACAAGAGCATTTACCCCAGAGCTTCACCTACGTCAAGTTAGTGCTCCCATTTGGAAAAAACATACATGTCCTCTCATTTTCTTCAAACTTGAAAGTTCGAGACGAGTTTTTGCTCCCAAATAAACAGCTTTTGAATTAAAAATGAAACCAGAAGATCAAAATTTTATTTTCAACTACTGGTTGTTTGCCCAGTTTCGGCCTTTGGTAGTCCACAACGGAATATCTAGGGCTTCTAGTGTTTTTCATTGGTGATTTTTGACTCCTACTATATTTAATTTTTTATTTTTCTATTCATTTTTAATTTTTCTTTTATAATTATCTCAAAACTCACTTATGCTACCATTAATTCAAACAAACTTTAGTTTCAGAAAAGTTTACTCACACTACTGCTAATTCAAACAAAAATCATATTACTTAATATGACTTTTATCGAATCTTAAATTTACATAAATCAGTAAGTAAATAAGCTATTTTTTTCACCACTATTCCAAACACATACAAACTAAGGCATCACACGTGAGAAATTTTGCAGCCTAACATCCCAATCCTGGTTCATCATGCTTTGAGTCTACATAAAAAACAGGCTGTTGGAATTGCTGTTTCCCCATACATGGATAATAGGAAGAAGAAAACTCATTTTTTGGAAAAAGGAGTGGACTCTTTTTTTTTTTTTGCTATAAAAGAACGGCTATAAGCCTTCATTACAAAAGGTGAGAATTTAATACCAAACACCCATGACCAACCAAATTCCTAAGGTTGGAAGGACATTCATTTAGAATAGAAGACGAAGCCATGCCTAATTTAGCTAAAGCATCTGCATCATTGTTGAAATCTCTAGGAGTAACTCTTAAATCCACCTGTCAGTCCAAAGACAGTAAATCTCTAGCCTTTAAAATCAGATTACTAAATAAGATATGCTCGCCTGATCCAGAATCAAATTGATGACGCTATCAGCATCTAATTCTAGAATAACTCTCCTAAAACCCAAGTCCCAAACCAGCTACAATCCTTCCACCACAGCCCATTCTTCAGCGGAGTGAGCTTGACAATCACCAATATGTCTTGTAAGGCCTACAATCTAATTGCCCAAGGAGTCACAGACCATACCGCCACATCCAGCCTGGGAATGAATTAAGGTTCTTGCTCCATCTACATTCAACTTAAGCCAACCATAAGGTGGCTTGTCCCATGCTACTGTCGGATCATCATGAGGCTGATCAGAAATATCAATTACAGTAGCAAGCGAAACATACCTAGTCTAGCTCAATGAAATAATTAGGCTCGGATTACTAGGTTTAACAAAATTACAGTCAAATACACAATGATTCCTCCAATCTCAAAGTTTCCATATGACAACTCCAAAAAACAAACTCCAATCCCTTCCCATTGGTTACCTATCTGGTTGTTAAAATTGAAACACAACCAATCCCTCAGATCTAATGAAAAGAAAGAATTAGCATAACCACAGTCTCTCAAGATGTGCAGCAAACCCTCACTCTCAGCATTACACATACCACACAAAGCCGGAAGATTGAAGCCATTTACTCCTCCACAAATTTGTAGGCAATTTATTCAAGGCTACTCTCCAAAAAAAATTCTGACGTGGGATGTTAATGTTAGAAAAATAGGAATACAGGTGGCAGAATAGGCCCAATATGTGATCCAATCCATTCATTCAGATTGCTTGGAATCTTATTTGCGGTTTTCTGGTGGGGCGATGCACAGGTTGTTTTACGCTAATCATGCAATTGCTTGGGATGATTGGAATCAAAACCGATTAGAAAGCTTTATCTTAGATTCATTGTTCGCCCCAGAAAAAAAAGCTTAACCTTTTCTTTATTTTCTTTTAATTCATCTTACACATACATAAATCAGATTGCAATAGTATTAAAATTCCTGTTTGATGGGCCCAACCAGTGGCGGACGCAGGGGATAGGGTGGGCCCCCGCCCCCCCTATTTTTTTTTTTTTAAAATAAATATGGGAAATAAGGGGTGCCATGAATAATAGAACTAGTCGGTTCCTTGTTTTGTGGCTTGCGTAGATAAATTGCCAGCAAGTTTGCCGCTGAAGTAGCAGGTATATATAAAAGGTGATGGTTAAAATCAACCTTTTAATTACTTATTGGAATATTTTGTACGGTTTTTCTTTCTTAACTCGTCAGAATTCAAAAGTACTGCAGCCCATTGAGGAAATTCATCACAATAATTATTAGGATAGTTTATTATTAAGAGGGTCCAGATCTTATTTAGCATTAGATTAACCCATCGTCTTTCATTTCATGTCTCTCCAATCAAATAGTCCCACATAAGAAATAAGGTTTAGAAAATAAAATAAATTAGTTTATTTGAATAAATTTGAGATAACTATTCTAAAACATATATCCATTATATATAACATTAGAATATATATATCAATTTAAAGTTAGGTAAATTAATTTTAAAAAATAATAAATATAAAAACAATTTATGATATACTACCTCCCGTCTTAATTATGAGATAAAGTTTATAGTGTAATTTACATTACAAAATTTATCCTAGAATTATTATATATAACATTAGAATATATATATCAATTTAAAGTTAGGTAAATTAATTTAAAAAAATAATAAATATAAAAACAATTTATGATATACTACCTCCCGTTTTAATTATGAGATAAAGTTTATAGTGTAATTTACATTACAAAATTTATCCTAGAATTAGGGCGGGAGGAAGCAGTAATTTTTGTTTTCGCCCCTAATCAAAATTTCTGGGTCTGCCACTGGGCCCAACAACTACTTTTTATAATGAAGATATAATAATTAAAAAATATATAAGATTTGGCGGTCACGAAAGGTTGGTTGGGTATAGTTAATATCAATAACAATCCAACTGCTACTTAATTACTCGTGCGTGCTGCCGCAGCTTTCTTGGATTAACGTTAGTGCTGTCTCCATTGCTTTTACATGCAACCTTGTATGTTTTCGCCAAACACGCACACGCTCACGAAAGTGTCATATTTTTTAACCAATATTTTAAAATTGGACTGAACATCAAATAAGAATATAATGGAATTATTGGTTTTGTAATTCATCCGATTGAATCGACAATTAAATAAAGATTAAACTGTAAAAGTATTCATGAGTTTTTTTCTTTCTTTTTTTTTTCCAAAAGTGTGCTCCGTACCATTTTTTTAAAGAATAAAAGTAATTATGAATTTATAAAAATATGTGCGAAAATATACATTAATTATTAGTTGACTGTTAATTTAAAGTTTTTAAGGGTTAACGTGTAAAAATGTACATGATATTTTTCTAATAGTGCGTCTTTTAGGGGCAAAAGGAATAATATTAACTTTCAAAATATTTGAAAAAATACACATTAACCATTAGTTGACAATTTGTTTGAATTATTGGATTGAAAAATAGTAATATGGAGGATGACGTGAGTGATTAATAAACAAATTAGAGATAAATACCTACATAATCTAGGAGCATCATGTCATCAAAATTGTATTTAATGAAAACATAACAATTCAGATCATTTTATCCTAGATGGCTGATGAATCATAATTTTTTTTAAAAAAATTATCTTGTTTTAGAGAAAAATATTGGTTGATAATTTTGTTTTAGTTTTTATAAATTAGGATTTTTTTTTTCCTTAAAAACAAGATAAAACTTGAATTTTTTCATGAGTTATCAACCGACCAGGATTAAAATGATATGAGTTGTTATATTTTCATGGACAGAATTCAGACTGTTGGTACTTCTAGAGTATTTAAGTATTTTCCAACTTGGAATAATAATTTAATGACTGCGGAAGTGAAATTAATTTCCATCTAACCTTTTTTCTTTATCTGATCATTTATTTCAGAAGAGAGGGAGAGGAGAGGAAGGGTTGTGGAGATAAAGGGTTAGGTGGAAATTAATTTTCCTTGATCGTCAACAAATTATTATTTTAAATTGTTTTTTAATCATTCACGTCATCATCCATGTCACTATTTTCAACCAAAAAATTCAAAAAAATGGTCAATATATATTTTTGTACCTATTTTTAAAGTTCATAATTACTTTTACCTCTCAAAAAACATTTGTATCAGGCGCACTTTTAGAAAAATCTTATATGTATTTTTACACAATAATTCTTAAAAAATTTGAACAAACAGTTAATGTATATTTTTTAATATATTTTAAAAATTCATAATTAATTTTTCCCCTAAAAAAATATTTAAAAAAATCTATGTGTTTTCTGCACCTCAACCCTAAATAAATTAAGACTCCTATCAGTTAGCTAAGTAATAGCAAATACAATATACTCACAACATCACAAAATTAAAAATTTATCATTTTCTTATATTTATGCTTCCTATATTGTTATAGCTCCTCGGATCTGACAATCTTGATTCTCATCATATCCGATGTCTTCTCTCCTTTTTGCATGAGCCTGTATTGATGAAAGTTTTTTTTTTTTTTTCTCTTCTTTTATCGCGCAACCATGCATCATGTCATTTTTTATGTTGTCTTCTATTGCTTAATCGCTTCATTAATTTTGAATTCTTTTCAAATTTCAATCAAATCAAATATTTTAATCAGTGACCTTCAATTCACCCGATAAATCAAATTAAAACAATTTAAAATTTGCTGTGATTATAAAATGGTTAACTAATAAGTTAGAGTCTGATTCTATTGTTAAGAAATTATATTCAATGAAACACCGAGAAGTGATGGTGTCTTGGTTTGAGATCTGTGAAGTGATGGTGGTGTTTTTAGTTTCATCTATTAAATATATTGTTGATTGTTTAGGATCTTCTTTTTTTCTCGAAACCGTAAAAGGGAATGCCATTATATTGCCAATTGGAAACCCCACATAGAATATATCAACATTCGCGTTCTGTGGATCAAAGTAGAAAGTCATATAAAGAGGAAAAAAGTAAAAGAGAGACCGTACGTTCACGGTGACTTGTGAATCTTTATAAATTGCTTTCATTTCATCAAAGCCGGCCTCATATTTGATAAAATACTTGTCTTGTCAAACAGCTTAACGTTTCTTTAACTCTGAAAACAACAGCTCACTTTTGCATTTCCTTTGCTTGATATTGTGGTTCTTTTGAATGTCTAGAGAGCAGTATTAACTCAGTATCAAAATCTCCGATTCAGTATATCAAATTCATCATCTTTTGTCGTTCCATATAAATAGTGCATAGGTTAAAAAAAAAAAACAGTAGTATGTACGTAAATACAGTTTATGTGCAAGTTAATTTCTAAAACTCAGTTTACTTGTCTGTCATCTTGGATTGCATTGGCAAGTATATTCCTCATGGATGCATTCTTCCAAGTATATTCCAATAGTAATGCTTTTGTAGTTGATTCAAGAGGAAACTAATTGATCCTCAGGTTTTCAGGGGATTCACGGAGAGAATGACTTCATTGGCTCCATCAAGTCGTTTGAACCATGAGATGAATGATGATGATGTTGAGAGAGAGACTGTTTCGGAGGCAGGAGATATTGGGGATCGAGCTCTTCATTTCTCTTCAGAATTCACACCTGAACATGGAATTGTTTCTCTTCCAGGCGATCAAAAGTTGCAGGCATTGAGTTCCATTTCCACTGCAAAGCCATCACCACAACAGATGACCCCTCGTTATAGTAATGCGAAAGGGAGTCCTGAACACATAAAAGTGAGCCCAACTCACCAATTGTTTGGTCAGTTCTCTTGTTTCTATTGTAATAGATTATTAATAGTCTGTTGTCTCTACACGCAGGAAAAGGATGAGGGGTTGCCAAAGGCACTGGATTATGCCTCATGCATGATTCATTTAGCTACTTTTGGAATTCTTGGGGTAATTTGATAGAATTGGTGTTGGCACTTGTGCGCTAGCTTCTGCTTTAATTGAGGGCCTATGGCAATTTTGGCTTCATAGGCCATATTTTGCCATCTTGATTTTTTTATTGTCAATTTCATTCTGGCATATGCAATTATCAAGAAGATATTGATATACCATCTCCAAAAAAAAAAACTGCAGGTTCTCACAAGATACTCACTGCAAAAGTTGTTTGGCCCTGATGGAGCGGGTGTGACAAGTGACCATACTATTCTTTACCTGGATCTGCCTTCCAATATGGTCTTTCCCTGACACACCCTTTCCTCTATCTTTCCATCATGCTTTGATATTCATAAGCCTTGGGTGCCACTGAAATTCTATGTTAAACAAGAGAGAAAGAGACAAAAAGCCAAGACCTTGCGTAGGTTTTCGTTTCCTAGATTATTTGCCGATGGATTTACACAAACTCAATGTTTGATTTAGGTTGGTTCTTTTTTGATGGGATGGTTTGGCGTGGTATTCAAAGGAGACATATCCCGTATGTCAGAGCATCTCACAATTGCATTAACAACAGGTTATTTAGGGAGCCTTACAACCTTTAGTGGTTGGAACCAGAAAATGCTTGAACTTGGTGTTAATGGACACTGGCTCTTCTCTGTGCTTGGTTTTATAATAGGTAATGACTAATGAGATGCATCTGATCATTGTATTTAGTGGTATGAGCCATCTCATTTTCACCTAAGCATGGCTAAGTTAATGGATGAAATTATAAAGAAAAATATGGATTTTGATTTGCAGGCTTGTTCCTCGTTGGTTTTTCCATCATATTCGGAATTGAGACGGCCAAGGGTTTCAGGTGGCTTATCATCTGGCTAAAGGTGAGATCAGGAACAGGCTCTTGTAACTCAGAGAGAAGCAGAAAAGTGGACAGTTACAAGCGACAGTTGGCAGTTATGGTGGTGTTCTTGATAATGTTAGGCTTCTTGTGGGGTTTAAGCGGCAGATTGCTGAGGTCTGAGTTCAAGCATGGAGAGAGCGAGGCAGAATTATGGCTTGGATGCCTGGTTGGTCCTTTTGGTGTGTGGATCAGGTGGTTCTTAGCTCGACTCAACGGACGTGGCATAGGAAGGGCAAGGCTGCTGAAATGGATCCCATTTGGGACTCTAATAGCCAATGTTTCTGCAGCTTGCGTAATGTCTGCTCTTGCTTTAGTCAAGAAATCAGTGAGTTCCTTCTTCTTGACTCTTGGGGGTCATATATATTCCTTGTGTTATTTTTGAGGTGATGGAACTTATTACATGGTGATGCAGGTGAACACCTGGAAATGTGATACTATAGTGGCAGGCATTCAGTTTGGGCTGTTGGGGTGTCTGAGTACAGTCTCAACCTTTGCTTCTGAGTTCAACGCCATGAGAGAAAGCACGCACCCTTGGAGAGCTTATGCCTATGCTATGATTACAATATGCGTCTCCTTCTTTTTTGGGATCTTAATATTCTGCAAACCTGCATAGCAGATGTAATTGGCGTACGTTAAAAACAACTTTACTTCACTTTTTTGGCTCATAAAATACCTGCAACCATATAAGCTGTCATAACGCCTATAGAAAGTGATGACGGGTGAGGGTCCCACGCATCTTTAACCACCTTAATCGTATCTTTGAGTAGTATTGTAAATATACCACTAGAGAATCTCGTTTTCGAAATTAAGTGGCGTGATTATACGGTTAATATCGTGACTGACACTTAATTAGTAAACAGGAATATCTTACTGACTAAACTGCAAGATTTCATGATGTAGACTTGGTTTCAGCAAAACCAATATGCTTAAAAGTATTTTTTTGCGGTGACATTAATGTTGTACTGTTTGATACCATACTCCAAGGGGTATTTCATTCCGCAAATAAATTGGATATAAAGAAGCCGTATGGGGCCATGCAAATAAGCTAGTTATGGCTTTCTTGCTCGGACCTCTAGGCGTGTGGATGAGGTGGTTCTTAGCAAGGCTCAATGGACTTGGGCTAGGAAATTCAGGATTGGTCAAATAAATTCCATTCGGGACTCTAATTGCTAATGTTTCTGCTGCTTCTCTCATGCGAACAAAATCAGCAAGTTTCTGGAACCATAATTTCATTAATGTTGTCCTCCAAACCTGTCTGCTTTAGCTAATGGACCAGACGGAAGCTAATACTACTAGCAAGCAACCCAAGATTCATCTAAAGTTTTGTCCTTCATCATCTCAGAATTGGAATTTTTATAAATCAGGTGGACTTTAGATATGAATATGCATTAGTTATGAAATGAAGAAGGGAAGTGTTACCTGTACTGATGCGGGTGAATAGGAAGGGTAGGCATACTATATTTGGGTTGATTGATGGGGTGTCTCAGCACAGTATCAACCTTCCCTGCAGGATTCAACGCAACGATGACAATGAGATCATCCTTCTCATTTGGGATCTTAATATACTTCCTCCTACCGTGAATCCTTTTCAGCCAACCATGTTCCATTCTCACGACACATCATCTTTAATCCACCACCATGAATAATTTTCTAAAACAATAACCCTAACACATCATGTTTATTATAGTATCGGGAGTTATTTGAGTTTGGCCCAAAAATAGGACTTATTTGAAGTTAACTACAACATGAAGGTACTTGTTAATCAATCAATCTCAAAAGAGTCAGGATCGCACCGTGCCATTGCTGGCTCCGTAATAAAGGCCATCATCATTCCCCTCTCATGAAATTGATGGTCAATACTCAATACATTATTCGCCCCGATCATTTAATTACTAATAATCAACTCGCTAATCTAAAAGAAGTCAACTTGTTTAGAAAATTTAGTTAAGGAAGTGAATTTGAAAGGCCAATCAATTAACGAGCAAGGGCCAAGAAATGGACCTCCTGTACACATTGCTAGTTAAATTTCCGGATATACACAAACGGTTTTTGTTTTTGGTAGAAACGCATACATAAACTCCACAGAGGCACGTCATAGTTGTGTTCAAGGAGTTCAACTCCTGATACTTATGGAGACAATTTAGGCAAGATAACTGTAAAATCCATTTGAACCACCTATAATAATCAACCACAGCAGGAGCCACAGGCAGGCAGAGAACCTGGAAGTCCAATTCAGAGAAGCCCAAATAAATTGGTTAGCACAGATTCAGAATAGAAGTTGAGCAGCAGAAGATGCATTCAAATATCCAAGACAGAGAGGAACGACAACATCATATACTTACTATGATCAGCCCCCCTAACACTGTCTAGTCCACGAACATTGTCAAGACCACGGCGAGGAGGACCCCGTGGACCACCACCATATGGCCCCCCAGGACCTCCAGGACCGCCACCATCCCATTTCTTACCAGAACCAGAACCTTTTCTGTAGGCATCTGACTTTTCCATCTACAGATGATGGCATTATGAGCTAGCATCAATTAAATGTAATATAGATTTCTTGTGGATTCTTAAAAAGAAAAATTAAACAGAAATATAAACATTACCGAAAACATTGTTGCAAAAAAGACTCCTATGAAGTTAACAATAGCCCAGAAAAAATCAGTGATTGTCTTTAGACGCCATATTGATCTCTTTGATTTAACAACACCTGTAAAAAATTGTATCAAGTTCTCTGTAAGGTCCTTTTCTACTCTCACATCAGAAAACGCCTATGGTAAATTTCCTTCAAATAATTGAAATTCTCTTGACTGGTAAAATTTTTTTAAGATCAAATTTCAGTCCACCAGTTTTGTTAGATTTCAGTCATGCAAAAAGAGAAGTAACATAGCAATTTCACGCTAAACATAACAAGTAAGATGATAGTGTAGAAAGCAACCGCAAAATGTTCTTTGGAAATAACCAGAATATGCATCAAAAAAGGGGGCAGGGGATAGAAGCAGATAAGTAGAAGAGAACACATACAAAGTTATCATTAACAATTGGGTCAGAAACTTTCACCAGAAATCAGAGAGGCTTACAGAAAAAAGGCAGCATCAGGAATTAAATGGTTCACTGGTGTAAAATTCTATGCTGATAATGTATCAAAATTTTCACTCATAAAACTACCGCAACTTATAGATTTTGATTTTAAAGATCAAAGTGAGTCTCTATTGCATGCAGATGATGCTAATGCAACACTGTCTGATCAATTGCTGACCCAAGCCAATAGAACATCATGCAAGATAATACCTAGGTCCAGAACCAGGATAAATATGGATTGCTTGATGGCTCACATTTTGGTATGGAATACATTTAAAAAACCACCAATACGATTCTCAAAATAAAATATTTCAAAAACAAGCCTGACCTAGATCATAAAGCAGAAAAAATTGAGACAATGTCAATCAGTAAGTCTGTAACAATAAAGGTTTATATCTAGTGGTTACGAATCTGCTCTCCTCCCTTGTTCGTATGTATGCACAGATGTATATGCACATGTAACTTATTTGCCAATTCGGAAATCACATCCAAGTCATCAATCAAGAAAGACATAACTTTAGTAGATCTAAATTTAAGACAGTTAGAGACATGGGAATATCCATCATAATTCACATAGCATAATCCCGTCAAAGACTGCAGTTAAGTACATTAAATCGGTGATGGGCAATGGGCGCCGCATGAGATAAAATCCTAGTCCAGTGGCGTTTCGTAGTGCTTATAATAAAGGGGGGAAATAAACATGAAAAACCAAAAGTTATGCAGGATATCGTTTTCCAATAACATATTAAATATCTACTTCTATAAGAGTCTAGTTATCAGCCGCTCTACGATCAGAAATGCCAGTAGCTAATATCAGTACAAAAAACATTTATCATACGCCAATTATTGGCATCAGAATTGCACCCTAAGGTTCAGCTAGATATCAGGAGATAACTAACAAACCGACGAAGAGGAATTGAAGTTGCCTTCTTTAAATTGGTTAATCATCCAAACGAAAAAGTTCTTTGATCATATTTCCCAATCCTAAAACATCAACTAAATTGCAATTGATAAAAAAAAAAAACGGGGGAAAACTACACCGCAGATTGAGATCAAGGGTCCAAAGATTGCAATAAAGCGAATAGAACTTAATAAGCAAACAAACCAATATCCGGATACAGACATGAAAAGAAACAAAATTGGGAGAAGAAAAAGAGGAAGATACCTCGCTCAACGTAAGCCATGGTAGGTTCTGCAGCGCAGGGTTGCTACGATTGACGAAGAAATGGGAAATATTGCTGGCTATTGACTCTTACTAGAGGTTATATTTTCCGAGAGAGATCGTGAGAGAAATTTGACGTCAACGGAAGAAGGTTCCCGATTGTAATTGGCTATCGCCACGTAAATTCAACCCCGAGGTACAGGTGTCCGTTTTTAATTGGATGACAGATGAATCAATTTTTTTTTTTTTTTTGGGTACAGATAGGTGATCAATTGGGGTCCTGTCAAGATGAGAGTCGAGAGAGCGATGAAACGGCCACTCGCCTTTGGGCTGATGGGCCGACAAGGCACAGTGGATAAAAATCACATATGGGTCAGAATGTTGTTGGACAAAATTTACAGTGTTCAAAAAATAACAAGTCATAGTATAGCGTTTAGCATTGCTTAGTTAACAAAAGAATATACGTATAGTTTTCTTAAAAGGCCAACTAATAACTCATATCCTTTAGTTCAACTAGTAAAAGGGTTAGATATTTTCATAAAAGGGAGGGGGTTCGATTCTAAAGTTGGTTAAGGCATCGAGAGAGGCATCCTAACTCCTAAGTATCTAGATAAATGTCTGAGGGTAATAAATGACTTGCTCTCCCCAACATTAGTATCACTAGAAGGAAGGTAGATTTCGTTTTGCCCTTAGATTGTGGGTAAGTTCAACCCCTTTTCTAAAATTTTGTAATAAGAAAAAAAGTGCACCAAACACGAAGTGTTTTTTGGGATGTTAAAGTGACTATGTGGTGACAAAAGTGAAACAAAAATACTCATTGACCGTTATTTTGACTTTTTTGTATTTTTAAGACTGACATGGACAATGACTTACTAAATTTTATCCAGCTGGCAATGGAGAACTGGAGAAAATTACAGAAAAAGGCTAGATAATTTTGAAAATTACAAAGAGACAACAACGACGACGAGGAGGAGGAGATAGGAGGCCCAATGGGTAAGTTTGGGATTGGGAGAGAGAAGGGGAATTGGAGGGAAAATAGCTAAACTGTAATTTTCAAAATATTTACGTCATTTTCTGTAATTTTTTTTTTTCAGTTTTTACTGCCAGTTGGAATAAAATTTAGTTGGGTCATTGTCAATATCAGCCTTAAAAATACAAAGAAAAATAAAATCAAATGAACAGTCCATGGGTATTTTTGTTCCACTTTTGTAACCACATAATCACTTTTTCATCCAAAAAAAACATTTGATATTAAGTACACTTTTGAAAAAACCATATATGTATTTTTAAACCTTAACCCATCAATCAAATATGAACAAGCCAATGAGAGTTTGCACAGATGGTAAGGGATCCAGGACTAGGCCCTTGGGTCGTGGGTTTGATCCTCTCTGCCGCTGCTGGGACTCCTTTGATAGGCGATCTCGTAAGTCCCCAGTAAGTGCTCATAGAGCCCGGAACCGTGTCCTAACCTTAATGGGGGACTGGTGTCGAACCGCTCCAAAACTTTTTTATATCAAAGAAAAAAAAGAACAAACCTTACATAAAAAAATTAGGATTAGATCTATGAAAAAGGCTAGTTCCTTACAGTTTGGTAAACTAAAGTTTGAATTTTTGCTGATAAATGTGCCCACGTTTAATAAGAATACCTATGTTTAGGAAAAATAAATAGATAAAGAATTGTTTATTCATCATTTATTGTTTAATGAATCATTACAATTATGAATTTTAAAATCCGCTCAGATTTTTAATTCCTTGTGACTTTTTTTTTATTAAAAATAATAACCAATTCTTCATACTTTGCAATCAAGATCTTTCCATTTTAAAACTAACAAACAGGAATGAAATTGAGTGAAAAATAAATGGGTCAGTTGAATTCAATAACCTGAATTATATGCATAATAAAATGAATTATGATTCCCTTTTATCACAACTGTAACCTGGTATTGTTGGCAGGCCACAGAAAAAAAGAAAAAAAAAAAAAAAAGAAAGAGTAACACTGTATATGGAGTGTTTTCTTGCAGGTAAGTGGCTGGCACGCCGCATAGTTTCATGCCGTAGGACAAAATAGCGTGCTCGTTTCAACGAAAGGGAGTTCAAACTCCTGAATTTTCATACCAGGCTGGAAGAAATCATCTAGAAATAATATGGAAAAATCAGAATTATGAAGACCCGGCTCCCACTCCCAAACGCAGGACAATTTTGTGTTGCAAATAGAGTTACTAGCTATTACAGTTAAAAGTTAAAACATATGGTTAAAATAATTAGAAGCAGGGTAAAACAGTCGCATCGCCCTCCAGCAATTTCTCATCATAGACTGAATTCACAGAAGGAGAAATTCAAGTATGTTATTAACGCACACCCCATTGACTTGTTACCAACTTAAACTCCATGATTATTTGACACAGAAAATATGCAAGTCTTGCTCTTACAGAAGCAGCAGCCTCCTTGTAACAAGATCTAACAACCACAGTAGATTCTGTACAATTACAATCGTATCCCAATAATAACTATGCAGACCTTATCTAGGCCCTGAGATGTCATGTGAAGAAATGTAAGAAAAAGCGGTTTGAGACCCAGCTGAAGGTTTCAGTGCTTGTTGAGACGCGGTGCTTTCCTCGGCTATCGTGGAAGCCTCTGAAAACCTACGCCCATAAAAACGCAAGAAATTCAAAGATTCAATTCTTGGCTGGGCCAATGGAGTCCCACCTGCCAACATGCCTACAACAGCGGCCATATTTGGCCTAAGCGACGGTTCTTCATGAACACAGCACAAGGCTACACGCACTAGTTTCTGCACCTCCTCATTTGAAACCCGCCCTTCTAGCCTTGGGTCTGCCAATTCAAGGTACCTTCCTTGCTCATGCATCTCTAAGGCATACAGTGGAAAATAAACCAATCCTGTCCCTGATGACGTCCCTGAATTGCTACTCATACTCTCGTCCTTGCTCGGGCTTTGTGACCCCACTACTGAACAATTTTTCCTCCCACTCACTAGCTCAAGCAGCACCATTCCAAAACTATAAACGTCAGTCTTCTCTGTGATTGCAGAGTTGGTAAGCCACTCTGGAGCTAGATAGCCTCGCGTGCCTCTCATTGTTGTGAATAAACCAGACTGTTCGGGGCTGAGGAGTTTTGAGAGTCCAAAATCAGATATCTTAGCCTGAAAGTGATCATGCAGGAGAATATTCTCTGGTTTGATATCACAGTGAATGATCTTTTGCTCACACCCGCCGTGCAGATAGGCTAGTCCACGCGCTGTTCCGAGTGCTATATCGAACCTTTCTTTCCATTCTAAGGCTGGTCCACCACCAAAGAGGGTGCGATCCAGGGAGCCACGATTCATGTACTCATAAATCAGCAGACGTTGTCTTCCTTCAGCACAAAAGCCTTTCAGTTTCACCAAATTAAAGTGGTGAATATTCCCAATAATTGCAATCTCAGTGCAGAAATCCTTTTTCCCTTGATTTCCCAGACTCACTATTTTCTTCACCGCCACCACGGTCTTATCAGGAAGTTGCCCCTTGAACACCGCACCAAATCCGCCTGAACCAATTAGAGTCTTGAAATTATCAGTAGCCTCCACAAGTTCTTCATAATCAAACCTTTTTGGTAAACCTGGAATATAGAAGGTCTCCAAGTCGTCAAAAGAACGTGATTTGAAGTTGTCTAATTCTCTCTCTTTTGCCCTTGAGGTTCTATATCTTCTAAGCCAGAGGAAACCAAGAGCCATAGCAATAATGAATCCAGCAATAGGTATTACCACCAGAACAGCCACAGGAAGCCTATCTTCTTCAGAAGTGGGAGGACCAATAGCAGAAGCAGATGCACCAAAAACTTTTATGTAGCCCAACGAGTTACTTGCACCTCCACTACTTGACATAATAGAACCCAACTGATTTTCAAGCATATAGCAGGACCCAGACGAATTTTCATAGAAGAATCCCAAGCACGAACAATTCCTTGAACACAGATCTTGACAAATAGTTAAGCTCACCACATATGTTACGGTGTTAGAGTAGGTATTGCCAAAGTACTGGATACCACCCCCGAGTGCCAAATATGAAACAGATGAAGAATTTGATGCACTATCATAAACAGATGAATTACACGCAGATGGCGAAGAATAAGAACCACTGCTGGGAACACAACCCGGAACATCACTTGAGCCTGCATGGAAGTTTGGGGGACAAGAACAGGAAGGTGTAGAGGACGCAGCGCCATGAGTACATAATCCTAATCTGCCACAAAAAAATGGAGTCTCACAACCATCATCTGGCCCCACAAAATCCTGGGCCCAGCTAGTACCGGAAAAGCTTTGGACAGTAAACTGACCATTAACAGCCAGTTTGGCAATTCTGAAATCGGCCATGGGCAAGACCACCCTAAACACTGTTACTGTTCCATTACTTCCAAAGAGATCAAGGGCTGTTCTGTTTATTGCCATGTATTCCACCATATGACTTGAATCCTGAAAGGCGTTTAAGATCATCGACAACTTCCAGTATGTCTGTCCACGCCACCGAAGCATTGCATCAGATGAAGTTATACTCAAGTTGTAGTCTCCTGTTGAAAAGTCAGAGCCTGATATTGCACTTGACAGCCATGACCCAACAGGCAAGCGTTGTCCCATGACAATTGTATCTGTCGGGTGCTGGAAACTCTCCCACAGAGAAACATTGGAACTATCAAGTAAGACGAGGTTGCCCGTTTCAGTGAGTTGTAGTGCGGATACTGGTGATTTCAATGGTGGGGTTGACCATTTGATGTTTCTATCGTGATCAAAAATAGCGATCCCTTTGGTAGTCAGATTCATCGTATCAGAATTTGAGATGGGAGCGTCACGATTAGCAGACCATATGATGGTGCGGGATGGCACATGTATGACGCACAGGTAGAATCTGGATTGTTGATATCCAGGATTGAATATAGCAGCCTCGAATGTTCCATTGCGGGATGACAAGAAGGCACCAGAATTGTAAATGAATTGAAGAAATGTAGCAGTGAAATTTGGATTGATGGATTCTGAGAAAGTGTAAGCAGCGGATATGGCAGAGAAGAAGAGAAGAAGGAGAGAGAAGTGAAAGATAGGTTCCATCAAGTGGTTTGGCGAAATGCAGAACAAAGATCAGCAAGAAATGGGCTCAACGAGAAGACAACGGGAGAGAATGGAACTGGTATGATTGCGTGTTCTCCATTTCTTTCCTTTTTATTTTGAAAAAGAAAAAAAAAAAAACACGCACACACCCAGTTCTCCGTTGACCAATGAAGCCTCATGGTGGCCAATGAATCCACACCTCCTCTTTTCAACCAGAATGATTCCAATTGATGATCATGATGAAGATTAATGTATAGATTATAAATTTATGTGGTGATCAAGTGACGTAGGCACTTTAGAATAAAAATTTCAGAGCCTGGCGAGTCAAGCCTCTCGATCGGTGAGTATTATGAACTATGTATTATCTCTGAGTAAATAATGCGGCCATGACTCATCAAACAGCTCAACACCACATCTCTATCATATCTCACCACGTGTAATAATCAATGTGTTTGAATGCTACAATCATCGCCCTCGAATTATATCGTTTTTTTACCCAAACAATATAATATTTGCTATTGCAGTTTGGAGCTGCACCATTCAAAGGCTCATATTTGCTTTCATACTTTGTAAACCTCCGGGGGGTTGACTGCAAGCAGAAAAAAACAAAACCAGCTTATTTATATATGGGAAAAAACAGTAATGGAGATTAACAGATGTAATATTTTATACAGACGATAACGGAGAAAGCGTCGGACATCTTGCCCTCTCGTTATGCTTATTGACTTGGCGTTACATTGACCTTTTTTGTGCTTGTTTCTCGCCGACATAGATATGTTCTTCAGTTTTTAATATTTCACAGTTAGATGTTTTAAGAAATTGTTCGTAATGAACTTGACGCAATCATGTTAAGGTTTTATGAAAGCTAGGATTGTATTTGAAGCAATGGGAATATTCTTGTATTTTGATCATTTCGGCCCAACAATAATTAATGATCAACAATATTAATGCACCCAATTAAAATGCAAAACTCAGTATTAGTTTTTTTTTATTATTATTAAACAGAAAAGTATTAGTTGTAGTAGTGTATTTAGAAAAAAGGGAAGTGGCGTGAATATGTGACCACATAGGCATGCAATAAATATTGGACGGTGGGAAAATCTGTATGGAATCGAATTGAATACAAGTAACGTAGTACATGGTCAATACGCAGAACAAAGTGGAACATAAATGCTATTTATTTAATATTACTATAGTGTATACAAAAATAATAAGCCATTATTCTGGTGGTAGATGGAAAAAAAAGTCCAGGGAATATGGCGAGGCATGCGCTAGTCGTAAGTTTATCATTATATTAGCACCAATTAAGACATTACGAGTCAACAAGATTTTTTGTTGTTCTTTGTATTATAAATTATATAAACGTGTAAATACTGTTGCCTTCTCATTTTCACTACTCACTAACCTTATTAATTACTCTAAATAAATTAATTATGACTCTAAAAGTTTCATTCCAACAAGGTTGGTAGTTGGGACGCCGCGAAAACTGAAAAGCCGTGTATAATGTTGAAACTTGAAAGTCAAATTTTAAAGTCGCCCTTTGTTTTTAAAATACATAGTTATATACTACGTATATATATATGTAATATATATGTGTATGTGTGTTCAAACTTAATTTTCGGTTCGTTTATATTAAAAAATGCTGAGGTCTTCTATTAGTCAGTTAATTACTGCAATTCAATTTACACCAGTAATTATTATTTTCAAAATAAAATCATAAGTTTTAAACTTGTTTTTGTTTTGAACCATAGTTTTAAACATGTTATTAACGTATTATCTGCATTCGACCAAAAAAAAAAACTTATTATCTGCATTTTTATTTATTTAATCAGTTTAAGAAACGTTAGCTTATCCCATGTTTGGCGGTGGATGTCCTTGACGTATTTTAGGTCACATTTGGATCAAAGAAAATCGAGAGAAGAAAAAGGAAAATTAGAATTTTCTAGTGGCAACGACTGTTTGGATCGAATTTTCCCGCCACACGTCATTCTCCCATGTTTAAATGAAAATGAGTTTCTGCAAAAAATTGTGAGAAGCCATTTTTCCAGTGCCTATGAAAATGGCCTAAAGTCCATTTTACTCTAATCAAAATGATAGAGAAAGAAGAGAGTGACGACGAGAGGGAGAGAGAGAAAAGTGAACATCAGAAAACATTGTGGAAGGAGGAGGAAGAAGCCGCCAACAATGGCCACTTTGTCATTGCAAATCCGTCAAAGTAGAGGTGATAGAAATGGAAGAGAGTCGACGACCATTAAAAGAAATAAAAAAAGGAAGGAGAGAGTACTATGTAAATAGTGTGCAGTCCGTACACAATATGCACACTCGAATGTGTACAATATGTACACTTGAGTGTGCAATTGAACTAGAGAGGGAGCGTATGACTTAAAATGATATTTTATTTTTTATGGATAAAATGGTATTTTACCTCATTTTCCTACCTTATTTTCTTTCAATTAAATAAGAAATTTCCTATCAACCTATTTTCTTTTCCAAATGCAAACCAAATGCATCTAGACAAAATATTTTTTTGTTATATTTCATTCTTTTTCTTTCCATTCTTTTCCATTCCTACCTTTTTTTTTTTTTCATCCAAATTAAACGGGGCTTTAGTGTCGCTTAAACTCAGAATTTTTGTCAAAAAAAAAAGGGGTGTAGCATGGCTTTCATGGTCAGAGTGGAGGTTTAAATGGCAGCTAATTAATTAATTGATGATGTGATTCAGTTAACGATTTTCCCGATCTCTTTCAATAACAGGGACTGTTACAACTTACATATGATGGGTATATTATGTTTTTTCATAGAAAACTGTACTACATATTATGTTCAAGTTTTATTTAATTTCAATCTGACTATGACTTTTTAATTAATTGGATTATGTTATGCTTACGCACTCTCATAGGCAATTTGGCATTCGCATTTGTGTAGTTAACTTGCGTGCTGCTTGCCTCATCATTTTTATGAAAGAGATCCATCGTTGCATTAATCTAAAACTATATATAGGTGAAATCATGGGCTCCCGGCGGAGCAAAAGGATGCACAAATTATAACATGAAGACAAATTACTCCTTTCAATACTTAATAGAATACTCCTTGTGATTCTTACTATAAGGCATCATCTTACATAGTAAGTGGATTTAGTTTTTCTTTATAGAACACAAGCTTATTACCAATAAATATTAATTATTTTTTTTCTTTGTATGTCCATAAGTAATAAGAGTGGTGTGTGAGAATAATAATTAATATAATATTAGAGTTTAATGCAATTAGTATAAGTAATATTGAAAATTCCTTGTATTTTGGGACAACTTTAGTGGTTGTTTTTATTAGTTTATGAAAATTGTTAGTTTATGTCTTATAATAAGAACCAAAGAGAATACATGGGAGTACGTGTTTACCTTTAATTAGATAAATAAAGTTTGCTTATTATGATATGTATATTTTAAGATACTTTAGTCATATTCTTTTATTGGGTTAAGTAGCAAATCTGTTCCGGAAGTATACGTCGAGGAGCAATGTTGCCTTGGAAGTTTTTTCAGACTCAATTTCGCTTCAGAAGTTTAAAGACGTAGCAACGTTATCATTTTCTGTTAAAAAAATAACGTTGATCTTTAAAAAAATTGACGTTAACCACTAACTTTTTAATGGAAAAAGGGTAACATTGCTACGTTTTTCGACTTTTAGGGTAACATTGAGTCAAACAAACTTTCAAGGCAATATTGTTCTTGAGCATGTACTTCTATGATGGATTTGCTACTTAACCCTTTTTTATTTTTCCTTCCCTCTTATCTTTTTTTGTTGTGGAGGGAATATCAATATGAATATGTTAAAAAAAGATTGACAGATATAAAAACTATATTTTATATTTACAACTAAGATTAACTTCCCATATATATTATGGATAGAGAATATATAATCTAGTGAGAGATGAAAGATTTTAAGTTATCACTCTTTAATTCGTACGTCTTACTATTATAAAATTGCACACATACAACACTTAGTATCGACCACATATAACAATTCTAGATTGTCATATATGAAAGCGCTATATATACTCTATGTATAGATAAATAATAGTTCCGAATTGTAATATATAAAGGGTATATATGACGATTATTTGTTAATCACCGTTGGTATTCACTTTATTCCCCCCCCCCCCAAAATTGATGTTATAATAGGGAAATTACTTGAGCATTCTCAATAAAATTTGGACATGAATAATGAAATCGATCAGAACATAAAAAATCTTCATGCCCCGCTTTAACTTGTCATGGAGTACTATCTTTCAGCTAACTGGTTTCCTGCTTTTTTTATTTGGGTTAAAGTGTAAAAATACACATAACTTTTTCCCCCAGGAGCGCCTAACATGATAACCCTTTTTTTTGTGCAAAAGTACCCATGACATTACGTTTTGGGTGCAAAAATACCGCGGGCCGTTAGTTGACCGATGTTGACTGTTAATTTGGATGGAAATGAATAGTAACTCGAGTAAAATTACTATTTTGCCCATAGTTTTAAGTTGAAATTACCATTTTGCCCCTAATTTAATTTTTTTTTTAAAAACACTAAAATAAACCCTTCTCCACCGGTGGGCCTCACCACCTCCGGCGGCCGCATTTTGCCCCTAGTTTTATTTTAGTGTTTTTTTTAAAAAAAATTAAACTAGGGGCAAAATGGTAATTTCAGCTTAAAACTAAGGGCAAAATGGTAATTTCACCAGAGTTATTATTCATTTCCGTCCAAGTTAATGGTCAATGTCGGTCAACTAACGGCCCGTGGTATTTTTACACTCAAAAAGTAACGTCATGGGTACTTTTACACAAAAAAAAAGGTTATGGTGCTGGGCGCTCTTGGGGGAAAAAGTTATGTGTATTTTTGCACCTTAACCCTTTTTATTTGGTTTGAACTGACTAATTTCATATTGACTCAACCAATCTGTCGCAATTACACATTTAATTCAGGCTAAATTATTGTATAAGTCCTCATACTTTTCCTTAGTTTTTAACTCACTGTTTGTGTATTTTTCTCTCTTAATTAAATACTCTATCTGGTTCTAATTGTTAGACATAGTTGATTTTTTTGGTAAAGAATAAGGAAGCTAATAAAATTATTTTTATTTTTATTTTTTTCTTCAAACAAATTAGTTTGACTAATAAACTAATATATAATCTAAGAATATACAACATATAAAATGATTAAGTAACTTATTTAGCTTCCTTAATCTCTCTAAAAAAAGTCAACTTTGTCTTATAATTAGGACCAGAGATGTAATACTTTAATTTTGCTTTGTTACCACAGTTAGTTCCTGTATAGGGGCCAAGAATACTGATAGGGCAGGATAAATAATACTGACAATATAAAGATAAAGCATTTAATTAAGAGAAAAAACACCACTTAAGAGAAAGCATATGGGCATATGTAAAATGATTTGCCTTTTGACTTAGTTGATATTGTTGGCTAGCTAACGCTTTCTTTTATTTTGTGAAGTTAGTCATGAAGTATTGAAATCATGTCATCTCCTGCCAAACAAAAAAAAAAAAAAGAAAAAAAAAGAAAAAGAAAAAAATAATGTCATCTTGTCTGTATCTTGTCCGTCCTCATGAAAATATGGTATCTTGTCATTATCATTATTTGATGTATCAGGCAGGACGGTGAATCAAGTTAATAGATTATGACTTATTAATAATTCACTACGAATAAAGACTGTTCTTACCTTGTAAATATTAATTAATTCGAGTGATCGAAATGAAAATATAAATAATAAACCACAAAAAAACAAAGTTTATAAGGTGGCAAAACATTGGATTCTGATTATTTTCCGAAATAAAATAAAGGGGACAAATTAAACCATTGATTATATTGTTTTTTATTTTTGAAGTTTAGTTTTAGAGAAGAGTATATATATAACAAAAAAGAGATAAAGTAGCCTTGCAACGCACTCCACGCACCAAGAGGCTTAGTTTGCAAACAAGATAAGATACTTTAATTAAAAAACCATAACATGCATGCTTTTCTAAAATTCTCAACAAATAAAACATCAGTGGCATTATCTTCTTCTGCACTCACCATATTCTCCATTTTTTTAAAATATACCTCTGTCCTTCAAGAATAGGCGTTCACATACTATTCCCTTCGAATTCATGTTAAGCAACGTACCATTAAAAAAAAAAAAAATCCTTTGCTGAATTGTTGTCCAATAAAAATAAATAAGAAATATTGACGAGAGAAGAATTATAGGGGAAAACTTGTAACTCCGAATCTTTGTTTTTGAGTTATGACTCTTAAAAATATTTATTTATGTAAATTAAGATAAAATCCTTATTAAATATTTTTCTCGTGTATTGGATATCTGAGTTAACAAATTATTTTTAAAGGTTGAAATTAATACTACCTCCGGTTCTAATTATAAGATAAAATTGAATTTTTTTGGGAGGGATTAAGGAAGCTAAATAAGTTATCTAATCATTTTATATGTTGTATATTCTTAGATTATATATTAATTTATTAGTCAAACTAATTAATTTGAAGAAAAAATAAAAATACTCTAAAATAATTTAATTAACTTCTTTAATCTCTCTAAAAAAAGTTAACTATGTCTTATAATTATGATTTAAGAGAGTATTTTAAATGGATACGAGACACAGTTAATCGAGGGAAGATGATCTTCTCCTCATCTCTTTTCTCATTTTTTCTTATCAGTACATCTAGGCTATTGATTAGGAAGAGGAAAGAGGAGATAAAATATTTTTCATATTGATTAGATAAATATAATTTAAAAATTAAGAGGAATAATAAAATAAAGATTATAAGAGAAATCTAGCTCTTAATGAGGGCGCGAGGCAAGTAAAAGAAACGAAAAAGAAAGAAGGTAACGGTGATCCGTCTGGGGAACGTGGTGTGAAACGTGAATGTTACCCGCCATCACCGTTAGCTGCACAGAGTTTGCTGCAGAGAAACACGTGTCGCAAGATCTATGCTTCTAACAAATATATTAGCTCTAATGATTTTGGGAACAGGAGAAAAGAAAAAAGAAAAAGGAGAGAGCGAGCCAAAATAATAAAAGGCAAAAAAAAAAAAAAACGAAAAGGCGAGGAGCAGTAGTTAGGCAGGGAGGGTCAGTGACAAAGGCATCGAGAGTCGGCGCCCCATGTTCCCGCCGACCATTCATCATCCGCCTTTTATACTCTCACCTCAACTCCTCTCTTTTTCACTAACCCTTTCATAAACCCCTTATCTCTCATTTTCTTTTCCTTTTCTTTTCTTCCCTCGATTTTTTCTGGGCATCGGAAGACCCCCGGGATTTTTATTTTTCACTAGTTTTTGATTTAACCACGTCTACTGATTTATACATTTTGAGCATCCCGTTTGTTTGTATATCTTTTTTTTTGGGTACAATTATGAGGGCTGCCTCTGAATCCTCTGTGGTTGAGAGATTAGATGATGGGGAAAAGGACAAGAAGAAGAAACGCCGATCCAATCGTCGATCCAAACAAACTTCTGCCTCCTCAGGTACCCTTATGCTTCATTCTTCTATTTCAGTCGCTCTATTTATTTGTTACCTGATTGGAATTGGAGGGTTTCAGCTCTCAGGTACTTCTGCATCTAGGTAGGAAAACAACTTTTTAGCGTCTCTAGGGTTAAGCTCCATGCTAGCTGGCGGGGCATGGTTTGGTTCCCATTTAGTACTTTGTTAAGAGGATGCGATTCTGTTGAGAAGGAACAAAGGGGTTTCTGTTGTTGCTTTTCTCCTCGTTACTGTCTACTTGATGTTGCCTATCTCGGTTTGTTTTGTCAACGAGCGACATTGTTGCTCCTTTGCCCTGCCCGACGAGGTTATCTCTTCCCACTAGAAATCTTCTTGTTTCTCCTACGTGGCAGTACAGCTATAACAATATTCTATTCATAGGCTGTCACTTTCCGTGAGGGATGTAAATCGGCATAGACTAAGGAAGCTCTGATTTCGGTTAAAATGCTGGACGTTCTATTTGCTTCCACCGACTCGATTAAACTCTTTCATATCAGCTTGATAGTTATCCAGTTGCTGGCCGATTACGGTGGTTCTAAATTTTATTGGACCCTGTTGGGAAATTCAGGCCGTGCAAAAACCCTCTATAGTGGGTCAGTGAATATGCTACCACAGCTTTGGCCTTTAAATCGGAGCTATGCATTTCTGAAGCAGTGCTAAGAAATTTTCTTCCTTATGCCGTCTGCTTTACCTCTTTTCAGGGCAAAATATTCCTCGCTTTATTATTAATAAAATTATGAACACAATATGTTAATTTTTTTTGTTATCTTCTCTACCAATGACATTTTTTCCTTTATGATAGCATCTTGTAATTCTGGAAACGAGATACAAGGGTTGTTATCAGAGTGCTCAGGAAACATCAGGACACCTATTCACGCCGATTCTCTATCAAGTGACACTTCATTGAGGCAGCAAGAGATCAAGATTTGTTCCCCTAACGAGCAAGGGTTGTCCAGGGCGTCAAATGTTTCTTTCACCTCAATGCTACCAATGCATTTCAATGAGCGTCAAATGGACCCTCTGGATTTGCAAAACATTCAGCGTAATGGTGGAGGTGTATGCTCAAAATCATGTTCAGAGCCAGTTGAATCATCAGTAACTTATACAAACAAAGACCTGGTCCCTTCTGATCAGACTCGGGTTTGTGTTCAGAGAAATTATTATAGTCCTCACTGGTCGATGGAAACTGTTGAGAAGGCTTTAGAGGTTAGTACTTAGTACAGTTGTGTGTGTGTGTTGTTTTTTTAAAATCTGAAAGTTTTAAGTTGCAACAGTTCTATTGAATAATCGTTGGTGATTTTTTTGTTTGTTTTGCAGAAGGGGGATGTTTTTAAAGCCCTTTTTCGTGTCAATGCTCACAATAGACTTGAGGTTTCTAACATTCTATGACTCATGTTTGTTTGATCTTGGGGTTAGCTTAATTGCTCAATTGGAATGTTCTATTGCTTCTCATGCATTCCTTTGATGATTGATGATCTTTTTCCTCCTTGTAGGCATATTGTAAAATTGATGGGTTGCCAACTGATGTTCTCATTAGTGGAATTCACACGCAGAATAGAGCTGTAAGTGTGAAATTTTATTATAAAGTCTACTTGATGCCCAGCTTTCTTTGTTCCTCTTTCGATCCATGTTTGCCAGGAGCGGCTACACTGAGGCTTATTCATGCCTTATTAGTACCTGTTGCTTTGATGTATTGAATTTTACATATAGGGATGCTATTTACAATGTGCTTTGTATTGCTTACCTCTCTGTCATGTTCTTTATCATGGGGGTGGTTAGTGGATTGGAATAACACCCTTTGAGCTTCCTTCTAATTATAATTTTTTTCTTGGGATGTGTTCCTGCTGATTATTTCGTCAGCTACAATGATCTTGTATTTCCATTGTTGCAGTGCTTTTAGATGGGTCAATTGTTATCATGTCGAGTATATACTTTATACTTCTAGCCAGTTAAAGTATCTAATGATTGTTTGTGCAGGTTGATGGCGATATTGTTGCAGTTAAGATAGATCCTTTGGCTTTGTGGACTAAAATGAAAGGATCAAATGGTACTGGCAATGTTACTGCACCTGTAGAATGTTGTAACTCGCTTACAGAAGATAATGAAGTGGAGGGGAATATATTGATGCAAGTAGGTAAGGTAGATGCTGATTCTGAGTTTGTTAATTACTTCAACTGCCCTGCTCAAGACCAAGAGGATGTTAATCATGGCCCCACTACTTATGGAAATAATCCTTATCTTGAAAAGAAAGGGATAAATAATATTTATGCTTCTCCTGTTTCAACCAGCCCTTTAGATCCACCTGAACCAGTTACTCATGATGGTCATGATGCTGCTTCTGGTAACTTAAGTATAAGTTCTTATAGTGCACGAGGCGAAGTTATTAATGCTGTGGAAAACATGTGCTCGTTGGTTAATTCTTTCCCCTCTAAAAGACCAACCGGCAGGGTGGTTGCAATTGTTGAGAGGTCTCCACGCCGAGAGTCCATAATTGGTCATCTCAATGTTAGGCCAGCATTTCCTGTAAGAGACACATGCAGAAAAGATGCAAAGAAGAACAAAAAAATGGTTTCTGGGTGTGAGTATATTCATTTTATGCCAACTGATCCGAAGTTTCCAAAAATGATGCTCCTTGTTAGAGATTTGCCCGATTCCATGAAGAAGAGGCTGCAAACTGGGGATGCTACACTTGAAATGGATCTGGTAGCCGCACGAATTGATAACTGGTCTCAAGAAAGTCCTTGTCCTCAAGCTCACATATTGCATATTTTCGGACGAGGGGGTGAAATCCAGCCGCACTTAGATGCAATTTTGTTTGAGAATGCAGTCTGCGTGTCTGAATTTTCACCTGAAGCTTTGTCTTGCCTTCCTTATGTTTCTTGGGAGGTGCCCCTGAAAGAATTCCAAAGTAGAATGGACCTTAGAAACTTGTGTGTTTTTACCATTGATCCTTCAACTGCCTCTGATCTGGATGATGCACTATCCATTGAGAAGTTATCTAATGGGAATTTTAGAGTAGGTATACACATTGCTGATGTGTCATACTTTGTCTTACCGAACACAACCATAGACAGTGAGGCTCAGTCTAGGTCAGCAAGTGTTTATATGGCACAAAAAAAGTTATCAATGTTGCCACCATCATTTTCCGAGGATATAGGATCCCTTAATCCTGGAGTGGATCGACTTGCGGTTTCTATGCTCCTGGACATAAACCTTGATGGGGATGTATTGGATCGTTGGATTGGCCGTACTGTGATAAAGTCTTGTTGTAAGCTTTCCTATGAACATGCACAGGACATTATTGATGGGGTTATTGATGTTGAAAGTTCAAACGCAATAGGAGGTCACTATCCAAAGTTACATGGCCATTTTGAATGGCCTGATGTTATCACATCTGTGAAGAATCTATATGAAATTTCAATAGTTTTGAGAGAAAAGAGGTTGATTGATGGGGCTTTGCGACTTGAAAGCCCCAAAGTTGTTTTCCTGTTTGATGAGGATGGAATTCCTTATGATAGTATGCTCTCACAGCGAAAAGAATCGAATTTTCTGGTTGAAGAATTTATGCTTTTGGCTAGTCGAACAGCTGCTGAAGTTATTTGTAGAGCATATCCTGATGCTGCATTGTTGCGGAGACATCCTGAACCTAATTTGCGGAAGCTGAGAGAGTTTGAGGCATTTTGTAACAAACATGGTTTAGAACTTGATACATCTTCATCTGGCCGACTCCAATGGTCTTTAGAGAAGATCAGGGAAAAGCTCAAGGGTGATCCAACACTTTGTTATATTCTTATTTCATATGCTACAAAGCCAATGCGGTTGGCACAATATTTCTGTAGTGGGGATTTAAAGGACAAACAAAGTGATTGGGGTCATTATGCTTTGGCTGTCTCTGCTTACACTCATTTTACTTCACCTCTGCGTCGGTATCCTGATATAATCGTTCATCGTATGCTACTTGCTGTTATAGAGGCTGAGGAAATATATCTGGAGCATGAAAAGACATTGCAGGTTAAGAAGGGAGAGGCAGTGCGAGCAAGATATTTCACTGGTATGAACTTTGTTGAGGAAGCTGCTGAATCTGTGGAAGGGAAAAAGGCTCTATCTGCTTCTGCTTTGAAGCATGGACTTCCCTGTACTGAATTACTTGCAGAAGTTGCTGCCTATTGCAATGCGAGAAAGTTAGCTTGTAGAAATGTCAAGGATGCTTGTGATAAACTTTACATGTGGGTTCTCCTCAAGAAGAAGGAGGTATACCTTCTCAATTCATTTCTTAAAATCTTCTTTCTGGCAGTTTTAAATTATTTGATCTGTTTTTTGTTATTTTGATTGAGAAAAATTCTAATGCGTGCTTGATATGAGTGCGGCAAGAACTCACCACTTAGGTTTTGCTTTCTGCATCTTGTTTCCCTCCCTTTGAGATAATGTCATTTTACATTGTTCAAAATTCTTTTGAAATTCACCTTATTGTATATTATGCTTTGAACGAATGAATAGCACTGTGGTTTTCATTTATCATTAAATTTGGTCACTGAAGCCTAAGTATTGTGGAAATTGGCCTCTTTTGAGGGATTTGGTTCTGATCAAGTATATTCTATTATTTAATTTGTCATAACTTATGACGTTATTGAACATCTTAAGATAATATGGCTTACATATATGATGTTTGCAATTGTCTAATCATGCTTCCCTTATCTCATGTCAGTTGACTTGCTTGTATTAACTGATCAAGTCGTTCTTTGCTGCTCTTACCATGTTTTATGCCTATGAAACATTATTGAATATTTTCCTCCGCACTTTAAATTGGCTCATCTTCTGTTCCGCAGGTGTTATTATCAGAAGCAAGAATATTGGGATTAGGCCCGAGGTTCATGTCAATTTATGTTCAAAAACTAGCTGTAAGTGACTTTGCTTTTTTATCCACTTGCATTTCTAGGTTTACAATTAGGAGTAGGGGGTTCAAAGGTGTCCCAGACAGTTTCTTTTGAAGTGGAAAAGCTTCTGGATCCTTCCAAGTAGGTGGCATAGGATTGTGGAAGAGGCATCTGATAGCATTTAGTTTTTCGATGTTAAAGGCTGGATTGTTGAGTATGAATAAGCTTAAACCTTCTGTGAAGGAAATTACAGTATCCAAGTGCTCTTTTAAGGAATAAATATTTGAGTCATCACAAAAAATCGAACTTTGCTTGGGCTTATATTCTACCATTATGGACGAAAACTAAATAACACTCCATATTCTTAACTCTTGGTGATGTAAATTTTAGATTTTTTTCTCTGAAGCTCGTTCATAATCTACATATGAATTGATGCAATCTAGCTCATATTTTCTACAGGGATTCATTTCAACAATCTCCTTGTTTCTGATTCTATGCCCTTTTCATTTTCAGATTGAGCGGCGCATATATTATGATGAAGTTCCAGGCTTGAATGTGGAATGGCTGGATGCAACCTCAACTTTGGTACTTAGCATGTCTACTGATAAACGTGCGTTTAGGAGAGGTAGCCTTGGTAAATGGAGGGCATTTGAAGAAGTTGTGTTGCTTTCTTGTCCATATGACCTGGCAGACGCCAAAGATGGTATTAATGAATGTGATGGAGTGAAAATGGGAGATAGGGATCTTCGTTCCAGACCAGACAGTTCAGGGACTGAAATTGAGGCTGCAGTTTTCCCCCTCACTCTGCCTCTTCTTGCAACGGTTCCAGTAGCACTGCATGCTGTTGGTGGGGAGGATGGACCTCTTGACATTGGGGTGAGGCTGTTCATGAGCTCCTACTTGAGGTAAGGTTGTAGTCTTGGGGGGAGACCCTGAATGAGAATGCAGAGATGAGGAGGAGGCAGAGAGATCTTAAATATGGAGGGATGGGATGGGAAGGACTAATCGCGGTGTAGATAAGTAGTGTATAGTTTGACACTAGAAGGGGGGATGATATGGTGGTGTTTGTCGATGCCTTAAGAACGTGCTTAATGGATAATTTGGGAGGCGTAGATAAAGAAAGATGAGGGATTTTGTTGGTAGCTTCGGCTTTAGTTATCTGTTGTTAACAGAAACTATTTGTTGGAATAGGCCCTTGTTTTTGTAGGCCTTTTCCATCATCTACCACTACCACTACTAGTATTAGGTTAATTCATGTTTCTTCCCACTTCCGGTTCTCTGATGGGTGCAGAGCTGAGAGCCGAAATTCTATGTTCGTTTGACTGCGGCCCAATGCGTTTTTTGATTTTGGGTGGCTACCTCTTATATTTGTAATTTCATCATTTGGACGTCTTTGTATTTTTCATTCATATTTTATTCTCCTCCTTTCATCTCGCTCCTCCCGGTTATTTACTTGGCCCTGTTAAAACTTGAGACAGGAAAACTGCAAGTGTCAAGCAGACGTTCTCTTTATCTTTTTTTAGAAATTATCTCTCATTAGGTCATCTGTCATTGATTGGGAAGATCATAAAAAATCCAAAGTAGTATTGTGATCTTTTTGATTAATTTGATGAGGATGATTTAAAGATTTTGAGAGATAATAAGAAACACTCAACCTGTCTTTATCATGTCAAATGAGAGCGAGTTAAAATTAGTTAATAGTCTTAAAAGGTTTGTTAAAATTTTTAATCAAATATAAGAAAAAACAAAGAATTGCTGATCTTCATACAACAAGAAAACTACTAATTCTGGAAAAGGACGTTCTCCCAGAGATCATAGCGCTCGGTTGCATGTATTTGTTTTCTTCTGACGTAACTTGATTGCATATGATCAAATGTGAATGATGTGAGTGAAAAGAAATAACGACAAGTCATTTTTTTATTGTGTTTATTCTTAGGAATGCTGAAGATTAGTTAGAAAAAGTTATTCAAACAATTAATGATGAATAATCAATTTGCCTCTTATAGCTTTGTTTGGGTGATATATTTAAAAAATCAGTTTCTAAATGTTTAAATATAAAGAAAATAGAAAAGTTACTTTAATTTACATTAATTTTAAATTCTCTTTTTGTATATAAAAAAAATGTCTCTTTGGTCATTTTCTCCAAAAACTATCTCAAATGCACTTTTGCATCTAACTGATTTATTTCATATTTCAACCGACTTTTACACTATAAAACACGCACTTACTTAGTTTTGATCAACTCTATGCCAAAAGATTAAAACCCAATAATTAAAATATTGTGGAGAAACAAGTTTTTTTTTTGTTTGGGTTAAAATAATGTTTGGGATAACAAACTAATGTTTTTTTTTTCATTTTATTATTTGTCTCTGTTAAAAAAAAAAAATTATTTGAAAAACATTGCAGCTTAACATTGTTTTTTTTTTCCCCCTCATATACGAAATTGACATCTCTTGTTCACAACTTAACAAGATGAATAATGCTGATCATTTTTTTTTTTGGAAAAAAATTACTTTTTCCTGAGAGATGATATGGTTTTAAAAAATAAAATTAGTTTTTGGGTATAAAACATTTAATCATATCGGTGATTTTTTCCTCACAATTTAAGAGTAATATGATGATTCATTTGTAAAATTTACATTAGTATTAGATTAGAGGAAGAGAAAAGACAGAAAAGAGATCGATGGTATTAAACTGTATGCGAAAGTGAGAACTTGGAGAGAAGAAATTGAGATGAGAGGAACTGGAGGACCGCTCTTATGCATCGGAGATCTCCTGGGCGATGTGGGTGAGGAAGAACATGTGGTTTCAGCTCCCTCACCCTCACCCTCCCCGTCGTTCTCTTTGTCTTCTGTTTCGGACTCAAACCTCGCTCCCGATCTCACCGAACTCTTCCAGGTTACCGGGTTTGATTTCGTTGGTCACTTCGAATTGCTTTGTTTTCCATTTGTTCCCCATCTAGATCTCAATTTCGATGCGGTTAATGGGGTTTTGATAATTTTGAACACTTCTAACGTTTTTATTCTTCAGAAATTATAGGGTTTTGATATTAACTCCGTTACTCGAAGAAATCATTTTCTTTCCGTTTAGTTACAAGCACCCCCTCTCTATCAATAATCGAAATTCACCTACTCATTTCAGGAAAACTACGAGCACTTGAATAAGGCACTTGCTGGCACGGACCATTCTTGGACGGCTTTGACACTGAAGGTGATTACAGTTCAGTGTTGTACTTGTATAAGAAGCTGTCATCACAATACAGGCGAAGCCAGCATCAATTACTAAAAGCTGAAGTTTGTTTGCTCCATGTTGTTGCGTTTGGAGGATTGACCTGCTGATTATTACATCCTTTCAAATCAGTTTTCAATTGTCCTTACCTGTCATCGGGCATTTTTAACATTTCTTGCTTTAACGTACTATTTATCTTCCTCGAAATTCAAAATTCATCTGTTCTCTATCTTCAGTTATTTATAACTTCTTTTTTTGACCATTCAGCTATGCACTGCCCTAGAAACTGCGAACGAGCTGGTTCAGTCCACCAACTCAAATGTTGGATTGTTGTCAGAGAAGATTGGAGAGCTTCAGAAAGTTGTCAAGAGAGCGGATTCTGCCATAGCAGCTGCGAAGGCGGTCCATGTTAATCTAGATGAAGATAAAGGTGTCTTTATTGACAATGCCAAATTCAAGTAAATTCAAGTCTCAGTGCGGGATTAGGTTAGTAAAATTTCACATATACAAACGTATCGTTTTTGTTTAAGAGCAAGACATCCGAGTGGAAAAGTTGCAAAATGGCTATGGAGACCATGACTTCTATCATGTCAAAGAGTCCTTTTTTAACTTTGTCATTGCCTGTTTGCTTCTTTTTTTGCCCCTGGCTTGCAACATGGCTGGTAACAACTGGGATCATATGTGAATTGGAACAATAGTTGTGTAGCAAGTCAGGGCTTATACCATTTCTCTTTCTAAACTTTAATGATTACACCCACCTGGGGGCAGTGGCACTATATGAGCTGCCTTTGTGATTTGGGTATTTAGAGCGCGAACACCTAATGATATGGGAGAAATCGCTTGAATGCGGTGTTATTCTATTATCTAGTAAACACAGGGCATATTAATTAGGTAAAGTCGCTTCAGTGGTCACGTGAAGTCCAATGAAGGCCTATGGTTGTTCTGAATGCAAAAGTGGACTAATTTGATTAATGTCTTCCTAGTTAAATATGTGGTGTGTTGTTCTACTTGTTAGGAGCGTGAGGACTGAAAATATATATATCATGAAAAATTACATTATCGGTAAGAAATAATTTGATGCTTTGCTCAGCCAATCCGATGCTTTCTTCATGCCACTTTCTGTGAGTAACTAGGATTGAGTTAAACTTCGTCTGGCACGATGAATTGTGTCAGCCACTCAGCACCTAGTAGTGAAGAATTCTTTGTCAATTCGTCGTTTCATGTATCATTTCAGACACCCATGATCAAGGTGCAACCTGGACTGGCCTTGGACTGACAAGAAAGGCAGTCTTAGTTTGAGAGTTGATGCATGCACGTTGGCCAGATCAGAGTACTGAACAATTTGTACTAATTATAGAAGATATCAAACTGTTCAGGGTTCCAAACAAACACGCCCGCACGCTCCCATAGATAGACAAATTCGGCCTTGTGCTTGCATCAATATGATGGGCTGGTTCTTGAGAGTGATGTTGGGTTGCACTCAGACAATGAACCTACAATAGTTGTTCTGCTGAGCATGGGAAACCCAGCCAAATAATTTGGGGTATTCAAACTCCGTTGTTAGATGTTTCTCTCACTTTTTGGTATTGCAGAGGTCTGTGATCAAGCGCCCTTTTTACCGAACTTCAGAAATGGGTGGCAATGGATATTGTGCCTCACCAATTAATACGGTAAATTGTTGGCCCAAATCCATACATTCATCAAAATTGTGGATCTAAATAGATAGTATTCCCAAATTGGATTTCATTCGAGGGGGTTACGTTGCAATTAGGCCCAAGATTTTACTATACCTCATAAGCGTATAGTTGTATTTATTTTGACCAAAAAAAAAAGTATAGTTGTATTTATAGTAATTAAATTATGTATTTCGATATAATATTTAGATAAAAGGAAGATTAAATTAATTGAATTTTCATCCACATATATCGAGTTGACAGATCATCAATATGGGCAAAAGAAAAAAGACGATGGAGCCTTATAAGTAGAAAGGTAAGGAAGAAACATAAAAAGAGGAAAACTCTCCAATTCAGATTTCAACCAATATTAAGAGAAATATGTTAAAGATTGGTGACCTTGACTGGTTGAACTGAGAACTAGTCAGTCCGATGTAAAGAGGACATCAAGGGAGAACCGGAGAAGAAAAACAGCATTCAATCAATAAAAATTGTTAAAATTGATGAGTCAACCAGCCGAAATGGTCTCTTTTTAATTAGTCTTTATTTTTATGTTTTATAGATATCTATACCTATTAAGCATAGGGAGAGGAATAATAATGGGCATGGGAGCGAGAAATATGTGTCTATATATTCTAAAATCATTTACTATAGAATTTATATCTGGATTTTGAATTGATACTGTTGAGTATTGACAGTTCTACCTCCTTTTTTTAATCATACACACTGTTCCTTAAATTTAAATATTCATTTTTAATGTCATTGCATGATATTTCTTTTTATATTAAGCATATACTTTTAAAATATATTATTTATCATCAATTCAATTATGGTTCAATTATGTTCTAATTTGGATTGTGAATCACTGTCTTGGGTGATTCAATTGACAATCCTAGTTAGTTCACAATGATCAGGCATTAGCAACCCAGGCATCAACTCATTAAACAATCATTCCACCTTCCAGGCGGTGGTTGACCAAGTTAAAGCAAGATTGACTCTATGGAAGACTACCTCTTTTTCTCTAGCTGGAAGATCAACGATTATTTTCGTGGTTTCTTCAACTATCCTTGCGTATCCTATGCAAACTTCTCATCTTCTGAACAATGTATGTGATGATCGGGCCAAACAAAATAGGTCCTTTTCGTGGGGTGGCATAAAAGAGAGTCATTAGACACATCTTGTGGCTTGGGATGAGGTATGTAAGGAGAAGAAGTAGGGCGGTTTGGGCTTGCGATATGCTCAGTTTCAAAACCAAGCACTCCTCATGAAGCTGAGATGGGGTTGTTGACTCATCGGGATGCTTTTAGGTTAAAGTAGTCAAGGATAAATACAAATGTGGGGAGGATCTTATTCCTCATATCGCATCAAAAACCCCGGGATCAAATTTATGGACAGGGATCAAGAAAATATGGGATACAGTTCTTAGAGGACTTTCAATTGACCAAGACAATAACTCAATTAAATGGAAGTGGGAGAAAAGTAGAGAATTCTCTGTGAAATCTGCATATCAAGTAGTATCTGGGAATGTGAAGGATCAGAGAGGAGACTAGGGTAATCTGTGGAGAGTTCAGGCACCACATAGATACAAGACTCTTCTTTGGCTACTAGCTTGACAGAGTTTGCTTACAAATGCTTATCGAATGAGAAGGGGCTTAGCTTTGGACACTGGGTGCTTCTTATGTGGAGTTGGTCTAGAGGATACTATACATGTCTTTCGGGATTGCATTTACTCAAAGGCTTTATGGAGGAAAGTGATGTACCCAGAACAATGGCGGATGTTTTGTAATATGAGTCCATCGGCTTAGGTGTGGTGGAATATACATGGATAGAAGAAAGCAACTTGCAAGTGGGCTTCTCGATTTACTATCTTGTGTTGGTTGTTGTGGTAATGGAGGAACTTATTTGTGTTCGAGAGGAACTTTCTCTCAAATGATAGTTCTAGCTAGCTCCTGCACTATGGTGGAGTGCATGTATTCCACTAATGATCATCTAGTAGGGACGAAAAATTTAGGGGGCTACGTTGGCTACCAGTCGTGAGTCTCGGCGACCTCTGGAGGAGGACTGGGTGATGGTGAATGTGGATGGTGCATACACAGTACCTGCTATGAAATGGGCTTGTGAGGGACTGATTTGCAATTCCTCTAGTTGTTTTATTAAAGGATTCATACATCCTATTGAGGTGGGGATGCATTAACTGTGAAAATCTGGGCTTGTCTCCTTGGGTTTAAAATGGCATAGGTGAGTGTGGATGGAAACATATTCCTCAAAGTGTTTTAACCTTCTTCTTCATGAGCTTAGGCCTCATCATAGAGACTCTGGCCTTATTAAAGAAATGAAAACGACACTGATAGGAACAAATTTGGAAACAAAGGTCACCTATATGCCTTGTTCGAATAATCGTGCAGTGGATTATCTAGCAAAAAATGGTCTTGACACAGGCCATAGATTTCATGAAGTTTATCAACCTCCGGAGAATTTAGCGGTATTACTTTACCTGGATTGTAATGGGGTTATTACTCTCATAGTCCTAGTTTTTATTAAAAAAAATAGGTGGAGTTGACGTACGTACTTAAAATTATTTTACCAGGTCAAGCTGTTGTATGGTAAGTTTGGAATATTTGCTTTAAGTAGGGTACACTACTAGAAATATTCATATTTGCAACGGATTTTTTCCGTTGCTAATGACAAAAATTCCGTTGCAAATGTGATTTTCGACGGAATTTTCAATGGAATTATTCCATCTAAAAATGCTTCGTCGATAGGCGACGGAATTTATTTTTCCGTTACAATTTTCAACGGAAAATTTTTCCGTCAAAATTTTCAATGGAATTTTTTCTGTTGCAAGCCACATTTTTCCGTTGACAAATAAAGAGATAATAAAATATTTATTTAATGAATTCCGTGGGAAATTTCGACCAAAAAAATTCCGTTGAAAAGTTCTTCACAATTTGTAATGGAATTTAACTATAATTCCGTCGAAAATTGCAACGGAAAATAATTCCGTTGCAATGTTCTTCACAATTTGCAACGGAAAATAATTCCGTGGAAAATTTCTTCACAATTTGCAACGGAATATACATATAATTCTGTCGAAAATTCAACGGAAAATAATTTCGTTGCAAACTTCTTCACAATTTGCAACGGAAAATTATCCCGTTGAAAATTTTTACTCAATTTGCAACGGAATATACATATAATTCCGTTGAAAATTGCAACGGAAAATAATTCCGTTGCAAATTTCTTCACAATTTGCAACAGAATAAACATATAATTCCGTTGAAAATTGCAACGGAAAATAATTCCGTTGAAAATTTCTTCACAATTTGCAACGGAATATATATATAATTCCGTTGCAAATAATATTATTAATTTTTAAAAAACAGTATCTCTTGTTTCAATCGCCTGAATAAGAAATTTTATTGGGCCATTAAAAAACACTGAATATAGTACATTTAGGAGCTCCAGAAAATTGATAAACAAAATTAATACACAGACCTTCTTCAATGTCAAACTTTTAGTAATAGTATCCTTGCCAGATTGGACTTTACAAGTAGATAAAGTTACAATAACTCTGGGGAACTGTAACCCATCAGCATGGCTACAATGATACATTTCCACGCCATAATATTGCAGCAAGCATTTTAAATAATTGATGTTGATCCTCTTTTGCAAATTTGAACTACATCCAGTGCTTTCTGAGGAAAAAGCAGAGAAAGAAAGGGAGAAATTAGATGAAGATATCGTAGGAGGACAGATCAAAGTTGAAGAGGAAATTGATCAGAAAATGAAGTGTACAGATTATGACAGCAGCTTATTAAACATTTTAGCATCATCAACAGCATCTATTGCAATATAGTCACTCTTATTAAGATATTTATATTCGCTGGCCTCTCTAAGATTCAGCCTCTTTGCACAGAGAATCAAAATAATCTTGAACATGAGTTGAAATATCAAGTATTCATAAATTCATCTGAGCTGATCAAAGAATTACATTTGCAAAGGACACATGACATAATAATATGTACGTGTGTGTGTAAACAAGTTGACAGATTGCACAGAAGGTACCTTTAAGACCAGGTAAAGATCCAGCACAAGGTCGATATAAGATGTGATATGACCTCTCACCACTGGTCAGCTGTATAAGTCTTGACTGCTCAAAAGAGAGAACTAAATCAGGAAAAGCAGCAGATAAACAACATAATTCCACTACTATTAAGTTTAAATAGCACATCTCAGGTTTCCTTTTGTAACATGACTTTTAGTTATCATGTGTCAATTGGCAGAATGCAAAATTAAACCCACAATAGTAAACAAGTTATTAAGCTCAATAGAAAAGGATATTAAAATTTAGCACTCTTGCAGTTACACATTAACATGCTTACAGGTTTGTATTTTAGCTCCACATATTTTCCCAGCTGCAGTGAAATGAATCTCAATTAATTTCCCCTGCTCCAAACAAACCAAAATATACTTTAATTGAGCCACTTGACCTTTGGAGAAATATTAGGCATTCAATAGCAAAAAACTTTTAAGGGCACACAAATCAATAAGCCTTCAAGATATAAAAATTTCATAGGAGTAAAAGAAACATAGGAACTGACAAATCTGGTAGAATTGTTGTGCCTTGGTGTTTTTGCATTCCGAAAAGCTTCTAGAATAAAATGTGTCCGATGGGCTTTATTTTTCCATGTCACAGCTTCCACCACCCAGAGCAGCCAAATATTTCATAGCGATTTTTGCTGTCTGTGTCTTCCTAGTTCCACTATGACCACTGTAAACAAAAACTAGCAATTATTAACAATACACTGGTAATCTTATTTTATTCCTGCAAAGACACTTGACCAATGTACAGAAACTGACATGATGACGGACTGATTTACTTTATCTGCGACATATAGGAAGCCTCAGGTGAGAAGACCAAAAACAGAAAGGAAGGAAATTTGAATGGAAGTAACATGTGCCATACTCTATGCCTAAATTTTTAACCTTCAGAAGAACAAAAATTGACATTGCTATCAAACATGAATGAGCAAAAGCCCGGAATGGAAATCTGAACTGATAGAAAAGAAAGTTACAATATAGGACATATTTATTAGTTTACCTCATACGCGATATTGCCTCCAGAGGTTGCAGGCTGACGAAGAGAAGCATTCAAGATGGAACCAGAAGCAGACAAGATGCACATTTCCCGCCTACTTTGTTGCATGAACAACATAATTTTTTGGCCAACATCCTATTGAATGCCCAAAAAATGTTAAACTTTGTTTACACTGGCAGCAATCACAATAAATCAAAATTCCATGAATAATAAAGATCCAAGACCAATTTTGAACATGGAATTTGACAAGAAAGGCTGTGCCTTTAAAAAAATCTATGTGACACATCCTTTTGTGCCCTTGCCCAAACACATGGTAGGTGCCTTTACAAAGGTGCAAACTCTTGCACTTTCATAAAAACACAACGAGTGCCTAGAGATAAAAAACACGATTTCTCATTTGCAGCAGAACTACGGCCCAACCACTAGTTCATTTACTAGAGACATTGTCATTCACTCCAACCATAGTGTGAAAATCACCATTTTAACGAGAGCAGACAACAGACTTATGAAAGGTCAGATACATAACTATAGAAAAATCCATATGAAATGCTAGGTGTCCAGGTGAGTAATGGCAAGTGACAAACAAACCAGCCATCTAAACCTCACTCAAATAGAATCAATCAGAAGCTATGATGCCAAATGAAAAAAGGTTTAAATTGGATTTACAATTCTAATAAAGGTGAGAAATCACATTGTAGCTAAAAAAGGCTAAAAGTGTCATAAATGCAACAACAAAATCTTGCTGAGTTTAATCTTTTTCAATTTATTCCAAAGATTCTAGAAAGAGACGATGATTCTTACTTATAGGGCATGCAAACCATATAACTCATGAGTTATCAACCTCTGAAACATGTAGCATGCAGAGGTTAAGCACAAAACAATCCCTCCGTCTCATTTTTAAACATCTCATTTGATTTATATACAAAGATTTCAATAAATTTATTAAATTCATAACAAAATGCCCAGTAAAGATTTCAATAAAGTTATTAAAAAAAACTAATGCATGGTTATTCTTGTTTTCTTGCGAAGTCCAACAAATAGAGAAATAATACATTTGATGTTCAGGATATGAAATGTAGCCCAATCACGTATCCCCTTTAAAAATGGATGATGCTTAAGTAGTCATTCAAATATTACCATAGAAAAAGAAAAGAAAAGAAAAAAAGAATATATCAGTTTGTTTCTTTAAGTTATCATCAAACTATCTTAAAAGAATTAAATCCAATCGCAGAAGGATGCTATCCAAGAATGTAAGAGTTACAATTTTTTCAAGGAAACCTAAATCAAATTAAATTATAATAATGCAAAGAAGCTTCCACCTTCACTTTGGCCACTGAGAAAAATAGTATGGAAGCATTAATTGCCTTCTAGTGTGGCAAAACTTAAACTTCATGCAAGATCTAAACACACATGACCTTTATAAATTAGCATGGGAGTACAAAGCCAATATATGTGGATATCCTGCTATATCTATTTACATATATCACAGTCCTTCCTATTATAAGTGCTACATGTATTACAAGTCAATATAGACAAACAGTGGTGGACCTAGGATTTTAACTTTGTGGGTGCACAATTAGTGGTGAGATTTGGGGGTTTGGGGGCAGCGCCCCCGAATTTTTTTTTTTAAAAAGTTTTAAATGTATTAAAAAAATATATATAAAACAATAAATGAAGTTGATATTTGTATACCTCACTAGGAGGCACATTTTATTTGTATACCTTATTATGAGGAATTAATTAACTGTTGTTTTGGTTTGCTAAACAGTAATAGGATTAATAAAATAAAAATTGAGACTAATTGTTGAAATTGATATTTAATTAAGACAAACATAAGCCTGAGTCTTTCGGTAACTAATCGGAGAATTGTTGAAATTGGTATTTAATTAATTGATATTTAAACCAGGCAGATCAAATATGTGTTAAAAAACTCTATAAAAAATGTTAGAATTGTTGCCTATTAGAAGGAACAATAATAGAATAGTCCACACCGTCAATTATCAAAATACTATATAATGAAGTTGCACTCACCTTTTAGCTTGTTGTTCCTCTAATTCTCTTGTTCTGTATATGACTTTTGCCCCTTGAGGTAAGTGATGTCTCACAATATTAGTTGAGTATCAATACTAAAGAGCAATAATTTGACAACCAATCCGAACATGGTGACTGCCAAAACATCAAACTCACAATCATTTAGACTCACCGGAATGCTTTCTAAAATTCTGGACACATTTGGTGAGGCAGCTTTCCCCTCCACAAAAAGGAAAAAGGTTGAAACACCAATAACTTTATGATAGAAGATCCATGGCAAAGTCTGCTCTAAACCAGCAGAAGTGCTTGTCGTAATACTTATCTGCCACACATAGAAAATTAGACAAATGCTTGCTTAGAGCTAAAGGATACTTGAAGAGATATCCGGATCCAATTCAACAAATTTGATTACACAAGAAAAGGCTGAGAGGAAAAGGAAAAGAGAGGCAATCCTAGAAACGAACTTGTGATAAAATGCTTGCTTTCCTACAGCCAATTCATTTTAAAACTGAAGAATGACTAACAGAGGTGTCCGGTGAATAGAGGCCCTATTGATGAAATCAAGGCACCTAAGCTAATCCACTTTTCACATTTTCTAGTAAATAAGCAGGACAGGTGTTCATAAATCAATGAAACTAATCTGCTTCATTACTCAAAAGGAATTTGTCTCTAGCAGAATTCAGTTATCACCTTTATGACCAAAACTATTACCCTTCCTTAGACATATTGTATAAAAATAAGAAGGGTGCCATTCTGTGAATTATATATTTTTTAAATTAGAGGATACAAGAGTGAAACTTCATTTAGTGGCCATAAATGAAAAATTGGCAAAGAGCATCCTGTGATCTATGTTGATTTTTTATCAGCAAAGTTAGACCACAGCAGAAAAAGACAATGCATTTGAGTTCATTATTTATTCAAAGTAACTTGAATTTCAGGATTGATCAGAAGAATATCATTGAGAGACGTTAGTAAACAGTACGGCGTTTACACCAAAAACATTTCGTATGAAATGAGAATACCAAATCCCAACAATTTTTTACTAGTTACTAACATATCGTCAATTGCAATTTTGGAGTCTTATTACGAATCAACATTCATACATTATTGTCATTCATGACTTTGCTACGAGCAATTAAACAAAATATGTCAACTCTATGAGTTCACACTATACTTACCCAGGCTCAAACTACGGTGTGTCTTGGCAAAACGCCATTTTGGCCTTTATCACCTAAGTGATTTCAGTTGCGTCAATGGCGGAAACATAAGTCTCCATTATTGTCTGCTTGGAGGAAGAAGGAGAGAAGCAGCGCGCAAAGGCATTAGGGGTGAAATTTAATGAATTAAAGAAAGACGATATCCTAAGTCAAAAGTAAAATGGGTGAAAGGGGAAAGAATGGAGCTTCATCGTGCTTAGAAATCGTAGGTGTAGGCTTTCTGGAGGAGTAATTGGCGGCGTCGAGAAGGAAGGAGGAAGGAACAGGACGAAGAGCAACTGAGAAAAAACAAATCGAAGAAAGGGCAGCAGCATAAAGTTACCTTCTGGGTTGTTTCGAGCTTTCGATTGAGGTGGCCCAAAGACGAAGGAGACAGTTCGAAACCTACCAAATAGGTTCAGAAATTCGCCGTCGACTTCGCCTTCCCCGTCTGCCCATTGAAATCAGTCGTCGCTTCGCGTTCAGCATCCATCGTCGTCGTCGCCTTCCCCTTCCCCGTCCGCCGTCGACTGAGAAGAGATTGAGAGCTAAGAGCATCCGAAGCTACCCGAAGTGAATCTGAGAAAGAGAAGCGGACGGTGGAGACGAGGGAACATAGGAGGTGAAGAAAGAAAAACCTAAATTAAGTATGATAAAAACTAAATTTGGTAGTTATTCTATATTTAGTGTAAATTTGCAACGGAATAAATTTCTGTTGCAATTTTCAACAGAAAACAGTTCCCGATGCAATTTTCAACGGAAATATTCTGTTACAACCTTCAACGGAATAAATTTCCGTTGCAATTTTCAACAGAAAAACCAGTTTCCGTTGCAACTTTCGACGGAAATTTTCTGTTGCAACTTTCAACGGAATAAAATTCCATTGCGATTTCCTATTACTTGAATCTTGTTTCAATCAATATTAAAGAGATTTATTGCCCACATATTTACTTATTTTCTATTAATTTGTCATGAAAGTGGATTTGAGCATCATTTTTGTATGCTTACAAAAAAAGTGGATTTGAATCTTGTTTCAACACTTTCAATTGTTTATAGTCACTGTTACAATACCATAAATAGTTATAAACGACTTGTTGCTTGCATTAACAATATTTACGATTTTTTATAATGTTAAACTTCATACCACAGGAACATTAAATAGCATGTGATTCCTTGACTTGTGAAATTTATTTAAAATTTAGTTGAGTTTTTCAACGGAAAATAAATTCCGTTGCAATTTTCAACGGAAAACAGTTTCCGTTGAAAGTTGCAACGGAATATTTCCGTTGCAACTTTCAACGGAATAAATTTTCGTTGCAATTTTCAACGGAAAACAGTTTCCTTAACAACTTTCAACGGAATAAAATTCCGTTGCAATTTTTGTAACATATTATGACCAAATATTTTTTCCGTTTGTAATTCCGTCTCTATTTTCAATGAAATATTTTTCCGTCGCTAATACCGACGGAATTCCATTTCCGTCGAAAAGTCTGTTGCTATTTTCAACGGAATATTTTCCGTTGAAAAATTCCATCGATAATGAAGCCTTTTCTAGTAGTGGTAGAAGTCGATGATCTAGTAGTTCCCTTCTAATTTTGAAAAGAGCCAAGATCTCTATAATAAACTAAAATAAACTTCGTACAGTAAGAATGGACAGACTTATAATTAATAGATTTGAAATTATAATAACCCTTGGATCATGAACAAATCTGATGACATCTTAACTCAAAGTGAGTTGACCAGAAGCTGAAAGATAACTGCCGTACGTCAGTTTAGCCAATCCTCCATCCCACAAAACGGGAAGAAGACAACAGGTAATTACAAAGCCTCCATTTGTTCTCCTGACTTCAGATGTGACCATTTGCATAATTTCCACATATTTTTAGCCTAAAAGATTAAATTAAACAAAAACTTAATGACGCTTTCAAGGCTATAATGAAATGGGGGAAAGGAACAATTATTTCTATTTGGATGCAAATCAAATAAATATTCGTGGATTCTCTCTCGTCAAACAAAACAATTAAGTAACTCTCGTTAAGCCTTTTAATTAATCCAGCGATGATAATGCAGGCGAAAATCAGTGACATCAATTAGACTTCATTTTTAACTTTTCCGGTTCCATCATGAACTCATCTCCGCCGGCCACCTTTATTGCTTCATAAGTATAAATGAACCGTGTTTTAGTGTTAAGTTAACCCCAAGCCTTAAACATGGAAATAAATCAACAATCAATATAACAATGTCAATATCTATAACTTGCTAGCTTCTCACTTGATTTTTTGAAAAATATATATAGCTTCACGGTGATGATATCCAAAATGAGTATAACTACAACTATTTCACAATACATATACCACCTTAATGTAAATCATTTGTATGCCATTCTTGCATATTAAAAAATGCATTAAATTGATAAAAAAATTATTTATTATTTTTTTTACATTTTCTCTTGTTTAATTTTGTTTCTTTCTACTTTATAAATGATGTTCACGCATCTCTTTCCTCTTTCTTTCTTTTTAATAGAAATTAAATAGGGGTAAAATTGAGAAAATATCATTAATTATACTACAAGTAACTTAAACTTTGAACTAAATTGATTCCCAGTGACTCACTTTTTTTTTTTTTGAACCATCATTGACTTACATTTGCGCATAGTTGTAGATCAAGGCATCATGAATAGTGCATAAATGATGTAACAATTTACTATTACCTTATTAACGGCAGAAACGTTGAAACAGGTGGTATTTATTATGTACTATTTAGCACTCAAATTTGGACTTCATTATATTGATAAATTACCAGAGGTTATATTATAGTAATATGTGTGTGTGTGACTGCGCGCACGGTTAGTGGCTCAATATTTGGGTTTATATATATATTTGCCCCCTCCTAGCCAGCAGCCAGTTAAACCTAATGGGTAGTACGTACTGCATTAACATTGCGGGGTGATTGTGAATATCATCAACCACACGTATAGCAAAGTCCCAATTGTGTGGTTAAAAAAAAGAAACATAACGAACGGGGAATCTTGGCTCTTTGCAAGAGACAGGGAACATCTCTATGACGACTGACTTATTGGAAATATAGAAAGGAGGGGTGGTTTGTGTCATGAAAAGAGTTGACAAGCTCAACATCAACCATAATGCTTTAAAACTAGCTAGTTGGTACGTGGTAGTTTTAGTAATCAATTTGTGTGTTATGTACCATGTGTTTTGACCTTATGTAATATAAAACATACTAGCTTATATATTATTTAATTTGTGATCCAGAAGACAGCGATGTTCACATTAATATACAGCATATTAAACAATCTTAATGGGCAAATTGAACTGGGTGGCTCCAGTAAAGCCAAGATAAAATAATAGAGCAAATCAAGCATTGTCAATCCATATCCCTATTCTATCATAAAATCCAGTCATTTCAACATCCACTCGATCCGTAGCCATCAAAACACGATTTTTAGCTCCCCACACAAATTTAGTAGTTCATTTTTACTCAACTTAAGATTTTGTTTCAATCGCATGTACGCACGGCACTAACATTTTCTCAGATTTGATACAGTAATATAACACACGCTCTCTCTCTCTAAAAACGTTGGCAGGCATTTTCTAAAGCATTTAATTAATAGTACCTGGATTCTTAATATCAGATCACATTCTGAATGTAATTTACATTTCAAATAAGAGATCGGAGAAAATAGTACATAACAACTTATAGTTATCTACATAAATACTCAAGGCCGTCGATTCTTCATGCTACTGAATATATATCATAAATTTTCGCGCATATGAGAGCGTACGTACGTGAAGGACACTTGCATATATAAACAAATAGAGTATTTTTATTATGTAAGTATAGTTATATATGTTTGTGGACTCCCAAGAGGATGAAAAGAGAGAGGCTGCCTCACAAAGAATCAACGACACTGTTCCTTGCCCGTGTTTAAGGAACATGTAGGTATGCTTGCCGGCCATTCATTTTTTTTCCTTAAAAACTTCATTTAGACTTTTACTAATCTGGGCCTTCTATATTTATTATTAAGGCAGGCGCATGCATGCCCATTTTTCAATGAAGGAAGGAAATTAGAGCACTAATGTCACTTTCACTGATGACTTTCACAGGCTCACTATCGTTCTTTGCTTCCCATTCAGCCGACCTGAAACACAATGGGAAGCATAATCTCTTCTCTTCCCTTCATTAATTTAATTAGTCAATACTTACACTCGATATGCTACTTCCTCTAAGAATCTTTCAATATAATTAAGTATAAATATGTTAATGGTCGTGAATCTGCAGAGCAAGATTTCGTTGACATCAATTATTAATTGTTTAAGATTCAAGTCCATGCTAGTTGGTTTCCAGGATTCCCTTGCTCCTTCCAGCTAATAAATTACTTTGACGATAATATATTTTTATTTTATCCGTATTATAAATTTGCAAATTGGGGTTATATGATTACAAAGACCAGAATATTATAGTCCTATATGCATCAACTCATGTAATATTCAAAACAAATTAAAATTACAATGATTTCTTCTGATTCCATCAATTGCGTTCGTTGTGACCAAATAATGTCCCAAATCGAAGTCGTCGTACGCTTTCTGGAATCCCTCTCTTGCTTTATTTGGACTTTTTCGTTGCCCGCCTGCTTTTATAATTAATTAAATGAATCAGATTTCATGATTTTATTTTAGACATCTTTTTTAATAAAAGGAGAAAGAAGAGGGTGTAATTGTGTCCTCATATATTGTTCGCTCTAAACTATAATGTATTATTACATTTATTTTTAAGATTATCATCGTAAATATACCACGAAGATTAGGCTAGTGATGATGAATGGTGATATATCAATACTCTTGCCATCCGAATAGTTTTCTTGATTATTTTTTAGAATTTTTTTTATTGAACTTATAAGCTTGTCTATCATTCCTTGGCCAGCAAAAATGGTTAAGTATATTAGCTGCACAAAACCCTCAGTACTCTAGCTAGTGATTACATTTAAAGTGTCTTTCATGAATACATGTAGAAGTTAAAAACGGTCTAATTAATTCTAATGATGAGAATTCAAAGGCCAGCAGAAATGTATGGGTCAGGACGAAAATGACATCTCTATCGAGAGGTAATTAACTGTGGGCAAAATAGTCTGGATTTGGATTAAGACTTGGTTATATGCGATTGGCGCGAGATAAAACGGAATTATATTGCAGAAACTTAGCTTGTTTGTATTAATTGGAAACTTAATCGATTCATAAATCTGTTGTTTTTCCTTTTTTGGTGTCCATATCACGATTTTATTTATCACTCAGCAGTGAGCATATTTCCCGGGTTCTTGGTTAATATAGTTCTTACGCCTCTTCGTCATATTTAGAGGCTATTATGTACAGTAAAATACTTCCACATAAATATAATATACAGGTACATTCCTTCCTTAAATTGTAGGAGTAATTTACAAAATCTAAATGTCTTTTTGTGACTTTAAAACATTTCTTTGCTAGCGTGCGTCATTTTAATTTACAAGCGTAACATAAAACGATTTTATATCCTTAATTTCATACCTGTGCACAAAGTCATGCGGCCTAGCAAGCAGACACAATTGTCTATTCTCCGAAAAACAAGAAGGAAAATAAAAGAAAATTAAACCTATAAGGCTATAACCACTTGAAAAGTGTCAAGTAGTCTTTAGAAAAGATGCGCCCATGTTGGCGAAAGGTCAGTTTGGTTAATGTAAACAGAATGAACTGTTCCCATCATAACTCTCCACTCTCCAGACAATCTCTCATTTAATTTGAAATCGTTCCTTGTACATTTGTTTATATCCCATGTACATGTAAATGTAACGTTCTCTTTTTTTTGTATCTCCCGATAGGAGAAGAATAAGCAGATCATTATATTCAATCGAGATTTTGTTCCTCTCTCTCTCTCCTTCTAAAAAAAAAAAAAAAGAAATCCCATTCAACCTCTATTGGCAGCTGCGGTATTTATTTTTGGCTAATAAATAATGCAATTTAATTTAAAGAACAATAATACAAGATACCAGTCCCACTTATAAGGTAGAGAGAAATTTTTTTACTAATTACTTGTATAAGGCATGTCATTAATTTTTTTATCACTAGTCTCCCCTTTTACTTTCTTATTAAATGTTGGTATGTATATGGTATTTAATTTTTAAGGTGTGTAGAACAATAGTGACAGAATTGAAAACTTATTAAATTTTTAGATATAGATCTAATAATGTTAATAAATTTTAAGATATTCCCAGATAAAACACATTAAAATTGATTAATTAATAAGACGGGGGACTAATAATTTCTAGGTTACGACATAGAGTAGCCCTTAGCACGCGGATAGATTCCATCCAATATATTCTGGCAAAAGAAAAAAAAGTAAAGAAAAGAAAAGAGATTCCATCCAAAATTTAATTAGGGTTTAATCAGCCCAGTTGAGTGACAAAACCAAAGGACGAGCAGGGAGAGTTTGTCTCATCTAAGCCGTCTAGATGAGATTTGGACGATCTCGATTTATTTTTTTTTTTAATTGGTGATTTTCAAAAGATTTTTTTAAAATGAAAAAATAAAAAAAATTAAATTTGGATCATCCAAATAAGATATAAGATGAGTTCTCCCTACTCGTAAGTAGAAAACTGTTCCACCAAGAGTATTTTCCAGCTCAGAGGGATATATGCATCTATATGGTGGAGTCACATGTATAAGTTAAAGCAGAAATTCCCAATTGAAGACGTGGCCCCAAACAGAACAGGAACTACTTGTGAAAACGCTAAATCACAACTTACTCGGATTAGTTAAAATACCTAATGAATCAATAATATACCAGGGTTCGAAAAGTTGTTTTTTGTGCCCAAAACAGAAATGGCAAACTCTCCCTCACGTCCCAATGGCAAAAGGGAACAAAAAAAAAAAAAAACAAGACACAACATAGGTTTTTCTATATTAAAAAAGTCATAATGTAGAATCCTCTATTAAAATCTTTTTTAGGGATATTAGTGAGATAGATTCTAAATATAAACTTACTTCATTAACAATCTCATATATATTAACTAAAGTTGCTCTTGTTGATAAATATAAGTCATGGGGTAACCATTAATAAACCCATCTATGTCACTAAAGTTTTTAGGAACTTTTTTAATAAAAGATTCTATATTGAGACTTTTTTCAAGTAGGATTCTATGTTAGAACTTTTTTAATATTTTTTTTCTAATTCTTAGAATTTTTGTCTGATATTTTCTCGAAAGAAAAGGTTAGGTAATAGATTGCGGTAAGTGGAAATAGTGTGGATCGGCCTAGTCTCTCGTAAATTGAACTTTCATCTTGGGAACATGCTTTTGTTCGACATAAACACTATACTTGTCCTAACCAAATGTTATTAATCATCATTAACAATATTACGTACTCACATGATTAATCGATAATTGTAAAGGAATTAAGAATTTAGAATTAAAATGCTCACACTAACATAGATATAACAAACTTGCTACCATTGGCCATTGAATTGGGAAAAAAAAAACATAAGTAAAAATTGTTGTCACTTCTTTAGTTCTTTGTAAGTATATGGTTGTCATCACTCACCAGCTTCTTCGCTTATTTTTCTTTCTGAAAAGAAAGGTTTATTAATTAGTTGGTCACTACTAGCGATGGACCAAATCATAATCAATTATATACATTATTCCAGTCAATTTAATCAAGTACATATATATCAAAACCCGTAGTTAAATTACATATCAAGTTCAATTAATATTATATTTTCAATTTAAATTCCTATAAATAAAAACATTATACGTCCAATAACGTACAATATAATATAATCATATACATGTACAAAAATAATGCGTACCAATCGAACAGTTGAATCAGTTAAAAACTGTAGGGGCGGTCTTGAAGAACTGTCCCAATCAATCGAACGATATTTCATATTTATAAAACTCACCAGACAGTCATATATGTAGACACATATATTGATGGAATTTACAAGTTCTTATTTAATTTAGTATCGAACAGTTGTATTTTCTATGACTGAAATATAATTGCATTTGGGTTCAGCCAGATGAGAAATACTTCATACTCTAGGAGTATGATGTAATATAAACTCTATCAAATAAAATATAACAATTCATATCATTTTAATTATAAGTTGGCAATTGACTCATGAAAAAATAATAATCAAATTTTAATTTTCTTTCAAGAAAAATACATATATTAAATTTGGAAAAAAAAATAAAACAAAATGATGAACTTGTATTTTTTTAAAACAAAATAAAAGTTAAATATTTTTAGATGAGTCACTTGGCAATTGAACTTAAAATAATATGAGTTGTTATATTTTTTTATTAAATAGAGTTTAGATGATTTATAACTCTTTAAATATATAAGTATTTCTCTCAACAGACGTCATTTCAAAAAGAGTTAAAATATAAGATAATTATAAGAATATCAGTTGTTAAGAGGTAAAGAAAATTAAACACTTGGAATAAAAAGTGACATCGACATTAATATATTGACGGTCCGTCCATAATTCCTTTTCTCCTAGCTGTGGATTGTAACGGAGTTGGTGTAACTCTTGTCCTCAACGCTTTTCGTTTTCCACTACTGAGCTTTCATGATGATGATTTCTATACGGAAGGGGGCCAACTCATACTCTTTAAAAATCAACTCTTCAATTAAAGCCTAATTCATCACTCTATACCCTTAAGCTTGTTTTCATAGTTTGATATTTTCTTCTTTGTTTTCCCACACTTGCCTCTACATATATATACGTATACCTCCCAATCGTTATATTCCCTACTTAATTATGGTATATATATTTTGTGATATATAAAATATTGTATCTATTTTGGTCTCCCTTTAATTGATAATAGAACCACACTAATTAACTCCTAATTAACATAGGTTTCAATCAGTTACGGAAAAAAATATGATGCATGGCTACATGCAATAGATCAGAATCATCAGATGCAACAACTCCAGAGTCTCGAGTGAAAAACTCATATATAACTGAATATAATGCGTAATAAATCCAGCGATGATATAATGAATGAGTTGATTAAACACAAGGGCATCTGACTAAAAGTTGAGCGTGTATATATAGTTTGTTCAAAGTTTTTTTGTTCCCTTGTCCCCATTGTAACATTCACAGTCACATGTTTAAAGAGCCCCTGGGAAGTGTTTTAATTTGTATCTTTTGGGCTACAAGATCTGATTGCTCTTGGAAGATGATTGATGCAATTATATGAAGGGGCCATCTCTGTCATTATTCCAACCCTTAATACATTATTCTTAATTTTTAAATGGTTTTATAACAAAAGACACATCACAACCATTGATTAAATATTAAGATTAATAGAATTGAAGACTTAATCACAAAGCACCTTCCTCTCCCCCTCACACCCCCAAAAGAAAAATCCCGGCCCGCTATAAATCCCCAACTCTCAACATCTCTCAAACAACGATTTACATCGTATTTGAACCCATAGCTTCTATAACAAACTCTCCGTCTCTCTTTCTCTCCAACTATTTGTCAGCTCAGCCACATGGCCATGCCCATGCCTATTGACATGTATGCTATCCCTGAGCTCCACTTTTCCGACTACGCCGCCGCTACTTCTTCCGACGAGGACTGTAACTATTGGAACCACTGGTCACCCGTCGTCAACTGGGACGCCCTCACTTGTGGGCCCGGTCATGAAGGCTTCCACGACCTCATGGAAACCATGATGGACGACACAGCCGGTGTAATGAGCCCCCAAGCAGATCCCAGCGTGGAAGAGGGAGGATGTAGCAACTCTGCCACCACGACGGAGGTGACCACGGCCGACGATGAAGTAGACGGCGGTTTGGAGGATTTCAATAAGGGCCTGAGACTGGTGCACCTCCTGATGGCTGCCGCCGAGGCTCTCACCGGAGCCAACAACAGCCGTGATCTGGTTATGGTGATATTGGTTCGGCTCAAGGAGTTGGTGTCGCCGACCAACGGAACCAACATGGAGCGGCTAGCTGCATATTTTACGAATGCCTTGAGGGTCATAGTAGAAGGGGCTCACAGCACTAAGCATTTGAATTGGATCGCCAACAGTGGCGGCAGCGACAACCGTCACCAGACCGACATGCTCACCGCCTTCCAGCTCCTTCAGGACATGTCACCGCACTTAAAGTTCGCCCACTTCACCGCCAATCAGGCCATCCTGGAGTCGGTGGCCCACGACAGGCGGGTCCACATCGTCGACTATGACATCATGGAGGGGACCCAGTGGGCCTCCTTCATGCAGGCCCTGGCCTCCCGCAAGGATGGCCCCCATATCAGGATCACAGCCATCTCCAGGACGGGAAGTGCTCGGAGATCCATCGCCACCGTCCAAGAGACTGGCCGTCGTTTGACTGCCTTCGCCGCTTCCATTGGCCAACCCTTCTCGTTTCACCAATGCAGGCTCGACTCCGACGAGACCTTCCGACCGTCCGCCTTGAAACTGGCTCGCGGGGAGGCGGTGGTCTTCAACTGCATGCTCCACCTGCCCCACCAGAGCTACCGGGCGGGGGAATCGGTGAAGTCGTTTCTCCGGGGAGCGGCGGAGTTGAAGGTGAGGGTGGTGACGTTGGTGGAGGAGGACGGTGGGCCGACGGGAAAAGAAGTGGGGTTTGTGGGGAGGTTCATGGACAGGCTGCACCATTATTCGGCGGTGTATGATTCGATGGAGGCGGGGTTTCCGATGCAGGGTCGGGCGAGAGCGTTGGTGGAGCGGGTATTCTTGGGGCCCCGAATAGCGGCGTCGTTGGCCCGCATATACAGAATGGGAGAATCAGAGAGCGGCTCGTGGGGGGATTGGTTGGGTGAAGAAGGGTTCAGGGGAGTGGACATAAGCTTCGCCAATCACTATCAAGCGAAGCTGTTGCTGGGTTTATTCAACGACGGATATGGATTGGAGGAGATGGGCTGTAAAAATAAGTTGGTTTTGAGTTGGAAATCAAGGCGCTTGCTTTCCGCTTCTGTTTGGACCCCTTTTGTAAATTAATGAAGCCGTAATTCCAATTTTGAGCCTCCAATATTACAGTAACTACAAGTACTGTTGCAGACCAAGGAATTACAAAGACACAATCATTTTTTAATTGAATAAAATTTGAGATGATGTTCGAGTGTCATTGTCTGGTACAAGGTGGTTTGTGTTCTCTAATTCGTGTCCTCTTGGAAATGTATATCGCACAAGAAATTTATAGTTTCAAATCAATTTGAATCGGTCTAACTCAACGTTGTAGATGAAATTAAAGCTCCTCAACTCTTCTTTCCATAACTCTTTTCCCTTATTACATCTAATCTTATTCTTTTCTATGCTATCATCATTGTAATAATATAATATGTTCTTAAATACTACTGCTCCATCATGTTCTTGACATAAGAACTACGTACCTTAGCTTATAATTCAATTTTTGTATTAAAGCGAGTCTTAAAACTTTCGTTAGTAACATGTTTCATTCGTTAGTCCAAGAAAAATAATTATCATCATAGGTTTTACCAATTACAATAATATACTTAATTGTTTTTTTTTTATTTGATAAGGGTAATATACTTAATTCTTTAACATGGGATAAAAATTTTATGATATAAAATCTAATTTATATTAAATGGCATTATTGAAGCTTGGAAGGTTAAAAATACATGCAGCAGTAGTGGGTGTCACATCACATCCCTCTCTCCCATATGATAGCCAAATAAAGAAGATTCCAGGGAATATATGTACCCTTACGTCTCGGCAGTTTTGGATGTGCATGGCAATTGACAAGTCAAAGTGATTTTATAACTAATATAATGAGTTGAGATACAAACTCTCAAGATCGAACCAACACCTATTCTATTCTTATGGGGTCACAAACCAACGCTTCCTTGTTTTCTCTGCTGTAGCTTACTCAAATGCCAAGCAGAATAATTGTCATCTCCGACAAGCGAAGCTCAGAGAAGTATGGCAACTATGCATCACGTACTTGTGTTACTTCTCACTCACATTCTTTTACTCTATATTTAAATCCAACTGCCTTTAAAATACAGTGAATTAGTTTCTTATCTCCGTGGAGTGTGGATCGTCCAACTATATACGCGTATTTCAAGCTCGATATACATACATACATACATACGTATATAATGCCGTATATCTCCGGTAACATCATTAGGACTAGGAGATCAATTCCTTTTGCAGCATCTATAGGGTAGTTTGTCGATCTCTCACGTTATTGGGGCTTTTCCCACAGTAAATTTTGTGTCATTTTCTAGTTTCCACTATCATTTTCTCTTGTTCTGCTTCTATGTTATTTCTAGTTGTTTAATCATTTTCTTATATCTTGTGCTCCTGCCACAGCAATGTTATATATGTAGACTACCGCTGAGTTTTGATAACGATGTGGAGTTGCAGAGAATAAGGATAGGTTTCGGTGCATCAAGCTAGCTAGTTAGGTAGGCAGCGACGTCGTATATGGAAATGTGCATGTGTAGAGGTGACCCTTCTTCCAATCCCTTAGTGAAGAAACATGTTAATTATACAAATTCTGTTGGCCTTTTCTTGTCCCCAAGCATCACAGTTTTGCTACTTAAATATGTAATTCAGTCCATCAACAAATTAATTCTGCACCTCACAACTAGGCTTCTAGGGGGTCTGAGCTTCCTTAATCTTTTTTGTTTAAATTCATTTTCAGTGCATGGCATGCTTCCAAAGAGAGACAGTGATATATATAGTTTATATATTCAATAAATTGATGTTTTGCGTACTTTTTGTGAAATGAATGCCGTTTTGTTTCGAGTGTTGTTATGTTTTTTTATTGATAACTCCGAACTATAAGCCACGTCGACATCTGCGTGGTTTAACTTGAACTTTTATTTTGGGTAGTCCAAACTATGTCTCTTTTAGAATGGATCTTCTTATTATCTTTGCTTCTCATTATCCCTCATAAACTTATCTGGGCCGTTGATTGAGAATGAGAGAGAAAAGTATTGTACCCTTTAAAATTGATTGTACAGATATGATTTAGAGATTATGAGGGATAATGAGAAAAAGATTATGAGAGAAATCTGACCCGTCTCTTTCCTCCACGGGGAATAAAACAGCTGAACCTTCCATTTAAATCCAAGTAATATGAAATCCATCATCTCCTTCCCGAGGTTTATATAGTATTCATTTAATATAACAATCTTTACACACAGACACTCTATTATTAATATTATTAAATTTAATACACAATGAGAGTAAGTGAATTTGAAGTTTTGAACTTGGTAAGGCAAAAAAAAAAAAAAAAAAGGCTAATCTAAAAAAAAAAGTTAGATAATACACGTACATGATGGGGACCATGTTAGATAATTATTGGGGCGTGATAGACTGATCCAAATATATGGATCAAATCTGACTAGCTCGCCAGGTCAATTAATAATCAGATCAATTAAAATCGTTAGGTTAATTATTTTTTGTGATTGTTCAGATGATTCATTATCATCTTAAAGAGGTTGAGATAATTAGTTAAATAAATAATACAAATATTGAATTTTAAATTCCAAATTCCAAGTGGGGATACTATATGCTATCCGTAAAAAAAATGTTATCTGGGCCATCTAATAGCATTTTATAAGAAAGAAGAATCGATGTAAACAATACATGGTTCTACATCGCGACATTTTTTTTTCGGAAAAAAAAAGAGCTCTACGTACTATTTGAAATTTTATATTTTATATTAATATTGATGGTAAAAAAATAGCCGCAATCAGGACAGAAGGACTGAATATCTTCGACAATTCAGTCTATTTAAAAAAAAAAAAAAATTGCAGCGATGCATACTCTATACTTTGCCCATGACATTGCCATATATGTTGTTGAGAATAATTTATACATGTGCGAAAAATCAAATAGTTCAAGCATGTCTAAGGAATATGCGAGGTCAAACTCAAGTTTTTTTTTACGTGATCCAAGACAGATGGGCCAGAGAGTATGGACTTATGAGACAAATATTGGCCCATTATAATGAGTTAGCCCAACAAAAAGCCCTTTCAAAACATCTTTCCTGAATACTTAGGCCGGAATTTTGTGGCTTTTTCATGAATAGTGTTTTTTTTTGGGCTACAATTTCATGAATAGTTATGTATAGCCTATAGGTTACTTACTACTCACCAAATACAGCCCAATCTCTGGTGACCTCGTTGCAATATGTAATGATAATGAATAGACCACATTACCCTTATGAGATATACCCCAAACACGCCATTAATGCTTTCGTCTTTCAGTCACTTGTCGTGCCAAGATTGTCCCAATCATGGCCTTTTATGAGATTTCGTGCCCATGAACATTAACAACCACAAACCCGCAAAAACAAAAACACTCGTTTTTTGTGTAAAAGGCAAAAACAGTTGTATAAATGCAACAAAAAATATACTCCCTCTTATTCTTATTATAAGGCACTAACTACCAACATTTTTTTGTCCTTATTATAAGGCACCAACTTCCTTTAACCAACTCATTTATTACTATTTTCCAATTATACCCTCATTTTTAACCAACTCTTTAAATTCACATCATTAAAGTAGGGGCAAAGTTGGAAATATTTATCAATTTTAGACCAATTTAATAACTCAACTTCCATTCCTTGGTTTGCAAGAAAAGGTGATTGATGCCTTATAATAAGGATCAGAGGGATTACATATATAAGAAGAGAACTACATACAGATAAAAAAAAATAGGAGGAGGAGAGGAAGGAGGAGGAAGCGATGCTGGTCACATACAAATGGGCAGAAGCTTGGAATTTAAAGGAGGAGGAGTAAGAAGCTTTGTCAATCTTATTTTAGAGAAAACATTATACTTGTTTCTTTTAATTGAAGAGAGGCATCTTTGTTTTGTAAAATACTCCGTTCATAATATAAGATCTTATGTCAAAGAATAAAGGTAAACAAAAACCATGGTTGTGTTTTTATTAACAAAATTGTGGGACTTATTTATGTAAGTACGAGGATCTTATATCCTACCGACACGTAATCTTCAGATGAGTAAAATAAAGGCACAATCATTCCCAGTAACAAAGCACGAAGCACGCCGCAACCTTGCGGTCAACGCCTCAACCACAAAGATGTGATATGAATGTTGCGTTGGTAAAACAATTTTCAACCACCCATTTTGCCATTCATGATGGATTCAACTTCCTTGGGTCATTCCGCGAAATCCACTATACGTGCGGTCTGCAAGTGGAATTTATATTTATCTCGACGAGATCAAACTTTAAAGGCCTCCGTTCCCTTCTCTTTTAGCCCAATATTTATTATTTAAGGATAAGGATTCTCGACGAGAGCACTAGGCTCATTTTCGGAGGAGAATCTCTTCCTCCACCTTCGCCACGACCTGGAATTTCCCATCTTATCCTTTCGCCATGTCCTCCGACAAAGAGCTCGCTGCCAATCACAATGACACCTTTCAGAAGATCCAGCAACCTTTGCAGGTGAGCCCAATTGTTCGTTCATTGATTTACGAACTATTTTCAATCTTCTATTTATGATCAAGTGGGGACTTAGATTCCAAATTGGCTTCACTCTTTCTGTACTGCTCTGCTGGTTTAATCAGCTCACATCAGTTTAACTTAAAATTGGTTTCACTTTTTAGTGTTGCCAGTATTTTGCGGGTTCAAGCACTTAACCTCCAGTTTTTTTATGCTCGATTTTTCGCACACCAGTGAACTTGTTTCAAGCTAAAAAGGTCATCTTTGGACATTAGGACCTAAGTAAACATCCACCATTAATCTGTCTGCTCACATCTCACGGTCAATCTTGTGTTGGCTCTGTTCTATAGTCATTATTGCGTTATCAATTGTGATCTCTTTTTGGTTCATCACTTGGCTTTATACACTCACGAAGATATCAGAAACTCGTGGCTTCATTGTTTGTCTCGTATAGGTGCCACAGTCAACACGCCCAAGATTTTGTTCGCTCTGTTTTTCCTTCATGCTTCTGAGTTACGTGTCCATGCCTTTCTAAATGCCGATGATTTTACTTTGAAATTCTTGGATCCATTATTTTATTCAATGCAGTTGGTCCGAGATTTTAATGTTTATTGCCAGATGAGATGTCTGAACTTAGTTATGTTCTACTGAGCACATGGGATCATTCTTATTAGTTATCTCTTCATAATCGTATCAGATGCAGTGTCTTTTAATACCTGGAACATTAAACCCCTATATGTTTCCCCTGTTTTAATTGTCGTTTTAGTGCCATATCTTTGCTTCTGTATCAGTTGGTTGCTTGGTGAATGGCATATTCAATAGTTTTTCAATATCAAAACGAGGGATTGAAGATGCCGGCTGGTTTACTTGATGGCGTATTTGCAATGTATGCTAGGCCTGGGATTAGTTTTAATGTTAGATTTTACTATGCATCTTATGTTAAAGGGCAAATAAGAAACAAAACAAACTCCACACTTGCCATATGTACCTTTTTTATTGCCTGAATTTGTTTATGTTAGTTATTGCTCATTATTATCATTTATGTAGGTTGCAAAGCGCTTAGAGAAGTTCAAAACAACAATCTTTACCCAAATGAGTATGCTTGCCAACAAATATGGGGCCATAAACCTTGGTCAGGGATTTCCCAACTTTGATGGCCCAGAGTTTGTGAAGGAAGCTGCAATTCTAGCCGTGAGGGATGGGAAAAATCAGTATCCCCGAGGTTCTGGTGTTCCTGACCTGAGCTTGGCCATTGCAGATAGATTTAAGAAAGATACTGGGCTAACAGTGGATCCTGTAGAGGAAGTCACCGTTACCACTGGATGCACAGAAGCAATTGCTGCAACTATGTTGGGATTAATAAATCCTGGTGATGAGGTTGTCCTATTTGCTCCTTTTTATGATTCTTATGAGGCCACTCTTTCCATGGCTGGTGCTAAAATAAAATGCATCACTTTCCGCCCTCCAGACTTTGCTGTACCCATTGAAGAACTGAGGTCTACCATCTCAAAAAGTACTCGTGCCATTCTCATAAATACACCTCACAACCCAACTGGAAAGATGTTTACGCAAGAGGAGCTCAACACTATAGCATCTCTATGCATTGAGAATGATGTTCTGGCTTTTGCTGATGAAGTTTATGATAAGTTGTCTTTTGATATGGATCACATTTCTATAGCTTCTCTTCCCAGAATGTTTGAAAGGACTGTTACTATGAATTCTCTGGGAAAGACATTCTCGTTAACAGGGTGGAAGGTCGGATGGGCGATAGCACCCCCACACTTGACATGGGGTCTGCGGCAAGCACACTCTTTCCTGACTTTTGGCACCTGCACTCCCATGCAGTGGGCAACTGCAGCGGCTCTTAGAGCGCCAGATTCTTACTTTATGGAACTCAAGAGGGATTATATGGCAAAGAGGGAGATTTTGGTGGATGGGTTGAGGGCTGTTGGTTTTAAGGTGTTCCCATCCAGTGGAACTTACTTTGTTATAGTGGATCATACATCTTTTGGACTGGAAAATGATGTTGAATTTTGTGAATATCTAATTAAGGAGGTGGGAGTGGTGGCAATTCCTACAAGCGTATTTTATTTGAATCCGGAAGAGGGAAAGAATCTAGTCAGATTTACTTTCTGCAAAGATGAGGAAACTCTAAGGGCTGCAGTCGAAAGGATGAAAGGAAGACTCAAGAGAAAATGATCTAAATACGTGGTTTGAGATAGTTGAACCCAAACAAGTCATGGGACGCACTATTAATGTTACTGCACTGAATATGAGGCATTGTTCTCCAGTCTCTACTGGGTGCTTTTATGTAGGATAGTAATTCTGTATGCTTGAAGCGAGAACCAGCAGATGCTCTGTAGTCTAGTCATTATTATCAAGTGTTTTTCATAATTCCCCGCATTTTATCTAGAAGGATACCCCTGCTCCCTGTTATCTTCTTTCCTCCTTGTTCCCTGCTGGTGACAAATGAATGATAGGAAGGACATGTACAATAACCAATAATAACGAATTCATGAGAAATCACAAGCTATTTTCAGCATGTTGATAATGCAATTTTGTTGGTTGTCTTGTAGCTGTTTAACCCATATAGCAGCGTGTTATTCTGTTGGCCGTTGTGCTTCATGAAGCTCAACAGCAGTCATGTTGTTGAGGAGTGGTGATATAGAACACACCATGCTCCTATCTAATTCTGCCTTGTTTGGAAAGTTTGAAATAGAAAAAGAAGAAACTGGCAACAACCAAATGGAAAGATGAGTTAACATGGCATATGATTAATTCCTCGCTCTGTTATGGTATGAAGAAATGGGCAGTAGGTGGTGTGTCTTACTCTGATCTGAGTTATAATTGCTGCAACTGGATGTTGGCGTTGCCATGAAATACATTATCCTGTTTTTGGTAATGACCAATATTCTAAAACACTTGAGCTTAGACGTGAGATAGGAGGAGCATGCTTGGATCGCCAAGACTTGCTCGATTGCTACGATGTTGTTTGATGAAAGAGTGATGTCAGGGAATTTTCATGATTCTATTAAATGAAAAAGGCCCACAAATTTATATCTCATCATGAGGCTTCCCTATTTTCCTCTTATCCCCGCCTGACCCACCTCTTCCTTCCTTCTTATCGCTCCCACATTTTCCTTTTCTTTCGCTTCCACATAAAAATCATCCATTCCCCTTCACTCTTATCAATTTTATTTGTTATTAAAAAAAACAGACACAAAAGCAGACTGAGAGTGAAGAAGTAATATCGCAGAAAAATAATAGCTTTTTTAAGAGAAAAATCATAATGGCTTTGTTATTGCGTGAACTATTATGAATTATTGTATCTATGAAGTGATCGATAACGTGGTTTTACTTTAATGAATCATTAGTAATGAATAATGCCGCTCATCTCTTGCTTTTTGTGAAATATATGAGATTCACATAAATTCTGCATAAAATATACTGTTATTTAATACTAGTACAAAGTAAGGAGCAAGATTTAATTGATTAGAAATGCATACAGCTTTTCTTGCTCTGGAGCAGCTACACATGAGGGAAGTGTTAATTACCAACTAAAGCTTCAACTATAAAATTAGTAAGGGTTTGTGCACAAACCATGTTATTCAGGACCCGTGAATTTCATGGTTTATAAAAAAAAAATAAAAAATTATATGCCTGTATAAATGTGCTAAAAGATAAGATGGAGATTGTCAGCTATTAGTTGAACCTGGCCTAATTAAAGAGAAAAGGATGTTAGCATGGAAACAAAAAGTCAGGTGCCGTCACAGTTGAAACTCAGCTTGATTTTAAGGGCTTTTTTATCCAATGAAGTGGCAAAAAATACCACATAGCTAATTAAATTCAAGCTTTGACATGATAAATATTAAATTTCAAAACTTTGAACTCAAACAAAATTATAATATTTTTTTTAAAAAAAAGTGTGACATCGTAGATAAAAGCATGCTCGACATTTAATATTTACTTATATTGAAAAGCACTGATATGAAAATAATTATTAAATAAGGGAAACCTTTGAAAGAAAGAGATTAAATTGAGATGAAGAGTAATAAATGATTTTAAGGGGAAAATGGTGGCAGCTGATATGTGTGACGTGGGTTGATTAAAATCGCAGATTAAAGTGATAACATAAAATAAACACAAAAAAAGCCTCATAAATGATGTCGGAGTCTACGATGTGGACGAACAGCAGTAAAGGCATCAGCGTAGGTTAAAATTAATGATGCATTCAAGTTCCATGTTCTCACCCGGCTATCCTAAAATATCCCTTCTCCTTCTCTAATCTCTACTAACTCCCTCTCACTGATTTTTTTTTTTTTTTTTTAAAAAAAAATATGGTAATCACCTTCTCTGGTTTATTGGGAACAATAACTAAAAAAAAGAAAGAGAGAAACGATGACGTAACAGATGACATAAATCTTGATTTTTTTTTTTGGGACCAGCTGAAAGTTAAATTAATTACACAATTGAAAGAAAGAAAGAAAAAGCATTTTCTTTATTCTGCAAACAAAAGAGATAAATCAGACAGTGATAAACACTCTAAACCTTGTGTTCGCACACTAGAGAGCTAATCTATAAATATTAATTAATATTAAAAAAATTAGTTGAATTAGTTGACATATAAGTAATGGAGATATCCTCAGTTTGGTTGGACATCCTAAAGAATTAATGTGATGGATTTATCACATGCAATCTATTGAGATAATGTTTATTTGGATTTAAGCACGTCAAGTATTATCATACATTTGGAATATAACATCGAATAATACATTCAATCCATATTTAATTTATATATATGCTGTGAATTTAAATACGCTAAATATTATAATATATTTATGATATTAGATTATAAATATGCGTTAGTTTCTCTAACTTATCTCTTTAATCAATTACTCAACCGATGAAAAGTCTCTTATAATAAATGTAATCTATAGGCATCACAATAACTTCACAAGATAAAATGAAAAAAGATTTTATATTTAGTGTGAAAGCGAATCCTTCAACTCGATCACTCATATATTTAGAATCAGGAAGTGTTATTTTCAAAGTTAAACATGATATCTTTCTTTTGGAAAAAAATAAATACATAAACACTAAGTTCAAAAAAACTTTGAAATGTGATAAATTAAACAATGAGTTAGATGACTGCCAACGCTGATTTAAATAATACAGCAAATCAAGCGTGAGTATCAATCCATCTAAAATTCTGAGGCCATTTCAGAAGTTTGACTGTATTATGAACTGAGAATATTATACACTTTGATTTGATTTTCAATGAATATAAGACAGTGTTTCATCAGAAAATTAATAAAATGTGAAACCAATGAACATCCAATCTCACAATTTTATCTATATAATGATTAAATAACATGATACTACTGAATTTATCGTATAACATTCCGTAGAAAAGCAACACAAAGCTGCAAGGTCCTGTAAATTTAACCATTTACCAATTCTTAATCCGTCAACAAGGTCACAAAGTATAATCAAATTGATAAGCATTATTCATTTATGAACAGAAGGAGAAAATAAGGAATGGAAGCTATCCTATTTTGAAAACTCGAATGTCTATGATCGATTAAATTATTCCATATTTGTGCTTTGAATGACGATTGCCTGCGGTATTAGGTGGAAATTTGTACGAAAACTATATGTAATTACCTATAAGGATGATATTAAGACTAGTTTGAATAGACCTTGTTTCTGGATAAACGGAGATTAAGCCGTGGGAGTACATTAGGCTCGTGAGGGGAGGTCACATGGGAACATAATCTCTCTGAACTAATTTTAAAACTGTGGTGGCACGTGCCGGCCTGCTACAGCAATGCGAGAAGGCGCGGAATCCAGATCCGACGACCATATCTTCCCGTCAAGACCGGAACCTCTTGTCTTGAATCTAACGGTTAAAATGTCACCTCGAGATCCCTCCGTTCACTAACGATCCAACGGATGAGATTGATTTTAGCGACCATTCTCCACATAGCTCGATAAATACACAAAACCCCGCACCGAGATTTCTCATTTCCCTTCGGTCTCGTTTCCTGATAGGACTGTTTCTTTTCTTTTCCCCTGAACCAGAATACCCAATTACCGATTACCGAATTTTAAAAGAAGAAAAGAAAAGCTGTTATACGTCTCTTGTTCTTCCCTCTTGCTCTTCTTCTTTTCAGATAGAAAGTTCAGCTGCAGTCCAGCTTGTGACAGTCACTACTTGCAGAGCCTCGCCTGAGATGTTGTTGCCCTCGCCGGCACTGGAAACCACTCTCTTGATAAGAATATCGCGGTACCGGGAAGCTCAATAGGGAAAGATCCGAAGCCCTCTTGTGGACCCAATTTTTCACGATGGAAGGTCAGAAGAGCCAGACCAAACTCACCAGAACCAACTCTTCTCTTCTTCGCTCGTCACCCACAATCCGATCATCCATTCATAGCCTTTCATCGGTCAACGAAGAGGACGTTATCCTTACTTTGCAAGACGAAGAGGAGGTTAAGGTCAAGAAGCCTCGCAAGTCCGGCTCGACGCCGCGAGCCGTGTCGAACCGAATTACCACCCCGGTTCTTGCAGTTGCCTCTCTGGGTTTCTTTTGCTTGTGTTCTTTGTTCTTTTACCTGTTCTATTTTTTCTATCTCGGGAGTGAAGAAATACCAACTTCGGAGAATTTGTTGTTAGCGCTTATTTTCATCGCTGTCGCTCTCTACTTTGCGTCCAAGAACAAGAGTCTGTTCCACCGGGGCCTTTCAATTCTGAGGCATTCTTGGGATGAGAATGTAAAAAGGTTCGGGTTTTCAAAGTCCAATTCCAAGCCTGTTCACTGGTTCATCGGGGATTCCCCTGCTACCAAAGGCCGAAAAGAGAAGAAAATTATGGGTGAAGGGGTTGAATTTTACAGCAATGGCGACTTCTACGAGGGCGAGTTTCATAAGGGAAAATGTAACGGCAGTGGGGTTTACAATTACTTTGTAAACGGTAGATACGAGGGTGATTGGGTGGATGGTAGGTATGATGGATACGGAATCGAGAGTTGGGCAAGAGGTAGTCGCTACAAGGGACAGTATAGGCAAGGTTTGAGACATGGCTATGGGGTTTATAGGTTCTATACTGGGGATTCTTACGCTGGTGAATGGTTTAATGGGCAGAGCCATGGTGTAGGAGTCCAGACTTGCTCCGATGGTAGCTGTTATATTGGCGAGTTCAAGTACGGCGTCAAGCACGGACTCGGATGTTACCATTTTAGGTGAGTTTCTGCTGTGTTCTTAATGGGGATTGGGGAAGGAAAGGGTTTTGAAGTTTCTGATTCTTAATTGTGGATTTAAACACTGGAGATTCACATGAAAAATTCTGACTTTACTTTTGACTTTGCCGTGTTATGTTGTCGATGTTTTTATACTTTTGGTTTACTGGTCTTTTGAAATTACAGCTCTTTGCTAAGTCAATTGTAAAGCAGTGAATTTCAATTATTTTTTCTTGCATACCATGTGTGTTTCGGTTGAATCTTGATGGGGTTGCTATGGCGATAGTTGGTTCCTTCGAGTTCCAAATTTTTTTGTAGGTTCTGTTTTTTCCTTTAATAAATATGTTGAGTAATACCCGAGGCTTCCGTTATGTGATCTTCGTTTGTCCTTAACTTCTTGATTTCTCCTCATGAGCGAGCTTTTTCATCTTTTCTTTCTCCGGGGGCGACATTTAATATGACCTGGTGCTACTCGTTCTTCCTTCACTTTGCGTGTTGTTTAAATTAATTGCGCATTGAAATTTTCTGATGTTCGGTTGTCTTGATTTCTTGGCCGAATGATATGGCCTAGATTGATCTGTCTCTTGTTCCAATTGACTAGACCTGAGAAGTACTTGGAATCTTTTTATGTGTATCGTCAGCTTGTCATATTACTGGCAGTGCTGCAAATTTTTTCTGGGTGGAGTAGTAGTGCTGTAATTAATGCCTGGTTGATTTTGGTTGAACCAACCCTTAGATTATTTGTGATGTAGGAATGGGGATAGATACGCGGGAGAGTATTTTGGAGACAAAATACATGGATTTGGGGTCTATCACTTTGCCAATGGCCACTGTTATGAAGGTGCATGGCATGAAGGGCGTAGGCAAGGTTGTGGAATGTACACTTTCAGAAATAGCGACAGGAGATGTGGTGAATGGGATGCTGGCAACCTCAAGCATCCTCTGCCACCACTTACTGATGCGGTTCTCCGATCAGTTCAGGTACTTGTTTAGTCCAATGAAAAAGCTTACTACTGCATAGCATTGTAGGCTTGGCCTTCTGGTAATAGTAATTAATAAGCCCGTTGGTGTTATGGCCAATGAATTTTTCAGGCAGCTAGGAGAACTGCAGAGAAAGCCATAAACCTGAGGCGGGTGGATGAGCAACTTAACAGTGCAGTAATCACTGCGAACAGAGCAGCCAATGCTGCTAGAGTTGCTGCTGTGAAGGCCGTTCAAAACAGAATGGATGGAAAATTTTGCGATACTGATGTCTAAGACATCAGGTGTTTAGAACTGTAAATTTTTACGAATCTCAAGTTCTTGGAAAGATGTCACCCCGTTGAGCACAAGCTAGCTGACCGGTGGTTGATGAGAGAGTATGCTTTTAGAGTTTCTTTTCTTTTCTTTCACCACAAAGTAACTTGTACATAAGCCCATGTTATATCATATGAGAATATGAATTTTCCAAGATCCCTTTTTTCTGAAGAAATGGCATTTATTTGGAAATTGCTGTGGTAGGAGCTGACTTTTGTGATCCAACCGGATGTTTAATTTCTGAGGAGAGTATCGAATTAAAGGAGGATTCCACGAAGTTTCCCACGAGAAAGAAATCGAAGTCATAAAGGACGGTGCTAAACTCATCCACTAAGCCGAAAAGGAAAATTGGGGTTGCGAAAATCGATGTCCATCTTTATCCTCTGATTATAAAGGAAATGGGTAAAAATGCCAATGGATAGGTGTGACTCGGAATGGGGTAAGAAAAGTAAGGCGGGGCAGGGTGACTCGAGGGAGACTCTGCAATTTGCCCAACAACTTCCAATAAAGGCTCAAAACCAACGCCAGTTTTGTCTGCGTGTTTTGACACAAGCCATTTGCATTTATGAGACAAACCGCCATAAGCTTAAATTCAACTAAATAGAGAATGGAATGAAGATAACGTTAATATGGGTCTTGCTATCTTATAATACTATAGTAGTGCCTGGAATCCATGTGATGCGCTCTCCTCCATCGTGGTCGATAGGGCCGGGCATCTTCTCGCATAAAAAATAATACTTCTCAGCTCCTTAATATAAGATAGAGTTGGATTTTTAGAAAGATTAAAGAAATTATTTTAAAGTATTTATATATTAAATTAATTTTTCTGTCTTATTTGTTTTAAAAAAAAAGTTAACAATGTGTTATATTAATATTTTAATTTAAAACAGTGGGCACATGATACTGTGGAGGGAGAGGGGCAAGATGTCTGTTCCTTTTTCCTGATAGAATAAGGGGCTTTACTAACATGCGTGCCGGATCTAGGATCTGCATTTCATTTCACCCACCCTCAAAAGCAAAAAGTCATATACTTTGGTCGTTAATTTTTTTCTGGTAGATGCGTGAGATTCTCTTGCCCTGTAGTGTTGTTTATATTTGGAATTTATGTACCCCGAGATTTCAATCTCTTAGTTTAGAATTAGCTGTCCCAACCACTCCACATGCATCCATCTCAGAAACGTCCAACCGGAAAAAAATGAAGTGGGCACGAGAGGGGATGAACTTTTGAACTTGATAAGAGAAAGCTGGTTTTGGCTTTTGAATAATGGTGACGCAGAAGGAGAATTGATGGCAAAGAGTAGAATAGCTTGCAGATGGCAGCAGCAATCAACTTTCAATTGGTCATTTCATTGGGAGTGAAGGTTCAAGTTGGGAGCACCACCCCACCCAGGTCGCTCCAATGAATTACGTCTTTCAGGATTTTTATTTCGGTCAAACTTCCTTCAACAATCCCCACATCACTAACGTATTATATTCTCTTGTGGTGACAGCTATGCGTTGCCGTTTTCATACACTACACTTTTGTTTTTTTAATATGATTTATGGAGAATCATTATGTGAAAGAAGTTTTATTCTGACTTACCTAAACATACTTTTGCAAAGTTAATTCAGACAAATAATAAATTGTGGTTTCCATCAAATTTTGCACATATGTGGAGAGATTAGAGTAATTTATTTAGTAGTAATTTCGTTCTAAGCCGATTTCCACTTGTTAATTTGTTATGCCTCGTCGGTTCTTTCTACTTTTATTGTGGTGTTTTTGGTTACTGTTTCACTTGATCGCTCTTTTGAATAGCAATTTTTCAGAAAAATCCATCATCCTAAAATCAACATTAAAAAAATGGGTTAAGACACAATTTTGTCTTAAAAGTTTTTATCAAAAAAGACAATTTTGTTAATTTTTCCTTAGCCCTTATCATAGTTAATTGATTAAATATGTCAGGCACACAATCTCTATATTATCCACGTCATTTTTATTAAAGTGTAAATTTACGCAAGAAATCTTGTGTATACTTTTTTCAACGTTAGATTTAAAATTGGGTTAAGGTGTAAAAATATACATGAGTTTTTTCCCAGGAGCAAAAATACATATATACTTTTTTAGGAGCAAAAAATACACATGTGTTTACCATTTTAGTATAAAAGTTATATTCCATCGTTAAGTCACTGTTCACCGTGATGAGAGAGAAAGAAATGAGGTGAATAGTTCTCTCATCATGGTGAACAGTGACTTAACGATGGAATATAACTTTTGTATTAAAATGGTAAACACATGTGTATTTTTGTTCCTAAAAAAGCATATGTGTTTTTTTGCTCTTAGGGAAAAAGCTCATGTGTATATTTACACATTAACCCTTTAAAATTTATAAGAAAAAATTATATTTTAACAAAAATAATATAGATAACATTAAAACTTTTAGTTTAGTATATTTAATCAACTAACAATTAAAATAACTAAAAAAAAAACTTTTGAGACAAATATATCCCTTAAACTCTAAAAAGATCCCAAAAGTATGATAGAAGAAGGTACAGAGCATCACGCTTTGCCCTGTGGAGGCAGTGAACACATAAGCTTTACAACACTTTTATAAGATGCAGTGTTTGAACAGTATTAGTTGCATGTGGTACGTGAAAAGATATTTTATCTTCTCTGTAACGAGTTTAAAGATAATTGCCCTCACAAAAACGCATCACGTGACTCCAGAAAGCAGGATTCTCCCAAACGTGAGCCAAAGTGAACAAATCTTTCAAACCACTTTATAAAAAGTATGTTACATTTCAACTTAAGAAAATTACTTCCACATTTTATAGGTTTTTGCCCAAAATATTTAGGACTAAAATAAATCTCTTTACTAAATCTTGAGAAAGAGTAATTATTATACTCATTAAATATTATTAAATATACAAAAAAATAAATGCTATTAAGATCTTAAAAAATCAATATGAATTCTGTATGTTTAGATTATTTTTTAGTGAATAGTTTATAAGATTTATAAGGTAAGGCTACGAGAAAAGAACACTTTTATCTCAACCCGAAATACAGTGATTTCTCAGACCCTCATTTAATAATAAGAGGAGGAGCAGAGAACGGAGAAGCATGTCTGGCTCTTGCATTCATTCTGCATTATGGATACGCATTGGGCAGGTGTTGTTGTCCCCTCAATAAATGCCTCTTTTTTTTAAAATATTATTAATAATAAAATTATTGACCTTTGCAATTTGCAGTCTTATTTTATATATATATATATATATATATATATATATATATATATATATATGCCTCCCCCCACAAATGCCAACTTTAAATTATTGCACCGATTAATTCTATTTTTTAATTTCTATTATTTAATAAACCATGCTTGCCCCTCACTTTTAGTATTTAAACGGATAACTCAATCACGTCTTGATCATTTTCTTATTTATTTTATATATAAAAAATTATGATATCTAGTTTCTTTATATTCTTCGCGCCCTATTGAGAAAATAAAAAGAGGATAAGGGAAGAAGTCAAAGGGGTCAATTGATTGGAGAAGGAGGGCTTGCGAGTAATGATTGATTGATTGTATTCTGTTGGCGCCAACAGAATGGTCCATGTGGCATGCTATGATTGCCTAACGACGTTCACTTGTAAAGATGCACCGTAAAGTTGTTGCACAGGAACCTAACTCCTCATTCTTTTTATCTTGCTTCCAATTTAATCACCAAAAAGATATTTTTCAATAATTTACTCACTTTGGTCCCTCCCCAATCACCATGCAGATGCCACTGTACCTACTCATCTTCCAAATTATTATCTTTATTTTTTTTAATACTAGTAATTATGTGAAAATGCTAATCTCATGATTCTTAATTACTCCTATACTCCTATCCTATATAAAACTATTTTTATAATTCAGAGAATCACATTGCTAATACTGTTCCTAACTTTCTATGACCACTAAAGGCGACGATTCCAAAGAGATTTCCCTCGGTTGGTTTGGTCCCAAGAAAATAAGTTCAAATTAGCATCTCTTTAGATTTGAGGTAGACAGTATTTTTTCGATGTAATTTACGATATATAAGATAAGTTTATGAAAAGAGTTTTGTTTTGATTTAAGTGAACAAATTACTCTAACTCAAAAAGTTGTTTGAAGTCAACTTGACACTACTAGAAAATGCTCCATTATCAACAGAATTTTTTAACGGAAAATATTCCGTTGAAAATAGCAACAGACTTTTTGATAGAAATTGAATTCCATTGGTATTAGAGACAGAAAAATATTCCGTTAAAAATAGAGACAGAATTATTGACGGAAAAAATATTTGGTCATAATACGTTACAAAAACTTCAACGGAAATAGTAAAAAAGGGCACGCAAGCAATATAAAAACAATTTTCATAAAAAAATAAAATAAAAACGCATAAATTAGTTTTTTTTTCCACTGAAAAAAAGTTATCTACTTTTAAATTTAGATCCTATTATTTTAAAATTGTTATTTGAGTCTTTATATATATATATATATATATATATATATATATATATAGATAATAAAGTTCAATGCTATCATTTGTGATCAAATTAAGTATGTTTAATTTGTTGATCTATATATACTATATATGATTAATTTCACTGGCCAACATATAATTGTAATGAATTTAATTTACATGTGAAGGTTTTCTTGTTTTTGGTCAAAGACATGTGAAGGGTATGATTCTCTGTCCTTCATGTATCTCTCTCCATCTCACACTCACACATAAATATTAAGATATCTGGCTTCTCTCATTTTCTTTTGATGCCTACTCCCTTCTTTTTACTATAGTACTAGTTATATAGTATTAGTTATAATCGATGCTTTATTTTCACTGAAGGCACCCAACTATAAATAACTTTGCCAAGTCGTTTTGAATTTTGGGGTAGAAAAAAATTGCAGCTCAGTTTTAAAACTCACCGAAAGGTACGTAGTTTTAGTGGACAAAATGTGGTGGCGACACATAATTTCAAATTTCTTACCTTATATAAAGCCACTCAGCTCCTACAAAAAGCTTTCCCTTTTCTTTTCATTAAACCTACCGCCTTTCTTATTATATTACCCCACATCAATAACACACACACACACACACACTAGCTCCTTTAATTCTTGCATTCCATAGATGTTATGTGTGCGCAAGCACATGACACGATTCTTTGCTTTCGTTTTTTAGGAAATTACAGCGACCCTTTACTTTTGTAGGTTTTGGGTGCATATTTTCCCAACGAATATTGGCCTAAGCAATTCCATATGCCCCGCAAAATAATTCCTCATCTTAAACATTTATTAGAAGGCACCCACCAATAATTATTATCATTTTTTTGAAAATAAAAAGGGGTCCTAATTAGTTCGAATTATTGTAATCACACACTGAAGATTTTTTTTGGGGTGGGGGTAGTGATATTTTCTTCTTGCACACGTTACTAGAAAGGATCAAAATCGAGAGCGAGCATTGATCGAGTAATTAAATTCCACATAGTGAGGCAGATATGGCTTAGCTTTCAACGCTAATGATGGTTAAGATGAATAATGTATAGGCTTAATTAACCCAAATGGTGGAAAAGTGGATGAAGGTAGGTGACAAAGAAATATATATAACCACATCTGAGATTATGTTTACCTGATACTGTGAAGCTGCCTAGTTTGACCAGATAATGTTGGCTAGTCCTAGTCATGATTTTAAAAGACGAGTTTATATATGTATGTACGTATGTCTAGCTAGGAGTGAGGTCGAAACAAGAGCGCTTACAAGGGCGAACTAAAAGAAGAAGTACAACATAGAGGTTTGAAGGAGAAAACAGAAAAACCCAAATTAGGCTGGTCCCTTTGAAGAAATTAAAGTAGCTAGACGACGAGGATGACAAAGATGTGAACTCAAAACCCTAAAGCCGTGATGCTGTAAACTTTTGCTGTGTCTTCTCTTATATAAATTTAAGGTCGTTTTCTCAGATTAATTATGTAATGGATCAATCTAACGTTGTAGAGTAGAGAGATGCACCACTAGTTGTGATGAATCAGACAGGTCAACCTCACCTAATCCGACGATCGTCTTTTTTGACTTTCATGCACCCACATGTATATATACACACTTATGTGATTAATATTATCCCTATCTATCTAAATGATGTGATCAGGTAATTAGTTGATGCGCTTCGTCTTCCTTTTGTCTGTTTATAGATATCTATTATTCTCTATTAGTAAATTAAAAGTATCAAGTTACATCATGATGTCAACCTCACTAGCTAGTTTCATTTCCTTTTGACCTTAAGAAAACAAAAATAAAAGTGGCTTTCATTGCCCAACCATATGTGCACTACCAAACTTGTAGATTGCGACAGTCGACACAAGCCTAGCAATAGCATTTGATTCATCCTCCTTTGGCTTGCTCTGTTCCTTTCACGACCGTCCATATGAAGAGAAGCTCCATCAGTATTCATTCATTATGAAAAGATCTCCTGATTAAGTATCGGTCATGACAAGAAGAGGACATTATTATTATCATCATTAATTCTTTAATTAATTTCGAGCTCTTCATGATTTATCACCGCACGAGGTTATTTTATATATAAACGGACTATATATAATTTTGTTGGCGTTGAATGCATGATATACGTCCGTTTTTACTAATTAAGCAGCATCATTACTACGTTGCAATTTCTTATAAAATGAATTGGGGAAAATTGTCAGTATATATAATAAAAGTTGTTATGATGACTACCTTAAATATTTTAATATTAATCAGCTTTGGAGTGACTACTTTTATGATAAAGAGTAAAGGTAAGCTTGTGATGAAGTTGAGACATATTGAAGAGTAAAGCTTTGAAATTTGAATACATATGGTGGGCGGGGAAGATATACAATTCAATTCAATTGCGGAAGGCTTTTTTTTAAAAAAATATTTTAAAATGAAAAGATGTGTTTATTGAAAAGTCATGTCCTTATGAATTAAAGAATTTATATAAAGAGTTAAATAGGGAATTATAACATTAAAGTTCACTAAAATCATGTTTCTTTAATTTTTAAATACGTCTAAGAAAATGTGTGGTAGCTATTACTTGGTGAAATACTGTGTTGGTTCTACATATTATAAAGGTATAATGCTTCATGAAAGGGTTATTTTTAATAATCATTGATTATTTAACTTATATTGATTCATAAGGGTTGTTCATGAATCTAAAATGTGGTTATAAACTTTAATTGAAGAGGTGTAACTTCAAAAGACATCATTCGATACGTCACTCCATGCTCTATATATTAGAGTAAATACGAAAGTGTAAGAAAGTGATCTAGTTGGCAGGTCTAGCTGGTAGGAGTGAAGTTAGTAGTTAGAAGTTTGTTAGAAGTCTGTTTAACTCAATGGCTAGCAACATCCACGTGTACATAGTTATCTCTAGAGTCTTCCGCTGTTATACTTTGTATCCTGATCTCTAGATAGTTCCACACTCACTCTATATATACTTGTAATATACTTTATCAATTAATAAGATCGTGATCCCACTCTATTCAATTTCACTCTTCTTCTTCTTCTATATCAGAATTCTATTATGGTATCAGAGGTATAAAGACTGTTGTCGAAGTCGATTCTGCAAATTGTGAACTCTGTTTTCAGTTCGAAGAATTCTATTGCTCAAAGACTAGCAAAATAACATGTCAGGATCGATCGATGCAGTTGCAATAGCAACTCAAAGCACTCCAACGAGCCGTGTCTTTTCAAACAAAAAGATAACAATCAAGCTCGATGACTCCAACTTTTTGCTGTGGAAACAACAAGTCTATTTTATGGTCAAGCAACATCGGGTGTACTCCTTTCTTGATGGAACGACAACTCCTCCACCAGCAAAAATCAAAGGTGTTGACAACAACAAAATCATTAATCCAGATTTTGAAGAATTTGAGGCAATTGATTCGGCCTTAGCGTCTTGGTTGCTGGCTTCTGTCGCGTCAAATATTCTCCCAGATCTCGTCAAATTAACTACAGCAGCTCAAATCTGGAGCAAGCTGAATCAATCATTCTCAAATAAATCCGACTCAAAAATACTATCATATCGCAACCAGCTGGCAAATCAGAGAAAAGGAGATTTATCAATGCGAGATTACCTGGCTAATTTGAAATCTATTTGCGATCATCTAGCTATGCTTGGAGAGAGAGTTGATGAAACCACACACATCTTGAATGGTCTCACAACAGAATATGAACCTGTGATTGCTGTCATCAACGCATCCAGGCCACGATTTGGACTTGACATGATAACTAATATGCTGCTGGATTCTAAATCCAGGCATAAGGTGTTTCTCACAAACAGTCACACCTATCCAATCAACAATGTAACATATCCATCACCTGCTGGTAAATCTCCTTGCACTCAAACTGGAACTCCATCTGCAAATGTGTACTCTGATGAATCTAGTCATGATGATTCATTCACGGTTATCTATCAAAATCAAAGTCCCAATAAGGGACATGGAGGGAGAGTTTTTCGTACACCAGCATTTTCTCGAGGAGGAGGCCGAGGCAATTAGTATGGACGAGGTCGCTTTCAAAACAACAACTGGAGGCTACAATGTCAGATATGTCATAAAACTAGACATCTTGCTGACCGTTGTTACTACCATTATGAATATCCTACTTCTCATGGTCCAACAGTAGAAGCTCAAGCACATTATACTTCAGGTTATGGTGTTCCAGAATTCTACTCTCCTTTTGACTACTGTCCTATTCCTGCTGAATCTTCAGTATCTGATGCATCATCTTCCTTAGCCAATCCTGGTCCAAATGCAACTCATCCTATATCACAATCACCTATTCCTACTGTACCTCACAAACACCCGTTCCTGTCTCTCAAGTAAATCAACCTATTCCTGCAACCACATCTGTCAATACTACTAGCTACGTTAATCCTACAGCTCAGGCGTTTCTGGTAACTCCTCCAATGGTGACTAACCCTGCTTGGTACCCAGATTCAGGAGCAACAAAACATATCACTCAAGATGAGTCATGTCTTGATCCACAGTCAGTTCTAAACGGCTCAGGCTCAGTTCAAGTAGGTACAGGTGAGTTATCTCCCATCAAAGCTATCGGTAAAACATTCCTGACTAATTCCAACTCTCAGTTTTCGTTAAGCAATGTACTGTATGTTCCTAACATGAGAAAAAATCTACTGTCCATAGCTAAGTTCACACGTGAAAACATAGTTTCTGCTGAATTCTTTCCTAACAAATGTGTGATTAAGGACTTAAGGACTGGCCAACCCTTGATGTCTGGAGTTGAATGTCATGGTATGTATCCATTGGCATCAGTCACGCCAAGTCCAGTTGTTGCTGCTGGGCAATCTCACGTTCTTGCACCAAATTCAGTCTCTACTGCTACTGGTTCAATTACTACTACTGTACACCATCAAAGTTCTGCTGTTGTCCCACACTCTCAACCTGCATTCCAAAAGTCATACCACTACAATAAATCCTATGCTCATGTTGTCTCCACTGATTCGCTGTCACTTTGGCATCAAAGGCTCGGTCACCCTTCCTTAGTTACTGTAAAAGATGTTCTCACTAATAGTCACATTTCCTATTTTGATGTACAAAATAATTCATTGTGCTCTGCTTGTCAGTATGGGAAAATACACAAACTTCCTTTTTCTTCTACTTCTAACAGTGTGTATCACAAACCACTACAATTGATTGTTATGGACATATGGGGACCAGCTCCTGTTCAGTCTTATGGCTCCATATATTACATTGCTTTTGTTGATGCATTTAGTAGATTTACCTGGATTTATTTCCTAAATAAGAAATCAAATGCATTGCTGAAATTCAAAGAATTCAAGGTGCTTGTTGAAAACAAATACTCACACAAAATTCAGCAAGTACAATCTGACAATGGTGGTGAATTCTTAGCCTTTCAGTCATATCTCACTGAATGTGGTATTGAGCATAGGTTTACATGCCCTCACACCTCCGAGCAAAACGGCCTAGTTGAAAGGAGACACAGAACCATCGTAGAAACTGGACTAACACTCTTAGCACATGCTTCATTATCCATGTCCTACTAGAAGGATGCATTCAGTACAGCAGTATTTCTTCTAAACAGACTTCCCACTAAAGCTCTGTCCAAAAGTGTGACCCCATATGAGAAACTTCATAATGTCAAGCCTAACTATTCCATTCTACGAGTCTTTGGCTGTGTGTGCTATCCATACACAAGGCCATACAACAGCCATAAGTTAGCATTCAGATCAGCAGCTTGCATTTTCCTTGGCTATAGCTCTCAACACCAAGGTTATAAGTGCAAAGATATGCTTTCGGGTAGATTATATATTTCAAGGCATGTAAACTTTGATGAGTCAAAATTTAGTACCAGTGGCAAACAATTCTCCATAAGAGCAGCAATGACCAATCCATCTACCCACCCATTCTCCCATACACATCCCTCGTCTCTTATTACACATACCAAACCCCAATCAGTAAACTCTAGCTTGCCCAATTCGTCTATCATATCAAATCCTCCTGTTATTCAATCAAATAGATCAGTCCTGCATGATACTCCCCACCCTATTGCCCCAACAACTGAAAACTTCAGTCACATATCCCAATCCCACTCCCCCACCTCAGCAACAATTCCTCAACTCTCATCACTACCTACACCCTCCTCAAATATTCCTGCCATAACCCAAAACACCTCTCACACACATCAGAAAAATGTCTCTCACCCTTCAACCAATCAACATCCAATGATTACCCGAAGTAAAGCTGGTATCTATGGACCCAAAGTCTTCACTGCTACCTGCGCATACATTGTTACACCTACCACCATCACTGAGGCTCTATCTGACCCTGGCTGGAAACAAGCCACCTATGATGAATACAATGCATTGCTGAAATTCAAAACATGGGATGTGGTACCTCTACCTGATCATAGACATTCTATTGGTTGTAAGTGGATTTGGAAGGCCAAAACAAATGCAGATGGATCATTATCAAAAAGAAAGGCCAAGTTAGTTGCAAAGGGGTTCTCCCAAACAGCTAGTATAGACTACACCGATACCTTTAGTCCAATAATAAAGGCTGCAACAATCAGAATACTTCTCACGGTTGTTGTTACATCTAAATGGAAGTTAAGGCAACTTGACTTCAATAATGCCTTCCTCAATGGGGATCTTTCAGAGGAAGTATACATGGATGCTCCACCAGGATTTACCTTCGGCAGCTCAGAAAATGGTAGACCTCTTGTGTGTAGGTTGCGCAAGTCTATCTATGGTTTAAAACAAGCCCCTAGAGCCTGGTTTCAAAAGCTGAGTCTTCCAAGAATTCATGTTCAAGCTTTCACTGATTCAAACTGGGCCACTAACAAAGAAGATCGTCGCTCTGTTAGTGGCTACTGTACCTATCTAGGCACCAATCCAGTCACATGGACTTCCAAATGCCAACCAGTAGTTTCCCGTTCTGCTACTAAAGCTGAACTTCGAAGCCTCACAGATGCTTCATCAGATGTCATATGGGTTATGAGACTTCTTCGAGAAATGCATGTCTTGGTCACGAAGTGCCAATTGTCTGGTGTGATAACTCAGGAGCGATTGCACTAGCATCCAATCCAGTTCTTCATTCGAAAACCAAGCATGTAGAGATTGACATCCATTTTCTTCGAGAAAAAGTAGCAACTGGACTCCTACAAATTGGTTACGTTCCATCAAGCGAATAGGTTGCAGATATATTAACGAAACCCCTCAGAAGGAGCATGTTTTTACCACTCAGAGAAAGGTTAAGTGTGTTTGCTGCAGATCATACGAAGCAAAGACAAGTCGCATAAGGAATATTAGAGTAAATACGAAAGTGTAAGAAAGTGGTCTAGTTGGCAGGTCTAGCTGGCAGGAGTAAAGTTAGTAATTAGAAGTTTGTTAGAAGTCTGTTTAACTCAACGGCTAGCAACATCCACGTGTACATAGTTATCTCTAGAGTCTTCCGCTGTTATACTCTGTATCCTGATCTCTAGATAGTTCCACACTCACTCTATATATACTTGTAATATACTTTATCAATTAATAAGATCGTGATCCCACTCTATTCAATTTCACTCTTCTTCTTCTATATCAGAATTCTATTACTATAAATATCATGTACCATTACTTTATTTATGACAAATAATACAAATCAGTTCAAAAATCTCATAATAATAAGAGATGAAACTCATTGTTTTTGTAATTGAGTGCAAACAAAGATAAAGTCTAATTATCACTTTATAAAAACTATTGTTGTCTTGACTTGAATGTTAGAAATGCAATTTATACTCAAGAATCTTCATTGTATTTTGCAAAAAATTCTCCCGTCAATCCAACTTACATTCTATATAATAGGGCTAGGTGGAGAAAATTTTAATCTAAAGGAAAGCATTGTCCACCTGCCTTAAAGATATTGTGTATTATTTTCTTCATCATCTCTTATTTTTATATTTTTCAGAGATTCAACTCCACCAACATTTTTCACAAAGGATTATATAAGAAATATTTAATATATAGGGTTTCTTTCACACTTAGGTAATTGGATATTAATTGATCCATGTTTTAAATTCAAATTATTTCTTCAAAAGGGCCTTATTTCGAAAAGTACGTGTATACTATCATCACCTGCCTTTTTTCCCCCCATTCAATTGCTGCCATAATGTCTTGCTGAAGAAACAGTTCGTTTACTCTTCAAACTTACGCCTTTTCAAAAAGCATTTTAAAGATGTTTGATTTTCGTATTAAACCCTGACCATACTTTCACGAAAATCTTGACATTTCGTGCCCAATAAAAAAAAGTACTCGACAATTTTTTTGGCATTCCTGTTTTATCAAGTATATACAATCCCCATTTTTTATAGGAAGTGTGTGTGTGTGTAGTCACCATACTTGTACGTTTCATTGCATTATTAAACGAACTTTTTTTAATTTTTTTTAAAAAAGGAACTTCAGTATTTCATTAGGCTAAAACAGTAATTGTAAAACATATATTTCATCGTTGCATGCTGTTTAGAGATCAGGCATCCCTTTCTTAACTCCATAAATTTGCATATAATGTTAGGACTTGGGATAATAGATGTTAATGTTGTGTAAGGGCAAATCTGGAATTAAATTAAAAAACACGTACGGGTCAACTGCCTCCGTCGTATTTGACTCCTGAACTTTAAATAATCTGGGTACAACTACTCGTTGACAATATAACCATCCTGAATCATTTAAGATCCTTTTCCTACCTAGAATGGTAAAGTTATTCATTTTACTTCACTTGTCGCCGAGCTAGCCCTTGCCAATTTTAAAAAATATTTTAAGAATATACTCCTTCAAGTCTTTAAATAAGACATGCTTACTTAATTTAAATATATTAAGAAAACTAGTTAAGGTGGTTAACATCATATGTACTACCTGTAATTCTAAATATAACACCAATTTGACTTTTTTTAAAAGTGATAAAAGAAGTTAAATAATTAAGTTACTTAATCATATAATAGGTTGTGTATAATTACATTATATATCAATTTATATGTGAAACAAATTATTTTAGAAGAAAAACTATAAATATAAATACTTTAAAGTAATTCAATTAACTTTCTTAATCTTCTAAAAAAGTCAAATGTGTTTTATATTTAGAACTAGAGGTAACATTTTCTAGTAAAGATTTCTTTAAAGTCCCAAAAGACCAAGAAAATGTCAAAAAAGTTCTATAAAAAATTCTGATGTCACAAAAGTCTTATTAACAACTTCATCAGTAGAGCATTAACAACTATAACTCTAGGTTTTAACAATTCTTTGAGATTTTTGAGATATCAGAATTTTCTGTGGGACTTTTTTGATATTTTTTTAGTCATTTTGAACCTTATAGAGATTTTCCCTATTTTTTAAAACACCATGCTCATCTTTTTTAATTTTATCATTCCCCCTCCTTCAATTATTGTTGAGGCAGTATTTATAAAGGTAAATTAAAAAAATATTGACAAATATAAAAAATATTTTTGTATTAAACATGAATATCAACTTCCCAAACTTATATTAACTATAGGAGGGAGTGTGTGCCATACATGAAGATTCAAAATGTTTTTGGGTTAAAAAAATTAAACCTGTGATGAAGATAGATGGTAGAATAGGTTCAAATTCAAATCTTTTTTAGATAATAGGTTATAATACAAATTTATTCTAAAATTTTTTACACATTTAATATCAGCTGAGAAATTTCAAAATATAGTAATTTTACCACATAATATTAACTATTAAAAAATTCACGTTAACCATTAACTTTTTAATTGAAAATGTTAACATTACTCCACTTTAATACTTTCAAGGTAACATTGAATCTAAAAAAAAAATCAGAATAATATTATCCCTAAGTGAAAATTTACAGAACAAATTTGCATCATACTCCTTAAATAATCTGTAGAAAAGAGAGGCTCACTGTGAATTTGAATAAACAAACAAGAAAGGGGAAAAGGAAAAAGGTTGGAATCAAGACATTGAAGTTTCCGCTGCATCTAATTGAAGAGTATTTTGAAGGATCTAACAGATAGGGCGTTGGTTTGCATGGTAGAGGATGAGCAAATGTTTGATGATGTGTAGTAGAAAGCTTGAAGGTTACTTTCCCATGAAACAACGCACTGTGTTGCGTGTTGAACACAGAGCGTATGATATAAGCAAATGTTTGATTCGTGTCCCAAAAGGTGCAGTTTCCTACACATAATGATGAACCCAGGAAAGGGGGAGCGATGATTGTTATGTTGTCCCATAATTTAAAAAACCTGCGGTGCTAAGAATTGGGAGTATGTTTTGGGAGCATGGTATATTCATCCGTGGTTGGCGCACGCCTGCATCAGGAATTGACCGTTGCAACTTGCAACCTTAGATTACCGGCAATTCGATCATGTGTTGATACTGTTTTGTCCATGTGAATAATGGTTTATATACATATCCTTGATATCTTAAATATAAGATTTAGTTGAGTTTTTTTAAAGCGATTAAAAAAACTAAATAAATTACTTAATCATACCATCATGTGTTAGATAAATTAATTTCGAAAAAAACTTATAAATATATATTTTAAAATAATTTATTTAGTTTTTTCAATCTTTTAAAAAGTTTTTTTTTTAAGAATTTTAGGAAAGGGGTCGGGCTCACCCACAGTCCAAGGGCGGGATGTTTGGAGCCCAATCTGCAAGGGATACTGGCCAGAAAGTACACATGTCTCCACCTCTACCAGCATTACCATTGCTTCCTAGACCCTTAGGATGTCTCTCTCAGCGCCTTGACTAACAGGAATCGAACACCCTTCTTAAAGGTGAAGAAGACCGACCCCACGTTAGTTGAACTCAAACACAAGGGGTAATCTTTTAAAAAAGTTTAACTGAACCTTATAATATTGAATGGTAGAATATATACTTGTCCAATTGTCTGTATGGGTGAGCTTAAGAAGACTGAGAGTAGTTAGGCACTGGAGGGCTGTGGATAAGGAAGCCCATTCTTGAAATGGGCTTTTGATTGGGCTACACTAAACATGGGTATGTGGGCCTTCTGATTTACTTTCGAGAATCCAAAGAACTAGGAAGAGAGATACTAATCTTAACGGCTGCCACTGCTTCAATAAAATTGAGTCATCGTGCCCCTGATAATTTGATTGCATGCATAATATGAGAAGGGGCGGGCGGGAAGGGTAAAGGCTACGTGTCTTTGGGGGAAATTTGGATGTGACAGTGAATGCAGAGTTCAGAACTTGTTTTTCATGGCAGGAAATAGGCAGTTTCGTACAAATTCAAGAACCCCGTGTCTTCCCTTGTGGACACACAAAACCCACCCTCTTGCACAGAATCGCTTCTCGCTCTACCACAAGTCACCCCTTCTTTCTTCCTTCTAATATATTCATATTATTATATAATCACTAAATCCATACGACGACCTCATCGTCCTTTCATTCCATTTCTCTGAATCATGTCTCTGAGCCCTCCTCGCCCAACAATAATAACCTATCAGCTCTACTGGTGCTTCCGATGTAATCGTCTGGTGAGGCTCTCCCCCTCTCACCTTATCTGCCCTCGTTGTTTTCAAAGCTTCCTCTGTGAATTCAACTTTCCAACTCCCTCACTCCTCGCCATCCCTTCCCCTCAAGCTCGTTTGCTCGATGCACTCTCTCTCATGCTCCACCCTCCCGAACGTCAAGGCCCAACTCCTGACTACCCACGTGTCGAAATTCCGGTTCGTCGTATAAGACGTCCCCGACATCATAGTTTTGATGCCAGGGTTGGTGCTTTCGACCCAGAACCAGAGACCCAACCTCGTCCTCGAACTTGGGTTGTTGTTCCACCTGGTGACCGTTCCAACTCGTTCGAACGGATTCCTCGGCTGCAGGATCCAATCCCACGACGGGCTGATCTGAGAGATTACTTTTTCGGGCCGGGGTTGGATGAACTGATTGAGCAACTGACGGAAAATGATCGGCAAGGCCCGCCTCCGGCGCCGGACAGAGCTATCGAAGCAATCCCGACGGTGAGAATAATGGAGAGCCATTTGAAGGAGAACCCTCATTGCCCTGTTTGTCAGGAGGAGTTTGAGGTGGGTGGGGAAGCAAGGGAGTTGGCCTGCAACCATATATATCATTCTGATTGTATCGTGCCATGGCTCAAGCTCCACAATTCTTGCCCTGTTTGCCGCCACAAGGTAACCGTGCCTTCTGACTACACCGACTCAAGCGACGGTGGCGGTGGCAGGGTGCGGCGGTGTTTGAGGTGGGTTCAGTTGGCTTCACTTTGGCCTTTCAATGGAAGGTTCCGACGGGTTAATCCTGAACGCTAGAATAGAATGATTCTACTTCTGATGAATATGCATATGCTATGCGTCCCTCTGCAAAATTCGTTTATAAGAAAACAGCAAGACCTACAAAATACTGAATGACTGCATGCTCGTATGGCGTCTCTCTGTACTCACTTCTTTTTCTCTGTATCATTATGTTATTTGGAAATCGATTCACTCGTTACACCGGACACTCAGCCTCTCGTCTTCACTGCCATCCTTCTATCCTCAGTTTAAATCCATCTAAAGTCATTACGTCCATTAAATTTCTTTAGACATGATGATATGAAAACTTAATTAAAACGTTGACGTGCGTCATCTGATAGAAAAATCTTTCTTCCCCCCTTCATATGGAAAAAGGATACAAATATCAAAACAATCGCAGGCTCCGCAAGTTCATAGAATTGGCATTGGTGTTACCCGTGGAAATGGTCTTCCTTTACAAGGGCACAATGAAGTGAATCGTAGTCAGATTTTACTCATTGCTATGACTGTAACAAGTTTTATTCTGGTCATATATACTAATCCCTTCAATGAACTATTAATTTTTTGGGAATATCCCATTATTAAATGCCTTTTGAAATATCAAAATCCTGAATGAATGAGGTCTCTAAATTTAACAAATTCTAAATTAAGATAAGCAACCCAATTCAGGATTTTATAATTGAGTGATTTCAACAAAATGTCCTCTTGTTCGTTCTTGTCACGCGTCTCATTCTCCCTCGCCGTCTCCTTCAATTTAGATCTCTCCCACAGACTAGAGTTGCAATCAAAGTCCCAATCAAGACTCCCCTCCAGCTCCGGCTCGCTAGCTTTCACGTCCTCACGTTGACGCTAATCCTTCAGTCTTCTCTTTCCAAGAAGGGAAGTCGAATGATGATTCAAATAAAAAAATCATGATCGTTCTATATTTCTATTATCACAAAAGGGGGCATAATAAAGCTACCTGAGGCCGCTGATTGTGTAATTAGCAAGATGTAAAAACGCTGACATTGCAGCAGAGAGATTGAAATTATCTCCATGAATTAGCTCTCCCTCCTGGTGATCTGTAGCCGACCACAGTAAATAAATTTCAAAAAGAAGCTAACATAGCCCCATAGTATGACGACCATTCAAGTTTGGAAATCTTAGGCGGAAAATTATTCTAAATTTTACCATTAATAAATAGCATCAAACTTAATCAACATAATAGGGTCTTTAGAGTAGTCAGTAACTAGCCAATGAATTAGACAACAAAAACGAAGTATATAGGGTGTATATAGTCAAAGATGAACCAGAAAAGGGGCAAGAGTACGCTTGTATCATGCAATTATATAATGGCGAAGAGATCGTGCCGGAAGGTGAGCCGGAACAATCTCCATCTTAGGAATTTGTAAGATAATTTTTTGTTGAAGAATTGCTTTGAACCAATTCAAACGAAGCCACGTCCTGAGAATGAGAGTGATGTGGGAGAATTATCAGGGAGAAGGAAGACAGAAGACGAGAGACAATGAATAAGTGGGCATAATGGTAAAATCACTCCACTTTAAAATTCTAAATGTGTCGCTTGTCCTAATTTATAATTTTAAATTTAAAGTACTCATTCAGGACTTCGATATTTCAAACGACTTTTAATGAGATTTTCCCTTATTTTTAATATCTCCGCATGTTGGGTCTAAATCTGAGTTCAGTAAAAATAATAAAAATATGAATGAGACAAATCTTTATTTTTTGCCAACTTTGAGAAAATTACTCTTTTTTATGTATATATAAAATTTTTAGGAAGGGGGTTGGGCTCATCCACAGTCTTAAGCAGGGTACTTGGAGCCTAATCCACAGAGGATACTGGTCAGAAAGTACATATGTTCTCACCTCTACTAGTGTTACCACTACTTCCTAGGTTACCACTACTTCCTAAACCCCTAAGATATCTTTCCCAACGCTTTGACTAATGGGATCGAACCTCCTCCCTAAAGGTGAGGAAGACCGACCCCACGCCAGTTAAATCCAAGAACCCCACACCAATTGAATCCAAGAGCGAGCGAGGGGGTTTGAGAAAATTACTCTTCTCCTGCTGTTCCAATAAAAAACGACTGGTAGAGTCGCAACGTTTAGCACTCATTCTGTTTCAGACCTTAATAGTGCTGAAAGCAATAGCATATTGAAAGTCCATAAAACTCAACCAGGATGTCCGCCACAAGCTTCGCACATACCATTCCGAAACAGAAGATTATCCCCGTCAAAAGTGATAATTCCGTCTGCCACAAGAAATACTTCATCCTACCACAAAAAATTACGTTCTTTGTCATAACGATGGCTGATTTGTTAATAAAAATATCACATTGTTCAGATTCATTCGAGAGAATTAATATTTTTTTGGCATTGCATTTAAAATTTTAATCCATTAGGTTATAAAAAAATGATGTGTTTGGAGTGCCACCCCGATCGCATGGGCCATACTCATCAAGGGAGTAGGGACTAGGGAATCCCGAATCCCTTGTGCCATACTCATCAGATTTGTTCATGTCCTATTCAGTACCAAAAATTTTCCTCCATGATTCAATCTAAGCATCGCACCATCATAAAGCATCGAACAAAATAGACAAGTTTCTGCCTCATTTAATATCACCCCGCCAATCTTAAATAGCATGAAGCAGTCAATAGTCACTGCCTTCACAAGCGCTTAGGCTGACAGTGAGTGCCAGCATGGAACCCTTCTGTGTATGCGGAGTTCTTGAACATCACCTGCAATAAGATGATCTGGTGGTTAAAACGTCAACTTCTTTATGACAATGGCTATTCACCTATAAGCGATAGTCGTTGTTAAAAAACACCATGCCTGCTCCCAACTTCATTGCCTAAACTTTCCAAAAAGGAAAAACAATTTAACTGGGATCACCATAAACTTACAGCAAGGTTCTTCAAATCAGAGCTGAGCCCTTTCCGTAGATTGTCAGATACCACATTAGCCAGCTGCTCTCCATGTTGCTTTATGTTTTCTCCCTTTATCTGTATGATAAAGAATCTTCAGCCAGGATGCCCCGATGAAAGAAATTTGGGTGTACAAAAGCATAAGTTTCTTATCTTAATTTTTTTTCCTCTTTTTTCTTGTGAATTACCTCAGAAAGCAATAATTCTGAAGTCTTTTGCAATATCTCTTCAACAAATTGCCCAACATCAGCAAAGGAGCTTTCAGAACGAACACTGTCGACTGGTTGCCCCTTGGTATTCTTCTCACCAACGGATGGCTTGCCACCTTTTGCTGCCTCAGTAGGATTTGCAAGTTTTCAAGGCAATGAACTCGTTACTGATTTAATTGCTAAGATCATTAATTCACATAGGGATTCGATTTTAATATGCTCACTCACAGGTTGATCAACAAATAAAGTGGAACACTTCCTAATTATGAACATAAAGTATAATACTAAACTTAGTGTCGACCATCAGTAATGAATCCGTGCTTTTAAAATAATCCAACAGCAGAAGGCATATTGACTTCACATTAAGCAAAGGACAGGTAAACAGAAGCACATTCACATAAAGTTAGTTACTGATACACTATGCTAACTCCTTCAGGGCCCACAGAGCGGGAAATAAAAGGTAGAAAGAAGTTTAAGCAGTATCAATTTTCCCTCCTTTATTTTTGTTTTTGTTTCAAGTCAAAAGTTAAATTCCCTCCCCAAGCTATGCTGAGACTAGTTGTATGAAGCGGGATTGTGAAAAGGCCAAATTGAATGAAATGATGCACTAGCTTGTACTATTCAGCCAAAAGGGCCAGACTAACCACACGACTACTGATATGGTAAACAAATGGTGTTAGGCAGGGACGCCTGACAAGATTAGGGTTTGTGATTTCAAGATTGTAAGGTAACCATCAATTGGTTGGCCACACGCTGTTTTTAATTTTCAAAATAGGCCTCGATTGTCACGTAAAGGTGCTTGTGAGTGAGTTTCAGTGTATGAACACAGGTTTTTTTTCCTCATTTTCTAGATACCACTGGAACTTGGTATTCATGTCCTCTTGAGAAAACCTCCTATTCAACCAATGTGTGACCATGTTTGAGATCCAAAGGAGTATGTAAACAAAATAAAGACCAACAAAGTTCCAGCTACAACAAATTCAACATTGGCATCTTGCATTAAGATCTGCATATAATCCTCCAACGAATACCATTCAAACTGTTAAAATGCAGAAACATTTTGATACCAAAGCAGGAACTACCTCGATGCAGATGAGACATGAATAAAGAGAGATGGATGAGAATGGGATATCATATTTAATAAGAAATTTACCTGAAACCACAGTCGGTTTATTATCAGCAGAAACAGGAGTTTTTTCCATGGGAACTTGTGAAGAAGGTTGCTTTTCAGGTTGATCTGTAAAAGCTATTGAACCAGATGGAACTAGTGCAGCCAGATCAGGGGCTTGATCTTTTCCCACCGTTGGATTGGCCTACCAAAAGGATAAAGAACAAATATTATATAATGCCTAACAATGGATAATAGATAAGCTACTAAAAAGGAACAGGAAAAGGCCATGACTTTACTCACCTCCAAATCAACATACGGGGGATCTCTTCCTATTGATTTAAGAAATTTATCAAGACCATGAGCATTTAGAGCTGCAAGTGAGAAGATGATTAATTGAGTGTCAGAGATTGGACTCCAATATATTTGATGTGAGTTCACGAAAGCATGATGGATCAGCACATTTATTATCAAGTTCAGAGCATGTGACAATAGAGTTAACATATCATGTGCTACATTGATGCCAAAAAAACCATATAAAGATTTATTTTCAAATAATAAAGATTCATCTAATTGAATTAGCTTATCAAAACAAGCTAAAAGTTTATTATTTTCAACACATACCATCTTTATCCCAACAACTCCCTTACATTTAATCAACCAAAATCACTTTTTCACCATCAAAATGGCTTTTAATCATCCAAATCAATCAACAGAGACACGCATATTAGTCTACTGTCCAAAGAAATCCTTCTCACTTACATATGGACGTGTCATTTGATAGAGGGTGGAAGAAGCAGTGTGGCTGTGCCTTGAACCCTTGATCCAATAACAGTGAGACATCTCTTTAAGAAATGAAATATATGGCACAAAAGAACAAGGGATCAGTTCTTTTCAAACATATTAGCTAAATGGATAAGAATGTTGTTAAAATAGCCTAGTAAGCATGAATAAAACCATCCGGGCCTTATTGCAGAGCTCCAGTATCGAGTGCATTGTTGAATTTGCAAATTAAGAGAGTGACATTCTTCTGGATGACCTTTTCCAAAGAGAGCATCACTTTCGGCTTCCCCTCTTTTAAAACTACCAACATGCAAAAGAGAAGCCCCCCAAAACACCCCTTTTGTACTACTTTTATTTTTATTTGAAAGAAGTTTTATTAGAGAAACTAATAGACATTAAATTCTCGATAAAAAGAAAAAGAAAAATGGGAGTGGCTTTAAAAATTTATGTATGGATAGCTTCAAATACTATATTTTTCAAATCAAAACATCAATAAATTTGATCCAAGTGAATTAATAAATATCTCTAAAGGAGTGCATTGTAATTTACTGATGTATGATAGCAATTAGAGCCAAGAAAATTTTGAACGATTCATTTGATAAACAATAAAAATATTTGCATACCGTGATGATTCATTCACTAACGCAAATGGAGTGACGCAACCCAATGGCACCTTAAAGGGAAAAGAGAAAAATACATCAAAGAGTTAGTAATTGACCAAGTCAGTGATTAGTTCAACCAAATCATTTTCACACGGTAAATTCAACTATTAAATTCAGTAAAAAATATTATATTCTTATTGAGAATAATTATAGTCTCCTTTTAGCAATGAGCTTTGTAAAGTTAATGACAGTACGTGAAAATAAAAAAATTATGTTCATGATGTTGTAAATGGTTTATATTAATTATTATCCCAAATATTAAACAAACAAAAGGTCTCGTATAACAAAAATATGCATGAATCATTTGATGAGATTCACTCAGTATAGTCTCCCCCATTAAGCCATTGGCCAAATGCGTTAATAAGAATTAGGTCGTTTAGACAGTAAGCACTACAAAAAGTATATCAATAAGCAGGGAAAATTGCCAAATCTTTAACCATTGATAAAGCATCATCAACATCCTCCATTCATGTATTGCACTAGTTGAAGGTAAATAAAAAGTAAAAGGGGGCAAGAAAGAAGCAAGTTAACAAATCAGACAGTATACTTTGATGATTTTGGGCTAATATAATGATTAGTGAAGACATCTTAGACAAGATAAAATACAGAAAAGAGGGAAATGTTGAATGGAGGCATGGCAGAAAAAAAGGCTAGACAATTAGAACCAGAGAATGATAAATCAGCCACAAACAAACCTTAAGTATTTCACCTAAAGCCTCTTCAGGCGCCATTCTCAGACCTCCTTTCCCCAAACCAAGCCGCTGAGATAACACTGCTCAGCTTTAAAGCCACAATTAACTCTCGTGAATAACCATTAAACACAGCAAACCAGTAAGCCAACAAAGTCCTATACACACCTTTCAAATCTACTTTGGTATCTGCTAGAGCAGAAACAATATAAAACCTTTGTTTCTTGTCCTGTTTTGATAATTGTAGTAATGAGGTAATGCATAAATCATAGAACATCCAAAAATTTAAAATTTACCACAATGAATAAAAGGGAACTTTGTGTCATTTTTAAACAAACAATACCTTCAAGAATAAATTTTTACTTAGCCCTCCCCCCTTGTTTCCAACATATTTTGCCTGCGGTAAAACAGATGCAGAGTTGAAAAAATAGACCAAATACACACACACACAAACACACACGCACGCCATATACAGGAGTAGAACAAAATATCTAAGGGGTTTTACCTGAGCCTCAACTGTCAAAACAACTGGATGTTCATACTTGGAAAATTCAATCTGAAGCTCCTGAAAAAATAAGAAAATAAAAATCACGACAGTTGCTTCCAAGAAAGGGAAGAAAAGGCAATTCAATAGGAGAGTAAGATAGGAAATGAAGGCAATAAAAGCTAGGATGACGAAGGAAAACCTGTAAGCGGGCAAGCAGCTGTTCCTTAGAATAACCCATGACCACGAAACCTGAGGCGTTTCCAGGCCGGGGGTAGAACTCCGATTCTATTGATAAGAGACGAGTCGTGATTACGCGAACTGCCGACTTCCGGCTTCCGAGAATGAGTTTGGCAGAAAAGATTCTTGTGGGTGTTGTTTGACGGTGCCGGTCAACCCGACTGCCAGAATGTCAGGCCCATCTGGATCCGAATGGTATGGGCCCAACCTAGTTGGGCATTCAAGATATCAATCTCCGTCTTTAATTTATCAAAAAAAAAAAACTCCGTTTTAAGCTCAACTGGTAAATGAGTCCGATACTCTATCAAAGAGAGAGGGTTTGATTCTGAAGTTGGTCGAAACACTGAGGGAGACATCTTAGGTAATGTGAACTTGTAGAGACACAGGCTGAAATGGAGTCATGTATACTCTCAATCCTATATGTCCTGAGGAGTAAAGTCATAGCACCCTGCCTATAAATTACGGGTGAATCTAACCCCTCTCCTAAAATTTTTATATTAAAAAAAAATTCTATATCAATAAATCAACAGTCATGTATAAAAAATAAATCCATAATCAGTAAATATAATAATATATATAAATATTGAGTTTAATATTTCTGCTTTTGCTGTATGATTTTTTTCCTATTAGACTCACATAAAAATGAGTGTGTCCTTTTATAAAGATAGGAGATAAAAAATATTAGTGGGACCCACACAAATTTATGTGAGTGTGGTAAAAAAATATTTTTGCAGCAAAAACAGAGAGAGTGTGTGTGTATCCCTAAATATCTACACCAATTTTTTAATATATATCAAATAGGGGGAAAGCAATGCCATAAACAAATATATCAATACACATGATAATGGGATGAAAGATTACATACAGGTAAATTCATAACAAGTTATATTAAGTATAAATCGAACAATATAAAATGAATGTTGGGGGAAAACCTATATGCAATGCACTGTTAAATGTGTTTGAGTTAGTTGTATTTCGATTATGAGGAATCTTAGGAATAAAAAAGGACCAATTTTAAATTCCGCGATAAAAAAAGGTAGAGCTTTATTTATTCGGTTACTTAATAAGTTTGAACATGTTCCCAGTCCCAAACACAATCAATGCATTCCCCTTATCATATAAAATCTAAATGTTAGGTCTGCTACATATGTCTCATGACATTTTAAAGTTTAAATTTAACTCCCAACTTTTATTTTTTACTTATTAACTCTGTACTATTAAGTGATTGTTATTTTTTTAATATAAAACGTTACATTAAATTTTAAGATGACATCTAACATTCTATGTCAATTATCAATTTCATTAAAACCTTTGAACTTAGAACCATTGTAAAGATAATTCCCTAAATTTTGATTAGTAGCAAAGAATCCATTAACATTTCAAAATTTAAATTTAACTCTCTTAAAATTTGGATTTATAATGTTCAATTTCATGCTGTTACTTTTATTAGTTTAATAAATTTATTAAGTTTTGTACTATCATGTATAAATTAAAACAGTTTCTTATGACAAAAATTTGAAAAAAAATATTTTAAAAATAAAACAATAAAAATGTCATCATTTGCATAACATTTACCTATTTTCTTGAGACAATTGAGTATTAATAGTATAAAAATTTCATCATTTGTGTTAAATATATTTTTAGGATATTGAATATTAATAGTTTAAATATTACATTTGTGTTAGTTGTCACTTAACGATATGAGATTAATAGTTAAAAAATGAAAGGTATGGGGATTAAATTTAAACTTTAAAATGTAAATGCAGTTATATGCAACTAACTCAAAATTTATGGAGATTTTATGTAATATAGCCTAGATAAAATTATATAAGTCAAATTGTAATTAGGTTAATTAATAGAACGATCCATACATCAAAAACCAACATGATAAAATAGTAATTTTAAGGTATTCAGATTTTTTAAAGATATAGCTCTCTTTCTATTCTTATTTAAGAACTATTAGTACCAATGTGAGCATTTCTCTCCGTAAGAATTTGAAAAAATATATATATATATATATATATATATATATATATATATATATATATTTATTATTATTATTATTATTATTATTATTATTATTTTTATTATTATTATTATTATTATTTTTGCTCAAAGTGTAAAAATTTGAATATAGATCCATCATATGGATTAGTTTGGTGGCACTTGCTTATCTTCAAGTAGCGTCTATGGTTTTTGAACCTCGGATGGCACTCATGATATTGGTCCGATACTGTGAGTGTTGGGTTCATTCTTCATCATGGTCGACATTTTTCAATACTGTGGGCTGGCCGTGGAGGATTGAGTGTAATTTCGTACTCTAGCGTGCTTCATGGTTGTGGCTATATTAATATTACACCTTTGACCCTTCAAAACTTGAAACTCCGCATCTACGTCCCTTGAGGCAATGAGGCCCTTCTAGAATAAGAAAGAGCCCGCTGTATTATTCATATACACAGAATCTAACATACCACATTCAAATCTTGTTCTTAATACCCCTCCAAAAATTCATGTCTTAATAAGGCCAAGCTTATATCATTAAACTCGTTCTTAATGTTGGATCTCGAGTCTCAAATCTCAATCCTCCCACCACCACCACTGTCCCTCCTTTTTGTGGGCACATTATATATTCATTCCCTTTACTATCATGTGATCAATCAGTGAACCCACATGAACTCTCTTAAACAATTCTCTCTGCTCTAACCCTTTCTTTCTTCATATAATCATATGCTTAATCACTCTCCTAAATACCATTTCCTGGAAAGCACGTCACAGATAAAAAAATATATATTACACATGATCATTGCCTGGTTCTGTACGAGAAGTATCTTCTAGCTTGTATCAGCGTAAGATCGTATATATTGCTGTCTAATAAACAATTAGCATAATACAAACGAGGTGTTGATTCTATTGTTGGCAACAATTATGTACATTGATATTAAACAAAAACACCAACCTTCAACTAGATCTGCTATATAACCTCCCATTGATTGAGGCCTTGGTATCACATGCTGTGTCTGAAATTGCAACACTGAAACTGTCATTTTGTTGCATATCATTTTCATGTGCAAAAAGAGAAAAAGAAGAAGCTCATTGTTGCATCAGCAGGAAGATAAGGAAAACCTTTGCCCTTGTTCCTCCATATCATTGAGCAAGTTATTATAGAAACCAAAAGCAAAAGCTTTTTTTCTTTTAAATGTTTATTGTCATACAAGGCATTTAGCTGATATAGAGGGAAGGCAACTTTTGTTTGTCTTTTAAGACTAGATGCAGTGTATAAAGAACAAGTGAGAATGGGACCCCATGCCCTTCCCAGGTTCACAAAGGGACGGGTCACGTGTCCTCTCTCTCTCTCTCTCTATATATATATATATGGCCATCTACCTCAGACCCATGATGGGGGTTCAAAAGTTGGCCTCAAAGCGTCAAAGTTTGTCTGCCCTTGTTATTTTTGTAAACAACACGAATCTTGCATATAATATTCTCAGCACTTCAAACACAGGAGAAAGGCTTGCTTGCGTTGAAAGTCATACCACAAAAAATGTTGACCAATACATATATATGCTGCCTCAGTGAATAACAAAGGCATCTCTTATATATCACTAATTATTTTCCAATGTATAATTGCCTTTTATATCAGCCAAAACCAACTAAATACATCAATTCCCCAATAGAAATATTGATTGCCCTATCCGGATTTATTCTCTGTTTTTTTTCCTTAATTGCAGACTAAGCAACTATGGGGTTAAGTACACACAGTTTCTAATTAGAGAAGTAAAGCACAAAGAAAGGCAATACCTAACTTACAAGTCGAAACAATGAAACACAACCCCGTGTTCTTTTGGCATGCAGGAGAGTGGACAATAGTATACAAAAAACACACTTTCCAATAATTTCAAGTTTCCACATTGTACAACGGTTCCCTCTTATCACTGTATCTGAGATAAACAACTGTTCTCTGGCATCTTGTCGTGCAACTATAGAGCTTTCCCACCATCCCCATAGGATCCTATATTAATTCCAGTTCTATAGTGATATATAGAACAATATTAATAATATTGTCTTAATTAAATAGAGGAACATGGATGTGCATTTGTTTTTGTTTTCTCCCCTGAAAAATCATTTCTTACATTGACATAATAAAGGAACCAGCAATAAGAGCACATAATTTGAAATGCGCATCAGAGAGATTAAATTCTGTATTATCTCTACATGAGTTTCTTCAACATTTGTATGCATAAACTTAGTCACATTCACTAATATGAACTAGGCTGGCCTGAAAATCTCTCAGCAGAAGCTCCACAAATTGATGTTGCCTTCTTCGTAGAGATCATCGAGCAGGTGGTGTGAATAAAATTCAAAAGAATTAGCAGCACTCAGCATTTGATCAACATACTTCGGAGATTGTAGCCCTTCAAGGCCGTACCAAGGTTCCATGGCAGGCAGTGGTTCATTGGGGTGATAACATCCAGTGAAGGCCTCGAAGGATGAGATTAATGAAGCATCATCATCATCAACAAGATCAGATGGAGATGAAACCATTGATGAAGAAGATGATGAGACTGATGATGATGGAGGAGGAGGAGGAGAAAGTGGGGTAGTTGCATTATCAAAACAAGTATTAGCAGCAGCAGCTGCAGCTAATCTTTGGATTAATTTAGGGGACAAGATAGAGTCTTGAGGAATATTGAAGTGAGAAGAGGAGGAAGAAGGGAAATTGAGATTTGCAGACGAGCCTTTGAGGCAGAGAAGTGCAGCATCATAGGCTCTGGCTGCAGCCTCAGGAGTTGAATGAGAGCCCAGCCATATTCTTGTTTTCTGGTTAGGTGCTCTGATCTCTGACACCCATGATCCCCAGCTTCTCATTCTCACTCCCTTGTACTTCTTCTTCCCTTCTGATACACCCTGTTTTCCCCTATACGTCTCCTCCTGGATCTTGTCTTCTCTCTTCACCATATTTGCTTCAAGATCACTGATTTTTGCTCTTCAAAGAGTCTCTCTTGTGTAAACTTTCTCCTTCTCTAAGTATCAGATTGCCACTGAATGTGAGGATGGACAAGACCTGTATTTATAGATGGAGGCTTGCCTTTGAAGATTGCTCGTTATAATAATTAATCTGTTGGCTCGCCCATATTCAAGATTTGACATCACTGCCAGATGGTTTCTAGTTATCAATTTGTAATATTCAATTATGTTCGCAAAATGACTCCCCTGACCTCTCTCGCCGAAGCTTCCTCCCTATTGAAGTTTTTACTGTTTCTGATATTCAAGTGCTAGCCTGTAGGTCACTTGCATGAATGCTACGAGAAGAAGAAAAAAATGCTGATATTAATTGCAACTGTCAAGTTTGCAAGTGGTTGAAGTAAATACGCCATGACTTTTTTATGATATGGGAATTACATACCACCAAGGACAACTAAGAATTAAACGTGTGGCCAGACCACCGTAAATAATCAAGACTTGAATCCTAAGAAGCATTGAAGAATTGGACCACAAATGAAAGTACATCACCAATCGAATTGTCTGATTTGGGTCCGACTTCTTTCCCAGTTTAAGAGTTAAGACCCAATATGCTGCTGGTTGAAGTGAGAAGTACGAGGGTTAAATTTGTAACTTGGCAACGACAATTATAGACTTTGATTAGGATATTATGTTTTTACTATTTCACAGAAGGAGACATATAAATGGAGAGCATGAATATAAAAAATAATAATAATAATAAAGGAGGGAGCTTCCAGGATACGCAGGTTAAGTGAAAAGCTGTTATGCACAAAAAAGTGAAGCGTTAAATCAATAAAATAGCAAGAGAGTCAACAAAGAAACTGAAATGGACGCGCAAGGCGTCAGATGTGATCACAACTCACAGCTGTCGCCTCTCTGTTCGAAAACCGCGTTATTCCATTGTCATGGACCCTCCTCCCATGCAAACTCTTCCTGTTTTTACTCTCCAGATTATCATTATCATTCCACCAGGCATTATATTTATCAAAATTTATTTTCCAAGTTGATTCATAAAATTCAACACATGCCTATTCATCAGCAACATATATAATATATGCTATTTGTTATTATATTATGTCTTTACTACTAACTCCCTTTTCACATTTCATACTTATTTAAAATAGCTATTAATTGAAATTTTTGATAATAGTTCTTCAATCACGATTTACAGCATACGAGATAAGTATGTAAGAAAAATATTACTTCGATCTATGTAAATAAACATGGACTCAAACTAATCCTAAACAAACATTTATAATTGTAATTTGAATCTTTATTCTGATGTAATTTTAAGGTTTTGGTTGGATATTCCGTGTTGGAGTTGCATTTAACTATGGGAAATATCGACAGCACACATGCAGGTGGATAGGTGGGGCAGCCAAAAACAGTTGCTTTCTTTCTTTTTTCTTTTATTTCCTTTTTGGGGATTTTTTTTTTAGGAGAAAGAAATGACCGTTTTGTAATTAAAATGGGAAAGGGGCAGTTTTCACGCGTTGAGAGGGATATGTTGCTCTGCGTGTGTTTTTTTGTCAACTTTACAGCCAAGGTTTTGGTAATCGTCCGCCACAAAATATTAAATATCCAAAGGTTTCTGAGTCAGATCCATGTTTGATTAATTATCCGAATTTATAAGTATACCCAAGGCTGGATTTTTTTTCCTTAATCAATCTAAAACATTTCATAAAAGCAATCTTTTTGAGATCGTATCCTTAATTATCAACCCCGATTCGCTTTGTCTTAATTATTACAAATCATTACAGACAATATTTTCATAGTCTGCAATGGTTTGGTTTGGCCTATGATTTTTCATTTATTGAAAATAAACCCATGTGAGACAGACGCTAATTATAGCGACTCAATCATAATCGCAATTTGCACTCTGCTATGAGAGTTCCAGTGTGAATACTGGATAGGATATTTTCGTCAATCCGTGCGAGTCCTTGTTATTGCACTTGCATACTCCTCAGTCATCAACACCTCTCTATTTAAACATGGGAAAATACTTTGAAATAATGGATTGATTAGGATGCAGGTAAAGGCATGTATGTGTGTGTGTTAGTTTATTCTCAACATTGTCACTATTATTTCGTCATTAAAAAGAAAACATTGTCACTCATACAGAAATTGCTTTATGTGACGCTTCAAATTTGACATTTTATTTTTTTATTTTTTTAAAAAAGCCATATAAGTCAAGGCTTGAACATATATAATGATTTTTAATAAATTTAAATCATGAGTTGTTGCCTTAATTAGTTTGACGGCTACAATAGCACTGACCAATGACCACATCACAAAATCTGATAATGTCAAACAACTAAAAAAAAAAAATTATCGTCCAATGACAATTATTTGTGTGAGCCATGATACGTACTAATGAAAAAACTTACCTTTAGTCCTAATTATAGGACTAAGTTTGTAGTGCAATTTGTGTTAGATTTTTTGTCTAAATTCCATAAATTATGAATAAAAAGTAGATGTTGGTTTGTTACCGTTGGTCATATTGGTCCACCAGTGGGTGTCTATTTGACTGTTTCATCGTCTATAAATATAAGTGCGTGTGATAGAAAAATTAACTCGTTTTTCTAATATTATGCTCTTATACGTATAGTTTACTACATTCTACATATCAAATATATTGTACGCTTCTAAAAACATGTGGTTGTGTTGGTTCGAACTTCTAATTGATAGTGTCATCATTCTAGAAATGTAATATATTATATCTTGTAAGGCAATTGTTTATGATCATTGGACATCTGTATAGAAGGTGTAAATTGTCATAAGAAGACAACGTACATTGTTCTTGGATTTTTCTTTATTTTCATTATCATTTTTGATAGTCTTATGATATTTTTATTGTTCATTCTCATGTATAGAATTGTTATATATCTATAGATAATCTCATCTTAATAACACCGATTACGACCCTTGTGAAAATTCTAATTCTAAAGTATTTTCTACAACAATTTGTATTATAAATTTATTTCTATAATTAGGACTAGAGGAAGTATTAAGTATGGAATCCTTAAACTTAAAAATACAATTTGACAGCTAAATACTTATTTGTCATATAGGTTCATTTTAAACCATTTTCCAGACCAAACATTTTCACATCATAATTACAGTATAGAATCCTTGAAGTTAAAGATACAATTTGACAACTAAATACTTATATGTCAAATAGGGTCAATTTAAACCCTTCTCCGGACATAAAATTTTCAATTCTTAATTAAGTATAGAATCCTCGAATTTAAAGATACAATTTGATAGCTAAATACTTATCTATCAAATAGGTTCATTTTAAACCCTTCTCCAGACCTAAAATTTGCACTTCATAATTAAAGTATAGAATCCTCGAATTTAAAGATACAATTTGACAACTAAATACTTATATGTCAAATAGGTTCAACTTAAACCCTTCTCCGGACATAAAATTTTCAGTTCTTAATTAAGTATAGAATTCTCAAACTTAATGATACAATTTGACAACTAAATACTTATATGTCAAATAGGTTAAACTTAAACCCTTCTCCGGACATAAAATTTTCAGTTCTTAATTAAGTATAGAATTCTCAAACTTAATGATACAATTTGACAACTAAATACTTATCTGTAAAATAGATTCATTTTAAACCCTTCTCCAGACCTACAATTTTCACCTTCTTATTTGAAGCATCACCTTCTTCACAAAAAACTGTTCTTTGGCCGGCACACTCCTCAGCCCTTAATACATTATTTGCTCATTTCGCAAAACACTCTTTGATCTACGCTTGTTCCTTCCTTCGATTTTTGCACTCAGCCTCCATTTGAAGGCGTTCATTTCGTGAGTTCTCTTCCTTTCGAAGATCATAACTTTATTCTTACTCTTTCATCGTTCATAACTCGTGTTGTACGTTATCTTCTTATTAGAATTTCAATAGTGAAATTTTCGAAAAATAGTGAGTTTTTCTGTGTAATCCCGTGATAAAAGTATGAAAATTGATATTAAATTGATGGATTCTTGGCTTGAGAATGTTAATGGAGGTTATATGTTCCCTAAAAATAATTATTGAGACAATAACTTATATTTAAAATGGCATCCTAATGCAGATACTATATAGGCACAAAATATACCTTTTGGTCTTGTGGTTCACGATCTGGTCTCACGAATCTTGGTTTGCTATCATAGACGCCTCTAATTGAAAGGTATGAGTGTATGACTACTCTTGACACCTATCTATATGATCTTAATTTCGATATGTAGATTAAGGATCTTGGGCGAATCTTGGGGAAAATATTTAATTTTTATTGTACTTATCCTCCCAAGTTCCCGTTGGTATGTCTCAATTTCTCATTTCTTTCAATCTTATTATTCTTCAAAGAACTCACACTCTATCTTCAGTCTTGTAGCAAAGTTAGTGAAAATAATCATTCATCCCTGATCTTGTGAACATCATAGAGGATCTGGATTTGGTGTGCAAATTAAATACATCTCTAATTAAACGGAATAACTCTTAATGATAATCTATGAATCTTTGGTGAAAAACATGTTTTCTTGATTCCCAAGAACATGATGCCTATTCTTCACCCTCCCTTCCACCTTGTCCCTTGTAATTGTTTCACCAAAAAAGATGCTAATGGATAGAAATTTAACAACTCATACGAATATATGAATGTATAACAAGATCAGTTTGCACAAAGAAAGCGATAAAATTAGTGCCCTTTCTGTTTTATTGTTTTTTGACATTTTCTCTTTGATGAATTAGGGAAGCCAAAAATATTATCCTTTTTTTTCATGCTTAGATCTCTAATTAAATTTCTTATTATTTTTTAGAAGGAAGAAGTACATAAAATCCCCAAGTAAAGAATTGAAATATTTGTAAGCCTCATTTGCCTATCAACTTGAAATTTTTACGTTTTTTTTTTCAGAACAAGCTCTCCCTCCAATTATATATCTCCTTCAAATTGCTTACTTTTAACTTTCATAACAAAATCACCAACTCTTTACTAAAAAATGAATTTTTAAAAATTGTAATTTTTTAATTGGGTTATTATAATGTTTGGTCTTCATAATTTGTTCTCGGTTTGATCTTGTTCTTTCAAGATTTTTTTCTATCTAAAAGGTTAATCTCTATATTTCAATAAAAACATAGATCATTTTATTATTTAAGGGATCAAAACATAAAGTTCAAAATTATAGGAATCAAAACTAAAATGAAGAGAAATTTAACTAATAAACATTGTATTGACCGTTTTTAATTTCATGCCTGTAAAGAATTTAACATCTATATTTTCCACAATAAATAGCCAATATTTTTAGAATTTAGAAAAGGTTTCGAATCTATGAATATTTATTCACTTATGTGTTTTTTTTTTGTTCATATCCATTCACTTATATTTATCCTATCTAATTTGATCAGATCGTGGACTTGTGGTGGTTTTATCATCGTGAGAATTTTTTTCCAGAATAATTTAAATTATTCGTTCCCTCAACAGCAATAATTAATTGCAGATAGTAATTTCTTCTCAAAACTGGATATGAACCCAATATATAGCAAGACCAAAATGTTTTACATTTACTTCTTAACATAAAAGTGTCATAAAATTTTATTTCAGAATTTCATTAAATAGGAAACTCATAAATATTTTGTAAGGGTTTCTGATGAAGCTGTGAAGGCTATCCTATTTCTTTTCAGAAAATGAAAATGAAACAGTTACACCTTGGTCGATTCCGAGTCAAAAGTCAAAACCTAAAACAGATTCATTGCAGCCAAGCATGCACCTATGGCAAACAATGAATGTATTAATTAAAACATTTGTTTCCAGTAACTGCCACGGACACATGCATTCTCATATCAATCAGTCCACGCCTCGTTCTTCAAAAATGCAAACCAATTAAACTCTTATGAATTCGTTATTCACGATTCAATACTCTCCCCCGTCGTTTTTATCTGTATATAAGGTTGAGAAGTAGAGCAGGCCATCACAGTTTCAGCAGCGTTATTTGCAAACCATTGTCTGTCTATTGTCCAACCTCTAGCTTGTCTGCATTTCAGCCATGGCACCCGTTACCCAACTTCCCTGCGACTGCAACGGCATTTGCAGGGCTTGCAAGGTGAAGCCGGCTGAGGCGGAGAAGCTGACGTGTAAAACATGCGCCACCCAGTGGCACGTTGACTGTCTTTCTTGCCGTCCGGAGACGATGGCGGAGGCCGTTGAATGGGAATGCCCGGACTGTTCCTCCATACCCCGTGACCTTCTGGTGGCCAACGAGAAGACGTCGCCAGAGGGAGCTGGGGATCTCATAGCAGCCATTCGAGCTATTGAGGCCGATGGGTCTCTCTCAGATATGGAAAAGGCCAAAAAACGCCAATGGCTTCTCGGTGGGAAGGCCGTGTTGGAAGAAGGGGAGGAGAAAAGGCGAGAAGGAGATGGAAGCAACATTTTGGACATCCTCAACGGAACGCTTAAGTGCTCATTCTGCCTCGAATTACTGGAGAGGCCTGTCACAGTAAGTTCGGATATCTAAATTGTTTTTTATTCTCTCCTTTCGCTTCATCATCAGCTCATATAAAATGTTTGATAGGAATGGTGATGATTAGCATATATTATATTATTACATGTCAGTATCATGGAATAATAAAAGTTATAATGGAACGTTCTCATTCAGACTCCATGCGGGCACAATTTTTGCCTCAAGTGCTTCAAGAAATGGGTGGGCCTAGGCAAAAAGACGTGCGCAAAGTGTCGTGCGGTGATCCCTAGCAACGTGGCAAGCGGAATCCGAATTAATTCCGCCGTCGTAAATGCCATTCGTGCAGCGAAGGCGTCTAATAAAGCTAGTAGTACTGCCGGAGAAACTTCGAGAGTGTACCAGTTTGTGCACAACCAAGACAGGCCGGACAGAGCATACACCACAGAGAGGGCCAAAAGGAAAGGCAAGGCAAATGCAGCGAGCGGAAGGATATTCGTAACAGCGCCTCAGGATCATTTTGGTCCAATCACAGCTGAGAATGATCCATTGCGGAATCAAGGTGTGCTTGTGGGCCAATGCTGGGCTGACAGATTTGAATGCCGGCAATGGGGGGCCCACTTCCCCCATATCAGTGGTATTGCCGGTCAGTCCAAACGTGGTGCTCAATCCGTTGTTCTTTCCGGCGGTTATATCGACGATGAGGATCATGGAGAGTGGTTCATTTACACCGGAAGGTTCGTGGTTATGCCTTGCTCATTCATATATATATATATATATTCCTGCTTTTTTCTTCTTGGTTTTTTGTTGAATCCCACAACGTGTCCGTTGTTGCAGCGGCGGTAGAGATCTAAAAGGCAACAAACGAACCAGTAAAGAGCAGTCTTTCGATCAAACATTTGTGAAGTCGAACTTGGCGCTTAAAGTGAGTTGTCTAAAGGGGTACCCTGTTAGACTATTAAGGTGAGCAATCTACATCAAAAGCAGCTCTCTTTCTCTTTTCAGTTATCTCTATCTATCAAGTATTTGACGTTATATGGCAGTGCATTTATAAACCATAGTTCAGCCACTTTATAAGGCTCATATTGAGATTTATGTGTGACCTCTTCTTAAATTCCATTATAGATCGCATAAAGATAAACGGTCCCCGTATGCCCCCCTGGAAGGAATAAGATACGACGGAATTTACAGAATTGAAAAATGTTGGGCGAAACAAGGAGTGCAGGTATATTTTGCTATCTCTTGATTGTTTTGTTGCTCGACTGGTTCTTGTTTTATGCAACTTTTCTGATAACATATGATTATGTATCCAGGGCTTCAAGGTCTGCCGTTATTTGTTTGTTAGATGTGAAAATGAACCCGCTCCTTGGACGAGGTATTTGCCATGTTTCTCATTTTATTATCTTCTTATAGAATCTGTAATTATATACTTTTATTAAATTATCTTAAATGGCATACAGCGATGATCACTGTGATCGCCCAAGACGACGATTACCAGAAATTCAAGAGTTGGAGGAGGCAGTAACCGTATTTGAAAGGGAAGAAGATCCATCATGGGGTTATGATGTAAGTGCTTTCAAAGATTATTGTTCTGCCGTGATTCTTTATGATGCAATCAATCAGAACGTTCAGAAAATATAATTAGCTAATAATTTCTTTAGGAGCAAGATACTTGTTGGAGATGGATGAAGCCGCCCCCTCCAAGCAAGAAGCGAGTTAGAAGAATGGATTCAGAAGAGATTGAAAGGTCAAGGAAAATAATTAGGAAATCCAAAAACATATCAGCCAGTGAAAGCTTGTTGAGAGGTATGCATGAATTTGTTGCCAACCTCTATTTTGGTCAACTTATCGTTTATAGCAACTCTGTATATATCTATTTTGTTGCAACCGATTAAATGGTTCATTTGCTCCAAATGTAATAATATCCACATAATTAGGGATGTTTTGTAATTTTATTTTGTTGCGATATGTAGGATTGAAATGTCTTATCTGTGGGCAAGTTATGGCTTCTCCTGTAACCACGCCATGCGGCCATAACTTTTGCAAGACATGTTTAGAAGGAACATTAGCGGGCGTGCCTTTCCTGAGAGAGAGAAACGGAGGCGAAAGGTCACTTCGCTCGCAAAAGAATGTGCGAATATGTCCTGCTTGCCCTACTAATATATCTGATTTTCTTCAAAATGTTCAGGTTGGTCAAGCATTATATTCTATGCTCTCAACATCTCCAATTTAAAAACTGGTTTCTAAACTCATCTGGCTGCTTACTTTTTTATACAGATTAATAGGGAGTTGATGATTTTAATTAACTCGCTAAAGGATGAGGCTGAACAGAAAAGAAATTCTGAGGACTTGACCAGTGAGAATTCAAGCGGAGACAAGGTGGAGGAGGTCGAAACTGTTGTTGAGGAAGATGAAGAAGATACTGATTCAGACGAGGAAGAGTTTGTTGAGGAAGATGAAGAAGATACTGATTCAGACGAGGAAGAGTAGCGATGTTTTTTGGGTGCGGCTACCATCCTGACAAGAACGAGGGTCCGCTGCACCTCTTTTTATTTTTCATTGTAAAAGTTGACATAAAAAAAAAAAAGTGACATTGTAAAAAAGAAAAAAAAAAAATCCAGTACAAATTTTATAAAGAATGGTCCGATGCAAAGGACCAAATCCAAATCCATATTTTTTTGTCGAGGAGGAAGAGTAATGTTACATGCGAGATTGTTTTTTTTAATGGATTCTCTTTTTTGATTATATTTATGTATTCTCAAATGGACAGTTGTCCTCTATCTTATACTTTTATAGCTCTATTCAAGTGCAAGAATAATAGTCTGAACTAAATCCTCATGGGGGTGTCCTTTTTTATAGTGACCCGGCTTAAATTATCGTGAATATTATTAATAAATGTCAATATAAAATGTTATCCATACTTTTTTTTAAAATAAAATAAATTGAGCTCTGAGCTGAAAATGTACAGAAATTAGGGAAAATACTTTAATTTTTAAAAAAAAAATGTCAAAAGAGAAAAATGTATTCCGAATATTTATATATAATATGAAATAGGTTTTAGAGATTGATTCATGTTTTGTAAAATTAAAAGATAATTATCTTTCACAAATTATGATAAAGTTTTTCACAAGTTTAGATGAAGTTTTCACAATTTCTCATAAGAATTTCACAAGTTACAAATCAAAATTCACATGATCTAATAATGATTTCATAAATTCTCAAGAAAATTTCACAACTTCCTTAATGAATTTCATAAGTTACAAATTTAAATTCACAATATTTAATAAGGGTTTCACAAGTTTAAATAAGATTTACACCAATTCAAATAAGTTTTTTTATAAGTTCTTAAAATAATTTCACAAGTTACAAATTTTGATTCATAATATCCGATAAATGTTTCACAAGTTCTAATAAAATTTTCATAAGTTTGAATAAGATTTTTACAAATTATCAAAATAATTTCATATTTTTTAAAAAAAATTTCACAAATTGCAAATTTTGATTCACAATATCTATAAAGGTTTCACAAGTTCAAGTAAGATTTTTAGAAGTTCTTAAAAGAATTTCATAACTTCTTTAAAGAATTTCATAAGTTACAAATTAAATTTTACAAGATTAACGTGTGTTTGGATTAGTTTTTAGATAATAGTTTTTACAATTTACAAAGAAGCCATGTGAGAGAAATTTTGTCTCTACTTATAAAAAAAAGTTTATGAAACTATGATTTCAAAGTTACCCAATTTTTGATAAAAGTTTTACAAGTTCGGATAAAGTGCTTGTAATTAATTCTATCAAAGTGAAAATTAAACTTTGTAGGACAATAATAGAGCAAAATTTATAGCCTATAACTCCGCAAGTGCATGAGCCGTATCAAGTAATAAAGTGTGAGTAGAGTATCGTTCCCATGAGGACTTAGTACCCACAACTTCAGTTAAGCATTGATTTTACACTTTCGTTTAAGTTGAGCAGCTCAAATTATATTTAATTAAAAGAAAAGAAATTAAAATTAACTAACTACCACAAATATCAAATAAGCAACCTAGAGTCACTAATCCCTTATTAACTTCATAAACCTTGATTTCACTAATTTAATTACTTTTAATATTAATTTTGTTAATCTCGAGTATTAATAGCAATAAGTGTCTGTCGGTCCACTTACAACCCTCTCCTAAGTAGAAACTGTTATGCCTAACAAATTTACTCAATAGGCAATTTAATTCGGATACACCCTTCTACAATTATATGGGGCTATTAGGTATATGTCTATTCTAATTGCAAATTGAATCGTAATTTAATCCCATATTGCTTAATCTAAGAGCTTAATTAAAATTCCCTTCATTCAGGTAAATCCTAATTCTCAAATTCATATTTAATGATGGCCAATCACTAAATAGAAAAAATTAATCAAGATTAAGCAACCAAAATTAATACTAATTAAAACTAAACAATGAAAAAAAAGCTTAATTCATTTATAAGTTCATAGTTACTTTAGGTTGCAAAACAAACTAGGCACACATGACTATACTATGATAAAATCCAGATCAGCAGCAATAAATTCCAGATTCAGAGACATAAGGTGAATGCTGAAACTGAAACTAGAGTTAGAGTTAAGTGAAATATCAAAACCAAGACCCCACTGCCCAGCGTCCTCTGTCTCCCGGTTTGTGTCTCTGTTATGCTTTATTCAGCTGCGTCTCTGGTTCTTTTTATTTCCTCAGCCGTCCGCGTCCTCCCCTCCTCTTGCGTGCCGTCCCCCTTTTTATTGATTGCAATTAGGTTTTCCAATTCATTCCTAATTCTCCTTCGTGGGCCCAGCCATCTCCAATTGATTTAAGCCCAAAGTTGCATTCTTCTTTTCTTGATTCTTTTTGGTCTTTCGTCACATGTCTGCTTCCAATTCTCCACCTCTCTTCTTTTTTGATAGCTTTTAGGCCTTCAATCTCATTTGATAGGTGGGGCCCAATTCAATTGAATTGAAACATTCAAAGTGAATTCAATCCGTATGTGATGCAGGTATTAAAAAGCAAAGGAACATTATATAATAATAATTAAAACATAAACCTTTTTCTTTTTTTCTTTTAATTTTATTTTTTTTAATTTATTTTCTAAACTTAAAAACTTTTATTTTAAATTGAAATCCCACAAATGATGTGTCCAATTTGATTTCTCTTAAAATCTTAAGAAAATCTCTTTAATTTAGTATTAATGACTTCCTAAATATATCAAAATATACCTCAAATCTATTAAAATTAGGAAGTCATCACACCCTCACACTTGAACCAAATCTTGTCCTCAAGATTCTAAATTCTCAAACAACCTCATTCAAGAAAACCATGGAAGCAAGGTTTCTAAAGTAAGCACTATAAAATTGAAGTTGATTCAAACATTAAAGAAACAAACTTTCCTAGAAATCTTTTCCACATTCCAAAAATGCAAGTAGCAAGGCAATTAATTTGACAAAGATAAATCACACTAGAATGTCCCTCACAAGTTAAGTGTTTACACTCATTTCTCAAGATATTCAAGGGCTTGTGTTTCACTCAATTCCACCTATTACACCTCATCTACCATATGGTTCTTTATCATCTCAATCTCCACTAAATATATTATCCCATTGCACACTCAAATCAAAAGGACTTTCTCTAGGTTTTAATGATCAAGGTAGGATAATGAAATGAAAGTTGATCAAATGGTATGAGAGGATACTTCAACTTGTGCTAAGCAATTTAATGAAATTCATGATGAAAAATGAAGGAATAAAGGAATAGTCATCAAGAGAAAACGAACTCAATAACACTATATATGTAGAACTTTTATTTTTTTAACTTTGACAATCCTTTATTTTTTTCATTCTTTGATTTTTTTCTCTATTTTTTTCGCTTTTTTTTCATCTTTTTTTTTTTGTTTTTTTTACCTACACATACTCTTATAGTATTGAGTTTCTAACTCCTTCACTCTTTTAAACTACTTCACTTAGCACTTGCTAAAGTAAAGAGGGGGGAAATGGAAAGAAAGAGTCATGAAAATAGCATATCTCAAACAAAAGGTTATTTACTCAATGCAGCTTTCTTTAAAAGGAAAAGTAAAAATAAAAGGCTCAAATGGGGTAATAAAGGATTTTCATAAGATAGGGATGGTCATTTGGCCAAACTAGCTATGAAATGAATGCCTAAATCATCTTTGTGCATGCAAGGGGATTTCAAATTTCAAAAGAGATTCAAGACAAGTTCTAAAGATGAAATCACAATAGGTGTACTCCCTCTTAGAAAGAAGAACATTTAGGCTCAATTCCTCACAAGTTCTTTGACATCCTAAGGTAAAGTACTCAAACCAAATCTTTGCCTCTTTACTAACATTCAAAGAACATAGAATAAATCTCTAATCAAATTCATTCATTTTCATGTTCAAATCAAATCAATCATGACAATGCTCCTGAATTTTGAAAAAAAAAATGAGGACAAAATATGACAAGTAAAATTAAGGATACCCTCACCCCCACACTTAAACGTCACATTGTCCTCAATATGAACAAATAACAACAAGTAATGGAAGTGAAGAGCAACTATATCTAAAGCATAAGGGTGACACCAATTTCAGAGATTTCAAATTTCTACCAATGAAACAGCTCAAGTGCTAATAGCTATCCAATAGTCATGACAACTATATTCAACTAAGACTAGCACTCATCAATCAAATAGAACAAATCAAAGAAAAGTATAAGAAAACTCCCCTATCTGTCTTTGACTTATGCTTTCAATCCTTGCTATTAAAGTGGAACATCTCATCATGGGCTTTCAACAGTCCTACAAAATAAAACAAAGCATCAAATGACACCTTAGGTTGCCTCCCAAGAAGCGCTAAGTTTAAAGTCTTCAGCCAGACTTTTAAAAAAAAACCACTAATCATAAGTATCAAACACCATAATCACCTTGTCTTCATTTCTTTTCAAGCAACAAGGTGTCACACACAAAACTTGATCATTCCAGTTAATTACTTGTACCTCCTCAATCATAGACAATCTTAGAGTACAAGTATTCACTGAATTCAAATGAAGCACAACATATATATCTTTGAAAATAAACATAGGCACTTCCAAAAATTTAGAACATCCAACAAAATCCACTTGACTCTCATCAGTAAGAGTCAATAGTTCAAGAGGAGAGTTATGAACAACAACTTTTGGGATATCTACATCGATTTGATCACTAGAATCACAATCCTTAGGTTCCACAGTCGGAACCTCTTTTGGACACCAAATATTCTCATCTAAATCAATTTCAAGTTCAAAATCACTTTCTACATTATCCACAATTTCATGCAATTCCACACCTTCAACTTCCTCACAAAAATCATTATCATCATGAGAGGTGGCCATCAAGCTTAAAGAATTATCTCGCCTAATAGTCTCAAGTGTTGAAATAATTTGACTCGTATAAACCCCAATATTTTGGACACTTGACTCAAGTCTAGTGGCAAGTTCCTTTTGCTCTCTACTAGATCTCTCTGATGCTTCCACACACTCCTCCAATAATCTTTCTAAATTAGATTTTTCTTTATATTCAATGATGTGTTCTTCAGTGTAATACCCAGTAACTATTATTTGGAATATTATGTCACAATAATGAAAATGCCCATTTATGAAGATTTTGGTCTCAACATGTTATATAATTAGTCTATTTGCAAAGGAGAATTATGAAAAGAAAAAAAAAATTCTAAAAGGCATGGAATAATTATTAAAATTTAGAAAACATATTATCCTTAATTTAGACAATTTAATAAATTATTTCCTATGAAAATAAAAGGAAGGAAAATTAAAAAGTATTCTGAGACTAAAATTGACTTTATGATTTTTGATAATTTGCATGGAGCTTGAATTATTAATGTCAATAAAATTGTTGTGAGAAAATGATTAGTTTTAATTAAGAAAATTATTAGAAATTATTAAGGGATTAATTAAGTAATTTTCAGAAATTTTATAAGATTAGAGAAATTTAGAAAAAACATGAAAAATAAAATAAATATAAATAAGTATTGTTAAGGGCCGAAATTTTTGGCCCAATAAAATAATTAATAAGGGCTAAGAAGTAATCTTAGAAAATAAGGATCAATGGCTTAGGATTTTTCAAGAAATTATAGAAGCCTAAATCCATGTAATTACTTATGGATCAATAGGAAAATTTTGGGAAAAATGAATACAAGATAAATAGGATATTATGGTAAATGGAAATATATATATATATATGTGTGTGTGTGTGTGAGCTGGCCGAAAATTTTAGGGGGAGGGATAAGGATGATTTGGATATTTGCATATAATAATAATAATATAAGTTAAGGCATGTGATAATTAAGTAATATTATAATAGTAAAAAGTTAATAGGATAAATGACCACGGATAGAAATAAAATCCTACCTAGAAAATCGTGAACTAGGTTACTAGGGTCAAAGTATATTATGAACAAGTGAATTTTTATCTCGAAGTAGGCTATCTCTGAAGTCATTTCTGTAACCGGTAGCGAATACCGAAGATTTTCGGCAGATAACGGAATGTCCTTAATGAGAGTATAAGGATAGGAAAATCCAGTATTCTCAAAGAGGAAGAAAAGACCTTCAGCGTGTTGTTCCCGGAATTTTAAGATTGTACAAAAAATGTCGCGATCAGGACACCGAACCAGGAATTTCATATGATAAAGCAAGATGACACAAGCATGATGATGTCATCAATTTTGTCTCCTTGTGGGGGGGGAAGGTCGGCCAAATAGGTGTAGGGCCAAGATCAAGCCACTTCAAAAAAATGCGATCCGACGGTCAGAATTCAACCAGACAAAGTTCAATGAAATTACAAAATTGCCATTGAGATTTTCTATAAATAGCCCTTCATTTCTCTTCATTCTTCACCAATTCACACACTCCTAGAGAGAAGTTAGAGAGAGAAGCTCTGGTGGAGGAGTAAGAAGTTCATAGCAAAATTTTGGGTTAGTTCTTCAGTCCTTAGTCTTTAGTTTAAGTAGTTCTTTCGGTAGTTATAGTAGGATTGCTGGAGTAGTCTCTAAATTTCAAGTTAGCTTAGGTATCATGTTTTAGGAATAAATATGATAATTATCTTAGAAATATGTTAAAGGAAAGGTTATAGCAAAATTCTGAGAGATTAAAGTCAGAATAGCGAAACTCTGGCAAAATTCCACTAAGAGATCAAACTAGGGGCAAAATGGTAATTTGTACCTAAAATGCCTGTTATGATCTTAAATATTCATATTGGTGATGTTATCCCTATAGGATACCCAAAATCACGAACCGCTGTTTTCGCTGTCGTGCCGATGTCAAACGTGCCGTAATTTGATGAAAGTGCCAGAAAAACCGTCAACGGAGGTTCGGACGCGTATTGTAACCTTAACACTTATGCTGCTCATATACGTATATGTGATAGACATGTTTATATACTAAGGCTCTGTCTAGGGTTGTCAGTTATACATATAGCTTTATACGGGTTATAGTCTTGATAACGCCGTTGGGTTTTCCTAACGCTAAGGACGCGATGAGCCATCGTGGCACTGGTTATGTGCAGACATGTTGTGGGACTTTACATACTGCTTTGTGCTTATGTTCTGTCAATGTTGTGATCATGCATCTGCTGTGTGCTTATGTAGTAATTTATTGCTGTTATGAGTTTGTGAATAACTGTTATCCATATACTGTTTAATTGAGCATAAGGTTAACCGTTACCTGAGATCCAAATAGTAATTAGATCTCAGCTGTAGCTTCAGGTTCGGGCGAACCAAGGGGTTGAGGATAGGGGCGAGCGACTGGCGTAGGATGGCAGAAGGAATTTTATGGCTTTAGCTTTATATGCCTAGTTAGGTGCTGCTTACTTTTTGAAAAAAAAAAATTCCGCTGTTTTTAAGGTGGGATGTTACATTCAGCATGTGGATAAGAGTAAAAAGGATGGGTATTTTTATGAGAACAATAGACATGTGGATCCTCAAAATGTTGTTGCTCAAAACTTTCACTAGGACAAAATGAGTGATTAAAATGAGTTTGGTTCCTAGCAAAATCATCTCTCATGCAATGATTAGTTGGACTATATGGACAATTCACAAATAAATGACTCCCTCTACAATAAACACAAGTCATGCAAGCATATTGAGAAGAATCATCATATGGAATATAATCATCATTCATGCTCCTTTTATGTTGCCTATATTTATTCAAAGAATTTAACATAGCAATCAGTCCTTCTTGTGTAGAAGACAAAGAATTCGTCTCTTTCTCAATATTAAGACCATTTGATTGCCATGTGAAATCCATTTTTTTTTTAATTTTTCTTTTCTAAAAATAAAAATAAAACAAAATATTTACGAACTCAAACTTAAACTACAAATGCTCAATCAATTCCAACCAAGATAGTTATGACACATAAGTTCCCCGGCAACGGCGCCAAAAACTTGATAGGGCAAAATTTATAGCCTATAACTCCGCAAGTGCACGGGCCGTATCAAGTAATAAAGAGTGAGTAGAGTATCGTTCCCACGAGGACTTAGTACCCACAACTTCAGTTAAGCATTGATTTTATACTTTCGTTTAAGTTGAGCAGCTCAAATTATATTTAATTAAAAGAAAAGAAATTAAAATTAATTAACTACCACAAATATCAAATAAGCAACCCAGGGTCACTAATCCCTTTTTAACTTCATAAACCTTGATTTCACTAATTTAATTACTCTTAATATTAATTTTGTTAATCTTGAGTATTAATAGCAATAAGTGCCTGTCGGTCCACTTACAACCCTCTCTTAAGTGAAAGCTGTTATGCCTAACAAATTTACTCTAGAGGCAATTTAATCCGGACACACTCTTCTACAATTATATGGGGCTATTAGGTATATTCCTATCCTAATCGCAAATTAAATTATAATTTAATTTCATATTGCTTAATCTAGATCTTAATTAAAATTCCCTTTTGTCAAGGTAAATCCTAATTCTTAAAATCCTATTTAAAGATGACCAGTCAATAAATAGTCAAAACTAACCAAGATTTAAGCAACCAAAATCAATATTAATCATAATTAAACGATGGGAAATAAATCCTAATCCATTAATAAGTTCATAGGTCTCTAAATTGCAAAACAAATTAACCACACATGAGTTTAATAAACACAATAAATTCTAGGTTCACGGCAAGGTTCAAAACCATACTGAAATCAAAGGTAAGGGGAATAGGAACAAAGTATTGAAATTAAGAACAAGAATTTTCCTCTGATTCAGTTGACGATGAGCCACGGAAGATGAAGATGAAGCTGCTGATTGTGTTCTCCGTCGCCTCCACAGTCCTCTCGTCCTTCCGTGGAGATGATGAAGAAAAAAATCGTGCTCCTCTGCTTCGTTCCTCTGCCCAGCGCCTTGCTTCTTTTAATTGCCGTCTCCGCGTCCTGTTCTGTCTCGGCTCTGCTGTTATTTTCCGCCTCCTCTTTCCACGTCCAGATGCTCCTTTCTATTTAATCATCTAGGTCTTTTCCAATTGAATCATTTGATTCATTGGGCCTAGCTTCTGCTTCTTTCATTGTCCAGCCCAAACGTGCTCCCTCATTGTATTAATTCAAACCGTGGGCCCATGTCTCCTCAATTGCCAATCAATGCCCATAAAGAAATATTGCATCTGAAATCAATGATCATGCTCTCCTGTGGACAAATTATATAATAATAATAATAATATTAATAATAAATAATAAAAATCAATCTTTATTTCTTTTTTTTTTAGAAAACTTATCATCTATTATTTCCTAAACTCAAAAACATTTATTTTAAATTGAAATCTCACAACTAATGCACGAATTTGATTTGATCTTATAATCATATAATCTCATAGAAATCTTTTAAAATTGTTTAGATAACTCTCCAAATATCTCCAAAATGTATCTTAAATATATAAAATATGGAGATTTATCAGACAATTTTGTCATTTCATTTTAATTTTAAAAACGACAATTCAGGCACTAAAATTTCTTTGTATTATGAATATTTGAAATTTCTTTTTGTCTTTTCACATTTTTAAAGTTATTTTTAAGAGATTTTCCCTATATATTCTATATTTTTTGTTCGAAACCCTAGATTCTAATTAAAAAATGTATCACCAACCTTGCACTTGTCATGAAAGCGAATTTATTGTGATTAATTCTAATGAAAGGCTTGTAATCTTGAAAGAAAAATTGATCAACTAAAAGACCATAACAATGGACAATCTTTCCACTCTCTACATTATACTATAACATATTAGAAGTTCCTTATGATTAGTCGGACATTAAACTGAAAGTATACAAAGTTAAGGTAAGCTTATTAAATTGACTAAAATTATTTTTATAGCCAAAACATTCAATGGCCAGACCAACATAATATATGCCTAAATCATTGAAATTTAATACATTGGAGGATGCTTATTAAGAAGAAACAAGGGCCGTCAGCTCTTTGAAGGGCCCGTGAATGAACTTGATCCGGTGTAGATCACAAGTTGGGTTGGACTTGGCCCGGGGTGAAATCCCGGGGTCCTACGTACCACAGTGTGGATCAAAGTCCACGTAGTTCGAGGGTATACGACAGGCTAATGATAGCCAGAGGGGGTGGTGTGTGTGCTCTGTGTGAATAGAAAAGCTAGGGTTTCAGAAGTGTGTACCTTGTAAGGGGTTCACCCTATTTATAGGCGTACCTGTGCCTTATCTTACTCAGTTGGATTCATCCTTTATTTTAGGGATATCAAGATATGCGTTTTTGATAGATATTCTTGATACATAGGCAGTTATCATAACGATAGATATTTTGATAAAACCACTCCTATTTTCAAGGAAGCGGTTATGAGCATAACTGAAGTCATTTTGACTGGGCTCTTTAGTTATTGGGCTGGGCCCATTTATGAGATATCCGTAACAGTTGCCCCCCAGCCCGGTTGTTCAGGGCTCCGAGCAGCCGGGATGCACTTGTCAGGTTACGTCTTTTGTTCTAGTTCATCTCGTTGTTCTGAGGTTTTTGATTTCTAGTTCTTTTTCCGAGGTCGGACATTTTTGGTCCCCGGGTTACCCCCTCTGTCACCAATTTGCATTCCGGTTTATTTGAGTGGGACACGGGTGCCCCCCCCATCCCGGTTAACGCGGGTTGCATTCGTTTGCTATCCCGAGAGAACATTAATGTTTGGTCTTAATGTTCTATAATTTTGATTCTAGGCCGAACTCCTCCCATGCTTTCTCGAACTTCCCCTCTTTATTCGTGTCGGGTAGTGTTAATATTTCTATATCGTCTTACTCCCCGTTTACAGGTACCTTGTCCAGTTTTTCGTGGATCGGGATTTGTTGCCCCCAAGTTCGAGATTGCACGGGGAGTTAGGTCGGGCAACCGGGGTGTATTCATGTGGTCGGCCACGTGAACATTTCGATCCGGGATCATTGTCCGCTTCATCTGTTGATCCAACACTCGTCTTATCTCGAGGCCATGAGTGTCATCATTGCCTTCTGCTGATTTGATGTTTACTGGCCGGCCTCTGAGTAGAGCAACTGCCCCATTATCTTGGTTTTCGTGTTTGCCCACCATCAGCATTAAATGTGCACGCCTTTTAACGTCCACGTCATTATTTGTGTATGGGCCCTTTGGGCTTTTGACGGTTGAGTTTCTTGCCTCTCACCCGTCTGCTTCTTTTGTTTATAAAAGCCATCGACTTTCTGCTTCTTGCATTTTGAAAACTGCCAAACCTTGAATTTTCCTTCTTGAGAGAAACTTGCAACCAGTCACCCGTTCATCTTCCTCAGATTCCCATTTCTGCTCTTCGTGGCTCGCGCGTTTCCTCTTCCCTTAACTTATATCAAACCAGGTACTTTCCTTGTTTCATTCTCTGGTTATTTGGCTGTGTTTTCTTCTCTCTTTCTCTATTTCTTGGTCTTTCTTTTTTCTGGGTAGGTTATTGTGAGTTTTTTCGAGTTTCTTCCCCTTTGGGTTCTGGCTTCTGCTTTGTTTTTGAACTTCTCTGAACTTCTGGTCTATTCAATCCTTTTTCTCCGTCTTTGGTTTTCGGTTTCCTGTTTAAATTCTATCCTCTCGGGATGAGCCATCAAGGTTCTCCTCCGTCTTTTAATCCAAATGCTTTTTCCCCGGAAGAGGCCGAGCTTATTCAGCGTATGCCTCCCCGAACAGCTTGGTGGCTGTACGGGAAGCCTCTGACCGAAGAACAAAAAAGGGAGAACGTTCTCCGTGGTTATGGCGGAGAAGGTGGTAGTCAACCAGGTCGTTCTGTTCGGGTTAGGGGAAGGGCTCGAGGTCGGTCTGAGTCTGTAGAGCCCGAAAGTCTAGACCGGGGGATTACTGCCACTAGGGTTTTTTCTTCAGAGCCGCCCTTAGGAAAGGGTAGGGGGGAAAGTCTTCCTCTACCCGCCTCTTCCTTTCCTTCACGCGCGGAGCCCCTCATCTCCCTTACCCGGCCTATCGGCCCGTGCGAGGAGTGTTCCTGGCTGATATCTGAGGCCACGATGGTTGGCCGGTCATGGGAAGCTGACGAAATAGCTTCACGATGCCGGCATATCCAACCGCGGGTTGTTGGAGCCGTTTCTACCCGTCCCGTTGTACTATCTTCAGGTATCATTTTCGTTTCTAATTTATTTTTGTTTTGCCTTTTCTAGGTAGTATGTCAACTTCTCCGCGTCCTATCGAAGATTCCGGATCCGTGGAGTCAGCGGCCGTCAGTATTCCACGTCATATTGCTGAGAAGTATGACTGGGTTGCGACCGGGGTGCTGTCCAGGCTATCAAAAGCCACGACCAGTCAGATCGCCGAGCTCCCATTAGGGGACCGGGATCATTGTTCTTTATCTCTCCCCGGCCCTTCTGAACCGGTGTGCGTTGCCCGGGAAGGGAACGAGCGCTCCTTTTTCTTCTTCTATCTAGACTTCGTCAAAAAACTCGGCCTTCGCTTTCCATTTTCTAGGTTTCAAGTAGATCTCTTAAACATTCTTCAGCTGGCCCCCACTCAGATTCATCCCAACTCTTGGGGCTTTATTATTGCATTCGAGCGGCTTTGCCGATTTTTAAATCGTACTCCCACCACCGGGACATTCTTTTATTTTTTTAACATCCAACGGGCTCGTCAACCCGGGGAGCCCGAAGAAAAGAGGGGTTGGGTTTCTTTCCGGGGGAAACCGGACAAGAAGCTTTTCCATGTGGCAACTGACACCTGGAAAGGCTTCAAGGCCTCTTTTTTTAAAATCAACGCTGAACCCGGTCATAAACCGTGGTTTCTTAAGGACGTCGACTCCAGCTCGGTGGAGCTGCTATTTCCTCTGTATTGGTCGAAAGCTCATTATGACCAAGACCAAAGCATATTTGCATCCTCCGATGATAGCCTAGAGCCAGCCGAGGTTGAAACCGTGATAGCTCTGGTTGACCACGTGGCCGAGAAGGATGTTATTGATTCCCGGATTTTTATCCGACAGTCGGTGGAGGAATTGTATTCACCGAGTATGAATTTTTTTTTTTTTTTTTTTTTTTTTTTTTTTGGTATGCCCCTTGTCATTTCTGATGTTTGTTATGTTTTTTGTAGTGCCTGACATGGGGAAGGCTTCTTTCCAAGAACTGGCCGAGAAGCTCCGGGCTAAGGCCAAAAAGAAAGGGGAGTCCTCTTCCCAGAGCAAAGCTGTGGCGGCTCCTTCGCCTGCCGCGACTACTGCTGAAAAGAGGGCTGCGTCCTCCCCGGCCTCTACGGATCTTATTCCGCGCAAGCGATCGAAGTCCGTGGCGTCGTCGATCTCGGTAGCAGAAGAGAATCCGGCCTCTGTCCCGGACGCCGGTGCTGCCACAAGCGTCCCCCCTCCCCCATTTCCTGCTAAGTCTCGCCTTCACTCGCGGGGTGAGGTATGGACTGATGGGGTCTCGGAGGAGCTGAAATACGCGGTGAAGCCCCCAAGCAAGTATTTTAGTGGTGAGGCCTTTGCCGACTCCGACCTCGACCACCTGCAGGTCCTGCAGGACCACCTAATGGAGACGGCCGGCGTGTTGGACGCTTATGCTTCTGTTAAGCATAAGTACGCCAGGGCTGCAGCCGAGATTGCCAAAGCTCAGGTTGAAAAGAAGGAGGCCGAGATCAGGCAGCGGGAGGCTGAGGAGGCGCGCCTGAAAGCGGAAGAGGCGCAGATAAGGGCGGTGGAGGAGCTATCAAAGGCCCTTGCTGAGAGGGATCATTTCTCCACCGAGCTTGACGCCAGTCATGCCCGAGAAGACACCCTCAATGCCTCGCTGCACACCCTGCAGGGTCAGTATGCGGGGCTGGTGAAGGACCTCCATCTTGCCCAATCCGACCTCGACGCTTCCAAGGCCGAGCTCGTGGCGTCCGCTGCCGAGGTGGAAAAGCTGGAAGTCCTGGTCGTGGAGACGGCTGCTGAAGCTTTCAACGTATGCCTGGCCCAAGTCCGAGCTCTGAATCCGGACATTTTGATGAACTTAGATGCTGTGGATTTCAGAGCTTCGGTAGAGGACGGGCTATTTGTACCAGCGCCGCTTTCTCCGGTCGAAGGGTCCGAGCATCTCGCGGAGGATGACCGTGTTCAATTAGCTGAGGAAGATGCTCCGACGACCGACGCCCCTGGCCCTCCTGTGCCCGGCCAAGCCCAATCTTGATGCCGTCTTTCTAGGATCTTTTTTTTTTTTTTTTTTTTTTTTTTTTTTATGTAGTATTTTCATTTTCATTTTTGTTTCTTCTGTAATCTGGGGCCTTTTGCCCTCAAAATTAATAATATGACAAGCCGGTATTCCCGGATTTTCTAGCATCCTCAGCTCGTCCATCTTACATGTATTTATTTTCATCCTTTAAACCAAACTCGTGTTTGAATTCACCAGTTGATGAGTAAAGGGGAACGTAATCCGTGCACGAAGCTCGGTTCTTTATTTTATGACTTGGCCAAAGTCAAGATATATTGCGCAGAATCTGCTGGTTATTCAACCGACGTTTTAACAAACGGGCCACGTTTATTAATGGTCGGGCATTCTAAACAACAGACGATTTTCAAAAATCATCTAAGTACTTTATAAAGTACCGTACCGAGATGGTAGCCAACTGCCACATGTTCGGGCCCTAATATCCTTTTTGAATAGGAGCCTAAACATTTCGACCTGATCAGGATCTTTTATGGCAATCTCACACCACCCCAGGGGACAGTTCCGATGCATCGTAAGCTTTACAAGACTTGTTGACAAATCTTATCATGACCGGGATCGCGAAACCCAAGTCTTTGTTTAATTATCTTGCTTTTGTCGCAGCCTATCTTTGCATTGATTTCACAAGCAATAACTAGGTTGGCCCATGAATTGAACCACCTTTTTTTTATTGATTGAAATAATTAGAATTACACAATTTTTAATCAATGGAAAATACTGCTAAAAGCAAGACAGTGCGTAATAAAAAACGGTTCTCGGTCACCACCGACATCCGTTGAAGCTAAAAAGCGGTTCACAGTCACCACTGACATCCGCTGTGGGTTTATTCCGAGTGCCTCCCGGTCTTTAGCTGTAGTAAGTCCTTAGTTTGTCCGCGTTCCATGTTCGTTTAATGGGCGTGCCATCTAACGTCTCAAGGGCATAAGTCCCGGGCCCCATTTTGTCCGAAACACGGTAAGGACCCTCCCAGTTTGCTGCAAGTTTTCCATCCCGGGCATTCTTATTTCCGATATCCGCTCTGCGTAATACCAAGTCACCTTTATCGAACGCTCGCGGTCTAACTTTGCGGTTATACTTAGCCGCCACCAGCTGCTTCGTTGCCAGATCTCGGCAGTGTGCCATCGTTCTCACTTCATCGATGAGGTCTAGCTCGGCTGCTATCTGCTCGTTGTTAGCGTGTTCTCCCTCTTCCATGACTTTGGCTTTCCTCCATGATGTTTGCCCAATTTCAACCGGGATCATGGCCTCGCATCCATATGTCATTCGGAAGGGTGTTTCCTGGGTCGAGGTTTGGACACTAGTTCGGTATCCCCAGAGTACCGGGTATAGTTCCTCGACCCAGTTACTTTCTGCATTACTCATCCTTTTCTTGAGCCCGTCAACAATGATTTTGTTGGCTGCCTCGGCTTGCCCGTTAGATTGCGGATGCTCTACCGAGGCGAAATGGTGCTTGATTTCGAGATCGGACATCAACCTCTGGAAACCTTGGTCGACGAATTGAGTACCGTTGTCAGTTACGATCTCGGCAGGAATCCCGAACCTTGCAACAATATTTCTTTCGAAGAATTTTTGTATTCGAGCAGCCGAGATGGTCGACAGTGGTTCGGCCTCGATCCACTTAGTGAAATAATCCACAGCCACCACAAGCCATTTTAGTTGCCCTGCGGCCGGTTTGAACGGTCCAAGGAGGTCCATACCCCACTTAAAGAATGGCCAAGGAGCCGTGATGGTTCTCAACTCGGTCGGAGGTGGCCAGAGGATCCGAGCATGTTTTTGGCAGCTTTCGCAAGTCCGTACGTGCTGTCCGGAGTCCGCAACCATTGTCGGCCAGTAGTATCCAGCCCTTAAGGCTTTCCGGGCTAACGCCTTTGCCCCCATGTGTTGTCCGTTTATCCCTTCGTGTATCTCCGACAGCACGTACTCGGCCTCTGCCTGGTTTAAACATCTCATCATTGGGGATTGCAGGCCTTTTCGGTAGAGCTGGTCATCGACCACCGTGTACATTAACGCGGTCCGTGCTATCTGCCTTGCTTCCCCGGGATCGTCCGGGCTAACTCCCTTTTCCAGGTAATTTAAGATTGGCTTTCGCCAGTCTTCTGCTGCCGCGATGACCATGATACACGTGGGTTCCTTGAGACTTTGTTGTATTACAGTCCGATTATTTCCCGGGTTCCTGGTGCTTGCTAATTTGGAGAGGATATCTGCCCTCGCATTTTCTCCCCTGGGTATGTGGGTGACTAGGACATCATCGAAGTCGGCCACTGCCTCTCTGACTTTCCCCAGATACTTAATTAGCAAGGGTCCCTTGGCCGTGTATGAACCGTTGATTTGGGCCGCGACTAGTTGAGAGTCGGTAGAGAGATGAACCCTCCTGGCCCCATTGTCTTTTGCCTGTGATAGCCCGGCTAATACAGCCTCATACTCGGCCTGATTGTTGGACGTTCTGAAGTGTAATTGCAGGGAGTGTTCCATGGCGACTCCTTCCGGGCTTTCGACTATGATCCCGGCTCCACTTCCTTTGGCGTTTGAAGAGCCGTCTACAAATACTTTCCAAACGTCAAGGTCTGCTTTCGGGACTACCTCTGTTGGCACCAGTTCTGCAATGAAGTCGGCTAAAGCCTGGGACTTAATAGCACGCCGAGCTTCATATACTATGTCGAATTCGGATAGTTCGATTGCCCAACTCATCATTCTACCTGCTAAGTCAGGTTTGTGGAGTATTTGACGTATGGGCTGACTGGTTCGGACAATTATTTTATGCCCCTGGAAGTAAGGGCGTAATCTCCTCGCGGCAGTTAGGAGCGCAAAGGCCACCTTTTCCAACCTTTGATATCTTAGCTCCGAACTCTGCAAAGCCCGGCTTGTAAAGTAGATCGGTTTCTGTTCCCTCGAATCTTCTCTCACCAGGGCGGCACTTACCGCTTCTGGGGCCACGGATAGATATAATATCAAATCTTCCCCGGGCTCGGGTTTTGTCAGCACGGGTGGTGATGACAGGCATTTTTTGATCTTGTCAAACGCGGCTTCACACTCTGAGTTCCATTCTCCATGCCGTGCTTCCTTCTTCAATAACTTGAAGAAAGGAAGAGCATTTTCTGCCGATTTCGGTAAGAACCTTGTCAGCGCGGCCAGTCTGCCGGTCAACTGCTGTACTTCTTTTTTGTTTTTTGGGGCAGCCATATTGAGGACGGCCTGACATTTGTCCGGATTGACCTCAATCCCCCGGTTTGTCAACAGGAATCCGAGAAATTTACCCGCTGGTACCCCGAATGCACATTTAGCTGGGTTAAGTCGGATTCTGTGGGCCCGGAGCTTATCAAATGTTTCTTGCAAATCTTGGATGTGGTGGGATCGCTTAACTGACTTTACGATCATATCGTCAATGTAAACTTCGACATTCCTGCCGAGTTGTGCCTCAAACACTTGATTCATCATCCTCTGGTAAGTAGCTCCTGCGTTCTTCAGCCCGAAAGGCATGACATTATAGCAGTAGTTTGCTTTTTCCGTGATAAAAGCTGTTTTCTCCTGGTCTTCAGGATGCATAGCTATTTGGTTGTAGCCGGAATACGCATCCATGAATGAGAGCAACTGGAAACCCGAGGAATTGTCCACCAGTTGGTCAATATTTGGCATGGGGTAAGCATCCTTGGGGCATGCTTTGTTGAGATCGGTGTAGTCGGTGCATACCCTCCATTTGCCATTTGGTTTCTTGACCATTACCACATTTGACAACCACGTGGTATACTGGATTTCCCTGATGAATCCCGCATCCAGCAGTTCTCTTACATGCTCGGTTAGGGCTTCCTGACGGTCCGGTGCAATCTTTCTTTTCTTCTGCGAGACCGGCGTATATCGTGGATTTATGGTCAATTTGTGACAGCAGAACGCCGGGTCGACTCCTGGTAACTCCGAAGGTTTCCAAGCGAATACGTCCTTGTTTCTCCATAACAGCTTTTTGAGCTCGCTTTTTTCTTGCTCGGCAAGTGCACTCCCGATCTGTGTTATTTGTCCGGGATCCTCTCCTAGTTGGTAGCCTGTGAGCTCTCCATCAGGCTCTGTTTTCATCATCTTTGCTTCTTCTCTTACATCCAGCTCTACCATGTTGACCGAGCTCGGCGCAATTGGCGCTGACTTTCGAGTTCCTTTCTGCTGCGAGCTCGATGTTCCGGGTTCGTTGTTTTTAACTGTCGAGAAATAACATTGCCGGGATTCCTTCTGATCACCTCTGACGGTGACGACTTTATTGTTCCGACTTACCATTTTCAGCTTCTGATGCTTAGTTGATATGAGCATGTCCCAATTATGAATGGTTGGTCTGCCTAAGATTATATTGTAGGACGAAGGGAAATCTGCTACAATAAACTTGACTCGCTCAGTCTTGAAGGCTTCTTTAGAGCCCAAGGTCATTTTAAGTTCGATACACCCTTTGGGGTTTGTATCCTGTCCGTTGAACCCGATTAAGGTTGTCCTACACGGCCTTAGATTCTCTGGGTCGAGGTCCATGCGCTTAAAGGCATCCCACAGGATGATATCCACCGCGCTGCCAGGATCGATGAATATCTTCTTTACACGGCATTTTCCCAGGAGGCCGGTTATGACCAGTCCGTCTTGATGACCCGGGATTACGTCCCTCAGATCTTCCTGAGTAAAGAACAGCTTAGGAGGCTCTTCGGTTTGTGATGGCTCCGGCTTGAAGGTCGGTCGTCCCCTGATGGTTAAGACTTCCCGAAGGTATTTCTTCCGCTGATTGGCCGTATCGCCGCCACCTCCGTAACCTCCACTAATGACATTGCAGTCAAACTCTGCTTCCGGGAACTCGTCCTCATTGTCGTGCTTTCTCCGGCCTTCGTCCGGCTTTCTCCTCTGGGAGACCGGGCTTGTACTCCGATCCGTCTGCTTGCGCTTGGCTTTCTGCCCTTGTGTTTTGATAACGTACTGACGTAATTTTCCATCTCGGATAAACTTTTCAACCGCATCTCTAAGGTCCCAGCACTCATCTGTTGTGTGCCCGGGTCCATTGTGGAATTCACAAAACCGTGTGTGGTCCAACTTTCCCTTATTATAAAGTGGTCGGGGTCGCTCCACCTTCCTCATCTCGGTCAGGGCTACCTCTCTCCATAACTGTGAACGAGGGACATTTATTGGAGTATATCTCTCATACTTCCCCTCATGCCTTTGTCCTCGTGTTTTCTGGTCCGAGTTACGGGGTCGGTCTCTTGATGCCCGGTCCTTCCCTTTCGGGGGTGGGCTTTTCTGTCTCTCTTTTCCCGGCGCGTTGGCTATTTGCATCTGTTCTATGTCCAGATACTTTTTGGCTCGTTTATGGAATTCTTCCAGCGTCTTGATCTCGCCAGATATGACCGATCTCCCCATTCTGGATTCGCTATCTAAGCCCGAGATGAGCAAGTGTACGTGGACGCTTTCCGTTAATCCCTGGATTTGTAATGCGGCAGCCTTGAAACGATCCAAATACTTCTGAAGGGTTTCACCGGGTTGCTGCTTGATTCTGTCCAGCGTGTAGACCGACCTGGGTTGCTTTTTGCTTGTCGCGAAATTCAGCAGGAACTTCTCGCTCAGGTTGTTGAAGTCGGTGATGGACTTGGGAGATAGAGTCCGGAACCAAATTTGGGCGGCTCCTCGTAACGTTGAGGTGAACAGCCTGGAAATGATTGGCCCCTTGAATCCTCGGACCAGCATCTCAGTGTCGAAAGTGTTCAAGTGTGTCTGGGGATCCTGACTTCCGTCGTACTTAGGGAGGTCGGATGTATTAAATTTCCTTGGGTACTCAGCTTCTGTAATTTCATCTGAGAACGGGCTGTTGTTTTGTCCTCCCTCCCCATACCACGTCTTGTACCTGTCGGAGTCTTGCGGAATTCCCAGATTGTCCGAGGTACGGCTGTCCTTCCTTTGTGCCCGGGCTTGATCCTCCTGACTCGCGTCCTGGTGATTATTTTGCTGAGAATTTTTTGTTGAAGCTATTCGGCCTTGACCGGGATGATCCTCCTGTAGGGGATCAATAGTTTGGTGATTGGTTTCTTCGTCCTCATTCTGCTGACCGTCCCGGCGTTCCTCCTGAAGAGGGTCTTGTAAGTGTTTAAGAATTTGATTCATCACCTCGGTCATATGGTCAATCTTCTGGCTCTGAAGATTGTCGCGTTCTTCCACATTCTCGATCCGTTTCATCATTGACTCAGCAATGTTATGTAGGAGCCGTATGTCTGGGCTTCCAATCTGAAACTTTGAGGGACCAGCGTGGTTAGTATTTTCCAGCGTTTGGCCTGCTCGTCCATCCAGGTTTGAGTCCGGGGACTCCTCCATTTGTTCCTGATTAACGCCTTGAACGTCCTGCTGTTGGGTCTCGCTAAAATTTTGTTCCTGACCTTGCTCGTGTGCATGCGGGTGGCTTTTGCTTCTGGTATTAGCCATCACGGGTCACAGGAATAGGACTTTACAGTCCCCACAGACGGCGCCAATGATCCGGTGTAGATCACAAGTTGGGTTGGACTTGGCCCGGGGTGAAATCCCGGGGTCCTACGTACCACAGTGTGGATCAAAGTCCACGTAGTTCGAGGGTATACGACAGGCTAATGATAGCCAGAGGGGGTGGTGTGTGTGCTCTGTGTGAATAGAAAAGCTAGGGTTTCAGAAGTGTGTACCTTGTAAGGGGTTCACCCTATTTATAGGCGTACCTGTGCCTTATCTTACTCAGTTGGATTCATCCTTTATTTTAGGGATATCAAGATATGCGTTTTTGATAGATATTCTTGATACATAGGCAGTTATCATAACGATAGATATTTTGATAAAACCACTCCTATTTTCAAGGAAGCGGTTATGAGCATAACTGAAGTCATTTTGACTGGGCTCTTTAGTTATTGGGCTGGGCCCATTTATGAGATATCCGTAACAGAACTCAAGGAACTTATCACAGACTCGTATATCTTTATGCCCCTCATGTAAACAGTATCTTGTAGGTGCTGCGAGTGAAGGCCATGGTTTGAGTGTCAGATAGAAGAAGCAAGGGGAATAGCAGAAGAGAAGCTTAATAATGGAGGATTAGAAAAAATGTCAAATTACCTCGTTGTGGTCATGAGGCAGTATGGGAGTGTTTGTCATTGGAGAGAAGCCAAGAACAGGAATTCCTTTCTGCCTTACAAATCGAGAATCAGTTGTAGAAGCAAGAATTTCAGGCTTTGCAAGCTTTCCTCCAGCCGATGTGATGGCCTGCTCGAAAACTAACCACCATGGATTGGAATCATCAGTTGGGGTCATCATGGGCCGTCCCATGTTGTCCCTAAGGGGCCCTTTCTCTTTTATCTGCCATATTTCAAATGTACTAATTTATCAGCCATTTTTCCACATCTTTGGTTGCCCATAGATGAGGCAATAAATTGCAGTCCAGAAATGAAAAGGCAAAGACCATGTCAGAGAATCCAAATTTATTCAGTGAGCAAAAATGCAGAAACATGTTGAGTCCCGTACGTTGGTCATATGATCCAAGGTTGGCATTAGTTAGAAAAATTCATATAAAAGTCAACAACCATATCGTAAAGTAAAACAATCACTTTTGAACTCCAGCGAATTTTAGAAAGGATAGAAATTGATTCAGACGATGACTCAATCATATGCAGTGTAAAAAGTCATCTAATGCAGCAGGTCATAAATTTTCATGTCAAGGCAGCAGAGTTTAAAATCTAGGATACCAGTATAACTGTATTGAGGCCAAAGCGCATGGTAGGGAAAAAATTCCAGGCACAAGGCATTTTAATCAAATCTAGACCTTTGAATCGAGCAGATTACCCTCAATTTTTAAAGATTGGATATCAATCTCACATGCCACGCCAAAGTACTTCTCTCACCAATAGACATAACCAGATGTTATTTCTAGAGCATAATGATGAATTTCTTCTGGGGCAAAAATCCTACAGTATCAGGATATCAGGCAGCATATGGCTTCTAATAAGGATTTTCTAAACCAATTATTGGAACCTTTGCCAAGAGAAAAATCTATTTGCATTTCCTCCCCTTGTGTTTCGCATTGCATGCAGCAATGATTGAACCAGGAATAAATCAAAGCAAAAAAGAAAGTTCCAAAAGGAAGCTAAATTGTGCGAGTATAAAGGAATGGACACAAAGGCAGAACTCAAAAAATTTTAAATCACTCGACGGACAAGTTCATTGACCAGGACATCTATAATGCTGTCATACTCGTATTTTCAACCACCATTACTTCACATAATCATGTTTACAGTTGCTTTGATTTACGTGACAACTTGACTCATCAGATGTGGGCATTTAAAATTTCAAAATCTACATAAGGAGGAAAAACCAACTTCATCTGAGACAATTGACTCGCTATTTAATATCCTGTATTCCTGCATGTTGTAAACGCAGTCTAAACATGACAGATAGCCGCATAAAGTTAAATTCACCAATATTCAAGAGCAGCACCCAGTCCTTTCAATATTTTGAACAATATAATATGCTGTTCAACGTATAAAGGCAACCCAACTCCCATTGCCTATTAAGATAGAAAACGAAAATAAGATTTCATGGTGATTTTACCTCATATGACATGTTTCTAGCGGCCGGTGCCCATTCTTGAGCAATTCTTCTTCTCACTTCATCTGGATCAGCAGTAGGGGTTAACCTAAGATCAAAACCTGCTTCAGCTTCTGATGGCTGCACATTCATTGCAAATCCCTGGACAAATACCACGCACCATTCATTTCAAGTTATTTTCAACATAATCAGAGGAATCATCAATTTCAAAATAAATATGTTTATACGACTCACAGTAAGTGAAGGAACCCCAGCTTTCAGATAAACGGGGTTAATCGAAATAACTTCAGAATTAGCAGCTTCACCGGACTTGACGACATCAAAATGACTCTCCCTAAACTTTCTTATAACCTCAATGCTCTTCATCAAGTTCTCCATGGCACTATTATCGTACATCCCCGACCCATGCCCAGGTGGTCCTTTCGCTTTAATTTTCACTTCCCATGGCATCCTATCCGCATAGAACACCCTAAACTCGTCACCAGGTGAGGCCTGTCCTTCATCCAACATAAACCCAACATTTAAATCCTCAAACTCCTTCGAACCCGCAAACTTGACAAACCCCTCAAATCCACCAATCTCCTCGTCCGGAACATAGGACAAGTGAATCGTGCGTGTGGGCGTGAAATCCTTCTCCTTCAGATTCCGAATCGCCTGTGAGTTTTGGCAAGTCCCACATCGGTGGGTTTTGGGTTTGAAGGGGGGAGGTTTTAGTATAAATAGAGTGCCTCCCCCTCCCTTATTCCTTACCCCACAATTGTCTCTCAAGGCATTTGTATATCTTCCTCTTTTGTAGTATTTCACTTGTAAATTATTTGGAGTGAATTTAGGATCTGATATTTCTCTTATATTTGTCCGATTTATTATTTATTAGTTGCATTTAAATATAGTAGTTGGTGCTTATTATATTATTAAATTACGTCTAGAAACTTTGTTTTCTAGTTGGGTAATTTTCTAATATAATCGGTTACACTCTATATTGCGCTTCCTCAACAATTGGTATCAGAGCCGAGGTTCTGTCTGAGTATGCTCTGTGGTTGCAGCTTAGTCTGAGCTTCCACATCAGAAAAGAATTACTTTTGAGCTTTTGTTTTGGCAACTATTAAATAATTTTTTGGAGCAGAAATGGCGGACAAAAGGAGTGATGTGTCCACAGCAGATGTTAGCGGTTCGTCGTTCTCATCATCGTATTTGACCAGAATAGTGTCAAATGCGAAGTTTGCAGTTGAAATTTTTGACGGATCTGGGCATTTTGGCATGTGGCAAGGCGAGGTTCTGGATGTCCTTTTTCAACAAGGACTAGACTTTGCCCTTGAGGAGAAAAAACCAGATAAAATGGAGGAAGAAGAATGGAGGGTCGTGAATCGTGTTGCTTGTGGTACTATTAGATCGTACCTTTCAAGAGACCAGAAGTATCCATACACAAAGGAAACTTCTGCATGTAGACTGTGGAAGGCACTGGAGGACAAGTTCTTGAAGAAAAACTGTCAGAATAAACTCTACATGAAGAAAAGGCTGTTTCGCTTCACTTACGTTCCTGGTACCACAATGAATGAGCATATCACTAGCTTCAACAAGTTGGTGACGGATTTGCAGAATTTGGACGTGACTTTTGAAGATGAAGATCTGGCCCTGATGTTGTTGGGATCACTTCCCGATGAGTACGAGCACCTGGAAACTACGCTACTTCACGGTAAGCAGAAAGTTTCTCTGGAAGAAGTTTGTTCTTCTTTGTACAGCCATGAACAAAGAAGGAAAGAGAAACAAAAAGGTGGAGAGGCAGAGGCTCTAGTGGTTAGAGGACGTACTGAGGAGAAGAAGAGATCAAAGAAAGGGAGATCCAAGTCAAGGTCTAGACCCAGCAAAGATGAGTGTGCCTTTTGTCGAGAAAAGGGACACTGGAAGAAAGACTGTCCGAAGCTGAAGAACAAAGCCAAACCTGGAGATGTGAAGGCCGATATGGACTCAAATGTAGCTGATTGTGATGATGAGAATTCAGATTTCTCACTGGCTACAACAACGTCATCAAAACCATCAGATGAATGGTTATTGGACTCAGCCTGCAGCCATCATATGTGTCCTAACAGAGACTGGTTCACTGATTTTGAAGAAGCAGAGTGTGGAATTGTTCACACAGCAGATAACTCTTCTCTTACCGCATATGGTATTGGTTCAATCAAATTAAGGAACCATGATGGATTGATCAGAACATTAACAGATGTTCGGTACGTACCAGACTTGAAAAAAAATCTCATTTCTGTGGGGACTCTAGACTCAAAAGGGTTCAAGATCACTGCAGAAAATGGAGTAATGAAGATATTCTCTGGTGCACTGGTGGTGATGAAGGGTATTCGGAAGAACAATAACACGTACCACTATCATGGGAGTACAGTTATTGGGACGGCAGCAGTAACATCCAGTAGTGAGAAGGATGCAGAAGCAACCAGGTTGTGGCATATGCGCTTGGGACATGCTGGAGGAAAATCCTTGAACACTTTAACAAGTCAAGGATTATTGAAAGGATTGAAACATTGCGTCATGGACTTTTGTGAGCATTGCGTAAAGGGGAAACACACAAGGGTTAAGTTCGGTACAGCTATTCACAATACTGAAGGTATTTTGGATTATGTACACTCTGATGTTTGGGGTCCTTCCAAAACAGCTTCATTGGGAGGTAAGCATTATTTTGTAACCTTTGTTGATGACTTTTCTCGAAGAGTTTGGGTGTATACGATGAAGACCAAAGATGAAGTTTTGGGAATTTTTCTCAAATGGAAGACGATGATAGAAGCACAAATAGGCAGGAAGATCAAATGTCTTCGCACAGACAATGGTGGAGAGTACAAGAATGATCCTTTCCAGAAGGTTTGTGAAGATAATGGCATCGTCAGACACTTCACCGTAAGAAATACACCACAGCAGAATGGGGTGGCAGAACGCATGAATCGGACTTTGCTGGAGAAGGTTCGGTGTATGTTGTCCAATGCTGGCTTGGGCAAAGAATTTTGGGCTGAGGCAGTGACGTATGCGAGCCATCTCATTAATCGTCTACCATCTGCTGCTATTGATGGTAAAACACCATTGGAACAATGGTATGGTAAGCCTGCTAATGATTATGATTCTTTACATGTGTTTGGCTCAACTGCATACTATCATGTGAAAGAATCAAAATTGGATCCTAGAGCAAAGAAAGCTATTTTCTTGGGGATCACTTCTGGAGTCAAAGGATATCGTTTATGGTGTCCAGAGACGGAGAAGGTTGTGTTTAGCAGGGATGTTACTTTTGATGAGACTACTATTATGAAGCCGGTAACATCTGGAGATACCACACAGACCGATGGTGCTTCGAAGCAGGTGGAGTTTGAAGGAGAGTTGATTTTCCCAGTTCAGAGAAAGGATAGGGAAATGAGAGAAGACTTTCCTGTAGAAGATGAGCCAGTTGAAAGGGAGGTTTCAACCCAGGAACCTCAACAACAACAAGAATCAATCGCAACCGGCAGGCCACGACGAATAGTAAGAAAACCTACTCGCTTTATGGATATGGTGGCTTGTGCAACTTCAATTGCAACTGATGGCATTCCTTCAACTTATAAATGGGCTGTCCGGAGCTTAGAAAAGGAAGAGTGGATGAATGCTATGAATGAAGAAATGCAGTCCCTTCATCAGAATGGAACGTGGAGATTGGCCAAACTCCCAAAGGGTAAGAAGGCAATTGGTTGCAAATGGGTGTATGCGAAGAAAGAAGGATTTCCTAACCAAGGTGATGTGCGTTACAAAGCAAGACTAGTAGCTAAAGGCTATGCTCAGAAGGAAGGAATTGATTACAATGAGGTATTTTCTCCAGTTGTAAAACATTCCTCCATTAGAATTCTGTTGGCTTTGGTAGCACAGTTGGATTTGGAACTAGTTCAGATGGATGTTAAAACTGCATTTCTAAATGGAGACTTGGAGGAGGAAATCTATATGACTCAGCCTGAAGGATTCAAAGTTGCTGGAAAGGAGAATATGGTATGTAAACTTGAAAAATCGTTATACGGATTGAAGCAGTCTTCGAGGCAATGGTATAAACGGTTTGACAAGTTTATGTTGCGGCACAAGTACAGGAGAAGCAAATACGATCATTGTGTGTATTTGCGGAAGCTTGAAGATGGATCTTTTATCTATCTCCTTTTGTATGTTGATGATATGTTGATTGCTTCAAGAAATCAAGCAGAGATTGAGAAGCTTAAGGATCAACTGAAGAAGGAGTTCGAGATGAAGGATTTAGGTGAGGCAAGGAAGATACTTGGCATGGAGATAACAAGAGATAGACAATCGAAGAAGCTCTTCTTATCTCAAAAGGAGTATTTGAAGAAGGTGCTACATCGTTTCGGTATGAATGAAGAAACCAGGACGGTTAGCATCCCACTTGCCCCACATTTTAAGCTTAATGCTGACATGTCGCCGAAGGATGAAGATGAACGAGCATATATGTCAAGGGTGCCATATGCGAATGCTGTTGGTAGCTTGATGTATGCTATGGTTTGTACGAGACCAGACATTTCACAGGCAGTTGGAGTGGTGAGTAGGTATATGCATGATCCCGGAATGGAGCATTGGCAAGCTGTGAAATGGATTCTACGGTATATTTGTAATACTGTAGATGTTGGATTGGTTTTTCAGCAGGGTGTTGATCAATGTCTAGTTGGGTACTGTGACTCAGATTTTGCAGGTGATTTGGACAAAAGAAGGTCAACTACTGGTTTTGTATTCACTCTCGCAGGTGCACCAGTTAGTTGGAAGTAAACTTTACAGTCAACGGTAGCTTTGTCTACAACAGAGGCAGAGTATATGGCGATTACAGAAGCTGTAAAGGAGGCGATTTGGCTTCAGGGGTTGCTTGGAGAGCTTGGTGTTGGTCAGGAAAGCATCACAGTATTTTGTGATAGCCAGAGTGCTATTCAGTTAGCAAAGAACCAAGTCTACCATGCAAGAACGAAGCATATTGACGTCCGATATCATTTTGTAAGAGAAATTTTGGAAGAAGGTGGAGTCACAATACAGAAGATACGAACAGATGACAATCCTGCTGATATGTTGACAAAGGTGGTGACTTCTATTAAATTTCAACATTGTTTGGATTTGATCAACATTGTTGAACATGGTGTTTTGAATAGAAGTTACAATTAGAATTTGTAAATAGGAGAAATTGAGACTGTGAGATCTTGCCAAGGTGGAGATTTGTGAGTTTTGGCAAGTCCCACATCGGTGGGTTTTGGGTTTGAAGGGGGGAGGTTTTAGTATAAATAGAGTGCCTCCCCCTCCCTTATTCCTTACCCCACAATTGTCTCTCAAGGCATTTGTATATCTTCCTCTTTTGTAGTATTTCACTTGTAAATTATTTGGAGTGAATTTAGGATCTGATATTTCTCTTATATTTGTCCGATTTATTATTTATTAGTTGCATTTAAATATAGTAGTTGGTGCTTATTATATTATTAAATTACGTCTAGAAACTTTGTTTTCTAGTTGGGTAATTTTCTAATATAATCGGTTACACTCTATATTGCGCTTCCTCAACATCGCCTCTAGGTATTGCATCCCAATGCATTTATCGTCCTGAGCTCCACGGGCATAGATTCTCCCGTCGGGCGTACATACGGCAGCGAACGGCGGGTGGATCCACTTGGAGGGCTCGGCGGGGACGGAGTCAAGGTGGGAATTGAAGAGGAGAGAAGGAAGAGAAGGGTCGGAGCCAGGCCATGCGAGGAGAAGAAGGGGTTTACCGGGAGAGAACTCTAGAATTTGATGTTGGAGGCCAATGGAATGTGCTTGAGATGTCAGGAAGGAGACAGCTGAAGAGTAATCGGGTTCTGGATGTGCGGTCTTGATTCTGAGGTATCGCTGGAACCGAGTGATGGGCGTGTCAGCTTCTTCCGAAGAACAAAGTATTGAAGCTGTGCAAGTACATAGACTGCCAGAAGCTGTAGCAAAGTTACATAGTGTTGTCGCGAAGAACAGAGTATGGTAAACAAATAACAAACCAGAACAGCGAGGCGCAGCCATGCAGAAAACGGATGTGGCGGGGAGATAGTTCACAGTTCGCACTTGAAAGTACCGGTGATTGGTGAAGGCGGAGGAGGATCCCGAGAAAATTTTCCGCACTTCTCTTCCATTGAATGATTAGATTCTAATATGGGTCCGTCGTCTTTTTGTTTTGTTTTGTTTTGTTTTTTTCTGAAATGATTCCCGAGCTATATAATATGTTGATTGGTGAGTAAAATACTGGGTAGCTATATATTTTTTTTTAATTTAAAGATATACATTTTAATTTAATTTTAAAGATTTGTTAGAGACTTTGAAATATCTCTTGCTATTGATTAAATTATATTATATTAGTGTGTCAAAATAATTACTTTTCGAGCAAAGGAAATTACACATGTGGAACTGACGTATAGAATCAACCGAGCGTTTGATTTCAGAGGGCTTGTTATCAAACCTTTAAAGCAATTTTTTAATCCTAATTTATATTGCATGAAATAAATAAAAAAAAATACCATTTAAACTTGAAAATCCTAAATAAGTGATTTCCAATTAAAATAATTTACCAATTGTTATATTATTATAGTTAATATTTATATATTTGTATGTAACAAGATTGATTTAAAATTTGAAAGTTCAAGTGGTATTTTTTTTACGTTTTTTCAAATAAATATGTATTATGGTAAAAAAGATGTAAGAAAAAGTTTGGCAAAATTAATTATTCAGTTCTTGTAGTTTGACTGAGTTTAAAGTTTAACTCTGCCATATAGTTTCCTAATTTTTATAAAAATCTGAGTGTGATTGGGAGAAAATGTGCTTATTTGGCATCCTTGTTGTCAGGGCAAAGTAAAAATGTCAGGCGGAAAAAGCATAGAGGCAGACAAAGAAGAAAGTAGAACTACAAAGAGAGGATCTAACATTTTTACTTTTCCCTAACAACAATGATGCCAAATAAGCACATTTTCTCCCAGTCAACGTCACGTAGGACGAGTTATGGAGGACTCGGTTTTTTTATAAAAATGAAGAAAGTATAAGGACGGAGCTGCGGCAAGTTAAATTATAAGGAATAATTAATTCTGTCAAAAAGATGTCTTTATCAACGACAAGTACATAAGCTCTTCTAAGCTTCTAGCTTCATAGTAAACTTACAACTTCAGACACGTCAAAATGAAGTGCTTGTGCTTGACCCCTTAATGCCTTGTTTTGTACTATAAATGAGTTTTTGATAAGTGAAGATCAAAATAGAAGCGGAATTGAGAGGTGGAGGTGGAGGTGAGTTCTAAAGTATGTTTGATATGTCCATGGAAATGAGGCATGATTTTTAATAAAATATTTACATTTTTCCTATAAAAAGACTAAAATGGCCACGAACCAATAAACCAGCACCACCACAAAGAATCGCTTATGAAGACTTATGGCCACCGAATCAGATATTGAATTCGAAATCAATCAATCCATAGATTTGAAAATTGTACAACATAGAAAGCATCAAATTTGAATCAAAGAAAGTGACTTTGAAAATAAAAGGAAGAACATCCCCTATTGTAATCACAGAACATCAAAAGCAACAAAATGTATAATCAGATTCAAGAGAGAACGTGGAACATTTGTTTAAAAATTGGAATGGGTTCACATGAGCAAGTTAAAAACTTTAACCAGTAAATTTAAGTTGCTATGGATGAACAAATGAAGATGTAGGTCTAAGTCGCCACGGACAAATGAATGGTGGATCAAGAGGGAGTTGACTGAGTGAAAAGACGTGGAAACTGTAGGTGGATGTGCGAACCAAAGGCTGAAACTCATATTGCAGAGATCAAAGGGAGGAGGGAGGAGAAGATGTCGTCTTGCAAGTCGAAGAGAAGAGGGAGCAGTTAATCTCCGTCCATTGTTCTACTTGTACCTCACCATCATTGTCGTTGTCGTCAATGTGCCTCAACGTTGTTGTCCTTTTCGTCGCTGTCTATGCTATTGCTATATGAGACCGGGGCTGTTGAGTTCGGACCCGTTTCCCTGTCGGAGAGTTTTATTTTGTTATTTTTAAATAAAAAAAATTATTTTTTGAAGAAATATTAATTAAGAGATTATCTTTATTTTAAATTCTTTACCTATTAAAATAATTTTTTTAAAAAAATAAAAAAAATTAAATATGGACTGTCTAGATCTGATCTGGACAGCTCATATCAGATAGGCTCTTCCTGAATTGAGGTGAAGAAAGCTAGAGAAAGGTCACGTGGGCAAGGTTGTGAAATGAAAAAATGTATGAAGGTATAATTGCTATAAAATTTCACTTCCATGGAGCCCATCCCAGTTCTATGGCCCTACCAAGGAAGTGACTTTTATATGAAAGTGAGGACCAAACAACCAACAGTGGAAGAGTACACATTCTCTCATTTTTCTTACATCATTTTCTTTCAAAAGGAGGGAGAAATTGCAGTTTTTTTTCGTTTTTTTGCAACTCATGTTTGTAATTTCTCCCTCCTTTTTAAAGAAAAGGATGTAAGGAAAAGGAGGGAATGTGGACTCACCAATGGCATCCATTTCCACTTCCATTTCTCTATCCTCACTTCCAATGTACCAAACATGGCATACCTATTCACAGGCCCAAGTTGGGAAAAAAAAGGCAAATTTAGGGAGAAGGACCAAGAAAAAGAAATATTTATTAATAAGGACTTTAAAATTGTCATTGTTTTCAAAGACTACAAATTAAAATATAGATATTTAATTATAGAATTAATCATAATCAAGCTCTCTACATTTTCTGTAACCCCATCTCAACTATTTGATGGTTAGTTATCAAATGATGCTCTCTGCTCAAATGCTTCCTCAAATTAAGTTGGTTGTTATTTAGATATTGAGATTGCTGCACTGACCGTTTGTTTTCACGATTTATTGTTTAATAATTTTAAGTTTAGCTTTTTCTATAACACTCCCATTTTTTAGGCGTTTTAAAAAAAATAAATATTTTTTAAGATAAATATATTATTTAAAAATAATATTTATATATTTTTTTAAGCTTTTAAAAATAATTAAGATCTAAAAAGAGGTATATTTCTAATTATTTATATATTTTAGAAGCTATTTTAATTTTAATTTTTTAATTTTTAAATAATTTAATGTGAATGAGAAAAATATTATAAAAATATTGAGCTCTATAAGTTTTTTTTTTTATCAAAATCTATGTAGAAATATAATCAAAATTGAAAACCAACAATGAAATAGTAGGGAAGGTTAATTTCGTTAGTTAAAATTTATATTTAAATTTTTAGTCTTTGAAAATAATTGCAATTTTTAAGATGTTTGTCAATAAATATTTTGTTTCAATGGTCCTTCTCTCTAATTTTTTCAAGACAAAAAATTAATAATAAAATATTAACAAATGGAATGGAACTAATCCGAGAGCCTCAAACAAAACAGAGCTTTTACTTGACCAGACGCGGAAGCTAAAGAAAGAGAATCTGAGATCTGCAATCTGCTTCGAAGTTGACCTTTGGTTATCTCTAATGGCGAAGGATTCGAAGTTGTGCTCTCAAACAAGGCTATTGCTACTTGCGCTCGCTCTTTCCCTTTTCTGCTTTTCGAGTCGCCTTCTACCTCGAGCAGAGGCCGTATGGTTAAACATTCCCAGCTCCGGAACCAAGTGCGTATCTGAGGAAATCCAATCAAACGTCGTCGTCTTGGCCGATTATGTCGTGGTCGCCGATCATGCTGAGGCTCAACACCTTCCCACTATTTCGGTCAAGGTATTATCTTTATTTGGATTCATTTGCACTCACCCGCCACTTCCCTCTTTTTTATTTATTTATACCAATCTTAATAATAATAATAATACGAGTAGTAATTTCCCCCTTATTTTTCGGTCAAGATGGCCAATTCGATAGTTTAGCTTGTAAATTCTCTTAATTTTTGGGAAATAAAATTTCAATTTCTCAATTGGGGCGGGGTTAGTTTGACGATTCATGAAATTGGACAATTAGTTGAAGGTCATCGAGAGATATTGCCCTATTGGCATAGAACAATTTGCAATTCGTTAAAGTTCATATAGAGATATTGCCCTACGTTGTCGCAGATCGGCAACGAGTTATAGATTTGATATCTTCCTCGTGTCTCTGATTTGCTATTCGGCTAGAATGCTGTGAGCTAGGATTAGTCTGTGACTATGCATAAACGGATTAATCTAATTGGGTTATCACGAAGAGTAATATTTGAAACCTTTATCAGGTAACATCTCCTTATGGAAACAATCTTCACCACAATGAAAATGTTACCCATGGTCAATTTGCATTTACAACTACGGAGAGTGGGAACTACTTGGCTTGTTTCTGGGTGGATGGTCAGCATAAAGACGGTGCTTCCACAAGTCTCAACCTTGAATGGAAAACTGGAATTTCTGCCAAGAATTGGGAGACTGTTGCGAGGAAGGAAAAGATTGAGGCAAGTTTCTCTATTGCGTTATTCCCTCCAACCTCCATAATGTAATATTTATATAGACTTTAGAACACAGAGTGTACTGACATCTTTTTCACATTATTTCAAGGGTGTTGAACTTGAGCTGAGGAAACTTGAAGGGGCAGTGGAAGCCATCCATGAAAATCTGATTTATTTGAAGAATAGGTAAGTCTTCTTTTATTATCACAAGAGTTCTCTTCCAGTTCAATTCATGCAGTATGTGTTCTCACTATTGTGAATTGAGGCTTTTTGTTCTTATTTCTTTGGCTTTATTGGGTAAAAATTTGTGGCGCGGGATTGGATATAATCATGTACAAATGTTAGGAATAGTGATAAAAAAGGGATCCATCTCCATTTTTTTCTTTTCTTTTTTTGCAATGCCTATAGAGTCATTCTCACTATTACTCTGTTCATTTTGAATATTTTTCAAGAGCAAGACTACAAGAGTTACCTTCTATCTACAAAGTTATGTTGTTTTTTTAATTTCTATTCTATTCTATTTTTTAATCAATGGAATAATTTCTCCCTGCGGATTTTCTTTGTAAGACAGACTGCATGGAAAGCAAGGTTGTCAATATGGGTCAAACCTATTGGTGTGTAGGTTCAATTCTATAGAAGTATCGGCTATGGGGCTAAAATAACATTCATTTGAAAGAGCACTTTTTAACTGGGCACAATTTGGCCCCGTTCTAGACTCAATGCATAATTTTCTTTTAAAAAAAAATTAATTCTTTATATTCATATTTTTAGAGCTTAGCATTGGGTCGACCCACAATATTAATATAATTGGGTTGAGTTAGAATTTTTTTTAATAAAATCAACAAACTGTTAGTTGAAATGGTAAGTGACTTCTCCCTCGTAACGAGGAGAATACAAATTTAAATTCTGAGAAGTGCACTTGTTGGGAGGGTTTTAACTAACGCTTTCGACCTGACAAAGATTAGTCTTATGTTCAAAGTAACTGGATACTTTGAGTTACACCAAAAAAAAGAATTTTTTTTAACATGTTGGGAGGGTTTGAAATTTGAATCCTTATATACTCCACCCACCCCAACAACTTTTACCACATGCTAATCTCAGGTGGCTAGTTAGGTTAGAATTGTTATAAAATTAAAAAGGACCTAACTTGTCCTAAATAGCTTAGGGCCTTTGAAGGAATTTCTATTTTAGGAGACTAAATTTCAAGTCCAACCCATTGATATACCTTATTGTAGTGCAGAGGTGAAAAAATGAGGAGAAAAAGAAAGCAAACGATAGTTGGTTCAATTGATAAAGATTCAACTCATATTCCATAGGAGAGTGAGTTCAAATCCTTTTGTCAATGTAAGGACTTCATTAGTGAATAAGTTATAAGTATTTCTATAAGTTTTTTTGAGCCACGAGGTTTATCATTATTTTGACGAGCCACAAGGCCTAACTCATCTAAAGTTAAATAAAAGAAAACAACCTAGAAGTCGAGCTTTGCATATTTGAGTCCTTGCAGATCCTGTTATCTGCTGATTATAGTGGTTCTCTTCAGCATTTTGAAAGTTTCTTTTGTTGGACATTGGCACAGGGAAGCAGAGATGAGGGAAGTCAGTGAAAAAACAAACGCTAGAGTGGCTTGGTTAAGTATAATGTCTCTTGGAGTTTGCATTTTGGTTGCAGCTTTTCAGCTTTGGTACCTGAAGCGCTACTTTCAGAAGAAGAAGCTCATATAGGTACCGTTTTCTCGTGACACTTCTTGACAGAAAACTGATTTTTCAATTTTTGAAAAATCTAGGACTAGTTTATATACTTGATCTTGTTAAGGGGGTGTAGTTTGATTCCAAAAGTGCAGAATTCAATATTCTTGTTACTTTCATGTGGCTGAACGGATCGATGTTAGATTTTGATGATGAGCATATGTTGATTGATCGGGCCATGAGAATTATAGTGAATCAAACCAACTATTGAATTTTGTGAGGTTGGCATCTATTGAGTTGATATGCTGTACGATGATTGGTCCTTATCTGCAAGTTTTTCATCCTCCCCTCTAAACTTCATATTCTACGTAAGGAATCATGCTAGTATCATTTTGTATTTTCTGAATAGATTACCACGTACCGTCTCTTGCTTGGAACGAACCACAAATAGAAAAGCAGGGTAAATAAAAAGGTTAAATATTTGTGAGTCTCTTGGTTTAACGAGGCATCGGTAATGAGAAAGGAGGGGAAAGTAAAGACATAAAGAGAATCAGAAACTTATAATTCATAGTTATCACCAGGTGTTCGCAAGGGAGTATTATGTTCTCTCTTTATGGTGATTCTAATAATTCAGTGATTCCAGCAGCCAATAATTATGCTTAACAAACTAAGTAGCAGCACATTTTGAGAATCGAATCAACGACATATCAAATAGACAATATCGGGCTGTCTTAACCAACAAAAGTTGGTTTAGTTAATAAAGAAGTTGGTTCATAACTATAAGAACCATAATATTGTGAGTTCAAATTTCATGGATATAAAGACTTTAGTGATAGATGATCTGTAAGTATTTTTGTAGATGTTCTTTGAACCTGAATACATGTCCTAATAGACCTGACCTAGGTGAGTGAGTCCTCAGACCCAACTAACCCTAACTTTTTGTCACAAAAAAGAATATAGGCAGCCCTTGTGTTGTGCTACTTTTTTTCTTCTTCAAAGTATTGTGTTCCTATTCACATGTTGTAACCCCATTGAAAAACATAAACAGCATGCCACTACAATAAGCTCGTCATACGGGGTCATGCTTCTAGGTCCGGGGTAATCCACTGGGATGGATTTATTTTTGGTACTTCTTGGGTGCGTTGGAACCCAGAGGAATCGCGAACTTACACAATCTGGGTCCATTGTCTTTAAGTTTTTGACCAGATACATCAAACATGGGTCCATTGTCAAAGAACGATTCCTCTTCACATCACGAAACACATAGGCCATAGAATTGCCAACCTTTTAGCAAATAATTGAAGAGACACTTTCTCCTTTATATCCTACAATGATGTCACTGCAACTTTGTTTCAACCTGGGGTATATTATTAATTGTTCTACTTTACTCTGCTTTCTGTCAAACACGTAGTGAAGGCTAAAGATCTAGGAGAGCTTGAAAGCAACTATGATACACTCAAAATATAAAATTCTCAAGTTTGGTCCATTCTCACTCCACTTGGTAACATGTTATAGGAGGGAATCATAAAGCCAAGATTATGGCAGCCAATTTCGTGCCACTTCAGGATAAATTTAGGTTCATTTCGTTATCCGTTTTGGTAAATAATTGCTCATCCAATCCTAATAACGCAACTCGTCGACAAAGCAAACAAGATATTCTATAAAATCAACGTTTTTGTTTCTTGATCATGTTATAATGGATGGCAAATTTGCCAAAATAGACCCCAAAAAAAAAAATTTGTGAAAATAGACCAGTAGACAAACATATTTCAAAAGTAACCTAGTTGATAGCGTCATGTCAGTGTGTGGCGCCACTTGCAAAGTGGCGCTGCCACGTGTGGTGGCGCCACTTGTGGCATGCCAATGTGGCACGCCACATAAATGGCGCCACTTTCACAAAAGTTTTTTTTTTTTTATAATTATATATTATTATATTTAATATATATTAAATATAATATATATTATTTTATATAATATATATTATATTTTACATAATATATATTATTTTAATTATTTTATTTTTTAATTATTATAATTATGTATTTAAAAAATTTTATGAAATATTCTTTTTAAAATGATATTCTATTTTCAAAAAAATTTTCTGGATGAAGCGCTGCCCCTTGACCCTGCCCACTAACCGGCTAGTGGGACTGCCGTGCTAGCTGTTCGTAGGGCGATTAAATTGTAGTGATATAGTATCGCGAGATTAAATCGTAGATGTTCATAGCGCGATTTAATTATTACTTTTTTAATCTTCATATTATATAAATTAAATCTTCATATATATTTAATATTGCCCATGTTTCCCCTTTACCAGGATATACCATGTAACGTTTTCCTCTGCCAATTCCTTTTATGGTATGCATCTGATGAGAGAACATAGAACGATCCTCAATTTTTTGGGTGTCACCTAGTCTGAATTTATCACAACCAACAGGCAATTCTGCATTTTGCCAATCAATCTCTATCATTTTGTTCATCCCCATCATTGTTGTCTGCAACATCATCTTCCTCGACAATTTTGTTGTTGTTTAAAACTATGGTGGCGCCACTGACAATTATTCTTGGCCGTTCGAACATCGCAATACCCATTAAAAACTGCGTCTCATGCATCGTGCGATACTATATCACTACGATTTAATCGCGCTACGAACAGCTAGCACGACAGTTCTGCTAGCCGGTTAGTAGGCGGGGTCAAGGGGCAACGCCCCTTGCGGGGTGCAGGGCAGCGCCCCGTCCAAAAATTTTTTTCGAAAATAGAATATCATTTTAAAAAGAATATTTCATAAAATTTTTGAAATATATAATTATAATAATTAAAAAATAAAATAATTAAAATAATATATATTATGTAAAATATAATATATATTAAATATAATAATATATAATTTTAAAAATTTTTTAAAAAAACTTTTGTGAAAGTGGCGCCACTTATATGACGTGCCAACAAGTGGCGCTGCCACGTATGGTGCCATACGTGGCAGTGCCACTTTGCAAGTGGCGCCACGTGGCGTGTGGCGCTCACTGACGTGGCGCCACCAACTAGGTTACTTTTGAAATATGTTTGCCTACTTGTCTATTTTCGCAAATTTTTTTTTTGGGGCCTATTTTGGCAAATTTGCCTATAATGGATATATTGGTTATATATGACTGATAGCGCCTACCTATTATATGAAAAAGAAACCTTGGTGCATGTCCCTTTTCACGGGCCAAAATTATTGAGTTGAGTTCCAAAGTAAATAACAATGAGCTAAAAGGAGGATAATAATGGTTCTTTTTTTGTCAGTCATCAGGCCATCCAATTAGATAATCTCTATCCACTACCTTTTGATCAGATCTATGGCCAAGAATTGTGAGTTTGTGCTTCTTGTTCTTTTTGCACGGTTCTTCTTAATCCTCCTCTGCTTTTGATTTGTAAACTTTTTCCCCTCCATGGACGCCTCTTACTTGTAGAGCACATCTTATCTGTTTCCTTTTCACTCTCAAATTAATTCATCCTAATAATTCTACGGGCCAGCTTTCTAGATATATATATTCCTTCCAAGTACAGATGAATTATACAATCCAGTATGAACATCTCTTCCGTAACGCACGCCCAAAACCTCATCTACCAAACTAAGCTTTAATTTTGTTTCATATTCATTTCAGGAGATGCTTTTGCCCTCTACCTTTTTTATAGTTAATGTGTAACCAACATATCATACATCTGATTAGGTGTTGCTTTTAAAAGTTAATTGCTTGTTTAATTTAAAAATGTGTTTGTCTTTTTTACTAAGAATATTTTTACCTGGTGGATGACTATATGGAGGCAGGTGAGATGGGGACGGGCAAATGCTCCTCTCACTATATGTAGATATTATAAATTTTGAAAAAGATATTATTATCATTATCATTATTATTATTTTAATTCTGTGCTTTCTTTTTAAAATTTTTATAAACTCAAAAATCATCATGTACTTTTTCTTATTTTCTTTCTATGAAACACTTTTTCCTATACCAAATAATATACTCCCCCGGTCCTAATTATAAGATATAGTTGATTTTTTTGGAAAGCTTAAGGAAACTAATTAAATCACTTTATAGTATTTTTATTTTTTTTCTTTAAATTAATTAGTTTAACTAATAAACTAATATATAATCTAAAAATACACAACATATCAAATGATTAAATGACTTATTTAGCTTCTTTAATTCCTAAAAAAAGTTAACTTTGTTTTATAATTAGGATCGAAGGTAGTATTAACTCTTTTGAAAAAGAAATTCCTACCATATAGATGATGAGCATCTAATTTATCAAAACCTTTGAAATCATAAATCTCCAATGCACCACTTTTGAATAAATGAGTTTGTCATAGAGTGAAGAGATCACTCCACTTTTTAACACACACACACACACACACATATTCCTTCATAATTAAAATTCTTTTTCTTTTTTTGTTTGCCAATAGTTGTTGTATACGTCCCATTTTACTATATGGAATCGGCACATGTGGGTTTTCTTCATAGCTTGAAGCTCACCATTTATCCTCGGAAATCCTTGAAATAGTGATCCTCTAACCTCCATTATCTATTGAGCAGAAATGACTCCAAAAGCTTCTGGACCAATGGAAGCAATTAAAGTTCTTATAGCTTGATGTCTATTGTACCTTAATCGAGTATACGTCCAAATTATTAGTGCGATATACAGGCACCAAAGCACCAAGAATATGCATGCCTAGACAAAATTAAAGTGCTTTTGATGAGTGTTGTAATATTTTCTCTCGTTTGCCGATAAAGTTAAACCAAACTTTCAAAATAAACCGTCGATAAAGGAAAAGGCCACCACCATATATATTTGGAACTCTTGTAGCTTCTGCAAAAATATTTTAACGGTTTTATATATATGGTAGATGTTGCTATTTATTACCACCATGTACGCACTCAGTCTCAATTTGAAAGCATTAATTATCATCAATCAATTAATTAAAGAAAATAAAATCTTAATTAATTTCACTTTCAGGGTGAGGTCTTCGTCAAGGATGTGCATGAATGCTGAACTGGAAAACAACTACGATCCATCTTCACAGCTGTTAAGTAAGTAACTATTAACGGAGGAAGATAAGGAAATCCAACTTTATGACTTAAGTTGGAAGAAGTTCTTATTTTGACAAATACGAATCTGACCTATATGCAGGTATATATATATACCGCATTCTCTTTTAATTTATGTGCTTATCCACGACCACAAGCTTAATTTGTTGTGATACAGTATAACAATTAATGACTTTGAATCCATTCCATATCTGTAGGCTCCCTCTCTCCTTGAAGTTAAGTGGTAGAAAGAAAAAGATAAAGGCGCAAAATATCTGGCTTCCTCTCTCTCCAATCTTTCATTATCGTATTATATACTTACGATTCAATCCAAGTTTGGTTTCATGTGAGGTGAGATAAGAAATTTAATTTGCATGATCTGGAATTAAGCTATACACAAGTAAGAAAGGCATAATCTGCTGCATCAATGACGACTCCACTTACATTTAAAAAAAGAGAAAAGAAAAATAGGGGATGGTATTTGAGAATATGATGTAAGAAAATTATTGACACTCTGCTGATTTCTTAAGTACGATCGATTATCCTTCTGAAATCACAAATAGTATTTCCAGTCTCAAATATAAGCTATTTCTTGGAGTCTTTTTATGATCCAAAGTGCATGTCACTCTTTTGAATATTAATTGTCTTTTTCTTAAATTAAAAATTTAAGTCAAATTAAACCATTAATTAAAGACAAGTTTAAGAAAAAAAAACGCTTTGCTACAAATTTAAAGAAACTAATTTAACCATTTTTATCAGATTATGTGATCGAGGGTAATTATTAGTGTTTTGTATTTGAGATGAGAAGTAGTATAATACTCTATATTGTTCTAACTAACTTTTTTTAAAGTAGCTAGCTAGGGACCAGATCAGTAGTGTTAACAGTTTGTTTATAATTAGGAAACTAAAATGTCATTTCCCAAAAAAAAAATAATGCACCTCCCATCTCAAGTTTATGCACTCCTACTACGTACTACCTAACCTTGTCACTTTTCTTCTTGTTATAGCATTTTTATTTTCCATATTCAATTGCGTGAGTTCTTTCATTATGTTAATCAACTTAATTACAACAATCGTTCTAATCAAATATCAATGTGGAGTGTTATCACACTTCTACTGCATCGTAAAATTTTGAATGAGTTGTTGGAATAAAAAAAGATCTAGTTGTTTCTATTCAACATAATAACCATAGTAACTGACATTAATTTTTAATAGGGTTAAGTAGTAAATCTATCCCGAAAGCATACATCCAAGAGCAATATTGTTTTAAAAGTTTTTTTTTTTTTTTGTCCCAATGTTGTTTCGGAAGTCTAAAAACGTAACAATATTGTCATTTTTTATTAGAAAGTTAACAATCAACATTAATTTTTTAACAATCAATGTTAGTTTTTTAACGGAGATTAAAATGACAACATTGTTACTTTTTTAGACTTCTGAAGTAATATTAAACCTGAAAAAATTTCTAGACAACATTACTCCTAAGTGTATACTTTCGGGGTGGATTTATTACTTAACCTTTTTTAATATACATCTCCTACTTTATCCAATTACTATTTAAATCATCATTGGTTTTCGAGCTCAACACTAATAGATGCCAAAGTTGGTCGTATATATATATATGTATGTCCTCCAGCGGACGTCTCGCTTAACGGATAACGTTATGGACGTACAGCACAACACTAGCTTTACTTTTGTTGCCTTATTGGTAATACTACGAAAGCTTCAATTGTATACAAATTACATAGTTGTTTTGAAAAGCAGCACCTTCACAAGTAAAAGTGTAGAATAAAATAATAAGGTTAAGGTAGGTGAGTGAAGAGCTTGGGCGTTGATTAATAACTAATAAAGAGCAATGGGCTTATTTAAATATAAAAGTTGGTGTATATAAGGAAGGGCATGCATGCGAACATGTCACAAGTAGCAGAATAGAAGAAAATGGTGGAAGTGGTGAGAACAGAAAAGGAGAGTAGTGTAGGGAGAATGAAGATAATTATAGGATGGCTGAGTAAGGCAAAGCCATATTTGCTCATGATCGGTCTTCAATTTGGGATGGCAGGCAACTACATATTCGGGAAGGACATTCTGGACCGTGGCATGAGTCGTTTCGTCTTCATTGTCTACCGTAATTTCATGGCCTTCTTCTTCCTCGCTCCTTTCGCTTTCTTCTTCGAAAGGTCCACCTCTCTTTATTTTCATGTTGAAGAAGCTAGGTAGATCGAGCTACATATATACATGTATTTTTAACAAAAATTCTTATTTGTTGATGCATGCAGGAGAAGTAGGCCGAAGATGACAGTCCCAGTTTTTCTTCAGATAATGGCACTGGGATTTCTTGAGTACGTACATCACCTGAATACCTATTTTTATAATCAAGCTTTTTATTGTTTAATACACGCAACACGAAGTGGGTTTATATTTACACACACAGACATATGATAATATGTGTACAATTGAATGTATATGTCAGGCCGGTTTTCAATCAAAGCTTCACTTACTTGGGGATGAAAAACACATCGGCTTCATACGCTTCTGCTATGGTGAACGCCGTCCCCTCCTTCACCTTCCTACTGGCAGTCATTTTCCGGTAATAATATGGACTAATTAAATTCAGTTTTTAGTAATTAATTAACTGATTATATATATAGAGCTAGCAAGGTAAATACAGACATGAATAACAAAAACAAGACAAATGATGGGTGAGAGTGCAGGATCGAGAGGATAAAAGTGAAGGAGATAAGGAGCGTAGCGAAAGTGATAGGGACGATGGTAACGCTTGGAGGGGCGGTGATGATGGCAACTTATAAGGGTCCAGGATTCAGGATATTCAACTCAGCCACCAAATTACAAGACGGAGGAGGAGGAGGCACTAACTCTAACCACAATAACAGCCAGACGAGTGGGGCTATGTACATACTAATGGGATGCGTGGCATTGTCGGGTTTCTACATATTGCAGTCGGTGACGGTGAAGAGGTACCCGGCGGAACTCTCACTGGCCACACTCATATGCATGTCAGGCACTCTGCAGACCACCGCGGTGGCACTTGTGGCGGAGCCTCACTCTCATTCCTGGGCCATCGGTTTCGACTACCGTCTCTATGCCCCTCTCTACACGGTTTCTACTCTTCTCTTGCCCACTGCTCATTCACTTATATCCACTTTTTTTAAAAAAATACTATTCGTCATCCATTTTTATACACAAGTCACCTTTAATTAATTTATGTTAACTAAATTGATGGTTAGTTAAAATTAATTTATGTAGTTTGGGCTCTTACTATCCATGTCCTAGTTTATTCACAAAAAGTAAAAACTAATCTCAATCATAAAAAAATGCAATTATTATTTATTTGGGCCTTCAATTAATAAATATTATGTGAGTAAAATTATATGAAGATGAAACTGAAGTGCATATATATGGTACTGTCATAAAAATAATGAAAGAGATGGATATGAATGCATAATTGGAGTAGTTGATATATGTATAATTGAAGGAGTAGTGAGAATGGGAGGGTAACTATAAATGCAGGGGATAGTGAGTTCGGGAATAGCATATTATGTGCAAGGCATTGTCATGAAATTGAGAGGCCCTGTCTTCGCTACCGCCTTCAACCCCCTCTGCATGATCATCGTTACCGCTCTCGGCTCCCTCCTCCTACATGAGCTACTCCATCTTGGAAGGTATATATATTTATACCCACACACACACAGAGTTTCATCTTCTTCATATATATATATATATATATATATATATATATATATATCCTTCCAGATTTGAATCTCTGCATGGTTGAATAATACAGTATTATAGGAGCCATCATCATCTCTTTGGGCCTTTACTCTGTCGTCTGGGGTAAAGCCAAGGACGACGTCCACTCGCAATCACTCCCTCATTCTGCTCCAACTGATCTCCACGACGATCATGATGATATCAAGCCACACATTACTGCTCACAGCATGGATCAACTCCAGCTTGATCTCCAGTTATCTAAGATGGGAGCTCAACAACCAAACCCCAAGCTCGCTCAACTCTCTACTCACTAATGCATGCATGCATATATGCCGCCTTCAGATCTGCTTCATATATATCACTTTTCCTATAGATGCACGTAGTGTCGTGTCTCTTGGCTTTATGTTAAGAGGTTTTGGTTTAGGTTGATTGGCTCATGTACGTACTTAATTACTTATTCAGATCTGAGGCTGCAGCATTTTCACTTTAATTTTGTGAGATGTTAAATTCTAGGGTGCTCTTTATATATAGCTAGCTAGCTAGCTAGCTTCCCTATGTCTCATGCTTACATGTCATCTATATCTATCAGTAGCTGTTTGATCTTTTTCCATCAAATTACAAGTGAACGTCGTCTTTAAATATATTGCTGGTCGGTTTGTATGTGCACCATCATGCTTTCCACTTCCAGAAGCGAAAGAAATAACTTCCCAGCTCCCAGTGAAGAGGATGAATAATCAAATTCATTTATTCATCATATATAGGCTAAGACATGAGTCTGGTTATTTATTAGCGTAAATATCATAGAAATTATAAGTTGAGATGCGTTTCATTTCACAATGCAAAATGATGAGTCAAAGCAATCCTTCCCTTGACTTTCCTTTCTTTTGCACTTTGCTGTTGTGCAACTGCAATGATGAGCAGTAAATTTATCATGTTTTAAGGCACAAGATTAGCGTGAAATTGATCTAATATGATTAAAACAATTAAGAATAATAAGTTAAAAACATGAATTTGATGTCAGACATACCCTCACAAGTATTTTCGTGTGTTTTGTAGGATTTTATCCATGAGAAAAGCTAATTGGAAGAGCCCAAGAAAGTCAAAAAAAGAAGCCACAATGGAAGCTCAAAGTTGGCACCCAGGGCGCCAACTTAGTGGAAAGTTGGCGCCCAGGGTGCCAACTTTCTGGAGGCACACAGTAAGTTGGCGCCCAGGGCCCCAAAAGTGGCGCTCAGGGTGCCAACTTTCTATCCCTTGGAAGAAAGTGGCGCCCAGGGCGCTAGAATTGTGAGAATCTGATTTTTAACATTCTAGGGCTCGAAAAAGAAAAGAAAATTTATATTCTTGAACCTGTGGCACAAGATACAGCCATACGACATTGGAGAAGAAGATCAAAGCTTCATCGTGAAGATCAACCTTCCCCAATCATCGAAGACCTATTTTATTTTCATCTTTTCTTCTTTGTTTTCTTAATCTAGCCATGCTTGGCTAAGTTTCTTTTTGTAGTTAGGGCTAGGATGAACCTTATGCAAGTTTATCGTATTTGCTCGAATTCTTGATTGAATCTTGATTTCCCTTATTGAATGAATTATCTTTGCTTAATGCTTTCTTGGAGATTGATCACCTTTAAGATTGTTCTTAGGTTAATGTATGACAATAGAGATGTTGGTGCATCTAACTAGAACTTGTTAATTCATCATAAAATTGCATGACCTAGACATAGACTTACGAATTTATGCGATCATAGGATTCTGGTTCAAGATCTGATCTTTCTAGACAATACTAAGACATTAGGTTGTTTTTAAAGATAAAATAAACTAAGGTAGAATCAAGACATTGAAACTTAGTCTAACCTTAGAGAATCGATCGTCAATTTGGGAATCATAATCAATTAGGGTTTCAAACCAAACACTTAAATGAGCATAGGGGGATTCTAAGCCTTAGCTGCGTTTTTCTTGATTATTTATTTCTCTTAACCATCGTTCTTGAGATCCTTGCTTTTAGTTTCTTGTTTTATTTGAATTCTTGAAATTCTTGATTGGTCACAATTCATCCCTTTTGCGCAATTTATCCAACTAAAGCGAATATAGCGAATTAATGATTGAATACTATTCCTCGTGTGATGATACTTTCTCACTACTTTATTACTTGTAACGACCGGTGCACTTACCGAAAGCGCCCCATATCATGCAACTTTATAAATATCCAAACTGTACAGCTTTTATCACATTCATGTTGGGCAAGGGGTGTCTAATGCACCACTACTTTCTAATGCTCTCTAATGCCCCTAAAAATGCTCTAATTTCTCAAATGTTTTTTCTCTTTTCTTCACATTATTAAATTCTACATTAAATAACTGATATTTTGATATCTTATGAGATAAAAATGGGGCAGTCTTGAATTTTTTACGATTTTTCAAAATAAATAAATGTCTATTTTAGGGTATTTTTCTTTAAAAATCATAAAAAATTCAAAAGTAGTATATCAATGTTTGCTTGTAAGATATCAAATTGTCATTTATTTTATGTAAAATCTTATGATGTATGGAGAAAAAAATATTTAAGAAATTAGCACATTTTAAGTGGCATTAGAGAGCGAGGCATTAGAAACGTGACGGACAGAAATTTGGAAGAAACAAAATGAATTCTTGCACAACGCCGACTCATCACATCTGAAACATGTCATATCTGTAGTTTTCACTCTGAATGAATCATGGGTAACTTTAGTTTATTCTGCACTATCATTCTCTAAAAAAAAAATAAAAAGTACATAATAATTAAGATTAATCAGAATCATCCTTCATGTCTAAATTAATGATAAGGTTAGAATTCTTACGATTTCCAAGATAATGATAACGATGCTAGTTCAGGATGAACTAAAAGACATGGCGAAATACGATTCCAAAAGTTAGAGAGGCAGCCAAATCTGGTCGCCAAACTAATAAGCAAGTGATGGCGAATAATATTCTTGTAAAATCTTGTCGCGGGAAAACAGAGCATCGTGTTACTTCCGCTTAAACCCAATATCTTACAATACAATCATCACTTGTATTCTTTCCCCTTTTTTTTTTCTTTGGATTACAAAAGGAAAACCTACAGCAGCTTGATGAGAAGGTGGTGCCTAATTTGGCGTAGGGTATATATCCACAGCAGTTGGCAGAAATCGAAATCAGAAATATTTGTGAGTCAGTCGCATGAGCTTCACGTGACAAAATATGGGCACATATTATAGCATGTTATTCCCAGGATGCTCCAACAAATTAAACAGTATAGCCAAGGAACCTCTCTTTTTTTCCCAGGAATAAAAATTGGGGAGGTGTGAGTGTGGAATATATTCAGAATATAGAGGAAAAGCAGACGTGAGTGCATGTGAAGAATTGGGGCGATGTGAGATGGTTCTTTAGAGTCATAAGTGGAGGACGGGTGTTGAAGAAGGGGGAAAAAAGCCCATATACGAATATTGATTAAAAATAATTAAAATATTTTATACATTACAACAACGGGAAAATTGCTCCTAGATCTATTTAAAGATTTATTTGTCAAGTGGGATCTGAGATCATGTAAAGATGTGATGTCCATTAGTATGAGTGATTGAGATAAGAGAAAGACAAAATTGTCATTAACTAAAACATTGCCTTTGTGCCATCTCTCCTTAGAAACCAAACATTCATCATAGAATAATTCTCCTCCACCCGCATCGATTTCTTTGGAGAACTCTCAACGAGGTTTAGTTTGAAGAAATATGGAAGTAAATGATCATCTTTAAACATAGCATAATTCAATTCAGAAGTAACCAATCCCAATTATATCAAACTTATATCATCAATGAAACTGAAAACAAAAAATCAAGTCTTGAGTTTACGTAAGACTCAAGATAATAGAAGTCATCGTCGAGGTAGAGGTGGAGAAGTTGGAAGAGGCAAAGGTCACTCAATGAAGTAAATAGAGTTGGTCGTTGATGGTGGTAACAACATCGACAAGTGAGTTGGTTGATGGTGGTTGCATCAATCGTAGGTCATGAAAGTAGAAGGACCACATGTTTGAAGAAGGGGAAGGTACAGTAAAAATAAATTGTGGGTTATGGAATTGAAAATCTATCTTAACTTTTTTATGGAAGATGAATATTGCATATATGGGAAGATGAATTACATAAAGGGAAGATAGATTGCACATGAGAAAAGATAGATTGCACAAAGGAAGACGATTTAAATTTGCACACAAGAAAATGGATTGCATAAATAAAAGATTGTTTTCTTGTAAGGGAGGACGTAACTAGCACATTAGAGACTAATTTTGCCCATATGAAAGCTGGATTGCACATAAGGAAAGGTAGTTTGCACTTAACAAGATGGATTGTATATAAAGAAAGATAATTTGCACTTAGAAAGATGGATTAGATCTAGGAAAATCATTTGCACATAATGTAACTCATGGACTAATTTTGCAACACAAGGGGAAATGAATTACACATAAATAAAAGATAGATTGCACAAAAGGAATTTTTTTCACTAAGAGTAATTTGGTCTTTCTCATATTACAATTATTTACACATAAGGACCCCTCATCTTTACAAAATTATAGGTCCCATTTCACGAATAAATTTTCAAATAAGAATTCATCCATGGGCAATTTTTTACCCTACAACAATTTAATAAAATATAAATGAATGCAAACAAGTAACCCAGTATGAATATACTTGTGTGGGTATTCAAGGGCGAATGACCTTTTTATTATCCTGGGGATAAATAACACAATGACTCCAATCTTTTAAATTCTTTCTAATTTAACAAAACTTGAAAGTTTAAGCGAGTGATCTTTCAGGATTCACTATAAGTACTAGGTTCAGATAGTTATTTATAAATGACTCATTATCACATTAATAAATAGAAACAGAATTTGAATCATCAAGTAAAGTAACCTTAGTTAACTCTGTGGGTGAGCATATATATCAATATATGATGATGATGATGATGATGATGATGCATATACATAGAGATTTCTGGGGGTTGAGCGTGTTTGGTTGGTGAGGGAAAGCTGAGTCATAAATGAGAGTAGGATGTGATTGGAGGGCATTAAAAGAAGAGTATATTGAGGCCTGACTCCTCCGTCGTCATGAACAGTTAAGCACAATGGCCATTATATATATATCATCCCCAATCACTTTCTCCAAATTGAATGGAAAATGCGTTCACAACATCATCCACCACCTTATATATATTCCCACCCATTATCATTAACTAATCACCATTTCCACTTATATTCTTCCCTCGGCCAATGACTCTCTACTCTGCGTCATCTGCTTTACTTAATTGCCCTCAACCGAAACACATAATGCAGCGGCACATCTCTCTCTCTCTCTCTCTCTTTATATATATATATATATATATATATATATATATATATAAGGCTTTGGTTTTCTCATGTTACATGAGAAAAAAAAATTCCTACACACACATGAAATGGTGAAATGGTGGGATTCACATATACATATATGAATTAATATATATACATGTGGGTCCCACTATTTCATGTGTATGTAACATGAGAAAATGACTTTCATACAACATGAGAAAATGTTTTCCATATATATATATATATATAACATTATATTCTTAATTCGGATATGCATCTAATTAAGCTAAATGACATGGCATGATGGTTAAAGTATGCAGAGGAAATCTAATCGGGGAATGAGTTTATTTTTTAGTTAAGCTTTCATTCTAGCTTCTTGTACTAATAAGTTTCATCTATATATAATCCATGGCCTCTACCTATATACATACATATAGGTATACTAGTTTGTTACATTTAGAATATTCCTCTATCTGTTGAACCTCAGAATATTCCTCTATCTGCTTTAATTTTCCCATTGTTGTCTTCCATCCAAAATAGAAGCTGGAAGACAACAATGTACGAATAATAGTTCAAGTTTTCAACATTCTTGCACCCGTAAACAAACCTCAAAGCAATATCGTACGTAATCGATCATACGCGCACTCCGAACTCTCGGTTGGTTGATCATGTCTCTCCACTTTCTCTGAAAGCCGGGTTCCCCCCTAATTTGTCGCATATGAGTCCACCAATATCCATCTCTGGTCTGGTGCTATTTTTTTCACCCACGTTATCATCTAATATAATCATCTAGATAATAACTGTTATATATAGGAATCAGGAAGGAAGTTAGTATGTGCAGTAAGGTTAGATGTTTATTACAACCATAGGACGCGTACGTCACAAGACACATGTCTTGTATTGAAGAGAGTTGTGCCTCTTATATATTGTACTTCTTATACATCATTCGAATATGGATTTGAGTCTTGGAGCTAATCTCTGGTTTCTGGCACGTCAAAATGTCTGTTTAGGTTATGATTCCTTAATTAATCCATGTTCAAGTAACGACACGGCATGAAAGTGTCTTAATTAACTTTCGGGGAGATAATTACCCTCTCTCATAACATATTGTGTAACGAATCAACGTTGTACCATTCATTAACATTGCAAGTCTGACTGCAAATATCAAGTTTTGCTATGGTAGGAAAAAGGGCATATATAAATCTTGCGTAATACGTTTATATGTTGCCGAATATTAACTCTATGTATGAGTGACTGTTAAAATATTACATGTTACTTTCGTATATGAAATTATTAGCCAGCTATAAGATATCATGTCCAATCATTGTAAACTAGATCTTATGTTAAGGATAATCATGTTAATAACCTCTATTGTTTGTGAGAAAAAAAAAAAAAAAAACCTCTATTGTGATAATAATTGTTATGTACATACCTCGTTTAAGGGAAAAATGAACATTTTGAATTGAGAAGAGTTCATGTGGATAAAGTTTTTTACAAAAATTTAAAATCCTCTTCTTTTCTTTTCTTTTTCTTTTTTTTCAATTTTCTCAATCCAGAAATATGTACTTTATTGAAAATTCACAACATGGATGACTCATTATTGAAATGCTTAGTTTAGCCGTTCCAAACCCCAATAAAAATTTGGGCACCGTTGATATTCTGTACGTCATTATATTCTCATTTACAATAATTTTAAGATTTTAAAATTTTATAATAAGACAAGTATCTGATGTTTTTGCTTCAAGTTTTGAACTGGCTGGTGCAAAATATATATGATATGGCCACTGAATCTCCGATCGAATATTAGTGTTCAAATTTATCTGTTGTTCTAGGCTGAAAGAAACTAAAAACAAAAGCATGTTAATTAATAAACCAGCAGGCATCCTTTTCGATTAGGCTAATGCATAATGATATAGAAAGCACTAACAATTAGGTAGCGTCATCCATTAACAAATAACAGTTTTTCCATTATATATGTTGCGCTGTCCCCTGTTCACCTATAACAAGCCAGGGGAATTTTCCTTCATCTGTAATTGTTTTGATATTGCTTGCTGATCCGGAAGCAACTAGCTAGCTCTATTAATTAATGGCTTATGTGAGCTAACAAGAGAGAGAGATATGCTGTAATTTATATAGATATGAATTTTAAAGCAAAAATATTCCATATACACGTACGTGTGCGGTTGTGGTTGTGTGCTGTTCCCATTTATATTTATATTTGTTTTTTTTCCCTACACCCCCCCCCCCCCCATTATATTCTCATGGTTTGAACTTTGAACTCACAAACTCACATTCAAAAAAATTTTAAAGGAGGTCGTTTGGTTTTAATTATTTGGATTACAAGGCCTAGACTTAAATATTTAAGATAGAATGCAATCATAATTAGATTATATGACTTTAGCTGAATATTTAAATTGTCAACCTAACTATTACTTAATATTCCCTCCTGATCTTAATATAAAAGTCAGTTGACTTTTGTTAGAAATATTAAAAAAACTAAATAAACTATATTAAAATAGTTATTTTTATCATTTTCACCAAACTAATTTATCCAACTTGTAAATTAATGTATAATACATAACATATATGTTAACTTGTTATTCCCAAAAACATAATGCGCTAGGGCCTCGAGAGCATCTTAGGAGAGTTTATTACAAGTAACGGCACACACATTGATTTCTACTCTCTTTTTTTTCTTGAACAATCATTGATTTCTACTTTCTACTTCTAGTGTTCCGCGTCATGTGCCATATAATATACATATATGTGCTATCAGTTATATAATTAATCCCTCCCGAGTAGTAACAGTAGTAGTAATAGTAATGAACAGCTTTTAGGTGATGGTATATAGAAATAAAATCGTGTCCGTTCTACTTTAAGATTGGTAGCCAATTACAGGAGAACGTCACTAAATATTATATGGTTGATATATTCATTTCATCAGCCTGTTGTTAAGAGAATGCTGACAAAATTTTCACTTATAATTTTATAAAAAATGTTTCACTTATAATTCAGCATGTCATGTACATGAATCAGGGAAAAGCACATGTACCATTAATTGGAGAAGTAATACGTAATTCCATAAGACACAAAAATAATAAAAAGGAAGAAGATGACCCCTACATATTTAGATTTTTAGAGTCCTACCATGAATAACACGTGGTATATTATTTAGTTGGCAATTTTTTTTCCCAATCAACTCACAATTAATCTGTGCTTTTGGTAGAAAATCAAACGTGTACATATCCGATCCTGTTGGCTTAGACAAGCCCTACATGGTTGTAGTGTTGGAGAATTCTCTTGATTTACTGAATTATTACAAAAGTACACATACGGAAGTTTGGAGGAAAAAGACGAGCTATTTATTTGGGCTTAAATTAAGTTAAACCGTTTAATTATCTTCTTTTTATCTGCATTTTCAATGGATTAGATCACCGGGATTTTCGAATGCCCTTCCACACTAGATCATTTATCAATTCATATGGAATGTGTTATGACAGGACAACTTTTCTTATCGCTTGGCCACTTCCTTATCGTTTTTTAAAAAAGGGTAAAATTAAAAGTGGAAACATATGACACAACTTATATGACTTCCTTATCGTTTTTTTAAAAAAAGGGTAAAAAGTGGAAACATGACACAACTTATATGACTGCAGAATTAGGTTCTAGGTTGAACCGTACGTGGAGTCCACATCATTTTCTATCTTTCTTTGTCAAGACACTAATGAGGACACGTGACGCCACTGATCTTTGGCTACCGTACTTATTAATCTCATGGTGAATTACTTCTTCCGTAATTGGGAGTTGATATTGAGAGTTAATCTTTGTACTGAATCTAAGATATATTACTCATATTTTTCACTTTTTCTCAAATAATCTTTATTATAGATGTTTCTTCAACAATGATCAAGTAAGAGGTAATTAAGAAAAGGAAACTAAAAAAGATGATTAGATTGTTCTTAAAAAAATATGCCATGTTAGTTGATTTAACTACCTTCCTTAATCTAATTAGTTTAGTTTAGTTGAATACATCTTACTTACAGACTAGTAATATTAATTAGTTCACTAACAACTAGCTAGGTGCTTGGTCTTTTTATTATAGTTAAAAATAATTAATCAAGCATATATATATATATATATATATATATATATTGATTGTTACGACCTCTTACTGATTATAATTAGTGGTTATATATATATATATATATATATATATATATATATATATATATATATATATATATATATAACCACTAATTATAATCAGTAAGAGGTCGTAACAATCAAGTACAAAACAATAAAAGAAAAGAAATTAGGTTCTACAGGTTGCATGTGCATTGTGTGCACTGATATAGGCATCCACTAAGAAACTTAGGCGAATAAAATGGAGGAGGAAAAAGTTGGCTACGCATGGACATAAAAAAGGAGAGGCCTGTATCTGTTCCCAGAGCAGAGATGCAGGGAGCTAGTACGGTGCGTACACTCAAGCAACTTTTGGTGTGTAGTAAGTAATGTAATATATATAGTGGAGTTTCTTGTTGACCATTATATTAATTAATGAAATTAAAGAACAGTGAATTATCCACATGACCGATTGGGTTTGGGTATAAATAACAAGGATAGGCTATGCATGGAGATAAATCAAGAAGAAACTTACTTAGCTTAGCTTGTCACAATATAATCTCTGATCACAAACCAAAATGAGTGAGAAATTTGGGGCGTGGTTGAGAGATGCGAAGCCATACCTACTAATGGTCGGGTTGCAATTCGGGTCGGCGGGTACTTACCTTCTGGCCAAGGACGCTCTGAATAAGGGCATGAGTCATTACGTGTACATAGTTTACCGTAACATCATAGCTGCTATCGCTCTTGGCCCCTTCGCTCTTGTTCTTGAGAGGTACGATTCTCTTTATTCTCATTCATTACTCTTCCCTTTAAATTTGCTATTTTAATTTCTGCTGTTAACCAATTTCTATATGCATTTTGCAGGAAAGTGAGGCCCAAAATGACGTTTCGGATTTTTTTCGAGATCATGGCCCTGGCTTTTGTCGAGTAATCATCGTCTCCTAACCTAACAAGTTATTATATATCTCTCTTACTTAGTTGTATGTTAACGTGATGTTGGTGGCCGGTAAACAGGGTAGTAGTGGATCAGTGCTTCACTCTCGTGGGCATGAAATTAACGTCGGCGTCATTTGTGGTGGCGCTGATGAACACTGTACCCTCCATAACCTTTGTGGTTGCCGTCATTCTTCGGTAAGATAAAAGACTAGTTTAAGAACCAGTGAGTGTTAGTTTTGTTAACCAAATAATAATTGATCTTCATCGTCACTCCACTTATCACTTCTTAACCAAATAATAATTGATCTTCGTCGTCACTCCACTTATCACGTCACGTTTACCACTTTTTCATCTTTACCCAGGCAATAGGAGTACGGCCAGCGTCCCATTATTTAATATTTAATATTAAGAATATCATTTATGTGTTAAGTCAAAACTACATCATTTTAGCTTTTTTTTTTAATTTTTTTTCCTTTTATCTCTTCATTTAAAAAATTAAAAAAAAGTGAAAACGACGTAGTTTTGACTTAAGGCAGAAAAAGTTTTCTGCCTTAAAGACAAAAATGATATTCTCTTTAATATTATATTGAAATGAGGCTCATTTCTGGCTATTGGCTATTATTAGTTCATCACAAAACGCTTTCTTTAATGGAGGGTACTGCGGTGGCCATGATATATGGACAAAGTCTCATTAAACGCCAATCGCCATCCAAGAAAGATGAGAAAAACACCCCAAAATAAATGCATATATATACATAGATAAATTCTAAAATCATAATTATTAACATATATTAGCAATGAAAAGAAAAGTTATGATTGGTTGCAGGATGGAGAGGATGGAGATGAAGGAGATTCGATGCCAAGCGAAGGTGCTAGGGACGGTGGTAACATTGGGAGGAGCCTTGTTAATGGCACTGTACAAAGGACCCATTGTGGATGTTGTGAGGGGATCCTCGAGCGGCGGCGCCGCCGGTCACCCTGACAACGTCAACGGAGACCCTTCTCACTGGCTTTTGGGCTTTTTCGCCACCCTCCTCGCCTGTATCGCCTTCGCTGCTTTTTACATTATTCAAGTAATCACCACGAAACTTGACCCTCTTGTTATTTTTTTATATATATATTATCCACTCCCATATTCATTGTTATTATGAATGGCGAGTGATGGTGATGCATATTTTTCAGGCGATGACGCTGAGGAAGTACCCAGCGGAGATGTCGCTGGCCACGTGGATATGCTTGGCGGGATCATTTCAGAGCGTTGGGGTGGCAGCTTACATGGAACGACACCGTCCTCAAGCTTGGGCTCTCGCCTGGGACTCTACCTTCTTTGCTCCTGTCTACGCCGTTAGTATTTATCAATATATATATATATATATATATATATATATATATATATATATATATATATATATATATATATCCTTCATCTTAATTATTTAACGATATATAATCCGGTTTCTGATTGGCTTGAGTATATGTGTGTATAGGGGATAGTGACGTCGGGGATCCAATATTACGTTCAAGGGGTGGTGATGAAGACGATGGGCCCAGTGTTCGTGACGGCTTTCAATCCTCTGCGAATGATCATAGTCACTGCCCTCGCCTGCTTCCTCCTGTCCGAGCAGCTCCACCTGGGCAGGTACATGCATGTATATATGTGACGCATGTCTCTTTTCTACAATAGACAAATTAAAGATTGATTTTAACGAGGTTTGTTTTGTTTTGAATGACGTACAGTTTAATTGGAGGAGGAGTGGTGACGGTGGGGCTGTATCTAGTTGCGTGGGGCAAATACAAAGAACTCAAACATAGGCATGTGATGATGCCACCTTCTCCTCCTGCCAAAGACACCCTGCAACTACCCGTAACAATTACCCCCACCAAACTTGTTCATGATCATAAACCTCGCGAATCGGTCGTCGTCTGTGATCCAAACGGCGTCGACGACGCCCACCACGTTACTAGCTAGTTCCAAATAAATGGACTTCATTTTTGTACCCTTTTTATCATTTTTAATTACTGAGCCTGCCCTCATCAGCTCACGGCTTTCATTTTCAAGCGTGCATATAATGCGCCACCTAATTAAGCCTCTGCTGCTGTTGTTCCCTTCCTGTTTCCCACTTCATCAAAATTCTCAGTTATTCCATACATTGCTTCTTTCTTCTTTTTGTTTAAACTACAAAAAAGAACACGAGACGGAAATTATAATAACAAGGGTCATCACAAGTACAACGTAAGAGGCCCAGATTAAACCACAAGGACCACACGTGGCTGATGCTAGATCATTGAAAAGAATAATAACTAACCCTGGAAGTCGAAGATACACCCAAAAAAGATTCAATAAAAACTCAAACAAGAAGGAGGGTCCGCCCATCAGGAAAAGTGGTAAAATCATACAATCACAACCTAATATTATTATTAGTACAAGCACGAGCGCATATATATGGGGATGATATAGAGAAAAGGCGAGCCCACTTATGTAAAGCAGCTGTATCGAGAATACACACACATGTATGTATGTATACAGTATACACACATACATCTGACGTATACACACACATATATCTGTATACATATATGTACACACATATAATATAATGGGATTACAACGTGGGATTCGGCCTTGGCAGGACTACACACATATACTATAAGTCCTGCCAAGGAATATATATATATATATATAGACACACACAGTTGACAATCCTGCCATCAAGGCCGAATCCCACATTGTAATCCCATTATAATAATAAAAGATAAATCCTATTAATCCTATATTTATAGGATTCAGTTTCCTCCTCGTCCAAAAAGGACGAGTAGGGGACGAGTGTCTTGGAGATTTGGACTTGGATCATTCATTTTTTTTAAAAAGAAAATTTAATTTTTTTCAGAACCATTCAATATAGTTAAGTATATTTTTAATGCTAGTCAAAGAATTTTTTAAGATCATGAAGAATTTTTCAGTACCTTGAAATATCTTTGTAGCATCAGTTAGTACCCTAAAATATTTTGTAAGATCCTAAAAAAATATTTCAATGTACCAAATGGTACTAAACAGATGCTTCAAGATGCTGACTGCTTTTTTTAATATCCATCAGTATCATAAAGTATTTTTTTAATACCCTTCAGTACCTTAAAATATTTTTTCAAAATCATAAAATAATGTTTTAAGATCATGTAGTATTTTTGAGTAATAGTCAGTACCCTAAAGTATTTTTTTAATATTAGTTAGTACTCTAAAATATTTTTTTCAACCTTAAAAAGAATATTTCAGGGTACTGACTACTACTCAAAAATACTTCATGATCTTAAAAAATTATTTGAGGATCTTGAAAAAATATTTCAGGATACTGACTGGTACTAAAAAGATATTTCAGAATATTGACTGGTACTGAAAAAAAAATATTGAAAAATTAAAAAATAAAATGTTATAAAAAAAAAAAAAAGAAGAAATATGGTCCATTTCTCTAAGGCGGTGGACAAGAGCAAAGAAACTGAATCCTATATTTGTATGCGTATACTAACACTGCTCTTGCCCCCTTCTGTCCCAAAATCAATAGTTTTGGTTGAATCCTTAATTACATTGAGTGACAGGTAGTCCACCTTCAAAATAAAGCACCAATTGGTTCATCTAGCCAACAATGGACGATATTAATTGATGATCCTTGGCCAAGCTCTTTATCTTCTTTTTGAATGATGTAATGAATTGCAACAAGTTGCCTTCTTCGCTTTTTATCCATTGTCACTAAGCTATCAACACACAAGACCTTTTACTTTTGATTAGTCAGAATTAGGCCTAGCCTAATGCATCATACACGCCTGGATTGGGCTTTTATCTATCAGGACTCATTAACTGATTGCCCACGCCACCAAGAAAAAGAAAGAAAAGACAGCAAATACTAAGTGAGGCCACAATCTAGATCCCAACAATTACGTACGTATAAGTACACGCTATCAGAAAATATTGAAAAATTAAGAACAAAACGTGAAAGGAGATTTAGGTAATTAACACGATACAAAGATTAAGACAGGGCGCATTTTTTAGTTAAAGAACCATATTCGGAATATTTCATTTAAATTGTATGAATAAACAACCAAGAGTGAGTGTTTATATTCTCTTTGATTGTACTCCACCCACCGCATTGATACTGACGTCTTTCGCCATTATCATTCTTTCATTTATGCTTACAAACTACTTGACATTTGTTGCCATGTGAGGTGACACACTCGAACATATTCCACCCAACTTAATTCACTAGAAATAAATGAAATTGGACAAAGGATATATTGTTGAAATCCATTAATTATAAAGGTCCCATACTAAGACTCTTATCTATTTAATTTTAATACCGGTTCAAGTTGAAACTAGCTAGCAAGAAAAAACCAGCAACGTAATTTAACTTCGGCCAAGTACTCTAATGTAAATAAAGGTGGCCAGATATAACCCAGAATTTCGTTTTGTTCGTATGCCGATATAGTATATTAATGGACCTCACGGTTAAAAGTTTGAGCTAGCTAGGAAGAATCTCGCAGGTGGTTTAATTATTCCAACTTGATGATGTTATATATTCGAGCTATATCCCAAGCTAGTAGAATAAAAGAGGATAACGGAGCCCAACTTGAAAAGGATAAATGAATCAGCACCCTCGAAGTATCTGATCTGATTCAGGATCCTAATTCATTCTAAACATATGTTCACTTGAAGTGGTTTTCCCATTTCGTTATTTTTTTACTCAGTTATCAGTTATATATTATCGATTAATCCTGATGTGTTCACCACTAAATGTATTAGTTTATGTATAGTTTATTCTGACCACTCACTACTTGAACATCTCTCTATCATGTGTAATGACTCATTAATTATTCAGACTAGCAATCAGACGTTCATAGATACTCGTAATCGTCAAAGGGTTGAGTACTGTTCAAAACGCATAAGTGAATACCAAACAACTTCAAACTTTAAATTTAATTAAATAAAGGCTCGTGCGTGGGACCGTCTCCTCTGTAAACCACAAATTTTTACCCATCTAAACGTCAATCCTCGTCCTCCCAGCACACACGCGTATCGGCTAATCTTTTGAAAAAATAAAAAAGAAACATATGCGTGGGCTCTGGAATCATGCAAATAACGAAGTTTTTGATATATAGAATGTTGTCATCTTTCAGATCAGGATATTATTCGTACTTCTTGTGTTTTTTTTTTCAATTGCTGTACACATTCTCCCTTTAATATCAGAATAATTTTTAGTCTCACGCTGCTCGTTTATCACTTACCTCAACAAGCATCGACGCATAATTCCTGCTTTACGAGTCTTTCCATGTACATATAAAATTCATAAAATTATGTTCGATTAATTGTTTTATAATTTTTTTTTTAAAAAAAAAAAGACGTTGAGAGATGCTCAGAAAAGTAAGGGCCAAATTTGATTCCAGCCCTAGCATATAAGTTTATTAAAAGCGGTAATTAGAGGTAGCGTGATCAAATTATGGTGTGATTGGATGAAGAATAATATTGTTGCCAAAAAAAAAGAAAAAACAGGATGAAGAATAATCTCAAGTGCTTCATTAATTCATAATCATATCCAACATCTACCCCTCAGAGCTTGTTCATCACACCGCGCTCAAGAATAACTAATAGTATATTCGGTTCACAACACATGCCCCTTAATTATATAATAATTCTAGTAATTCATAATATAATTAGTTATTTTTAGAGTAACAGAGACTTATTTATCATTTTTGCTCCAATAGTAAATGTTTAAATCATTGTTGTTAGTTGACTCTAAGTTTTTCAGTTTTACGTTTTTAACTTATGAAATCGAATCAATTTTTACATAAACTCATATTAGTCATAAACTTGATTAAACTTATGAATTTACACACTGATTTTTTTTTAAATGTTTTTAGTGTCAACTCAACCTTAAACTTGTGTTCTTGTGTTTGTTTTAATCATATTCAATGACATTATATATAAACTTCACATAAATTTATTTATTGGATATGATAAATTCTAAATGTTGATAGATGTAATTTCATTTATTCATATTAAAAATATATTTAAATTAAATTATTTTCATTTTTGTATTTTTTTTATCTTTTTTTTTGCCCAAATATTTTTATTATCTTATTATATACTTATATAACACCTATTTATTAACAAAAAGAAACTCTTACGAATTTACAATTTGAAGTTACATTCTTGTTGTAAGTTTGATCAACAACATTAGTTTAAATTGACTTCTGATATATATTTTTTCCCATCAAAATCTCATTTAATATGGGTATATTTGAATCTTTTTTTTCGATTTAAGACGACTTAGATGAGTTCACTGTCATTTTTCATAAATTAATTAAAATAACTTATGTTATAATTTGGGGAGTACTTGATTGGATTTAGAACCAAATCCTCATAATTAAAATCAATTATTTACTCTACACTTAGAGCTGGTAAGAAGAGTCATTTCTTGAAGCCCGGCCCTCGAACATAAAGCCTAGGGCTGACCCTGCAGGTCTGAAGTCATTTCAAAAACCTTTTACTATTTTTTCAGCTTTTTTTCAAAAAAAAAGTAAAATTCAACTGATAAAGTTATAATTTAACACAAAATTAGTAATATTACTTTATGAAATAATATATATTTTTTAAAAATTTTAATTTTTAGGGTTTTTATTAGCAGATGTTCTTATTAAATATAATTTTAAAAAGATAATAATAAATAAATATATACAACATTATTTACAAAGCATAAAAAATCAATAATATTATCATCATATAAATAATTTTACTAAATAAATAAAATAAAAGGGAGGCTAACCTTTTTATGCCTCATTTCCCTTTTAAAGTAAAAATTGTAAAACCGACCATATAAATTCATGGCCTAAAAAGGGTGCCTATCTATAATACTTGCTATAACTAAGGGTGTGTAAAGTTTAGGCTTTACCCTGAGATCAGACCCAGCCGCACAGATTATAGTCTTTAGTCTAACCTGTTGCCCGACCTAGAGCACATGCATCGAACTAGCTCATGGAAGAAAATTCAAGTCACGTTTAGCCCAACACCAACAAAATTATTATATTGGTAGTTAATTAATTGTAAAAATAAAGTAAAATGTGGAGTGAAATACTGAAATTGGATGTTGGTGGTGTGAGTTGTGGGGGAATATATAAAAGGAGGAGTGGGGAAACAAAAAGTAAAAAACAGAGGCCGACAAAAGCAGTGGATGGCTGCGGCTACGAGTTTCTTCATCCACTTTAATTTTCAACGCCTTCTCATCATCAACACGTGTGTAACCCATTCATAATCAGTGTACCATCAATCCATTCGACATTTTAATCTCCTTTTAATTTTTTTTTCACGTCCCAACTGATTTCAAATTCAATTTGTACTCTCATCATTTCTTCCCCCACTAACTAACAAGAAAGAATTGCCTTGCATATATACTATTATGTATGAAAAAAACAAGATCGAATAGCTTGGCATATTCCCTTCTATGAATAGTAACATTATCATTATCGTCACATGGATCGCTTTATTAGTACTCTCTTCAGTTCTAAATCATTGCCATGTCAGCATCTGCAAATTGTTCACTTGATGTTCTACTTATTCTTTAGCAGGAGAGGAATATCTCCTCATCTTTTTGTTTTTTTTTTTTTTTTATATCCCTGATCAATCTTATGCAGGCTGTTGATTGGGAAGATATATAAGAAAAAAGTTAAAATAATAATGTGACAATTTTAGATGATTAGATGAATATGATTTAGAGATTTTAAAGGATAATAAGAGAAACCTAACCCTTTTCAAGTACCTTCCACTATATAGTAATTGCTAGACAAACCTTTACAAAATAAATCACCTGAATATCCCAACCTTAAACCTATATATCCTTTTGTTCATGTTTAATTAACAACACTATAAATTACTCTCTTTAATCCTTATTATAAGGCACAAACTACCAACAAATTTTGGTCCTTGTTATAAGACATCAATTACCTTTAATTAACTCATTTATTACTATTTTCCTATTATATCCTTACTTTAACAAACTCTTGTAAATCTACATCATTAAAGTAGGGATGAAGTTAGAAACCTTTATCAAATTTGAATATTTAGTGACTTAACTTCCATTTCTTAGTTTATGAGAAATGATAGTTGGTGTCTTATAATAAAGACCAAAGGGGGGAGTAGCTAGTATGATAAAATACGAGACAAAAACCAATTTTAGAAACAAAAATGCGCTAGTCTTGATACGTTCACAAAAAATATAGATATCATGGAAAAATATCTCTTCTTTCTTAATTTCTTTTTTGTTTTTGAAGGGGGGGGTCCTAAAGTGTATATTAATAAAAATAAAGAAAGGGGTGGGTCAGATGCATACGTGGTACACTGTAAGCATAGATAGAAAAATGAGAAATGAGGTATGGTTTCTTTATGCCTACCTCGCACCTATACATAATGAGGAAAGCATCTTTCGTTTTGTGCAACATCTGTTGATAGTGCTTGCCCTCTTATTTACAATTTGTGGGATTCCACCCACTCACTCTTCTTATTGCTCTCCAAATCCGAAATCCACCATCTTCTTCTTTTAATCCCTCCATTTCCATCTCAATTACCCCTTTTAAACCTCATTTGTTAGTTCCCGAATTATTCCACGAGATTCACGATTAATCTATCCTCACAAATAATTAATCACCGAACCTCATCATGCATATCATCATTATCTTATACGCCACTTTAATTCTCTTTAATCTGGAGGCAACAAATATATCTTTCGGGATTTTAAGATACTAGTATCTCAGCTGAGTTGATTAATCTCTTATTACTAGATTAAGAATGGGTATCTAATTCGACATAATAGATAGAAAGCTGTCCTTCCATATCTTATCGAAACCATTGAAATTAAATGATAAACATAAGCAAATTTGGTATTTCTTCTGACCCAGTTGCCCAACGGCTACTTTCAGAAAAGTTTTGAACTCCAAAACAAAGCAACCATCATTTGTTGCTTTCGATTCAGTAGTATCCGTTTTTTACATAAAAGAAACAAACATCCATTTATGTACTAACTCCATCCCCTTTACGCCAGGATAAAGAACTCCGATCCATTCATTTTAATTTCAATCCAATACGTAACTGAGTTTTAATGGAATTTGGTGTCTTCCCGAAGGAATTTTCATGCCAAGTAACATCAATTTTCCATTTATACAATAGACCATCTAATTGTTTTCTGTTTTATTTGACTAGGCGGACAATTGGATGGGAAAGCTATCAGAATTTCTATCCGTAGAATGGACCTGAGGACTTTATTAAACACAATCTAACATGCAATCAAGTGATCAACCTTAACAAGATTTAATTCAATATTAAATGATTGAGATGCTTTTGACGTATAAAACATGCACTTGAGCGGTATATTTAGATATTAATTATTAATTACTCACCGCGTCATTCGCACTAATTTAGTAGTATTAAATAATCGGATTCGGATGATCTGTATTGAATTAACTATTAATCAAAATAAACTTCAATGATTTTTCTTGCAAGTTTCACGTTGAGTTCATATTAATTATGCATTATTATTAGAGTCAAAATCCCATGATCTTTTGCTGCCATTATTAGATCAAATTATAAAGAATATTTTATTGATTCAAGAACATAAATTTCTCTTACGTTATAATCGGGTCAACTAATTAAAGTATATGATTGTGGGGGGAAACCTGAACTATAGCTTGGACTCCATTGCAAATACATAATATATACAACAATGATAAGCCTTATCTCCCTCTGGATCAGCTACATATATAGATACTGTGGCATCATTGTAATCTATTAACAACCAAATTTTTAATCAAAATATATACATGCTGTGATGCTCAGGGAAGCACCACAACTTCTTTTAGTGGCGATAGGGTATGTGGCGCTTCCTAAGCGTCACAGTTATTATAAAAAGAAGAAGTGTCATAGCTGGATTTTTGTAGTAATGTTCTTTCACTCATTTTCATAGGACTTTATACTGATCATTTTTGTATCCAATGATCTTCTGTGTATTCAGACTACCTGAAACCATTTTCTATCATTTTATTTTTAATTTATGTTACCCCAATTCTTCCTTCTTATATATTCCTTATGAATCTTATCTTGCTTAGCATGATCATATATCCATTCAATATCTTCATGTCAGTCATCCCCGATTTATATTGATGTTGTTCCTTTAAATCACAATATTTACTATCATACAATACAGTATTGCTAGTCTTATAGTTGCACCATATAAAACTTCTTTTACCTTATTAGGTATATTAATCACATATAATTCCAATAGTCTTTCTCCATTTAATTTATAATACCTAACTGAATTACATGATTAATATCTTCATCAATTTCACTATCTTTTTATAATCGAGCCCAAATATCTCATTTACATGTAGAATGAGTTGATTACCCATTTTAACCTCCAATTCGGTGCTAACTTGTCTCTCTATCAAAATTATAATGTGTATATATTTTGTCTTTCTCTAACTCAAGCAAAAGCCCTACGTAATATATATATATATATATATATATATATATATATATATATATAATTGGAGACAGATCAGATTGGCTGAGTAGATTGCCTGGCCTGTTTAATTAAATTCTTTGCATTATTTGTGTAACGGCGTGCTCTCTTAGCACCCACTTTTAGCTTAAATGCACATATGTGAGTTATGGATCATGACACAGCACTTTTCACCACATTTCCGGTGACTTGAATCGAACGTCCCACTTCTGTTAAATAAACATTAATTAATTTTGTAAGTAAAAGGGGGTTAGAGAGAGATCATAATAAATAAAAGACGACGACAAGGTTTATTATTCAGAGGTTAAATGCACGCGTATAAAAAAAACAGAGAGAGAGAGATCCCCTATAACTTATGTTACGATGATGACATAAAGGGATTATATTGTAGCAACTGTACGGAGCATATGTGAACCGATAAGGGAATTTCTGTAAATTGGAGAGAGAGAGAGATAGAAAGTGGCTATGACAAGTGCAGATGTTGTGCAAAACTTTTATATATATGAAGAGAGAATAATTTAATACTTTTTTTCTTAAAGTTGAGTACGTTTGCATAAGCCGATCGGGGCCTATAAGAAGGAGGCATTGGAGCGTGAGTTAGTCACAAGGGAAAGGGCATACAATAGGGTAGAAACAGATAGAGAGAGAAAGAGAAAGAGACCGGAAATAATGGGAGTGGCAAGTGTGATAGAGAAGATAAGCAATGGGTTGGGGAAGGTGAAACCGTACCTGGCAATGGTATCGCTTCAGTTTGGGTACGCAGGCATGTATATTATCACCATGGTTTCTTTCAGCCATGGCTTGAGTCACTGGATCCTATCCGTGTATCGTCATATTATTGCCTTTCTCGTCATTGCCCCTTTTGCCTTCTTCCTCGAAAGGTGGCTACTCTCTCTCTGTGCCATGAGTTTTGTGAAATCACTCTCTTCTCTTTTGCATGAGTTTAACTGAGTTTTGATTTGTTCATTATTGTTGCAGAAAAACGAGGCCCAAGATGACTCTTCCCATATTCTTGAGGATACTGGTGCTTGGTTTTCTTGAGTAAGCCCTCTTAGCTTCTTCATTCATTCTCTAGCGTCTTACTTCTTTCTAATTAATTAACTTTAATTTGCTCTTTCTCAGAGCTCTCTTAGCTTCCTTCCTCCTGCGCAGCTAATACAACCTCCAAATGCATGCATGCACACCCTCTAAACTTGTGTGCCTTCTAATAGTAATCATCTGCACTTAATTAACCAAGGGGAAAAGAGTGTCTTCACTAATCCCTCTCCCCCTCCTTTCTACTTAATTTTTCTACTATCATGAATTGGCTTTTAAAGGTTGAGATTTGTTCTATAAAAATATTATTATCATTTCATATTTTAATATTACAATAGTATTTTTAATATAATATAAAATCTCAACTACTAAAAGTCAATTCAATAACAAAAAAATTTACGTGGGGATGAAATGAAAAAAGAGGTCAGTGGAGACAATCATTTCCCCAATAATAGTCCTTACATGAGTCCTTCCTTCGTTTTACTTTTTACACCGACGGTGCTAAACATATTAACTAGATAATTAATTTATATAAAAAAATTAATTTAGTTATATATAAAAAAGTGTTTTGATTTTCTTAAAATATTATTCTTAGTCATTTCCATTGAATATTACTCCTTGGTGATGAAAAACTTCTTTAATATATATGTGCAATAGGAATAAAATTTAGAAAATGTTTAAAAAAATAAAAAATTTGATTAAAAAAAATATGAATTAAGACATTATATTTAGAATAAAAATAAGCATCTCTACATCTTACGTTTAGTTAGGATAGGGGAGTGAAAAATTCTTATTAATGCTCTAAAATTTATAATTATTTTGGTGCATATTTATTAAAGAAAACATATTATTCATGGCATAATGATTCAAACCCCCATCTTTCTAACCTCCCGCCAATATACTGTTTAAAGAAAGCATGCTACACGGCATAATGATTCGAACCCCCATTTCTAACGTCCCACCAATATTATTTCTTGCGTACTAATCGTGGCCGAAAAAAGAATAATAAAGATCATACGCAAATTTTTTCTTTCTAAAAGTTAGTAATAAGAGCATTTAATCGAATTATCCCTAGGTATATCAATCAAATCTAGCTTTGGAAAGCGCATACAGAAGCACGTTGCTAAGACACATGCATGGTCCGTATAAAAGGGCCTGCTGGTTGATGCCTCTAGCTAGCTAATGGCAGCTATGCTCTATTTAATTAGTATCTTAAATTATCATAAAGCAGAAAATGATATTATCTTTGATTCTCAAAACCTTAGGATGAGGTTTAAATAAGCATATGCCAATTATTTACTAGTAATCTCACTGGTATAATGAAAATGAATTACAGGCCAGTACTTGATCAGAACTTGTACAACATGGGGATGCAGAACACCTCGACAACGTTTGCTTCAGCCACCGTCAATGTCCTTCCAGCCATTACTTTTATAATGGCACTCATTTTCAGGTAGGGGGGAATAAAGATCACTTCATCATGTAATTATAGGCAAAGCGATTTGATTATTACTCCAATGAATCAGTACGACCCATACTAAATATTCAAGGGGCTCTATTATCCTCTACTTCAATCTTTCAAATTCTAACAAGACCAACAATAATAAATATACTATATATTTATGTATCGAACCAGGTTAGAGAAGTTGAACTTGCGAAAATTACCGAGCATAGCGAAGGTAGTTGGCACAGTGATTACAGTGTCAGGAGCCATGGTTATGACTTTGTACAAAGGATCAGCACTTCACATAATGAAGGGATCATCAGCATCAAGCCATCAAGAGAGCTCTTCATCCTCGCCTTCTCAACCGCACTGGATGCTTGGAACTCTAATGCTCATATCTAGTTGTGGAGGTTGGGCTAGCTTCTTCATCGTGCAAGTGAGTCCCATTTATATATATATATATATTAAAGTGATCAAGTTTTCAATATTCATGAAGTAAATTAATGGGATTTGTGGCTCATCGTTTTTAATGCAGAACTTCACGTTGAAGAAGTACCCAGCAGAGCTGTCCCTCACCGCTTGGATTTGCTTGGCGGGTGTCTTTGAGAGTGCAATCGCTTCCTTGATCATGGAACGAGACATGTCAGTTTGGGCATTAGGCTGGGATTCTAGGCTCCTCGCTTGTGTTTATTCTGTGAGTCCTTTGTTTCTTACTCCACTTTTTATATCAGTTAACTCAAAATCAAAACCCAATAATGTTTTGACATGAATAAAATCGGTGACAATTATCATCAGGGAATTGTGTGCTCTGGAATGGCATACTACATTCAGGGATTTGTGACCAGAGAACGCGGGCCCGTTTTTGTGACTTCTTTCAGCCCTCTGTGTATGATTATCACCGCTGCTTTGGGCACCATTATTTTATCTGAGCAAATTTATGTTGGAAGGTATGTGTGTTATTATAATACACAGCACATACACATACTGTTCACTTTTGCAGTTATATCTGAAAGTAAACTCATCCATGTGCAATATTATATTCCATGTGTATATTGCAGTATAATTGGAGCAATTCTCATTGTCTCGGGACTTTACACTGTGGTATGGGGGAAAAGCAAAGACCCTCTGAACACAACACAAACAGAGATAGGTGATGGCCATGAATTACCAATTAAAGACGACTCTAAGTCTGGAATGCCAGGCAATTTTGAGAGCATTGAGATGAATGTTCCCGCTGATATGATGAAGGGACCGGCAGCAAAATCTTGAAGAAAATCCTTTAGGAATTATAGCTATGGTCATAAATTTTCCCGGTAACGAGTGGTGAGGAAGAGTTTGTGCAGCAAAGTACGAATCTCTCAGTGCCCTCCTAACCTGTAACTTTTTGGTTTCCTGTTTTTCTTGAACTTTGTTTTGGATGTTTCTGAAGTTAAGAATAATGCAGCAGAGCAGTTGCTCTGTTTTTGTCCTCTAGGCACTATCTTCTTCGTACCTTCTTTCTTAACTACAAATTTATGCTCGAGTAAGGATTCGATTCGTAAGAGGGAATTCCATCGTTGATATCCTAAATGCAAGACGTCGTGAGCTATTTTGGCTTATCTGCCATATATTGGAATCCATTACGCCTGTAAAAGTGTAAACTGTAATGAAAGAATCCAGATAGCTCTATAATCAACAGAATCACATTCGGACGCCTTGCAACTGCTCCCGATCATACAGCACCTGGGGCAGGGCACAAAACTCACTCAAATCAAGTCAATCAAATGATAATATTTAAAGATTTAAAGATATCTGGAGTGCACTTTTTACTTCATTTGTGGGACGTGCTTCTCCAAGAGCTCCTGTTCATTGTACTTGTTTACTCGTTAAGTCAACTCCCCACCAATAATTGACACCCACTGGGTCACTTTGTTGCAATCCATTGGAAGAAGTTCCTGCCGACTTTTTTGAATATCAGTCTCCCTTTGTTTTGATGGTATTACCCCTCAATTCTACAGTTTTCTATGAATCATACCTTTGTTTTTATAAAAACAAAAAGTTCAAAGCGCGCTAATTAAGCCTGATTAAAACATAGCCAAGGAAACGAGGTCCCAGCGTGATCTTCCCAAAGGATTTGCCTTTAAACCCCACAAGTCAGACTTATTATATGAAGGTCGACATAGACAAGTGTCAATTCTTTTTTGGTACAATAGGGAAGCGTCAATTTGTTGTAGGTGCATAATTGCTCATCTCTTTATAGTTTATTTGCATAACGTAAATCTAAGCCGGGATAATGTGACACATGTGAAAGACATGTTACATATATTTCATAAGCAATAAGGATTAATATCTAATTTATTTTTTGATAATGATTAATATTTAATTTAGACAAGGGACATTAATTAAGTGATTAAACAAATCCTACTTTTATGGCCACAACAATAAAGACCACCATGACCATACTTCTTCCTGAGAAAAATGCTTGGTAATTTTATCACCTATGCGAGAAAAGACCGAATCAACTAGATGCCAAGTGGACTAGCAGATTGTGCATGAGCAGTCCAACAGCTTCGTCGTAGCATTGAAGCAACTTTCTTATGGGAGAACGAAAATAAAAGATTTTTCATTTTATTTTAGAAAAAAATGACCACTCATACACCAACCTTGCGAAAATTACTAGGTCGTTTTCTTGACGCCCATTGCATTATAACGGCCTGCCGTATTCAAGCAAATTCCGGCAACATGGCTCCCCATGCAGTCACTGAATAATCCAAAGAAGCAGAAGAAACACCGCGAATCATTCAGTTCAATCACTGGATCTTCGAAGTGCGTATGACAGAACTTGGAATATGAACCCCGGGCGGGTGCAATAACGTAACTTTACAGGATTTCTCCAACACGGCACAGGCACCACTAAGATACAATATATAGTTCACCTCAAAAGAACTGGCCTATAAAACGAAAATCCTGCCTCAACCATTCAAAAGCAAAACTAAACATAAGTCAAATGAAAGCTTCTGAAACGAATGACAGCATTCCAATAGAGCATCTTATCCAAGTCCCATTGCAAGAGATCCTGTGAATCTACTGATCCATGATCCAAATCCTGAACTTAGTAGATCTAAAATGATCTCCATAACAAATTTCAAGTTCCTACCAAGAGAAGACGCTTCTAAGAGCTTGATGAAGTGGTTAACGACAAAATACCAATCATTTCATTGCACTACAAGGGTATGGTAAAGCACCTTAACCCATTAGCCTTTGTGATGGATGCACAAAAATAAATCATAAAATCATGCATCTGAAGCTTTTCTTTATCGATTAGCTGCTGATTGTGACTGACCAAATACAGACCTGCAGAAAACATATAGTTTCAAGGTTGACAAAGAGATAAAGGATGATATAATATGTTCGCAAAGTATCAAAGCATTCACCAATTCTATGCATAACATATAAGGCATTAGGTACTTACCCACAGGTTGAACACTTCTGATGATGCTCACAGAATATGGATAAGCATACAGAGCATACATAACCCATATCAATTGTTTGCTTATGGCAGAAGCACCTGCAATTTTCACACAATTATCAAGGCGTCAATCTCATGGTCACAATTTAAAATTACTCTTCTAAAAGAGTTACTCATAAAAGCACATGTATCAATCCACCTAAAATTACACATAATCTACTACGACAGGCCATTCAATGGTCAGCAGAGAAATTCTTAAAGAGTAAATTCAAAAGTTAGGTTTATGATAGATACTGAGGTAGTATGAGATGCCTAAGTCATATTAAGTAGTATGAAATGCTCAATGGAATCTTTAATTAGGTTGGTTTTGTACCTCAATAACTGGCTTTTAGAGTAGGATTCCCCCATTTCACTTGAGTACTCATCAATTGGTATCAAAATTAGTAATTAGCCTCTTCAAGAAGGGCTACCTACCAAAGATTCTTATTTCTACCTAAAGGAAGGTTTTGACTAACAAAAGAAGTCACATAAAGTGTCACCAAATGAAGTGTTGTAAAGTGCAAACATCATGACATTAGATCACCAAGAGGGCCAATTGATAGAGATTAAGATAATATAGGATTCCTAAGTCCCGTATTAAGTAGTACGTCATGCTCAGCGGGGGTATTTAAGATGTTGTTTGTCCTGCTTCAATAACTAGTTTCAGGAGAAAGTTCTCCATTCCACTTGAATACCCATTAGTTTCTACCCCACACGTGTTTCTAAGAAAACACACATGGCTTGTGAAGGATACTTCAATATCTCACGTTTATAGCATTAGCGTACACACACACAGAATTGGCCATAATGGTTAGCCTGGGTTATCTAATCAGCTTGGGGGGAAGCCTTGAAAGAGAAAATATCTTTTCTTTTCTTTTTTTTAAAGGAAATGGGCAATTTAAAGTCAGATATCTCCATCTTCTCCATAATATAATTCAGAAGCAACCTAGAATAATTTCACAATAGCAGATACTGTCCAGCCATCATTTGGAAAAGGAAAAACCTAGACTAATCAGGTAAGAAAAGTTAGGAAATACCGAGCTCACAATCTGTATGATTCTAGCAATCACAGAAACACAGGGAGAATGTAGAATATCAATAGGAGAGGAATCTTACGAAGCACGAAAATCCACACCAACAGATTTAGGAAGACGTAGAAATGCACGAGAATGTAAATCAGTTGCAAACACCATCTGCATTAACAAGGTTAAGTTATTGTCAAAATTAAAACAAGTACAAAACAATTTTATTCAAAACTCAGGAATACATACGACAGTAATTATGAGATGAATATCTGACATGTTTGCAGAAGAAATTAAAGGAAGAATTAAATGGAAATTTAAAATATATAAGGAAAAGCCCTGTATAACAAAAAAAAAAAAAGGTTAGATTGCAAATTCGCTCTGGAAGTACATGCCTAAAAGCATCGTTGCCCTGGAAATTTTTTTGGGTTCAATGTTGTCCTGAAAGTCTAAAGAAATAGCAATGTTGTCCTTTTTTGTTAAAAATTTAATGGCCAACATTATTTTTTTAAAGGTCAACGCTAGTTTTTTAACAAAAAATGGCAACATTGCTGCGATTTTAGACTTCCAAGACAAAATTGAGTCTGAAAAAACTTTTAGGACAATATTCCTCCTCGACTTATACTTCCGGGGTGGATTTGCTACTTAACAAAAAAAAAGGTTTTAAAAACATCTAAATTACATGGAACTGCTAATATAAAGTATACTGCAAAAGCAAATTAGTAACCTATTTAAGTCACACCATTGGTTCAAAATGACCAACAAGGAGAACAGCTTACTGAGAGATATTGAAAAAGACCATCCAATTGAGGAGGCTGGTAATATATGCCACCAGTTATGTATGAAGCCTGTTATTTGTAACATCATAAAAATTAATAGTCAATCATTTATTGTTAGATTGTTACACTATCGACAACATCAAATTATTCAATATGTTTGCTTGAACTACCTGCTGGAGGAATGCAGAATTGTTACATCCTATAAAACAAGAATCTATGGGAACCTGCGTAGTAAAAATATTAATCAAACAGTCAATTTCTGGGGCTCGAGAAATCCATAATATGTATTAGAAGTGGTTATTACTTAAACTTCAAGGAAAATACATTATAAGGACAGTAGATAAGCATGCACATAACGTCTAAGGTCTCGCTTTAACAAGTACATTCAACAAATGTATAAAAATGTCAATAAAGGCTAACCCAACTCACTCAGCATGGCCAAGAAATTCAATTAGGCAAGTTTGACCCTTTATATAGGTCCATGAATTACCAACCCCGTTCACTTTTGGCAAATTTGTAGGTTTTACACATTGGATCATATAATACTATAAAAAAATTACTAGAAGTTCAGAAACGGTACCTAAAAATAGTCCACAATTAACAAACTAAAACATGTCATACTTAAAATAAAAAATTTCATGGTTTTATGCCAGAACATACTTGTGTAGCGCATTTTGAAACCACATAACCTACAAGTTAAACAAAGAATCTCAAAATACCCAGTTCTGAATGGGTTAAATTACAATTCAACCCACCTATTTTGCTGAGTTAGACAAGGCATACCCAACCCCCTTTCACACCTATTCTGTTATGGTATTGGGATCAGAGAGAGAGGGAGGGAAAGAATAAGAGAGAAACAGAGAGGGATTAGAGAGATAGAAGAGAGAAACAGAAGAGAAGAGGGGCAGAAAATAGAAACTGGAACTAATCCATATCAAGTCTAACAAGTCTGAGATTACAATTGAATGGGCTAACCTATTTATATTATCTAATCCACACCTACCCCCTAACGGTTATTTTAAGTAAATGACTAACAAACTCTCTTATTCTTGTTATAACTCCTTAACATATTCATTCAATTGCCTAGATCAAGTGTGGCATCCTCAACAAACCAATGTCTTGTTTCATGTATCAGTTTTCCGATCAATAAATTACAATACTATTTACATAGCTTTTTTAAGCGAAATGGGCTTTGCATCAATGGCATCACCACTTATACATCGCTAAAAATTGGCAAACAGCATTTTCATTAACCTCTGTGCCCAAATCAATCATCTCACTTCAATGTGCCTCATGGTATATATAAAACAATTATTAATTAATTATTTGGTTAAACTGACTATTTATAGCATTGTGTAGGTCAGGAGAAGGCCAAGGTCTGAACCAATTAAGAATGAAGTGGACAAGACATTTATTAGAAATTGGACACATACCGTAGAGCGCTGTGCAGAGAATATGGCATTCATGACTGCCACATACCTGAAACAGATTTAAAATGTAGTCTGAAATAAAGTATCAATCAAATAGGAGTATATAAAAAGTAAAGATCATTACGAACATACTGTTCTGGCCCATCTGGAGATCCTTGCAAACATAAAATCTGCCCCCATACATTAGTAAACACAAAAGTAAATATATTGAGCCATTGAAATGACATAGAATGATAAAAGATTATTGACCACAAAATAATTTTAAAACAATGCCTCTTTTAAATTTTTACCATATGACTGACAAAGTCATGCTTTTTTTGGCAAAAATAATCTATTTAAGGTTCATTTTTATTGCATTGAGTTTTTCTTAAGTATAGCGTAGAGTCAAAAGCCCTGAAGAGGAAAAAAAAAGGCTATAAAGAACTACCCATCCGTTTCCTCAATTCTGCTCAAAACTTATCCTTAAAACTAACAACTTAAGACTGTAAGTCAGAGGCTGTTGTAATGACCAATGACTGTTATAACATGGAACACACAAGTAAGATTAAAATTTTTACCTACTTACGTCTTACTCCGAACATAAGTTTGTAACATATAGATATTTTGATCATACTGGGCAATCTGTACTATGTTGCACAAACTAAAAGAGAAAAATTGATCTAATTTCAATCCATAAAACAACCATTGACACAGGAAAAATTTCATTATATTCGACATTTTGACTTACAGAACAAGTCCTATGATATATAAATAATCATAGCATGTACTTAGGGACCTACTTGTAAAGATTCTATAGGGACTTGGGTGTAAACTTGCATAGTTAGTAGGATAAGTATTATAATATCCTACTAACCACTAGATTAGCATTAGAGGGAGGCTATCTATTATAAATAGTCCAATCCTCATAATTGTACAATCATGTTAGTCATGACATTGCAGAATTCAGTTGTGTGAGAACCATTGGAGTTCTCTTCTCTATCTCTCTTCTACTCTCTTCTTGATCTCTAAACTCTCTTCTTCTACTCTTTTCTAAACCTAAACATCTAATTGCATATCATTCCAGCAACTTACCATATCCAAATTTTGGTTATTTTTTTGAATAATCACCTAGCAAATTTGCCAAAAAAAGGAAAAGAACACCTAACAAAATATTCATTTTTGGACATAAATATAGATTATACATACCCTAGGTTGAGGATGCAGTGGACCCGAGCGAAAAATCCTCTGTATATCTGAGTAGCCAATGAGGCCAAACAAGTCCAATGCAAAATATAATTTCACTGTGCCCGGAATTTCCTCTTAAAGGTAGCAATGATTAGGCATTGTAGCGATGAATATGAAAGCCATGATGTTCAAAATAGGGTGCTTTCCGCATTCGTTGGTCAGAGGTTGAAGAAATACACACACACACACTAGCATCATCCAAATATTAATTAGCCACAACTCCAGTCCTATATAGGACAGAGTTGGAGATATTAAGAAACTAATTAAATATTTATATTTGACATTTTTTCTCCAAACTGTTTTGCCTAACTTATAAATTAAGAATACACAACATATCAACATATGATATAATTAAATAACTTATTTAGTTTCCTTAATCTCTAAAAAAAAAAAGCCACTATGTCTTATATTTAATACTGAGAGTGAATAAATAGGATACAACAGAGAGCCATAGACAGCGATCCTGATAGCAGTGAAGATGCAATGGCTCCTGGAGTTTGGGCGTTGCCCAATTGCTCGTCCTTTGCGACAAATTCCTCTAATTTCTGCAACAAGTTAGAATAAAGCGCAGGCATTCCTACAGCTTCCGAACTGTGGTTATTGTCCGAAGATGAATCATATATGTAGCCACATGAGTTGCAGCCGGTGGCAATAACAACAATTTGGTTAAGTTGACTGAGAAGTAAGATTGAATTCAAAAACGCAAGTACCTGTGGGCAAAACAATTTTCAAATAAGAATCAAAATGGTAATTTTATTTTCTGTCCACAAATTCTTTTGGCAGCAAAATTGAGGACTAGGGTTAATGAAGCGTGAACTTGGAAAACTTCTGTTACTAAGATAAAGATTATTACATGTGAAATGAACTCGGAAAATGGGAGAGAAAATGTGCTCCAAAAGAAGGGATTTGTGTCCAATGAGACCACCAGAAGGCTAACATCATCTGTAAAAGACACAGTCAAAGACAGAGATCAATGGTGGAACAGGTGAGAGCAACTATTGTGAATATGACAGAGTGTAAGGGAGGAACCTGCATAGAGCTTTGAAGGAGCCGAAGTCATAGCTGGCTGAGATGTGATGTGAGCGAGGAGGAAGCCCTTTAATAATATTTCAGTTGTTATATATTTAGCGGGAATTGGAGACGAAGATGGTGGGAATGTGGGGCTTTCATGTAACCTCCTTGTCCTAGGGATTTGGGACCGCTCTCTCTAATGGATGTTTTAGGTCCTGCAGATATAGGTCCAGCTTCTCTACAGCTTACCCTCTGTGGGCCCACACATACGCAGGGCCAGGACTGTAATGGTAAAGCCCACCGGAGGAGACCACCCAGTAATGCCCGACGACGAGGCTGGTCTGCGATGAAAAATGGAACACGGGAAGCAGGGGCTGAGTTAAATTAAAATGGGGTAGGAACGGACGGCGATATCTCTCGGAAGCAACAACCGCGGAGTCACGGACGGTGCAGATTTTCTTCTCAGCAGAATATAGCTACGTTGAGCTGGTTGTACGCGTATCAATGGCGTCTCAGCAGGACTTACCACATATAAGGGTTTCAGAGGGGAAACTGCTGAAGGCGGTAGGCGCAGGAGGACAACCGGCCGGTGATTTTCTCTCTCCCACGCCGCTACAGAGAGCTGGGTCCTCGAGCTAACCGCTTCGATTTGTGCTCGTCGGGGGAATCCGTATTTCCCTCTCCGCGCGGCTGTTTGTGCGATGAATTTAAGTTATGTTTGAGGGGAAAAAATACAATAAAAAATAGATTGTCACGTAAGCAAGCTGTCCTCCTCAAGCAATCTGGATAATTTTAAGTCAAACATTTGCTGGAATTGTACCAAAAAAATTAGTAGGTTGAAATTGCATTAAAAAAAATTTAAAATACCGATTTCACCTACAAATATATTTTGAGGGGGTTAGGCGCATCTTAACCCTTCTTTTAATTAGATAAACTAATTTTTGATAAAATAACTAGATATTAATGAAATGAAATTATAATCAGATCCAATTTACAAACTTTTACATTATGGCACAAGACCATAGGCGCCCCGCAATTTTTTAAACCATTATTTATACTATTTCTGTAAACTTGTTTCATTTTCAGAGCTGATGTACTGATCTCCGTACTGTTTGAAAATTCAATGTGTGTGTTAATTGTGAAATGAGATATTCTTCTTATCTTATTTCTCTTTTTTTCTCATTGGTTAAATCTGGACTATTAATTGAAAAAGTGAGAGAAAAGTAAAAGTAGTATTGTATTAATTGGATGGATGCGATTTAAAGATTATGAAAGATAATGAGAAAAGGATGGAGAGAAAAATCCGACCGTTAAACTGTTAAACACTTAAACTGTTGCTCCCTGCCCTTCTTGGCAGGGTAGATTCTATCCAATGACTCCAATCACTGAATCCACAATTTATGCCCATCCAAAAAAGGATGAGTATGGGATTCTTATCTTAAAAGGGTTTTTTTAAAATATATATATATATATATATATATATATATATATATATATATATATATATATTTTATATACTAAAAAATAATTAACATAAAATACTGAAAGTTGAAAAAAATATTTCAGAGATAGAGAAAAATATTTCAGAATACTAGTTTACAGGAAAAAAATATTACTAAATATAAAACTAGAAATTAATTAACTTGAGATTCTGGATGTAAAAAATATTTCAATGTGCAACGTACAATTTAATCTAAAAAATTAAAAATATAAAAAAAAAAATAGTCCACATCCAAAAATTAGAAGGATAGGTAACCCTGCATGAGCATATGGAATGTGAACCTACAATCTATAATGACATGATTTTGGAAGTAAGGGTGTGAGTTTTAGCGAAGCTATTTGTACCAACTCTACCACTACTACTACTAACATTTCTCAACATTCTCATATAAGCATTGTCAGAATTAAGGACACTTAATTTTTATAGATAATGGATCCTCTAAGATACAACATGCAGTAGGAGAGACTCACAAAGGAAGAAAAAATGTCCGAGCTATATACCATTTGGCAATAGATCCTCTTCCATTTCAGTAGAAGATTTCTCGAAGCATAAGATGACATCAGATTCGGCCAAGTAAGACTCACGAGACTTGGGGAAATTCAGGGTCACAGTCAGGTCTCCAGGTCTGGATCATGCCATAGAATTTCTCCGTTTGAAAGATCAAAGGTTGTCTAACATTGGGCAAAACTTAGAAAATAAATTAAATTGCCAGCTGTGATCAAGTTACCAAGAACAGCAGAACATTGATGATGGATTATTAACAGAATCACTAAACCTAGTTCATAGAAAGCTAAGTTGTCAATGAAATCTAAAAGCTCGTGGTTTTCAAGATCCTTGAATCAGTTACACGGCACAAATGAGCAGTAGTAACTACAATAAATAGCGGCACCGTGACCAACAATGGGCAAAACAAAACCCACCATGCCACAAAATTGAAGAGATTACAATGCTACAGAGATCAAAAACTTGACAAACAATAACATAAGCGCATATGTCAAAGTGAGCATAGGATTCATCAAGGAGCTCGCAGCAGAAGCACCAGACAGCAGGCCACTGGCTGGCCCATTTGCAGGGGTGAATCCAGTAACTGACCCGGTGGAAGGCACCACTGATGATTTGGGGTTCATTGGACCACCTGGAAGTGACTGAGGTGATGGTGATGGTGCAAAGTCTGAAATCTTGGTAACAGTTGTAGGTGGCGCTACGAGTGGGGGAAACTTCTGTGGCCCTGAAGAATTCATTTGAAACACGGTCAGAAAGCAAAGAATAAAAAAGCAACAGGAAGCATCCTTTTTTACATATGCTTTATGGCATCACTTTCATATGCATCATATCATCACACTATATAAAATCAAACCTAAGTTTCAACACAAGAGATGAGAGTTGAGCTGTGATGGAAATAACACATTGAAGACGCTCAACAGATGGACATAATCAATGTGCTCCTCTTGTTTACAAATTCATAAACATTCAACCTATTTTTCTTTTCAGAATTCAGATTCTTTGAAGTCTGTCGCTGCAAATCCTAATAATGCCAGTGTGGCACTGAATAGATCTACATAATGCTTTAAGTCACATGTTTTTGCCAAACCAGGCAGGCGAGAAGACTGTGGATTGAAGCTCAAAAACCTAATATACCAAAAGGAATGGAGGGAAATATAGGTGGAATACGAAGAATTTGATCATTCTCCTTCTTTCCTTTTCTTAACAAAATTCTTTCTCCTAGCATTCAAATCATTTAATAAGCGTGCCCCATGGACACAGCAGAGAAATAACGAACGCTCCACACTGCAAACAATTCATAGGCTTAACCCCACTAGGCTTTTAAGGAATGATTCAAACAAAACTTAGAGAGAAAAGCGTTAGCAGCATGCCAGTGAACTGCAAGGCCATAAAGCCAGGGGAGATAGCATTACATCCCTAACATGTATTTAGATTTCAGAATCAACATATATAAAGTATGAACTATGAACAACCAGTAGACTCTAACCTGGGCATCGAGGCTGAAGAGAAGTGGACAACCTGCACGGTGGCATAGAGCATTGAATAAGATCAAAATTCACGAGTAAATTAAGCCAAAGAGAGAACTTTTGAATGACTCAGTACAAAGAACTGGTATGTACAGATTAAACATACGTTGTCGCTATAGTGCCATTAACAAAACCATCATAATCGCAAGAAGTAACATTGCAGCCAGCACTACTTTGTTGTGCTGTAAGATTCCCAACCATAAGGTTGCTGTTTTTACATTGCATGCTGGAACAAGAAACGGCCAGAGAAGCAGGCATACAGTACAAACTGTAGAGACAAGTAAACCCAAGGTTAGCAAGTATGGCAACAGACTTTCCTCCCTAGAAAACTAGAAATAATAAAGGATCCGCCCTTTATAATTGGAGAAAGAATAGAAGGAATGGAAAGGAAAGGTAGCTTAGTACTTTAGATTTTGTGGTCCGCAACTACACTGCATACAGTGGCTCGCTGTAATCGAATAACTTCCATTGGGGACAAGCAAACCATAATCAGCGGAATAATTTGGAAAATTTGATGCGCAAGCTGTGAAATGAGAAACATAATAAGCGGTTAAAAAACACAAATTTCGTTAAAAGACACTAGACATTGAAGCAATAATAACATCAACAAAATTGTCAATACTCGAGCTGGTTGTCACTATATTTCTCAATCAAAAAGCGATATCACAATACGAAAGCGACATTAGTATGAGCAAAAATTAATAACAATGCTGTCATACCAAGACAAAATGAGTAAGCTTGATCAAGAAAACCCATTAAGAGTTCACAGAAATGACAAAAATTCATTCATTACCCGGGATAGGAATCGCAAGAATATCGCCATCGCCGATAGCCGTACTCCCCAAGGCGTTAACATCCATCAAATCGGTAAGAGTAGTGGAATACCTGGCAGCAATCGCAGCTAAAGTGTCGATAGGCTGCACCACGTACGACAGGTAAATTGCAGGCAAAGAGTTATCGGTCCCATTGAAGCAAGTGCATGGAAGAGGCACCACGAGGCTCTGACCCACATCCAGTACTGAAGGGTCGGTTATGGAGTTTGCCTCCGTAAGCTGGTCAGCAGAAACCAGACCGCCATATATAGAGTCTGCAATCGATAAAAGAGTATCAGAGGGCCGAGTTCTGTAATGGGTCGACACCGATTTACGAATTCCGTCAACGCAGGAACAGTTAATGGGGATTTTAAGGACGAGCTGTGAGGGAAGAATATGGTGCTCTACGTCAGGGTACGAAATGTCGATGGCATTGGCGGCGAGAAGAGCAATGGGGTCGATTTGAAAGAGGGAAGCCACCTCAGAGACCTTTAGGTCAGTGTACACAGTGTAGCCGAGAAGTGCATTACAAGAATCGGAGTTTGAGCAAGGCTCGATTGTAGATTTGGAGCTCACGAGAGCAACTTTGATGAAGACCTGTAAAAGTAACAAAAGGAAAGGGCTTCCCAAAATGGGCTTCTGAAGCGGCATTGTGGCTATAGCTTTTACTGCCAGGTCCAATCCTTAGGAATAAGCTGAAAATAAGAAACTCTGTTTGCAGAGTCGAATATCGTTGGAAGAGGCTAAATGAAGCTTCTCTTCACTCACGCAATAATGAGCTTGCTTGCGACCTCAAAAAGGAACTAGTGGGTCCTGAACCCACTAATAGTGGTGAGGGGTATTCCTAAGAAGAGGAGGTTAGATATGGCGAGAGAAGTATAAGGAGGTGGAGTCTGAACATAAACAACGGGATTCTCTACTTGTTGAAGGACACGTCGAGGGAAGGGTTTTAGCCAAGGGTTTGTTCAGACCCCAGCCGAGAAGTCGAAGCCAAGGGGAGGTTAGAGGGAAAAAGAAAAGTTTGAAGCGAAGGTGGCAGCATTGAGCAGAAGCGGTATAAAAGTAGATTATCGATCTTGGAGTTTCCTAACATCAGTGCCTTGCTGGATGGTTTGTCCTTGTGTCCTGTTTTCACTATTTTTTTAAAAAAAATACTGTGTACTATATAATATCCATATGTGCCTGAAATGCGGGTATTTTTTTTAAAATATGGGACCAATGGTCTAGATAGGGTTCGAACCCTGATTATAAAGGCTGGATAACTAGCGTCATACCACTGCACTAGCGTTTGGTAAATGCGGCCATTTTGGGTGATGTGAAATAGCTATTACATTGTGGGCACGGCCCAACCCAATACACATGAGAAGGCATTCCCCGCTAACACTGATTCATTCCTCTCTTGCTCTCTAATGGTGCAGTCTAATTACCCGCGCAAGTCTATTCATGTATGTATGGTGTTGCTGCTTATGCTTGTTATAACCTAGCCTCATACCCATGCCTGAAAATGATAAGGGATTATAATGTCCCAGTCTCGGACTAAGACTTTCAAAAACTGTGCCAGCCTTAGCTTGTCAATGCTCCTGATATTGGTTGAATCAATCGAACCCTCATGAGTAGACAAAGAAACCAAAGGCTAAGAAAACTTTGAGAGAAAGATACTCTTGAATGAGAATTGTTTGAATTACTTTCAATAATTTAAAAATGAGGAGAACACCTCTATTTATAACCTATCACCTTCTCAATGAACAATTATAATCTAAAACATAATATAGTTGAAAATGATTCTCCATGACCTTCTCCAAAAATATATAGACGTTTATATCTTACATAAGAGTCTCTAAAATTCTTTATACAATTCTACTTATATGTACACATATCTACAAAAATGTGAGAGTTTTTAGATTAAAGTCTACACCTCCGTAAAGAGTGTCTTGCACACCGAATATCCAGTTTTCCTTACAGTGCGTGACACTCTGCCCCACCTAATCCAGTGACGTTCTCATCATGACTCACCTCTATAGCAATGTAGGTGGTATTCAAATTGCCAAAGATCCTATTGAGTTTCCCACATGGCTTCACTCTCTAGTAACCACTTCTATTTGATTAAGTATCGGGTACTTAGTGTACTCCCTACCTTTGTACCACTCGATCGACTAGCACTTGATCTACCTTTCGATCACATGACTTTGTCATGGTTGGAGGCACACTCATCAAGATGGCTCAATCAGGATCACCCACATCTTCGTGAAAACGACTTGAGCATGCTAACATGGAAGGCGAGATGAATCTTTAAGTTTGGGGGTAGATCTAGTTTGTAGGAAACTTTTCCTATTGTTCCCACGATCTTATATGAGCCTTCATACCTGTGGATGTAGATGAGGCCCTTGTGTACCTTATGGAATACTTTGAATTGTTGAGGAAGAAGCTTCACCATAACCATGTCTCTTACTTAGTACTTCGAGGCCCGCCTCTTCTTATTTGCAAATTTGTTCATTCTCTTAGTTGCCTTGACAAGGAAGGATCTTGTCATCTCAACTTGTCCATGCCAGGATTTGATCATATGGTAGGCTCTTGGACTCTTGCTCTTGTAGGTGGTGGCAAGGACATTAACCAAAGCTCTAATATCACATTATCAAGGCCTCAGACTAAACCTCCCAAAAACTGTGTCAGCCTTAACTTAATCACTCCTTCTTATCTTAGCTAAGTTAGCCAAACCCTCAAGCTTTGATATCACGTTGTCACGGTCTCAAACTATACCTCCGAAAAACCATGCCCACCTTAGCTTGATCACTCCTCCTGATATTGGCTAAGTCAGTCGAACCCTCAAGAACAGGCGAAGAAACCAAATGCTAAGAGAACTTTAAGAGAGATGCTCTTGAATGATAATTGCTTTTGATGATTTACAGATGAGGAGAATACTCTTATTTATAATCTATTATTTCCTCAATGAATAGTCAAGATCTAAAACATCCAACAGATAAGAATGGTAATCCATAATCTTATTCTAAAATATATAGATATTTATGTCTTACACACGAGTCTCTAGAGTTTCTTGCACAATTCTATATACATGTACATATATCTATAACATTGTGAAAGTTTCAAGACTAAAGTCTGAACCTTCATAAGAGTGTCTCGTACACCAAATATCCAGCGTTTCTTGCCATGCATGATAATAAACTCTCGTTGTAGCCATACTCTAGTCTAATTTGTTTTATAATCACAAAAAAAAAAAAAAATTCTTAGCACCCCTAATTTACAAATCGAATGGCCAACAAATGTGGAAGACATTAATGAAAAGCATATGGAAATATGGAGTGAGGTTTATAATTAACGGTAACTAGTGTTTTTTATGAGTAATGTCTGTTTTTGGCTAAATCTTTTTTATTTTTTGGGCGACAAACGAAATCTGCCAAAGAGGGACGCCGATGTTTCTCATCAAGACCATCCAATCCAACTTTTGCTGTTCAATTTTCTTCTGCCCTTCACGCCCCTCTCAGCATGCCTCTACCTCCAAACAGTAACCACAAATTTCACTCACAACTCTATTACCCATCGTGTGAATTATTATACTTTTTCTTAAAGCATATGTAGAACACAACACAACACGAGAGCCTCTTATTTTATCTGGTTTGTTTTTTAATTACTAGTGGGGAAACACAGTCCCTGAGCCCCACGCCAGGAATGAGACAATGTTTCGTCTTCTAGCTTGCAATCAAAACCGCTTGTACGTACTTGTCGTTATATGTTCATTGTCCATTTCATTTATCTTGATGGTCCTTTTCTTGTTCTTTCCAATAATCCCACCAATCTGCTTCTCATTGTGCCCTTTTAAAGTGCCATTTCACATTCATAGTTCAGATCAGTTCCCATTTAAGAGCACTGTACCTGCATCATGCTCCCTCTCCATTACGTGCATGTAATTATCAACTATTCATTTACCTAATCCAATGTAAATAAAACAGTTCATTTTAATTCTCTCTCCTGCTCATATTATATAGATTTTACTCCAAGGCCCTGTTTGTTACAGGGAAGATGGGCATGTTCCATCCAAAAAAGCATGTTTGGTAGAGTTATCTTCCATGGAGTTGCATTCCATCGAGGTCCAACTTTCCAACGGCCGTACAAAATTGCTTTTCCGTACGAAATTGGAGGGAACGTTGCCAAGTTTCCGAGAGGATGAAATTTTGGGACCAAAAAGACCCTGGAAGACGCTTTCGGTGAAGAAGCTCGGAACTGTCGAAACAGGAGTTGGACTGCTGAAGAAGCTGCAATTAGCTAACATGGACGGAGATCCGACTTGTTGTTGAAACTTTCAGATCATTCTCGGAGGGATCTAGTTGCTCCTGCGTGTCAATTCATATTTTTTCGCGTACAGAAAGGTTGTGGTGATGAGAGGGAGCTGCTGGTGGTTGAAGTTTAATCGTTGGGCAAAATAGAGGTTTCGGCTGCTCTTGCTCGTAATTTTGGTGTACTAGTTTTGCTAACAGACTTACATTTAAGTATTACCGTACTGGTTTTGGTTTTTGTGTTGTGATATGAGTTTGAACTAGGCTATTTGGTTCGAATATAATATATGGGCATTGTGAGAATTTCACCCCATTTTCCTATTTAACCAACACTCAATTCTTTCTACCAAACATTTTATCTTCCTTCAACTTACCTTCCTTTCTCTGGTATACCAAACAGTTCAACTTTTAAAATTCCCTCCTAATCTTCCTTTCTTTTCCTTTCCTTCCTCAAATATTACAAACAGGGCCTAAGAAGGCAAATATTTTTTCAAGGATTCCTCGACAGTGATGCATTTGACGAGGCATCAGTGAATGAGAGTTAAACAGCCATTATCATATTTTGCCTGGGTTCGTCTTTTCTCATGAAAATCGTTGGCCTCAATATTTTATTGCCTGAGTTATTCCCTCGGATCTTCCTCGGTATGAAAGACAAATTCGGTAAAGCAAAAGCAAACGATAAATATTACGAGGAGAGATGATGAGAGGGATAAATCTGGGGTCAGGGGAAATCTAATAATTTTCTGAATCTCTTCATTATTATATTTTACGCTGGTCTATTTTATACATTTCTCCAGAATCTCTCCATGCCATGCCAAGCTCCAACTATGTCTCATTAATGACCTCCAATTCCAATCAGCTCAGATCTCTATGACAATATTAATTCTTTTTATTTAGGTGGTGAGATGAACCCACTTCAGCTTCCTGCTGGGATCTGAAGTCGTAATATTTATTGTTTCCAACCTGATCTTTTATCAAGATTAATGAACCAATACTTTCCAACTTGATGTTTTGGTAAGATCACTTTACTGGTTTAAAGCTGCCACGACGTGCATATACCATTTTCACACCATTCTACATTTATAGATATATGCAAAGGCAGTTCAGGGGGGTCCCCTGCACAGGTCACATAATTGGGCCCTTTTCAAAAAACGAACTACTTTATATGAAGCATTTATGAAAGCAACTAACTCATCATTTGTGATGGGTAATTTTGTTTTTAATATTACTAACTAATATTGCCAGTTTTCAGATTCTACTAATGATGACAAAAAGACTCAGTTCTTAATTAGACAAAAGATATCGTACCAAAGATCTCCAACCTCATCATCAACGGTTTTTTTTACCATTAACTATAATATCCTCGTCATGAAAAATATTTTATCACAAGATACTAACATATCTGCTGCGAACCAATTTTAATAATTGCACTAGTTTCCCCCCCCAAAGATGCTAACTTTTGCCGCGTTAGGCCAGAGATTCCGTGATAGTTGACACTTTAGAACTGCGCAGAGATCGCTTCAGCCTCCTGCCTCCAACCCTCCACTGCAAACCCCTTCATCTCTCTCGCTCCCTATCTCTCTTGTTTCTCGATCGTGGTGAGAAACGTGGTGAGAAACAGGGGTGGTGGTGGTTTTCGCGAGAGATAATATAATGGCGAGTTCAGGATCGTTCTTGAAACAGGTGAGTGCGAAGGAGGCTTGGAAATCGACGTCGAACAGATGGAGTGCCCGGAAAAACAAGCATGGCGGAGGCAATGCAGGGATGAGCGTGGAGGCGAGCCTGAATCAACTATGTGGAAGCGATGGTAATAATACGGCGGCGGCGAGAAAGAGAGTGATGGTGGTGGTTGATCACTCGTCGGATTCCAAACATGCACTCATTTGGGCACTCACCCATGTTGCTAATAAGGCTGATTTGCTTTCTCTGCTTCACGTCGTCCCTCCACACACACCTTCTCATACTTCTTATTCCACCCATCTCCTCAATTATCTTCGCTCTATCTGTAAAGATTGTAGACCTGAGGTATGTTTGTTTCAATTTGGCTGCTCTGGCTCTTTTTTTGTAATCACTCTTCTCTTCGAATCTTGAGGGCATGTGAGAAGGAAGAGAGGCCGGGAATGGTTATTGTGTTGGTTAGATAGATCTAGATTCTAGTTGTTCTATGGTAATTCAATGATACTGGATACAGAAAGAAGCTAGAGTTCCCTTTCTGATAATATTTATTTCTTATGACAAAAATAAATTTTCCCACCTTTTCTTCATAATTAGTCCCTTCTCTTTACGTTTACTTTCCAGAGGGAATCCATGGGAATTGTACAGCTGCATCAACTATTTCTTTTCAAGTTGTCCTCTTTGTCCCCTGGTTCCCTACCCCATTCATCCCCCTTCTCAGTGAAGTTAAAAAAGAAAAGGAAGAAGAAGAAGGTCCTCTGCTTTTCATAGTTTGTTAATGGGATCTTATGTTTGTTATGTGTGTGTGTGACATAGGTGGAAGTGGAGGCACTCGTAGTTGAAGGACCAAGACTGATCACAGTGACGAGCCAGGTGGACAAGCTGGAGGTGTCGGTCTTAGTGCTGGGTCAGAAGAAACCGTCTCTTCTGTTCAACTGGTTAGACTTCGGTCCTGCATCCTCTCTTCTAATTTTCAGCCCTAAAGTAACCTTTTTAAACTAATAATTAATCGTATTTGTGCAAACAATCTTGTTTTTAATGTTCCCTTTTTTTTTTTTGGGGTAGCAGCTTGTGTGGAAACAGCAGCGCAGAGGAGTTTGTGGAACGTTGCATCCACCATGTAGAGTGTTTGACAATAGGAGTGAGGAAGCGAAGCCAAGGCACGAATGGGTACCTAATCAGTACAAAGTGGCAGAAGAACTTTTGGCTTCTAGCTTAGAACTTGTTTAGTTGCCCTTAGTTGCCACTCACCACATCACAAGGCACACATGAGAAGGTTAACTTAATGTATATCTCATTTGTACCACTCAGTAACTATTAACATCTTCCCTAGTTCCTTGAACTAATGAAGTTAATTGTTGGGGGTAGTCCCTGGTTCTGAACTGCCTCCAAGTTTCTGGGAACATTCTTGAACTAATATTTATGTATGGAATCATCGACATATCTATCAATACGAACATAAGGGCAGTAGGAATTAATATTGTTCATGAGTTATGAAAGTTTTGATTTATCTTAAACTTTGTGAATAAATAATGCCTACCCTACCCTACTTTTTTTTTATATCATCGTTGGTAATCGGTTTAAGTTATGGTTGTCTCTTCTAATTCAAGTGTATAATTTGAGATTTGAACTTAAAATCCTTTACATCACTAAACCAACTCTATATTAATAATACCCTACTCTATGTAATACTATACTATAGTTTTTTTTTACAAAGTTGCTTTCTACATGTTTTAAATTGATGAAGAAAAATTTTGAACTATATTAACTCTGCCTTGAAGTTCAATGATTTTTAAATTTGACTTATATTTAATATACATCATGCCATATGAAAACAAAATCAATGCAGTAATAAATAAAGGTAAAATTGTATCATCATATAAAAAATTTATAAATTCTATTTGCCTCTCTCTTCTCAGATCTGCTTAAAAGCTCAGCTTTAAGAAAATTATGTTTTTTTGTTCTCAGTAATTTTTCAGTGAAAGCACCAAGATTTTTTTTTTTGGTAAAAAAAAGTTTTGGAAGGGTTCGACATCAGTCCCCTACCAAGGTCAGGGCACGGCCCCTGGCTCTATGAGCACTTAGAGGGGACTTACGAGATCGCCTACCAAAGGAGTCCCAGCGACGGTAGAGGGGATCGAACCCACGACCCAAAGGCCTAGTCCTGAAAATCCTTTACCATCTGTGCCAACTCTCATTGGTCAGCACCAGGATTTTAGTTCTCAATATTTTTTTTTATACAGAACCCAAAGGCCTAGTCCTGAATCCTTTACCATCTGTGCCAACTCTCATTGGCCAGCACTGGGATTTTAGTTCTCAATATTTTTTTTTTTGATACAGAAAAGTTTTGGAGGGGTTCGACACCAGTCCTCTACCAAGGCCAGAACTCTATGAGCACTTACTGGGAACTTACGAGATCGCCTACCAAAGCACTTACTGGGGACTTACGAGATCGCCTACCAAACACCAGTCCTCTACCAAGGCCAGGACTCTATGAACACTTACTGGGGACTTACGAGATCGCCTACCAAAGCACTTACTGGGGACTTACGAGATCGCCTACCAAAAGAGTCCCAGTGACGACAGAGGGGATCGAACCCATGACCCAAAGGCCTAGTCCTGAATCCCTTACCATCTGTGACTACTCTCATTAGCTATAACTAATACTCAATAATTAATTACAAGCGTATCAATCCAAAGAGGCCCATATCCACTAGCTTCAAAAAACAAAAAAGTACAATCGTCATCGAGGTTCGTGTTAATTTTTGAATTTTCTATTCTGCAAGTTCCTGACCGCCAAAAATAGCCCAAATAGAGGCGCGTAAAAATCACGTAATGCAAGGAGGCGGGAGACTTCAGCACTCGAAAACAAAACAAAAGCATAAACAGCGCTTCTCTTTCTTTCGTCGATTTTCACATGCTTCACACTCACGCTGATCCCAAATTATCCGATTTTGGTTAACTGCTCGTTGCCGCTTCCATGGATGCGTCCGCGCTGCAACTCATCTCCGAAGTCGGAGCTCGTCTCAGCCAGCGAAGTCGTCCTATCAAGGATTTCATTGTCAAATCCCTGCGAGTAAGCGTTACCTCCCTCCCTCTCTCCGCTCCTTTTCAGGTTCTGTTTTCAGCAACTGGACCATCTCATGACAACTTTCTGCCTTTTTAAAAGCTTCACTAATATGGCTCACGTTGTCGAACTAGTATGAAAGTGTTTTTAGTTTTATTTTTTGTGTGAATACTAACTGTAGATATTGATGAATTTAGAGAAGGAAGGCAGCTTGCAGCCTGTAGTATTTTTTAACGAGCAATTAAGTTAATTGGGTTAAAAAATAAACGTGCTGTTTGTGTTTCACTACTTTCCTCCAGTTTCTCTGCGTGCCGGATTGCGCCCGCTCATTTGAGATTTCATAGTAGGCTTTACAAGTTGGACCTATACATTTACGCTCCATGCTTTTCATAGAAAGTGGGAAGTGAATCCCTGTGGGGACTCTAATTTTCAGGCCCCCTAATTCGTCGAAGTAGAACACCTATTGGGATGAATATAAGTATATAACTGTGTCTTTATTCCCTTTCCATTTAGCCCATTTGCGTTGTGTTTTGTCGTTCATCATGTTTTCTCTGCATCCTGCCCATGGCCAAAGAGCGCGACCATTTGATGTAATGTTGGTTCTCTTGCATCTGCCGTCTCCACATGATACCAAAGGAATGGGTTGGATTTCAGTCTCAGTTCGCAAGTGATTATAATTAATCGAGTGATTTGCAACTTGTTGATGTTGTCTGGCTCTCTCTGGGGAGTGGGGGCTGGAGAGGTGCATATTTCTACATTTAAGTTGTGCTGTTCATAGTCATTTCAGACACTTGAATAGTTTGCTGCAATTCTGTTGTTTTGACTTATCATTTGCTTCAAGGTTATCTGTTTTAAGTTCATTCACTTAATCCTGTAACTGTCAATCTAATATTCTGGGATGCTAACTGTGATCATATTATCATTGACTCTTCTGCAGCAAGCTGTAAGTGCTTTGTCTCAGTTAAAACAGTTATCCCTTATTGACACCTCTAATGAAGCACAAGCTAATAATGAGGAGGAAGCTCTCGGAAAGCAAGAAGCTGCCCAAAATCGAGTAGCTTCCTTAAAGACCCTGGAGCATGTGATCGCTAGGGATCTGCTTCAACATGCAGATAAAGATGTCAGACTTCTAGTTGCTATATGTGTCGCCGAAATTTTTAGGGTCAGGGCACCAGAACCTCCTTTTGAGGACAAAGATTTAAAGGTATACATCATACACAACATAACTGGAAGTTTTTTTTAGCTTGCCTGTACTATGTCCACTTTTATGCTAATTTAAGAGACATACTTTTAATTCAGGGCGTATTTAAACTTATCGTTGGTACGTTTGCGGATCTAGCTGATACCTCGAGTCCATTCTTTTCAAAGAGGGTGAAGATACTGGAAACTGTGGCTCAGTTAAAATGCTGTTTGATAATGCTGGATATTGACTCTGAAGATTTGGTTATCGAGATGTTCAAAATTTTCTTCTCTGTTGTAAGGTCAACAACTCCCCCCTCTTCTGTTGCAAAAAAGGTTTTCCTTTGTTTTTGTGATTGTTATTCGATTGGACATATTCATTAGTCCTGTGGTTTAACTACTTAATACTTATATTATCTCATAAGGACTTTAAAGAAGTCTCAGTTTATGTATTTGAAAATGCACCTATATGATGATTTTTTATAACTAAAACCTTTGGCAAGTCCAGTAACCATTCTGAGGGAAGTATGACGTATGGCCTAAGGGTAAATTACAGCTATTTGGCAACTACGCTTCGCTTATTCAAGTTTCATCTAGGGCTTAAAAGGAATTTGAATTATGCTTATCTCAAAAAGGCATTTCTCCGTAAGTGGGCTCTACTTACTTTTGCACCTTTCAAGGGCCTCTTTTTCCATCTATTTTCAATCCTGTCTTGTCATTGTATGTAAGAAATATGCTTGTGTTGTAATATCTTTAGGTTATGTTGTATTGATTCCCACAGAAATATAAACCTCTAAAATTATGTGACATTCATAATAGGTTTGACTATTTTAAGTTTTCATTCATTTCTTTGTATGTTTTCCATTAGCCCTAATCATGTTAATAAGTGATAGACTTAGACAGCAGTTTTTTGAGGCAATGTATTACTTGATTGTTGTTGTTACTTTTGGTTGAGTAGCCAGCCCCTATTTTTTCAGTATCATTTTTATTGGCAATAATGACACGGGACGTTTAATCTCTTCCCCCCCCCCCCCCCCCCGGTTTTTTTTCAGAGATGACCACCATGCAAGTTTGACCAATGCTATATCTTCTATAATGATAGATATATTAAACGCAGGAGCTTCTCTGAAACTCTTGGAAGTGATATTACAAAATCTTATAAAGGGCAGAAAAGTAAGGCCTCTTTTTTTCCCCGATGTGCTTATATATATAATTATTTTTTATTTACTTTTGACCGTCGTATACAGACGTTGAGGTTAGATGTCTCATAATTTTTTTTGCAATGTAAAATTATATTTTTTCCCCTTATGTGCTGTCAAGAATATTGATGATTATTCATACTCAAAGTCTCAAAGTAAATGGGATGCATCGTTTTTCTGGTCAATTTGCGTGATGCATGTCATTTATATTTGCTTTAGAGTTATAGCATATTGGATTGAACAGGTTGCAAACATCTTGAGCGTAGAAGAGGGTTGGAATCTGATGTTTACTGTGCATCTTTGTTAATTTATCTACAAAATTAGTTTTACGTCATCAATGGGAATTCTTCTGCGAAGCAAGTACATTTATTTTTCAGTCTAAGTGACAAAGATGAGTGCAGAAATTCAATAGTTTGACACTTCAATTGTTCTGTCTGGTCACTACAACAGTGCCCCTACATATATAGCGGCCATATCATTCATCTAACTATACTCTCTCTAACTCTTCATAACTAGATACGGTAACTAAACTAACTCAGCTGCCTCTCTACACTCCCCCTCAAGTTGGGCCCATACGAATCCACGGTCTCCAACTTGCTTATTAAATGATAGGGTTACCGTCTCCCTAGTGCTTTTGTCAGGATATTAGCTCGTTGCTCTTTCATTCGAACATCATGTCAGCAAAAGAGGCAAGCTTCCGTGGGTTTATCAAGCAGCGATTTCTATTTAATCTACCTCATGCAAACTAATCCTGGGCCTGGCCTCTCACTTGTATGTGACAATTTTTGATGATTACCCTCAAAATTTCCTTTCACTAATAAGCATCTATACATCCATGTATCAACATTTCACATAAATTTATAGGAAGTTGCACTATGTATAGTCACAGTAGGATAAGGCTTGTTGTTGTTGTTGCACCATTCATAAGTCATAGTGCAGTTTACCTTAGACTTTGTGCGAAGCATGGGCGAACAGTCTAGTTGCTTGTGATACCTGCAAGAATTGAATACTGAACGAAGTAAAATTGTTGAAGTGCTTATTCTACGTAGAGGTTTGATCAAGATAGATTCATTAATTTTACGTTTATTATTTGGAATAATACTGGTATGTGTGTTTTTCTATCGAAGAAAACTGTACTGGCTTAAAAGTTCCACTTAGCTGTTTCTGAATGAATTGCAGGATGCAACCTGTGCTGCTTCTCAACTAGCTGCATCAATCATCAGTTGTGCAGATGAGAAAGAGCTGAAGCCCCTTGTTTGTTGGTTTTTAACTTCTTGTATAAATGACAGGAATGCTGTAAACTCTGGGCTGAAAGAATCTTACCATGAAATTATATTTAAAATATTCCAATGTGCTCCTGAGATGCTTCTTGCTGTCATCCCAAGCTTGATTGGAGAGTTATTGGTACATTTTCTTTCTCCTTTATAGATTGAAATTGATATTTTCTTTTAGGAATATATCTCTTCTCAAATTTGTTAAATTTGAGATCCTGTTCACAGGCTGATCAGGTTGATGTTCGGATAAAAGCTGTAAATTTGGTTGGCAAGCTTTTTACACTTCCGGAACATCATGCTGCTCAGAAATATCATGATCTTTTTATGGAATTTTTGAATAGATTTTCTGATAAGTCTGTGGACGTTAGAATTAGTGCCTTGCAATGTGCTAAAGCTATTTATGTGGCAAATACATCAGGGAGAGAATTTCATCAAATTATCCGTAAGCTTCTCAGCACTTGTTGTCATTGGGATAATTCTATTATTTTTAGTATGCTGCTTGCGTCCTGATTCACAATCCCTCATGATTTCTTGCAAGTGACTCATGGCATCCTCTAAATTGAGCAGGTGCTATTGAAGATCGATTACTAGACTTTGATGACAGGGTAAGAATGCAGGCAATTCTTGTTGCCTGTGATCTTTCCAAGTCAAACCTACAACTCGCACCATCCAAACTAATATCTCAAGTCACTGAAAGAATTCGGGATAAAAAGGCACGTGCTTTTGGTGCTTTTGCCTACTGTGGGACACTAAAATTCTTGTGATTTAAAATATCTTTCTTCTAAGATATCCCTTCTCTTCTTTCTCTTGATATGTTTTTTCTAATCTTTTCAGATATCTGTCAGAAAGAGGGCCTTGCAAAAGCTTATGGAAGTATATCAAGATTACTGCAAGAAGTGCTGTGAAGGCAGCATGACAGCTTGTGATCACTTTGAGGAGATTCCATGTAAAATTTTGATGCTTTGCTTTGATAAAGATTGTAAGGAGTTCAGGTCAGGTCATCTACTCTGTATAGCTTGTTGAAGCAAAGCAAGAGTTCTTTCTAAGATATAAGACTTAGTAATATTTAATTTATGTTAAAAAAATTATTTCAGTTCACACAACATGGAATTAGTTCTTGCCGATGATTTATTTCCAGAGCATCTCTCCATTGAGGAAAGGACAAATCACTGGATACACATATTTTCTCTATTCAGTCCTCTTCATGAAAAGGCATTACATACTATTTTATCTCAGAAGAAAAGGTAGTGGTATTGAAAAGCTAAAAATATGAAAGGAAATTAGCGGATTATTTATTACAAATCATTCCTGTTTTCAGGTTGCAAAATGAGGTTAAAAACTATATGGCTTTGCGGAAGCAACTGAAGGTACCAAAATTGAGTTTTTTTTTTTAATCATAACTTGGTGAAGCCTTTTCATCAACTTAGCAATATATAAGATGATGAAGTCTTTTCAGTGTTTAGATTCTATGTATGCCGTTTTCTGTTTCTTGAACAACTATGCACTGTTTTAAAGTTGGCCTTTGATGAAAATAAGAACTGATACACAGTAAACATTAAGATTTAAGAATGCTATCTGGTTTCCCATGGAAGCTTCTAGGTGATTGTTGAAGCTGGACAGAAACTGTGGGTGGAAGTTGAAATGCATAACTCAGTGGCTTAAAATGTTTGATGTATTGCATGTGCTTCTGAGTCCAATGTTAGGGCCAGTTTCTTCATAAAAACAAAAAAAGGCAGTGTGCTAAGATTCTTTCTTTCTGAAAAAAAAAAATCATTATCTTGTTTACTTGATTTCTTTTGATGATTCGGTAATTTTCCTAAATTTTGAAGATGCTTTTAGATTCTTTTGTTCTCGGTTTTTCCTCCACATTGCTGTCCTTTTATTTTGTTTTACTTGTACACCCCCCCCCCCCCCAAAAAAAAAAAAAGCAAAACAAACACCCCCCACAAACACATTTTCCTCTTTGGTGGCATTATTTTCTTCACAAACTTCTTACCCATCAAAGAAGGGAGTTTCTTTGTGCATGCTGCGTAACCTCCTACTTATTTTTGAAAATGATAATATATCTGTACAAACTAGTTTGGTTTTCGCAAGTTGCAAATGTTATCTTTGTGCTTTCCGACCATGATTTGATAGTTGGGAAATAATGGAGTTTATATTTGCTTTTCAGGAAAATTGGTCTGAAGATTTACAGACAGCTACAGCAAACATGTTCATAAAAATTGCCTCATTTTTTCCAGATCCTCCTAAAGCGGAAGAGTGGTTACTTAAAGTAAACCAGCTTAAAGATAATAATCTATTTAACTCACTCGAACAATTGTTGGAGGAGCAGACTTTTACAACCAGAAAAATCATCCAAGTATGTTTTTTCCCTTTCTTTTTTGTTGGGGGAGTGGGGGTAGCGGTGTTCAGTATCACGTATTAACCATTTTGGCTTTATTCGAACCTGTCCCCTTGTGTGATGAAGTGTGCACCATGCACTATTCTGTTCCTCATTCGTGTCACACGGCCTATAATTCTTCCATAATTTGGGAGGCAGATAAATGACTTTGTCTAAGATTTTTTGTTTTTTTAATAAAATTTATGCTGATCTGGAAATGTAGCCATCTACTGAGGCGGGAAAATCAACGCAGTTAAATAATTCATGTAGCAAGATGGGTTACTCATTATAGATCGGACCTGGATTGTCTCAGTAGCTTTTTTTTTCAGAATCTTTCACTATCTGATCACAACCGTTGGGGGAGAGAGATAAAGAGATGTTCAAAATAATCTGCTCCATTGTGATCAGATACTGAGAGATTCTGAGAAAAAAAAGCTTCTGAGATAATCTGCTTCCATTATAGATCAGGCGTCTCGTAACTACTTCGATGTTATTGAAAGTGGTTTAGGCATGTGCTGCATGAACTTTGACTTTACATTATATACTCTTAACACTACGAGAAACTAATGGATGTATATGATAGTTCACTTTTAAGATACGTAACTCTTTCCGATGAGGAAATCTGACGTGGGGTTTTGATGTTATTCTTAAGATCTTTCATATTTATCGTATAGTAAGGGACGCAACTCATCTCTGTATGCTTGTCCATTGTTTCTGATTTTATGTGACCCCTATTTTGTTTTCTCTCAGGATAAGCTTATGAAAATGGTTGGGGAGAGCAATCCATATTTTGAGTTTCTACGCTCACTCTTCTCTAAATGTTCGTACAACATTTTCAGCTCAGAGCACGTACATTACATTTTAGATTATCTTTCCAATTCCACAGTCGGAAGCAAGCGATTGAAGGATTCTTCTATAAAGCTTCTCCTGGTAACAGATCTTGCTTCTCAATGGATATTTATGGTGCATTGTTCTTGGTATTTCTTTTCTGGTGCGAGGATCCTTTTGACTTCAACGCCCAAAAGAAAAGTAGGCACTATACAATTTATAATGCTCGCTCAACACCAAATTTGATGCATCTGTTTTTAAAGATTAATCATTACGAGATGAATTACGAGATGGTACTTTTGACCATCTGTTTGTCGAGGCCTTTATTAAAAAAAAAACTAATCAAGGGAAGGTCCACGAATGGTTTTGAGAATATATATACATATATCAACTCTTATCATTGTCGAATCTTCGCTGTTAAAATAATAGCACTGAAAACGAGAAAGTTTTTCACCTTTAAATATAAGGGTTGAGGGCATTCTGGATGTTAATTGTTAATATGACTTATTATTTGTATTTTGTAGTATGCCTTTGTTGAGAACTCGACCAAACTATGCTACTCACGTCATTTCATAATATAGCTTGATGTGGATTCCATCTGATAAATCATTCTGTCAATTTACTTCAACTAGGCCATTGCGAGAACTTTTCCTGCAATCCTGAAAGACTCCGAAAAGCAGTTCCAAATGCTGTTGGAGCAGAAGAGCGAAGTTAGTGATAAGCTGATTGAGGTTTTAGCAAAAGCCGGCTCTCACATTTCGATCAAACTCAGGTCACCTCCACTGCTTTTTTGTTCGTATAGATGTCAGACCCATGTTTCTGGCAGGCATCATAAAATCTACGGTTTAACCAAATTCACCGTTAGTTGCCCTTTTTCTTTGTTTCGTAATAATCAATCGTGGGTTTTGGAGATTAGTACCTAGATGAGTAATGACCTCGGACTCGATTTGATTTGCAGCCCAGCAACAAATATAGTAAGTAGTAGTAGTTGAAATTCTTCCATTGGAAACAAAAGGAGAATACCATAACAAAGGCTTAACTACTATGAAAATCGTCGCCCAGTTCCACCCAAGCTCTTCGCGATAGTTTCCTATCAAATGTTTGAATATTTGATTTCCGTTTTTGTTTAGCCTAATTTTGTTTTTGGTTTACAGTGATATTTACCCATTTCTTCAAAGAATGTGCTTGGAGGGAACTCGCACGCAGGCTAAATCTGCGATCTCGGCAATGGCTGCTTTGAGTTCTGACCGATCATTTTTCTCAGATCTATCCGAGGTAGCATTATTTGACAGGATGCGAATCCTCTTATTTTTATATTTTTTAAGCGAGAAAATAACTATTTCAAAATAATTCATGTCCTTTTTATAGTTAGCTTCTGATATTGCAGTTAAAACATTTTACTTACGATATAGAATTGTCTTTCTTCCAAAAAAAAATAAAAATGTGTAAGTTATCTTGATTGAAATATCATGAACTGTAAAACTATTATTTTTTCCTTTAAAAATTTAACTTATAAAAAAGATGTTTCTCATTATTGTTGTTGTTATTATTATTATTTTGTGCTTGTAGCAGTTACCTTAATTTATACTAATATTTTGCTTACTTTTAGCTTGGTTGCAGTGTAATGTCGATCGAATGTATATTTATTAAATATTATTGTTTAAATTTGATATTATATGTTATTGCCTTTCAATTGTTCGAATTTCTGAAAATTGTCCTTTTTAACTATCCCTTATCACTTTAATTAATTCAAGATATTCTGGTAAAATGAGTTTAGAATTTAGATGTACCTTTTCTAATTTAAAGGGGAGTTTCGTGAATTCTTTTATCATAAGGAAGGAAATTTGGTAATTATGTCATTTTTAAAGGGAGGCAAAATATAATTGATACGAAATGCTTATGTATAAATGGCCAAAAAAACAGTGCTTATATGTGTTGCTCTCTCTTCCAATGTTGCTACATGTTAGACAAAGTATGAAAGTAACTTCATGTGCTTGGCTCATTTAGAAGATCATGTTTGATGGTACTTTGTCATGCTTGATGGGCCTTATGACAAGCATAATCTTGTTTATGTTATTTTATACGGACTCTTCTTAGTAGGGAAAATTGCCTTGATCTCTGTCTCTCTTGCTGTGCAGGAACTTGCTGTTTCTCTTTATAGCCAGCGCAATGTTTCAACAGTTTTGCAGTCTTTGGGATGCATTGCACAATACTCTATGTCAGGAACTTTTGATACTCGAGATGAGGAAATTACATCGTATATTTCTCAGAGGATTATTCAAGTAAAATCAACGTTATCAAATTCTTGCTCGTTTAACCCATTAAAAAAAAGTTCTTGCTCGTTTAATTTTACTACGCCGGGACAAGTTTGGTGGTGTGGGGTTTGTCTGACAGGCTGGTTATTTCTTTGCTTAGGCGGAGCCCTGGGATGACGTTCAAAATGCATCATCCTGCCAATTGAAGGTTAGTTTGGGGAATCAGATACTGCATTTGAATATAGTATTCAGTGATTCCGATAAAGCTGCAGGCACAGATGTTAAAAAGAAGAAAGAAATAGTGCCGGGTGTCAAAATAATGACGTTTTTGTTTGTTGCTGAAATTTTGTGGGTCCTTTTATTCCATAAAGACTCGAGAATACGTTAGGCTGCAAGGTCAAAAAAGAAAAAAGAATACGTTAGGTTGTTCCAATTTGTGAATAGTATGACTATAAATTTCAAATTCAACATTGATAACTAATAATCTTTATCTTGCTATATCTATACATATAAACAAAAATTTGGTTCCGTATTTTAACTGGACATTGAAATAAGTCGCATTATTTATAATTTAGATTTTATATATCTAGAGGAAACTAGACATATAAATGGGCGTGTTTGAACTTATGTTGGAAGTCACTTTGTGAATTTGATTTACAAATTGCGTTCTTATTTGATATATTTGACTTGTATTAGACTTTGTATTTTGTCCTTTTCTTTCCATTAAATTTTATGTATTTTTGGTTTAACTTATTTTTTTGGGCCCATGAGCCTTGCAATTCATTAATAACTTATGCAATTTTCATTTTCAACCTTTGCTTATTTTTATTTTTTGATATTATTATCTGTTATCCCTTTCGAAGTTCGTGACTACCCTCTCAATTTAAGTGTTTGTTCTTAGGCTCAAACTTGAGACCTGTTTATTTATTTATTTATTTTTGCATGTTATCACAACTTCTTGTGGGACGTTTGGGAGTTGGGACATTATTCTGATTTCAATTAAAAAGTGCTCTTGCATAAGTAATGGTATACAAAAACTGGGTTCTTGTTGATTATATACAATTTCATCTGTCTATATGTATATGTAAGACAATTTTCCACTTGCAACTGTTTTCTTTCGCAATGATAAAGTCTTTCTAAACATTCTAGATGATAGATGATAAAATCTGAGGGGGCTCAAACAAATTTCAATGTTATTTATCAACTTCCGGATGCTGCAATTTGTTATCCTTCGCAATTGGGCATGCAATCATTCTAACACCTACTAATGCAGATTTATGGGCTAAAAGCACTAGTAAAGAGTTATCTGCCAGAGCAAGGGAACTGTGCGAGACGGAATATTATTGGTTTGTTGGACATTTTGTTTAGAATGTTGCAGCAGAGTGATCACTTTGTCGGTTTGAATTCTAGGTATGGCCGCTAAACAAATTGTCTTTTCTTCCTCTTTTTGCCTAAATTTTTTGTATGCTCAAGTTGCAAATATTGTTACTTGACATCAAACAGAAGAAGAGGGTATAATCTTCTCGTCAATGGGAATCTGATGCATCTACAAACGTGAAGAGCCCATATTTATAGGTTATAGGAATAAGAGAATTTTCACTAGTACGCCTAGAGTTTAGTGCCTAAGTGGATTTAACTTATGGACAATAGGCTTAATAGATAAAATAATAATAAGGAAAACACCCTTAAAACAGGTAAAATATTTTTTCTTTTCGTCCTTATCAAACTGATAATTAACCGAATACCTGGAAATGTGACATAAGGGCACATAAAATGCCAAATGAGTCTTTCTGGTTGACATATGGTTTGAAAAATCAGGGTGGCTCATGACTAAATCATAGACATGGTCTTGTCTAATATGTTTACATCATATTCGCTTGCCTCTTTGAAATGTCAATATCATGCCTTTCTTTTTCTGTAAACTACAGAAGAGTCAGCAGCTTGGTGCAGAATTATATTCTAGAATGAATGTCGCATATCCTTAGTAGGTTTAGTGCTTCCTTTTTAATGAAGTCGTTAATGGTGTTCGAATTCTCAATGTATGTACAAGAAACGTCTAATTGTATTTGTGTACTGATTCAAATTTTACATTTTTTGTATGTGAATCTGCCATCATGCCAAGCCTTGGAGTCCAGACCAAAGGAGATTATATGTGTTTCTGTCTGTCTTCTTGTGTTTACCTGGTTGTGGGTTTGCGTGTGGGTGTGTCCGTTGTGTTGAGTTGTGAACGGAGCTTCAGGTTCAGTTGTACCGGAGATCACCGATTATATGATAAAGCATATTGCTTTACAATATTCCATTGGATTAGTAAAATATGTTATTGTTGAGAGTTGTAAAATGCTTAACAGTTAGGTGTCTGTTTCGTTAGAGTTCAGGGGTTTCAGGGACCAGATTAAGGTATCAAACTGTTGTGAATAATGTCACCCTAATAACTGGATAACAAACAGGGAACAAAACGATCTTGGGAAATATCTGTGAAAACTTGTCTCGTTGATTTTCTCCGTGTGTTGGCGTGCCAATTGTTTGAATTCGCATCTCGAAACTTAATTGATTAATTTTGCCTGGCAAACGTGTTTGTAGTGAAAGTGATGGGGCTTGTATCAGATTGACTGCTGCAAAGTCAATTCTGCGGCTGTCTAGGAGGTGGGATCAGCATATTTCTCCCGAGATATTTCGCTTGACTATTTTGATTGCAAAGGTATGTTCATTCGACTGTATTTCACTTAAATCAGCTGGTAAAAGAAAGTAGAGGGAGATAGGATCAATCACGATAATAATTATAGGTTAATTTGAAATGCTTAGAGGGATTAATTGTAAATTTTATACAGTATATCTTGAAGCAATTTTTGAGTTTTGAAATTTGTGATGTCAGCAAATGATTGTCGGCGTTGTAGTTTCGAAGAGGATCACAAAATGCATTTGTTGTGTCAGATAGAAATTTCATGTACCCGGTTTTATTTTTGTCTTTAATTGCAAGCTGTATTTTACCACTTTACCACTACTGCTAAGAATTTTTTGAAATATCCTTGCCGTCGTTTCTATCAATTCGGGGACTACTTTTAAAATCCACTCCACTTTTTCTGTGTTACCCCTCCGGTCCTAAACTGGGTCCACATTTAGGATGGGCGATGTTAAATTTTTTATTTTATATTTTTGAACGATTATTATTATGGATTTATTCCTGAATTTACTCTGTTCTGGTTAGTTTTTTTTTGTAAGCTATAATTTGTTACAATATTTTTTTAATATTTATTCCTTCAAATTCAAACTTTAAAAATAGAGAAGCCCCGGAAATGTAAGTTACTAAGTCTGCAGAAATGTAGAGTTTGAAAATTGCTTTTTACCAAGGAAAAAAAGTTGCGTTTTTCGTTTGACGGAAGCAAACATCTGCAATTTGATTTGATGCCCATTCATTATTCTTTTTCGGGCTCAACCTTTTACTATTACTTGTTTATTGATTGGTTCATTCTATTTCATTACCATAGTTGATTGTGTCAGTTTTTAATGGTCCGCTTTCATATTACAGGACTCGTCATCTTCTATTAGGAGATCATTTCTAAATAAAATACATAAAATGTTGAAGGAGCGTAGGCTACCGATTAGATATGCATGTGCTTTTCCATTGGCCGTGATGGAAGGGATCGAGGATCTTCAATGTTATGTAGGTTTGCCTTTGACTTCGTAAAAGATTATCTTTTTCTGTAAATTTTTAGCTAATGGCGACTTGGATTTTCTTGTCTCAATGATTCTAAATTGTGTTAAAAGCAGAGCACCGTCATGGAACATAAGTCCTACATTTCATGCGCTTTAACATTTGATGTTGCCTTTGCCTTATGATTTTAAAGTGATGCATTTGAACTTAGTTTATCTCATTCTCCTCTAACCATTTTTAGTGGACAAATTTTAATCGCCTCAATCCTAATGTACTTGAGTCTGTTTTGACAGCTTTTTACTCTTTGTAGGATAACCATAAGCACTTTCATGTTCATCAATAGATTTTTTTTTTAACATTCATGCTTTGCTTTGTTGGGGGGCATTTCTCACTTTTTGCATGTTGTGTCTGTGCTCCATTGTTTGTTGATGCATCTGAAAGTTATTGTCCAAATTTGTATTTTCCCAGCATGTCTTAAAATGTCAGAGTTCATCATAACTTTCCATTTCATTTTTCAGTTATATCTAAATTTACTGGTTCATTTATTGTGCTGAAATGAATTAAAAGTTTCTCTCATGGGGAGCAAGCAAAATTGAAGTACATTTCATCCTTTTTTTTTAATATTTTATTCAGAATAATAATGTTTTAACTTTAGATAAATGCCTAGAAGGTAATGGAAGAATAAGCAACTGTAAGTTTTTAAAGTTTGTGTCATAGTTGGGCCAAACAAACATTCTTGAATATGATGAATATGGATTTTTATTTCCCCATCATAATTTTAGGAAAGGGATTCTCAATTTGTTTGTTATTGTCCTGTCTTTCTTCCTGAATTTTTTGTGAACTAACTCTTGATGCTATGTTTTACTAATCATGCTGCTAATGCTGCTCATTTCAGAAAACTAAATTTTTGGCAGAATTTATCAAGGATTACAGTATAGTAGCTCGTACGCAGCAAATTTCTTTTGTGCAAGGAGCAGTTTTTTGTTATCCAGCATACATTGTAGTCTTTCTGATTCATGTACTTTCTCGTGATACTGGCTTTCCATCTGAAGGTTGTCAAGATGAACAATTGTTTGCTGACATTTGTAGGTAATGCATCCTTTATCATGCTGCATTTCAATTTCAGTTGTGCTAATTATGGCACATTAATGTTAGTCCAAAAGTTGGTGATGCATGGAATCTGCTCCTTTGCAGTCCACTCTATATTTTTATGCAGGCATTAGTCAATTCAAGTATTGTTGGTGGAGGAGGCCAGGACCTTGTAAATGATGCTGTATTATATCTGTTTAGTATTTTACGAGCTATCAGAAAAGCTGAGGATGCTGTCGATGTGCAGATGACTACTGTAAAATATTTTTAATATTTTCCCCATTAACTGATCCTATCTCAACTGTGTTGGATGCTTATTGTGGTTCATACTATTGCAGAAGCTGCATATGCTGGCTGACATTGGCATATTTATTTTAAATGCACTAAAACACGGTGAAATTTCTGCATCACAAGCCCCAGGACAAATTTTGCTGCCTTCATCGTTATATAAAATGAGTTTTGCCAGGAACAATGTAAGTTTTCTTGAGGGCTTGCCTCTGTTGCACAAAAAAGAATTGCATGACACTGTAACATTCTTGTACTCTTTACGCAGGTTTGTTTATGTGACTTTTATTGTAAGTTTTTATTTGTGAACTGCAGGCTAATCCCAGAAAGTCCGATTTTGATGAATGCTTTCTTAGTGGCGTCTTGCAAAAACTTAGGTCATACGTCCCTCAGGCATGTGTTCAAAAGGTATTTTTCACGTGGCCACCATAGGTCGCAAGTATTCCTCCTGTTTTTTTATAAACATAATTTTCATGTGCTCTTTTTTTCCCCCCCTTGTTATCAGCCTCTTAGAACTCTTAAAAATGGTCGCAAGTGTCAAGAGGATGTTCCAAAGTGCAATCTTAACACATACATTACATCCAATTTGGCATCTAGCAAACCAGATGATTTGTTGTGGAGGGAAACGACACATGTGAAATCCGTAAGGCCTAATATCCCTTCAGGGAAAAGGAGGGAAAATGTTGTGTCTTCCACCAACTCCGGGGCAGTTGGTTTGCATGAGTGTTCCACTATTCATAGGCAACAGAATATTACATCTGAACCTTGTGAAAGAACGCTGGAAGGGAACCAACATTCCTCCTGTGACTCTGTAAGTTCTCTGGTTGAATCGCATGTTTCAACCGGCAAGTCAAAAAGGATCGCTGCTTCTTTGATAGAGAATGCTGTGAGAAGCGGAAAATATGCTGCTCAACCTTCCAAGCGCCCCAGAACCGACCTCAATGATTCTTGTGGCACAAAGGTTTGTTGAAAATTCATTCAAATGTCAAAAAGTTAAATCAATGAATAGTATTTTGTGATGTTTGTATTTTACTGGAAATATTTCAATTGATGGAAAATTAGGTTGGCGGCGGCAAAAAAGGCTATGTTGGCTTCCTCTATCCCTTGTTTGAGCATGAGTGCTTTTAAATTTGAGTTATATCCATACTAGTGTATATCGTAGTGTTCGGATGTTTCAAAATAAGTACTCTCATAATAATTTTTTTTAACAGTTTGATTTCAATACATATTGGGTAGATTATAATTTTGCTTACATATTTTTATCCCTTGATCTTTAAGATTTGAAATTAAATTTATTTGATATCATATATCATTGCGGCTACCTTTATTGAGGTTATATGAACTTTAAGATTAGAATATGAGACTTATATTTCTATTTTGGTTTATTATATATCTTAGATGTTCATTATCTATTTTTATTTCAGTAGGAATTGTCGTTCATTATAAGATATTCTATATTTAATTAGTATATGTTGGTATTTTCAAAACTACCTCACCTCATACTTCCACATGCACCCTCACCGTCATCTTTAAAGAACGTCTCGGTCTGAGATTTGGTTTCTATTCCCCCCGCCCCCCAAATTTTTTTTTCCAGTGGAAATTTCTATCCCTTTCAATATTACTTTGTTGATTGAAGGTGTCCATTTATTGAAACAAATGAATGACATTGGCAATTTTTCGTAGAAGGAAGATGTACTGGCAGACCTTTCAAATCAATGTCACTTAGAGCACTGGTGAGTTGAGTTTCTGGACATTTACTTCCTAGTCAATTTGTTCTTTTTTATGAAAGAGCTACAAGTCACAGTATTCTCGTAATGCTGATTCAGTGAATGTATCCTCATAGTGTTTAGTATGCCTCTTAATTGAGGTCTGGCTGCTAAATAACATTTTGCGGTAGTCTATGGTACTACTGTTCTCATTTATCTGCACTGTTGCGCCAGTGGCGCTATTTGACGAGATTTTTGATGATTTTTTTAAATTTTTTTACTTTAAATTATTATTATTATCATCCCTTGAGGCTTTTTGCTAAGAAGTCTTGACATTTTTCATCACTATGTCCTATTTTAGAATGTCATTCTTTTCGTTGTTGCCTGTTTTACATTGGAATGCCTATTTCATTTTGTTTTGCAGCGACCCCGAGAAACATTCTTACCTTGGTGGGCTAAAGAAAACTAAGGCAACAACAGGAAGCAAAATAACCAACAAGGGAACATCACCTAACCAAGAAAATGGTGGGTAATGTAGCAAATGAATTTAACATCGCTTGTTAATAGCCTTGTAATTTAGTGGCATAAATGTTTTCATGTAAATGGGAAGTTACGGATTCAATCTCGTTTATGAATTTATGTTGTTAGTATCTACCTTCTAAAACAAAAAAGATGAGCATCACTTAATATTAGCTGGAATGATTGCAATTTTCATATTATCATGATATCCTCTACTTTAGCAAGAGATATAATCAAGAGCATCATGTTAAGTGCAGATGCATTAGTTACTAGAAAGTAAAGATGCATCGAATTTACTTTCATGAAGATCATGAGAGGCCTTCATTTATGCACATGGATATGTATATGCATATTTACGGTATCAGATCGTAGAGTTCATGTTGACATCGTAATTGTAAAGGGCTGCGAACTTGGAAGGGTGGGTCTAATTTTATTTATCCCTTTGGTCATCAAGTGTATTTGTCCTGATCTTGAAAGATGGCTCTCTAGTATCGCCCTAGTTTTTTCTACTGTATTTTTTCTTGTTAATGTTGTACAAAAGTAAATCAAGTCAAATTAGATTCCTCTTTTCCCCTGTTTTTTTAAGTCATCCTGAAATTATTGTAATTATGCTGAAATGTCTTTTTGCAGCAACTGAGAATGGAAGGGGAAGATCTACGGGGACTTCGGAATCAGAAGTTGTAAATGCAAATGAAAAGGCTACGAGTCCCTTGGTATCTTTACATTGCCTCTAGTAAAACCTGTGCTTTCATGGAAATCTTAACCCGCGAGGACGCTTGTCTGCCTTCACTTTCTTCGATGTTGGCTCTGTTTGAAATCTATTCTTATTTGCAGGTATCCCGGTCAAGACGAAAAAGGATGGCCTACGATTTTTGAAGTTGACTTTGGCGACTTATTTAACGGATGTTGATAGTAACTAGTTCCTTTCAACTCATGCCTCATTGAGTTCTGTAAATTATAATCTCCTGCCCTGTTAATATGAGAGGCTTTCAAATTACTTAGGTTACCCTTTAGTAGCTGACGCAGCAAGGGCTTTATGTGGCTCGCTATAATGAATGCGTCTTGTTGCACATTCCTTGGAAATGCTACTATTAATTTCACCCATTTTGTAATAGTCAATCGTGTAGGGGACTAAGGCCTTATTTGATGTCGGAGACATTTTGAAGGAAATGTAATTGAAAATGAAAGTGGAAGCGGGGTGGAAATTTGAGTTTTAAAATGTTATTGCAAGTGTTTTCCCCCTTCGTTATTTCCGCCTGCAATGGCCCAACCAATGGTTGTAAAATTCGAGAAGTATCATATTCACTCACAACATTCATCAACATGAAATAAATAAATACATAAATTATACCAGAAGGAATGTTGATGCCAGAAGTAATTTAACATAACCAAAGCTGTTGGCTAATAATCAATGTTTTGGAAATCCATCAAGTTATCGAACCGGTTAAAATAGGTGTTCAAGGTTCATAAATTGAATCTTGATGAACGAGGGTTATAAAATTAATACATTTTATATTATCTATCAAAATATTGTATATTAAATTGCGCATAAATTTTGTTTGTTATTTAACATATTATTTATGAAGTAATTTATAATCATTCGTCATTGTATGCTAGAATAATGCTTAAACATGAAATCTATGAGCCAACTTGTTTAAACAACCTAGTATCAAATAAAACAAACAAAAAGAACCAATTAGCTGGGTCAGACTGAAGTTATTTGGAGTTTATTTTAATGAGATTATACAGCAACATCTTTTACAGTTTCTAGAATCTTCAGTTCTTCACCCTTGTTGGGAGGATTTTAGTCTTTTTTAACTCACCTAACTAGGAGTTTAACCTATAGCCGAAAAACTGTGGTGGTTTGACCTGCAGTGGTTTGACCTGCAGCCTATGGGTTAGCGGGAGCCCATTTAACCTAGCTGGTGGGTTCAACCGTGTTACAATACTAGCATAGGCTAATGACTAGACGAAGTTCACACTAGGTGCCTAAACCTTACATGTCCCTTATGTGCTCATCCCTTTATTAGAGGGAAGAGACTCAGATGCACATTTCTAATAAAATTGGTAGATATCTAGGTTTTCCCCTCACCCAGCATAGGAAGTTGAAGGAGAAATTTTAATATGTGATTGATCGTGTTAAATCTAAGTTGAGTGTTTGAAAAGCGAATAGTCTCTGTATGGCTGGTAAAATCACTCTTGCTAAGTTTGTCTTAAGTACTATTCCCCTCTACTCTATGCTTGTGGCTAGGCTTTCGACAAGTGTTTGTGTGGAAGTTGAACGTCTGCAGAGAAATTTTATATGGGGACATGATTGTGCTAGTAGGCGTTTCCACTCCATTGGTTGGGATCAAATCACTCATCCTAAAGAATATGGGGATCTGGGGATGTGAAGACTTTGTTCGGCCAATAAAGCTTGTGGTGTGAAGCTAGCTTGGAATTTAATTTGTGGGGCGAAGGGGCTTTGGGCAGAGATTCTCTGACAGTTGTACATGGTGAGGGATAGTGAATCGTTTTTGTCCTACAAGCCTGGGGATTCCAAGCTATGGAAATTTATCTGTGATAAAAAATGGCAAGTTAGGAATGGTCAAGTTACTAATTTCTTTTTATGACTGCTGGATTGGCGATGGCATTAAACTAATCGAATTTAGCCTAAGGCCATTGATGAGGATGAGGATAATACTGTGGTGGGGGACTGGGTAGTGGGAGAAGTCTAGGACATTCCTAGTCTTACTTCCATCATTAGCGCTTTTGGAATTAGAAGAATTGTGGCGATGTTATCCCCAAGACCTGAGGCTGAACCTGATTGTTTAGTTTCGGGTGCCTCTAGCGATGGCTTGTTCTTTATTAAGAACGCCTACTTTCTTATTGAACCCAATGTGCTATCACTTCGGGATAAAACTTTATAAATACATTTGGAAGTGGGGAGGAGTTGAGAGGATTCGTGTACTCCTGTCGAAAACCTCCTTAAACAAATTGCCTACAAATCTTTGGATAAGCTCTTGGCTCCATTTTTCAGCTTTACATGGGTCTTGCAACACATAGATTGAGGATATTTTGCAGAGAGACTGTGGTTACGTCAGATGTTGTGGATGGACTTGATTCAACCAAGGTTTGTCTCTTCTTTCTTTTCATTAGGATTGAGAGAATGATTGAGTTTTAATTTAAATACCCAAGTTGGAGCTAATTGGAAAGGCCATTGGGGCCACTTTTTTGGAGTTGCTATTTGGAAACTTTAGGTTTGGAGAAGCCAATGTCTTTTTTAAAGCAATTTTGTTAAAACCCCTGAATCCTAGTGTGGTCATTTCTTCGATATGGACTAGGTATATGTTTTTGGATGAGGTTGTGAGCCCTTCTAACCAGTCGGTTACTAATTTGATGGCGGGTTGGGAGAAGCCGCCTTTTGGGTGGTTTAAGTCGAATGTAGATGGTGCTGGTTCTTTGTAGTCTTCCACGGCCGGTTGTGGGGGCATTATTTGGGATTAGTTGGTTCGTTGGGTCGTGGGATTTGCCAAAAGTATCGACTACTCGTCCAACTTTGCAGAGGAATGGGCTATTGTTGAAGGTTTGCAGTTGGCTTAGGACCTAGTTTTTAAGAAAATTATCTTAGAATCTGATGGTCATGAGATTATTAATATGATTCTTGATTGAGCTTGCATTTCTTATAGCAATATGGTTTTGAAAGCTAGAGATTTGTTAGGCTTAGATTGGTAAATTGATGTTCGTGTTATTTCAAGATATTTTAATTGGATTGTTGATGCTTTAACTAGAAAAGACCTTTCCTCTTTTGATGTTTTTAATGTGTGCCCTTCCTTTCTAAGGAATTTAGTAGATTGTGAGTATTTGGGAGTTAATTCTCCTATTGTGTAACTTTTTACTTATAATATAGGCTTCTAGCCCTCCTTTCTATTAAAAAAAAATATATTTTTTAATATATATTTTATTTATTTATATTTAAATTATATATTATTTTTTGAATTTTTTTATGCCCGGTATATCAAATTAATCAGTTTAGAGTTTTACATTCAAAAATATTTGTAGGTAATACTAATATCATAAAAATTAATTAATTTAAGATATTGTATAAAAAAAATATTTCACAAAACAATTATGAAATCTAAATAAATACAAAAAAGAAAATCTGCTCGTCCTCTATGAGGGATGTGCCCTAAGATTTAGGCACCACTCATACACCGGGCGAACTTTCTCGAATGATCTGAAGGAGATGGAGCTCTAGCCTTGACAGAATGATCAACTAGCAACTTTGGCTCTTTTCTCACCCCTTTCAAGATGGCGCATCTCACCACCGATTCCCCCCTTTCTCGTAGCATAGTTTGTGCTTTCTTAGAATTCCTCAACTCAGGTATTCACTTTCCGCCCTTGCTTTCTAACCCTCTTCTTTCCGTTCAAAATTCATGCGTTCGCGTCGTTGCTTTACTGATAGTTTACCCAAGTGGAAAAGTTGAAATTGTATTCTATTTTCGTAAGGGGAAAAACCTGTCATTTGCTTTCAAATTTGGTGGCTCGTTTTCTCTATTAATAATTCGCTTCATGTGGAACAGTTGAACCGGCTCCTGGCGCTGATGTAGAAGGGCTTGAGGTTGCTAGGGAGTGTTTGACAGAGGTGTTTAAGCTTAACACATCTCCGATTGATGTTCATGCAAAATCTGTTTCTTTGGTCGACATATTTAGGTCCCTTGAATCTAGCAAGCAATGCGAAGCTAGTCAGTCAGATGTTGGGAAACAACCAGATGACATGGATGCATCGGGCTCATTCTCTTCCCACAATGCTGATCATAGACATAAACACTCCGAGGCACGGAAATCCCCGGTTATTTTTCGTCGATATGTTATGTTTTTGGTTATGCTGGTTTATTCTTGTTAGAAGTCCTTCCCCCCACCCCTCTTGAAGGCATGATTAGACTGGGTGTTCATTGTAGGCATGAAACTTCAGTTGATTGGTCAGCACTTCAAATTTAGTTATCCACTTACAAATTATCATTCCTTTTTCTCCACACTTCACCGTTTTTGTTATTTTCTTTTTGATGGGAAATTTAGAGTAATGATATTCATGCATCGTCTCGTGTTGAAATGTATTATGAACAGTTATCGTGGTAGTTATGGGTGTTGACATATGGCAGCTGTATTGCAAGATCGCTAATTAACTGGCGATAGAGCATACTCATGGAAATAGGGTTGTCCTTTAGGTGGGAAGGCTTTGCTCCAAAAGGAATTTTGCAAATAGAAAACACATTGGAATTACTAACCATATCTGAGCTTTTCTTTCTTTGTCTGGGTCTTCAGCCTGTGAACTTTATCATCTAGCGTTCCATTCTACTGATAGTGCCTGTAGTTTATAGCTCTATATGCTTTTTTACTATTAGAGAACTAAATTGGTTGGAAACCTTCAAAGGCCAGTTGAGCAATTAAACTTTTTTTCCCCAACAAGGTTTTGTGAATTAGTAAGGAACTGCATATCATCGCAAAAACTTTTAATTTTCCTTTGCATGACATCACAATGCGTGTAAATGAAACTTTGGCTTTCGGTTCTGATTGTGTTAAACAATGTGTAATTTATTAGGATGAAGATTGGACTCGAAGGTCTTGCACATTTGGTAGGTTAATCTTTTCATCGCTATCATATATTATTTATCATGCTCATCCATTTAATTAGAGTATGTTTTTGAATGAGTGGTGGCCCCAACAAGACTAAATTTCTTGCCGTGAAAATTCATTCTTTCTAATGCACCCACTTCTATTATTATCTATTGTAACTTAGACAAGCTCTTTGGTTCAGACTTAGGAAGACGCAATATGTGATTCTTTTAGCTGTATCTCTATTTTGAGACTGTTACTTTGTGCCTGCCATAATGTCCTTTCGGTTTTTGCTTTTATTAGTTTAGGCTATGGGTTGAAACTGGTCACAATGTTTCTAACTTGCTTTTTTGTCATTGGGATGATTGTAGATCATTGACTCAAAGTCCACAGATGAGGATTCTTTCACTTAATTTTGAAAAATATGATAGAAATAACAAGACTAGTGGAAAATGGGAAATGAAAGAAGGCATTAAAATCATGAGTGTTCAGATTATGTTCATGCTATCTCATGATTTTTTGCTTTGTGTTTTCTGTCGCCCATTAATGTTGGTTTAGGTTTACCATATAATCACCACGGTGGTTTGTAAATTTTTATAAATGGAGGGTTTCATTTTACTGCTGATAGTCTTCAGTAAAATGTGCACTTACTTCGTTTTAGATCTCACCCTAATGGAGATTTGAATTTATCATTCTTGATATTGAATTGATCTACTGGCTGTATACTTGAAATGTGTAAAGTTAACAAAGTTACATAGGTATTTTCTTAACTTTTAACAGGAGTATCCAAAGATGAACTGTGTGGGCAATTCTTTAATTCTCTGGAGAAAGTCCATTTCTTTAGGACAAATCCTGATGGAACTGATGACCCAGTGCAACTGGAGAAAGCATCTCGTATATTTAATGATGCTGTAATGGTACGCCGTACTATATGATTCTGTTGATGTTGAAGTTTAGGGAATGATTTGGAAGATCGAAAGCCCAAAACGCTGATGTCAACCAAGTATTCTTGTTCTTTGAACTTTTTGCGCCTCTTTTCTTTGTACATGCACGTGCATTTATTATCTTTCTAATTTTGTAATGGCAATAATAGTGGCAGTAATAAATGTTTTACTTCTCTCTAAATATTTTAGTTTAATAGTGTGATCAAATTGTTTATTAATGATTTAAAACTGAGAAGTCAGTTTTCATGGATATAGACCACAAAGAAGGATAAATGTTTTTCAAAATTTGAGGAGTTCTAACTTCCAAGTAATGAATATAAACATCAAAACCCATTTCTAGCTTACAACTGCCTGTAGACGGTAGATAAGTATGCCACCAACTTGAACATTGGGTTGACCCTTGGGCTTTAAATATGGTTTATGTAATTTGTGCAACGATGAGAAGAAGCTAACTAGCTGCTTGTCTTTGCTTGTATTTGATGTCTGCACAGTTGAATTATGTGGCAACTCAGTCGTGCACTTGACTGTTTTTCACTGAGATATGTTTTTATTCCTTATAATACTTAAGTCTGTTGGTATCTAAGTTTAGTCAACGGAATACAGGTTATTATATTATTTCACTACTACTTGTTATCTTTTATTATATGGTTCCTTTTATGTTCTTCCTGCTGGCTCATTTGATTCTGATTAGAGAATTTCCTCTGCTATGTAGGAGATGGAAAGATCTGAGTGTCAGGAGTTTTGTTTGAAGAACATGGCTGAATTGCTGAAATCACAAGGTATAATAAGAGAGTTTGACTCAGGGAAGCTGGATCTGACTTTTCCCTCTTGTGTGGATGAAATTAAATTTTCTCTTCGTTCTCTCACACACACACTCGCACAAGCACAAAATGTTATTTGTATCATCTGTAACTCTTTCTTGCCATTGTCATGCTAGATAATTTCTTATTAAGATTAAAAAAGTTGCAACACATTTCCAATACATGTCTTCAATCTGTGTCTATGGCCAAAAAATGCCTGTATATTGGATTGTTGATTGGGATGATAAAGTCATTGTAACTTTAAGCATCTGAAGTATTGTTAAAGAATAACTAAACAGTGGTTAATCTTTGCAGGCTGATGTGGTGTTTAATTTTTGGTTTTAATTTCAGGTAATATGGCCATGCAATCAAAGAAATACCCTGATGCGATTGACTTGTATACTTGTGCTATTGCACTTTGTGAAGAGAATGCTGTTTACTACTGCAACAGGTAAAGAGGCTTATCCTGAATTCTCAACTATATAACCTATTTCCTCTGTAGAAGTTAAGTGCCTGAATGTGAATTTTGGTATGAATGCTACCTGAAAAATACTTCAGTGTCTCCACTTATTGTTTTTCCATCATGTTATGTTTTCAATAAATATTAAAGCATCCAAGGAATTGTTATATGTCGACAATTTGCTGAAGCTGCTCTTATCATGGAGAATGCATATCAAGTGGATTATGAAAACTCAACTTACTTAGACAAACTTTTCCTTTAAGAACGAGGGAAGCTGTTATAGCAGATTACAGCATCCAATGCATTTGTCTCAGCGAAAAAGATGTACAACATGTTTATTTGTGTGTTATCCTAAAGTAAGTTTATCCAAGTTCTAACCAATTACTAGGGTTATCCTAACAAAATTACCTATTTGTCCTGACAAAGTAAGTTATCCTGACTAGGGTTTAACCAATAACAACTTCAGCTTGGCTTATTGCTTTTGTTGTTGATATTACTTTCTTTTCGCCATTAGTCTGCTTTCAATATAATCACATTGTTTCCTAATCTAGCATCCTCATAATTTCATCATTTCCCAATCCTATTACTTAGGACAGGTTTTGTCCTTTTAGCCTTTTCTGGTATTTTGATCATTCTCTCAAAAAGGGAACCTTTCACAGATACACTTAAGGATTTGAGGTCTACGATGTATTAAGGACATTTTTTTTTCTGTTAGTTCCCTCTGTTGTGGAGTAAGATACTGTATCCTTTGCTCTATTTGTACTCTTTTTTATGTCTATCTACATGATCTTTTATCCAAAAAAAAAAAAGCTATTATTCTTTATCTGGTTTGGAAGAAAATATGTTCTTGTGCAATAGTTGTTTGGTTTAGAAAACCTAAGGCCTTATTTCATAATGCACTGAATATGTAATGTAATTTTGTTGTTGTTATGATTTAGGGCAGCTGCTTACACTCAGATCCACAAATATACAGAAGCAATTCAAGACTGTCATAAATCTATTGAGATTGACCCGAACTATAGCAAGGCATACAGCCGACTGGGTTTAGCATATTATGCTCAGGGAAATTACAGAGATGCAATTGATAAAGGATTTAGGAAAGGTTGGTATGATATTTTATTTCTCTTTTTACTTTTCCCTGGTCAGCTATACCATTTATTTATTTTAAACTCACAAGAACAGTGGCTTTACCTTGAGAACGAAGTCCTTTGAATGCTAGGAACCTATTGATTTCAGGAAATTTATTGCTATCTACTGTTACAAATATAACATTGTGGACTTGTAGCACCAAAAAAATTATTTTAGCATGCATACTGTGCTGGGAGAGTAAAAAACATGTGTTGAGATTAGGGGCACAAGAATTAGAAAACGAATTAAAAAATAATGCCTATGGTTAGCCTCTAATCCCTGCGATTAAGGTTGCATAAGCTGTGATATTGATGGAGCCCCGGATATTTGACTATCTACAATACATCCAAATTTATTATTTTTACAGAAATTGATTGAGATACTCAAGCAATGCTTATTGCAAATCATACCCAGAAGGAGATCTTTTCATCCTCAATTGATATAAGTTGTTTGGCCATTTAAGTTGCTACCTTCTTAGGAACATGTCCATAGTTAAACCCTCCTGATGTAAACCAAAAAATAATAAAAATAAAAGGGTAAGATGGATCTCAATCTGTGAACTGTTATTCATTATCACGGCTTCATGAATTCTGGCCCCGTACTTGTTAAATTGGTAACCCTAGCGTTTCTGTTAATTTTGATGTTTTATGTCTGCAGCCTTGCTATTGGATCCAAGTAATGAGTCGATTAAAGAAAATATACGGGTGTGTTAGTTAATTTCTTCTTTATTAGTTTTTGCCTAAAGTACTCTTTTTTAATATCTTCTGTCTTGTTATTCATTATGATGTTAATTGACCACAGGTTGCTGAGCAAAAATTGATAGAAGAGCAACATCGTGCAGATCACAGTCAGGTATTATCCTCTTTAGTGCTTTATTAATTATTCTTAGGCTTTAATTTTGCATTCTATATTGTATGTAGTTCAGGAATGTGTTGCGGCATTAGTAATTGTTCAATGGTCTATTCCTGAATTTTCCAGAAGCTTTTTTTTTTTTTTTCTTTCCAAAAAGACAATCATTAAATCATTAATAATAATTAATTAATTATTAATTGTAGGTGATATATTAGAAGCAAATCATGGCTATATATTTTTCTCCTAGATTTCGAAATGATTATGACTCCCATTATCAATTCTCGGTTGATTTTATCAATGTGTGACTTGACTGAAATTATTGCCTTCTGCATTAATAACATACACGAGTCGGGTGGGAATGCAATAACGTTTAAATTTGCTAGTGTGTCCGAGGGGTGTTGACCTGTTTCTTTTGCGTATCTTTGATTTTTTTCCTCCATTTTACCTTGCAGAATTCAAGATCATCTCAAGAGTCTCATAACCAGTCCACACGAGGGTCAATAGGTAATGCAGCCCCACCGCCGTTTAACTCAATGTCGTTTAATGCCAACGACCTTGCAGGCATGTTTATGAACATAGCCGCAAACACTGCCAATGCACATCAAGGACAGCATCCCCAGGAACGGCAAGGAGAAGATAGCGATGCCAATTCTTCTGATGAATCCGAAATAAGAATCAGGAGCAATATCAATTTAAACTTAAACCAAATGCCCGAGGACTTGTCGGGGGCTTTCAGGTCTGTGATGGAAATGTTATCTGGGGCAGCGCCTCCAGGCCGTGGGCAACAAGAAGACCATTTCAATGGAAGAACCGCGCCAAACTAGGCAGTTGGCTGTTTTTCTTCTTGCATGCATAGCGCTACGACTGCAATGATTTTCAAAGCCTTGTAAATTATTTTTCTCTTCAATTTAATTTCTCTTACAGCATCTGCCTTTGACATCGTCTTGGTCTTGGAAGAAGAAAAGAATTTGCTCTTTTTTCTTTCCTGTTGCAATTCGAAAAGAACAATAAAGGAAGGAATAGGTGATGTTGAAGGAAATAGTACGGAAAGAGTTTGCATTGGACTGGACTGTTGAGGAGTGGAGACCTTGATATTAAGAAACTACAAGCAATAAATTTAATTGTAACGAATGCGTGTATAAAATTAAAAAGGAATGAATTCATGAACTGTGGTGGGTGGGTTATAGAACATTTGTCATATATCGCTTGACAGTGGCATTTTGTTACGTATCCATGGGTGACTCCATTTTCCGGACAGGACAGATCATTGTTGAATGTTGATGCGATTGCTAGATATTACAGTTGGAGGTGGAGGTGGTTGAGCGGCTACTCATCATTATGTTGTGGTGGCGCCTTCAATTCCTGTCTCCTGCAGTGGCCTGTGGTCCTATTTCCTCTTTTCCTTTCTCCACCTCATAAGAGGAAATCATCTGAACAAGATCCCAGCGACCAGTGACGTTACAATCACCATGCAACGTGGGCCTCATTCACTCCATCCATATGCCTACGTGACCCAGGTTCAACGGCCCACGTTAAACCCTAATCTCTTGGGGCCCCGCCACGTGTGTGTGGCCCCAGAAACTTCAATCCTCTTTTCATCTTTTTCTGTTTTTATTTCCTCCACTTCCGCTCTTCAGGTGCCATATTCCTTCCTAGGCAGCTGGCAAAAAGGTTGCTTCTTCACAATCACAAGTCACTGGTCACTGCGAGGCGTTTAAATTGTTCCTTCTGAAGCTCCAACCTCCTTCTCCCTCGATCTCTCCGCCTCCCTCAAATTCTTAGTGTCTGTTATATAACCCCTCGTTTTACCCCTGATCTCCCTCTCTCCTCTTTCGATCTTTCTTTCCCAATCCGCCCGCTGCTTGCCGCTCTTTCCAACGTTGCCTATCTATGCTTGTCATCAGAAACTGAAGGTCCTTTTGGATTCCTTTCTTGAATTCTTACGTCTTCTTTTTGTTTTCCTTGTTTTCTTTGGGCTTTACCGCTTCAGTGTTCTTACCGATTTCGTTAAAGTAACTGCATGTCTAATTTGCTTGCTTATGATGGCCTTTTCTTTTCTTTCTTTGGAATTGCCAGCTCTTTTGCTTAGTAACCTTATCAATATATCTTTGTTGCGTCGTCATTTTGCTGTGCATGCCTTTTGAAATTAGCTCAAGTTATTGCTGAAGTTTTTATTTATGTTGATATCATTTTCAATGTCAGGGATTGAGTTGGTATATTATAGAGTCGTCATTCCGTCCTGGAAATGAGTGCCTACATCGTTGGGGTCCTTGTTCCTCTTTTAGTTACGATAGTGCTTCGGAATTCCAAGAATAGGAAAATACGCGGTGTCCCCGCTGAGGTTGGTGGTGAACGTGGGTTTACTATTCGGAATCATCGGTTTTCTTCCACGGTTAGTACGGCATGGGAAGGTGTAACAACTCTTGCTGAACTTTTTGAGCAAGCTTGTGAGAGGCATCGAGATAGATTTTTGCTTGGGACTCGAAAATTGATCGCGAGGGAGGTTGAAGTAACTGAAGATGGCAGGTCTTTTGAGAAGCTGTCATTAGGAGACTATGAATGGTTGACATATGGGAAAGCATTCGAGGCTGTATGTAACTTTGCCTCTGGTCTAGCTAACATGGGGCATGTAAGGGAAGAACGAGTCGCAATCTTTGCTGACACAAGGGAAGAATGGTTTATTGCGTTACAGGTGTTTGTCTTGATCACTCACAAATATTTTCCCCTCTTCCCCTTATGTCTTCAGGTTTACTCTTAATTACAGTTTGGGTTGTCTGGAAATTGTGATCCTTTAGACATGTGATCCGTTTAGTATACTTTGTTCATCTATGAGGTTAGAAGTACGGTTAATTGAAAAAGGTAGTTGTCATATTCGCCGCTACGTGACAACGCTTCAGATTTTTCCCATTTCTGTGTTCCGTACCTATGTTCATGCTTTCCAAGATTGTTATCTTCTGCTTATCTACTTTTTGCTAAAATGTAGTTGTTCTTTTCTACTTTTGTTCTATCAGGGTTGCTTTAGGCGCAATATTACTGTTGTGACTATATATGCATCACTGGGAGATGAAGCTTTATGTCACTCGTTAAATGAGGTCTACTCTCTATCTCTTTTGATTTTATGCATTTATCTGTTATCTGTTCTTATTTTCCTTGAAGGGCAGTATCGCTCACCTTATACTCCGTCCACTATTCTATCAAAGATGATCTAGCCATTTTAGAATTCTTTCATGGTCCAAGTCTGATATGGACTATTGGACTTGTAATATGTTTACAATCAATTTAGTTCCTGTGTTTATGTGATGAAATTAAAAATCCTGGCCAGACAGAGGTGACGACTGTAATTTGTGGGCAAAAAGAATTGAGGAAATTGGTACAAGTAAGCGGACAACTGAACACAGTTAAACGTGTGATATGCATAGATGACAATATCCCCTCTGACTCCTTACCTGATGAGCATAGCTGGACAATCACTTCCTTTGCCAATGTTGAGAGACGAGGTAGAGAAAATCCAGTTGATGCTGATTTACCTCTTCCGGCAGATGTTGCAGTTATAATGTACACAAGTGGAAGCACTGGATTGCCCAAGGTTAGCAGTGAAACTAAGCGTTTCTTCCCATCTTTTTTTCCTCCCCTTTCACTATATTGTTCCTAAATAGAGATAAGGTTATAGCCTGGTCTACAGTGTTTCCTTCGATAATATTATGTATGTGAGAAAAAATATTTCTGTTGAAAAATGAAATATACTGAGATTCTTGTATTATTATTATTATTATTTATTTATTTATTTTATTTGTTATAGGGAGTGATGATGACACATGGTAATGTCTTGGCAACAATCTCTGCTGTCATGACAATTACTGAGATTCTTGTATTATTATTATTATTTATTTTATTTGTTATAGGGAGTGATGATGACACATGGTAATGTCTTGGCAACAGTCTCTGCTGTCATGACAATTGTTCCTAACCTTGGGAAAAAGGATATTTACCTTGCATACTTACCAATGGCTCATATTCTTGAATTAGCCGCTGAGGTATGAGTTACAATTATCTATACCATTGAGGAAATTGACTAAATATCTCCATTTGTGAGGCACTCTTTTTTTTTTCCCCTTTTCTTTACTGCATTTTGTTACAAAATTTACTGCTTGTTTTAGAATTTGATGGCAGCTGTTGGAAGTGCCATAGGATATGGATCTCCTTTGACTCTAACTGATACATCAAGCAAGATAAAAAGGGGAACAAAGGGGGACGCCACTGTATTGATGCCAACTCTAATGGCAGCTGTACCAGCAATTCTTGATCGTGTTCGTGATGGAGTGTTTAAGAAGGTACTATGAATTTTGGAATTTGAATGCATGTTTGCATATAATGCATCAGCTGCACGGTGTATGTGTTACTGGGCCTATTCCTGAATCCTTCCTTTTATATCTCAGTTTGTAACCAAGGCTAAGCTTCACAATGCAGGTAAATGCAACAGGAGGATTATCCAAGAACTTGTTTGATTTAGCCTACTCACGCAGGTTGCATGCAATTAATGGTAGCTGGCTTGGGGCTTGGGGCTTGGAAAAGGCTCTCTGGGATGCTTTAGTGTTCAAAAAGGTCAGAGCAATCCTTGGAGGCCGTATCCGTTTTATACTGTCTGGTGGGGCTCCCCTTTCTGGTGATACCCAAAGATTCATCAATATTTGTCTTGGGTCAGTACTGTCTAACTTTGACAAATCTTCAATATAATTGAAATGACTGCTTAAGAGTTAAGAGTGAATTAACAGTTCCACACTGACTGTTCTGAAAAACTCTTGATGATGATTTTTTTTCAATATAAATTTCTAGTCTAGTTTCCAAATTAATATTAATAGGGCAGTTGCATACAAGGACAGATGTCTTACTTGCTGATCTTCTACAGTTGAGGTATTGCAGTGTTACCTGAAGTCAGTGAGATAAGACACATACTACTAAAAGTTCAAGTGCAACAATTCCTTTCTCACCTGTAAATATGATGCCACAATATAGCTTGAGCTGATGTTAACAATTAATTTAAAATCTCCCTTGGATCTCATTTCTTCATATAAATCTATAATTGGGCATGGTTAATATAGCTCGACCGAGGAAATAGAATTGGATTCAATCATGTGCTCTTTTCTTCTTTTGCTTTATTCTTCCCTTTATTGTTTCCTTTGTCAATCTTTTATTGGATTGCATTTCTCCAGTCTATAATCGGGCATGGTTAATATAGCTCGACCGAGGAAATAGAATTGGATTCAATCATGTGCTCTTTTCTTCTTTTGCTTTATTCTTCCCTTTATTGTTTCCTTTGTCAATCTTTTATTGGATTGCATTTCTCCAGTGCTCCAATTGGTCAAGGGTATGGTCTCACTGAGACTTGTGCTGGTGGGACATTCTCCGATGTTGATGATACATCTGTTGGTCGAGTGGGACCGCCTCTTCCTTGCTCATTTATCAAGGTAACTATGATGGGAAGGGGTACTGAGCATTGAGATTTGATGTAAATTATGCTTAGCAACCATTCAATATGATCTTCTATATGTTGTTTCACATTCTTACTTTTGGTTGATATTCATCTTCACGGTAAATTTGTTCCAAAGTTATCAGTTACTTTATCAGGTGTCAATGTGGCAATTTTCTTGTGCAGAATGTTTTTGGCCAACTATCAATGTTTTTCTCAAGATTGCCCATGTGACCTTTTTCAAATTTCATTGCTCTTTGCATGTTTGATAGCATTGGCCAACATTTTATAAAAGCTGCTACAACACTTGGAAGGCCTATAAGGGCATCGACTGTCTTTTTTATATTTGTATAAATCGCATCTGAACCAAGTCATAGCCAATAAAATGAATAAAAATAGCCAGCCATCTTCCCTATTCCTTTTGGATCCTTAACTTTAGATTTCATGTCACGCCTTATTTGGGATCATTATTGATTCACTAGTTAGTATGAAAACAAAACATAAAAGAGGGTTTTTTTTGTTTTGGTGTTTTTTTTTTGGGGGGGGGGGGGGGGGGAGTGTGGAAGGGCCAATGAGAGACTTCAACTTTAGTTTGTCTTTAAGCTATCATTATCTTGTGATGACGGTTTACTTTTTGTACTGCATATTGAAAATATTATTCTATGTTAACTTTAAATTTTCTTTTTTCAGCTAATCAATTGGCCTGAAGGTGGATATTTGACTGATGATTCACCAATGCCCCGTGGTGAAATTGTGATTGGTGGTCCAAATGTCACTCTTGGATACTTCAAAAATGAAGAAAAGACAAGAGAGTCTTACAAGGTATGATTTATCATTTTGCTTGGGGATGAGAAAGGATGAGTTAGCACTTTTTTTTGGTTTTCCACCATTGCTGGGATCAGTCTGCCGAGTAAAGTTGCTTACTTCTAGCAAGGTGTAATTATTTAATCTTTTGTTGTAAAGGTTGATGAGAGAGGAATGAGATGGTTCTACACTGGTGACATAGGGCGGTTCCATCCAGACGGTTGCCTTGAGATTATTGATCGTAAAAAGGACATAGTTAAACTCCAACATGGTGAATATGTCTCCCTAGGAAAGGTATGGCTACTGGTTGGGGAATGCAATTTTTTCAAGTATTTCCTCCTCACAATGTTGTTTTTTTTAAGTTGCAGGTTGAGGCAGCTCTTAGTGTCAGCCCCTATGTAGACAATATTATGTTGTATGCTGATCCTTTTCATAGTTACTGTGTGGCACTTGTTGTGGCTTCTCAGTCTGCAGTGGAAGAATGGGCTTCAAGGCAAGGCATTGCTTACTCTGATTTCTCAGAATTGTGCAGGAAAGAAGAAACTGTTCAGGAAGTACAAGCATCCCTTGTAAAGGTATACATCTTTGTCAATCTCTTCTAACTACTGACAGTCATGATATTTATTTGGTTCAATTGTTGTACTATATTCTCAATATCTCATGAGAACGATCCAACTGATTTCCTTGCTCCTAGAAATTGAAATCTGGCACTTCCATAACTCCTTAGGAACAAGTGGGCTGCTTATAAAAAATGAGTGCATAGAAGCCCTTTCTTGTTGTTAATGATGAACATGAAACAAATTTGCAGGAAGCAAAGAAGGCTCGCTTGGAGAAATTTGAGACTCCTGCTAAAATTAAGCTGCTTTCTGACCCTTGGACTCCTGAGTCCGGCCTAGTGACTGCAGCTCTCAAGATCAAAAGAGAAGCCATCAGAAAAGCATACGCTGAGGAACTGAATAAGTTATACTCTTCATAAGCTGCAGAAGTTATACTCTTCATTCCAATGAACTGATCCTTTTGGTTTTATTTGTCCTTTTTTCCCTCTTTGCCCCCTTCATTTTCTTCTTCAGAGGGAGGGGTGATAGATTGGTAGGGAGCAGGGAAGGAGGTTTTTGTATCCCTTCTTGTTTAGTTTCCTCTGTCCTGCGTAGAGGCTTATCAGAGAATTTGCATGCATGGATACCATTTGATCATGTTTTCGTATCAAGTTTACTCGAGTGAACTAAACTAACAGTTTGGCACTAAGATTATTAAGCTCGCGTAGCCTTAGCTCTCATTAATTATCTAGTTTACAAGTCAATTCATACGTTTGCAAACTTTTAAAATTAAACGTGTCTATCAATTCACAAATTATACATTTTGTGTATTTGCCGAGAGTATTGAATATTTGAATTAATGTGCTTCCGCAAACGAATTGCGTACTTTTTCTTCACTTTTATTTTTCACTGAAACCTCTCCCTTACTCTCTCCCTGCCTCTCTGAAGTTCCATTTGTGACTAATCTGGGCCAAGAGAAGCATTTTAAAAGATAATCAACCTGTCTTATATTACAATAATAATAAAGTCTTACCTTACTAGGTGAGGATAACTACATAGTTTGTATAACTCCATTTTGTTTTACTGAAAATCATATCTTTAAATAGATTATTAATCAGCAACCAATTCAAAATTGTTTACTTATTCCATTTTTCAATTTCAATGAGTTGAATTTTCAAGTTCAAGATATTGTTCTATAATTTCATTAAGTGTTTATTTTGTTTTTCTCTCGCACGCTTTTTTAGAATACTCTATACTCATATTTTACAGGAGGTAAAATAATTGAGTATAAACTGAAAAAATAGACAGTTTGAATGCAATGGTCCAGAGATTATTAAATATACATATAATAATTATAGACCGATAGTTAGCTTCCTTTATTTCTTTTTCTTTTCTGTTATTTTTTGGCCTTATCCTCGTCTCTAAATTTTTTTAATAAAAAAATACTGGGAGTGGAGAGGAAGTATATCCATAATTGTTGATAATCCTCTTGTATCTAGCACACTTGACAGAAGCGAAAGAGAAAGAACATGAAAACGAGAATTCCTTACCCCATCCGTACTCAACTTTGAATTGTATATTGTTATGCATGCTTCTCTATCTGTTAAAACAATTTTGGAAACATTTGGAAAAGAATCTCCCAGTACAAATTTTATTGGAATTGAATCACAGCACTGGCATTTTGTGTGTTAAAGCTTTGCAGGATACTGTTACTTCCAATGTGTAAAAAATTATTACATCATTCTCATCAAAAAAGAAAAAATTAAGGGGATACCCTTCCCCGATTTTTCTTCTTATTTTTTCTAAAAATATATACGGAAAAATACATACCACTTACACTTGTATGACCGTGTGAAGAGTGCACTCCCTCCCATTTTCTAAGTTGATGCTGCCTCCTTATTCAACGTGCCTTCTAAACTTAATCAGGGGGTAGTCGCAAATTTTGACCTTATCCTCTGGTCACACGGACCAAAATGGACGATTTGTGATATGTCCTGTTTATTTTTCAATTGAAATTGAAATTATTTTTTTTAAAAAAAATAGTCAGATAACCATAATTATGTCGTAATGTATTTTCTAGACAAAAAAAAGTATTAAAAAAAAATTGAACTACTTATACTAAATTTAAATGATCAAATTATTGTATTTAAGATATTCTCAAATGATCTCTAATCTGCCACGCAAACTTGTGTTTCTTTGATAAGGACAATAATGGGCTCTCTAACTCCATTTATATAATTAGGCAGCGTAATTATTTTTCCTTCCAATATACAAATGAAACGAACAAATGGTGTAGGATTTATTACAATTGGCCCCAATTCACAACCACTTTGACACTCTCATTCATTTCTCAGCACCGCTTCCTTTTGTCAACCTCATCACTAATTTATTGACTATTGTCTTAACATTTTGTCATACACAGACCCTTCATTTTCTCAGAAGCCTGACGTATATAAAAAAAAAAATTATTTTTATTCACGATATTTTTATATACTCAGCATTCCTATACATTGAACTCAATGATAAGGCGCCCGTCTAGCATTAAAAAACAATACTGATATACATGTGCTTCTTTTTGAGAAAGTCTAATCCAAATTAACTTTCAATATCGAAGCTTCAATTTATTGATTTAAATTTAAATTTCAAGCTCCAGATCATAGCGTAAGATCATCTCTAGCTACAAAGGTAAAATATGTCATTGTGACTAAAGAGTAAAGAATCAAAAAGGGTATTGTAAAAGGTTGAACAGAAAAAACTCTTGGTAAAGTACAGTCAGTGAAACCAACTTTTCTTATTCATCTAGAATCTCAACATTACAGATATATACGGAGTACATATTTTTTTAAAAAAAAAAAATAGTTGTAACAATAAAAGTATTCTTGGACTCTGTCTAAGCTGAATTTTATTCAACAATTTTAAATGCGCACTTGACTCAACAAATGAAAGACCAAACCCAAAATGTTATCTCCTCCGACATAACCATTGTCCATTTTCCATTTTGTTCAATGGTCATGTTTGGTGGGCCCGGCTCATGATCTTACATTTGGTTTCCCACCATATATATTTTCAAGAATACATTCCGTCTTTTTAAGTTCAATATCCCAGCTTCGGTTTTCCTTTTCCCCTCACATTCTCCATCTTCCTCTTCCTCTTCACCCTGTTCCCTTCTTCTGCGACCCATATATCATGAACAAAAATGGATACAGATATGAAAATTCATGCTGCTACTTCCACCCCAAACAAGTAGTTGTAGGGGTTTGTCCCTTGTGCTTAAATGAGAGGCTTCTCGTGTTGGCTGCCAAACGGGGCCTTAATCCTTCTACCTCCACAAGCAAGCTTCAAACTTCAGCACACAAAAAGACTGAGACTTCTTCTATTCACAAGATCTTTGCTTTTGGTTCTCTTTTCAGCCGTCCAGATTCCCAGCACTGGAAATCTCAGACCTATCAGTATGATGATTCTTCTCCCAGTCCAGAAGGTAATCATACTGATCTTACAATAATCTTTATTTTTATTACCAATTTTTCCTAAGAGAAGAATGTCCATCGTGGAGGGTGGGGGTGGTGTTGGTGTTTCCTGAAATCGCTTCCATCATATTATTAGAGGAGAATTAACTTTGTGCGTGTGTCTCTTTATGTGCAAGATTAGATTGTTGTGGTGATGACAAAATTAAGGTCAAAAAATGCGTAGCTGCTAAGATAGGATTGATTGGTAAGACAGACAGGAAATTAAGGTTTTACTTTCATTCATTGTTCTCTGTTTGGTGTGGTTGTCGCATGTGAGATTCAGAAGACAAGAACATGATGGTACGCAACTGATTGTATTGTAAGATCCTGGATATTGTGGGGAGTTAGGTATTTAATTTATACTCTTATTCATTATATCTGTCTTATTTATATGTACTGTTCTTTTGTCTAGACTTCAAATAAGCCCTTTTATTTCTGTTTTGCCCATTTTTTATTTTATCCTTTGGCCGGACTTTGAACGAATGGGTGTGTATGCGTTGCCATGTTTAAGTTCAAATCAATATAGTTAAGATATCAAATGAATACGTTTTGTATAATCTTCTTTATATACCTAACATGAACAGTGTGGTTAGGTGCAACTATAGTACTTGATTTAAAGTCTAATCCAAAAAGCAGACTTATCCAAGACTCCTCTGTTCACTTCTTTGTTCCTCTCTTCTCTGTCAAGTTTCATCTGCTTCTTTTCTTGGTATCCACAATGACATTAAAAAATTAGCTTTTGCAGAGTCGTTCATATCAATCAAATTCGAAAAGAATGGGATGGCCTCTTGGGAAAAGAACAGTACTGCCACCACCACCAACAACACTAGAGAGTCTAAAAACAAGGTGCCTCCAGAGACTACAAAGAGTGTGATAGAGCATGGGAAGTCACGTGACACACTTAGATGGCGAAAGAAGATTGGTCACATATTCCATCTCATGAGATGGAAGAGACCCACAACTAAAAGCAGCGTGGAGGGTGCAACGAAGAAGGTGAGAAAAGGTTGGATGAGGACTTCGCTAACAAAGAGAAGAACCATGGAATAAAGAAAAAGAAACGCGACCTAAAAAGCCCTTTTCTTCTCCACTATATACCTCCCTTTGTGGGGTAGGCCCAATTAAGTGTGACTGTAAAGTTATAAAGATACTGTTCACAATATATGCTAGAGTCAACATAACTCTCTCGCTCCTTCAAAAGTGCGCTTTAATTCGTTAAAAAAGAAAAGCTTTTATATGCTTTGGGCACTTTGTAATTCTTTTCTTCTCCTTTTCTCCCATTGCTGTAGACAGTACAGGCTGTAAAATAGTTGTTGACATTGCTTTGGCTTTAAGGTTCATACTTGAAAAATAAGATACTACTATATAACAAAGCATTTTGAGTATTATTCCTTGATGGGAAACAAGTTAGGAAACAGGACTTGTCCTATAGCTGTCTCAGCGAGAGAATGTCTTGATCTTCCTTTGAGATTTCAAATATATATATATATCTCACCCGAATAGTTCTAAAGAGAAGTCGCGCGCTAATCAGTTCAATGATGATGAATCAAATCAAAATTATATTGTTGCAATCA